>NW_024121655.1:0-600000 GCF_016745375.1 Pimephales promelas
TTGAAGTATATCAGTGCCTTAAACAAATACTACAATTTCATGTAGTTTTTCGTTAGTAATAAAAGTTCTTCAGCTATTATAATCAATAATATTCATCTTTTCAGACCATTAGTCAGCGAATATTCAGAAGAACCGCTCAGTAACAGATTGTCAATGAGCTATATGTCCGAATAAGTTCCGCATTCGATGCAAGGATGCTCTACAGTTTCTGGTTGGGGAGATTAAAGCGGAGGAAAACCGAGGAAAATGGGATTATGGCAGAGTCTTCAAAATTTACTGTCCTCCCGTCTTTGAAACGAAACTTTCAAACGTTTAGATGTAATTTTTTATAATTTTAAAAAGAAGCATAAACACAATGAGGGTTGTCTGTTTTGTCTGTTTTTGTGACTAACGTTTCTTTAGTATAACCATGGAGTATAAAATTCAATATAAATTCTCAATATTGCATTGGACTCTACGATCGGCGGAAGTTATCGAGCATCCTTAAACCTTCACCGGAAATACCGCCGTGCATAGAGCCCATTCAAGTAATTGCAAGTTCATTTAGATTCAGATATGACATAACATGATAATATCCATTTAAGCCATTAAACCATTCATTTACACCAGTTACAGACCTATTTAGGCGCAACTGTTGAGAGCACGAGAGAAGTATTATCGCATTGACAGGAAAATGATCATATTGATCAAGAGAACATTATAGACATGATAGACATTACTACGAGGAGGAGGCATGTGACTTTGGGAGGACATTTGGTCTGGCATCCCGACTAGCCTGATTCAGCAACATTGCTTCAACCAATGACAATTTGTTTACCCAACCAATGGAAGACAGATGGATTATTTAGCAAACCTGTTTGAAAACAATGTCTCAATATAGGCACAGAAAGTACACACTTACCCTGTAACACAAAATGATACACTTCACATTTAAAAACGCTCCACAGTGAGTTTGAGTCTAAATGATGGGGATTAGATATGTGCTGGAGTTACAGGGTTGGTCCTGTTCTAATCACCATCTAAGGACAATGGACCAGTGGCGCGCGTCTAGTCTCACACGAGACTGAGGTGAGTCGGCCTCATCACCCACATCCTCCTCTCAACTGCTTGTAATGAGAGAGAGAGATAGAGAGAGATAGAGAGAGAGAGAGAGAGAGAGAGAGAGAGAGAGAGAGAGAGAAGAAACAGATGTAGAAGCTCATACTATCTCAGTAGGATATGGCTGGTCATTTATCAGCTCTCACTCATTAACACTCGGTGAGGGTGAGAAGACCTCGGCACACAGAAGCCTTCAGATTTTAAAGGAGAACTCCAGCGCAAAATAAATCTTTCGTGTAATTACACATTGTTACCTAGTCAACCATTATCTGAGATTTGTTTTCATGATTGCCGAATGTAAATAGTTTTATCTCTAAAAACAGTTTAGCCTATAATGCTAGTATATAGGGCATAGAGTAATGACAAATAAAAATCGCTTGTTATTACCACTAACAAGGCTCAAAATAGCCCCACACTAACACAGTAGCATAATAAGGGTCTCTACATTCAAACCGAAGCATTGAGAACTTTGTCTGTGTCCATACAGTTTAATAAGAAGATATTTTATACGTACAGTCAACTTCGCGAATACAGGAAGACGCCATCTTTGAAAAATAGTCTCTACCAGTCGATCTACGAAAGCCGAACCAAGTGCGCTGGTGAGATGTGAATAAGGTGATAAATGTACATGTAAATACTATGTGTAAATACTGAAGAGAAGAAAATGGTTCGTGTTTGTGTTTCTCCGGAAACAACGGACCATATGAGATTCTGCACAGTTCAGCACACTTGGATCGGCGTTCATAGATCGACTGGTAGAGACTATTTTTCAAAGATGACTTCTTCCTGTTTTCGCAAAGTTGACTGTATGTATAAAATATCTTCTTGTTAAACTGTATGGACACTGACAAAGTTCTCAATGCTTCGGTTTGAATGTACAGACCCTTATCATGCTACCGTGTTAGCGGTATGCATATATACTATGCCCTATATACTACCGTTATACTAGCATTATAGGCTAAACTGTTTTTAGAGATAAAACTATTTACATTCGGCAATCATGAAAACAAATCTCAGATAATGGTTGACTAGGTAGCAATGTGTAATTAGATCAAAGGTTCATTTTGCACCGGAGTTCTCCTTTAAGATCATATAAAATCAAAGGATATCTTATTTACATTCTTAAATGGGTCATAAATTGAGCAATACAATTTACTTTGATCTTTTGAGATTTAAGAAGTCAATGTACTATAAAAATATCCTGCAACTTTCAGAACTCAAAACTTCCTTGTTAGTCCTAAAACAGCTTTTATTTAAACCAAGCTCAGAAAACGTATAGTTTCAGATTTTGTCACATTATTACGTCATAGTGCGACGAAAGACAACTTCTGGAGAAGATCAATGCCTATTTCTACATCATTGCCTCTTTACTTTAGCCCCGCCCACCAATTCACACATGTCATGTAGTAGTAAATATGAGACACAAATACAGGATTACTCCAGAAAGAAAACGATGGAGATTGTTTTTGAGAATTACAGGACATTTTGAAGTGTCAAGTTGTGGAAAAACAGTCTTTATTGACATCCATGTGATCCTCGTAACATTAAGAAAGTGTGGATGAATTTTATTTTGGCAAAGTTCCAGTCAGATCGCATCAGATATGGCGCTTTTCCATTACCAGTACCAGCTCGACTCGACTCGGCTCGGCTCGGCTCGACTCAGCTCGCTTTTCGTTCCGTTTTCCATTGCAGACAGTACCGCCACAAATAGTACCCGGTCGTCATAGCGACGCCTTTCGTTCCTCGTTCCCCTATCAATCTCTCACAGGATCCTCTCTTCGGTCACCAAACAAAGGAAAGTCTGCACCTCCTGGTTTGACCACGGCATATTCTTCCGAGTTGCCATAATAATAGTAGTTAGTTTAGTAACTATCTCTGGCCATTTCACGTAACATTTAAGCATCGCCTTAGCTCGCTCAGAACCTCGCCGGAGGTGGTACAAAAAAAAGTACCCGAAAGCAGGAACAGGTACAACTTTTACACAGTGGAAAACCAAACAAAGGCGAGCCGAGCCGAGCCGAGTCGAGTCGAGCTGGTACTGTGTAGTGGAAAAGCGCCATAAGACAATGTTCGTTTGTTCGCTTCATTTTTACACCAGATTCATTTTTAAACTAGACACAATTCGAAACAGGCTTTTCAGAGAGACTGAAAATAAAAATGATGCAGTGCACACTATTGGATCCTACAGCAAAGTTGCAACACACAAGTGCGAGTAACAGTGTTTTTCCATGTGTCACCATTGCTTTGTCTGATACAAATTGTTTGATATGTACTGAGTAATAATACTGTACCACTGCAGCCTGCAATTATTTGTGTTGATTTAACTTATTGTGTAGTTTCATCATATTATTCTAAAATAAAAAGGGTATTAAAATGTAACATTGAAGATTGTATCTTCCATTGAAACAATTTTTCTGCAGACCTACCCAAGGCTGTGAAAAAATCAACTATATTTGTACAATTTACGAAGAAAATGTAACTGCTACCTGCTTTTGCAAAAGTTATGCTATTTTCACTTTTTTATTAGTGCTTTCAAATTGAGTAATAGAGATGAATCGGATCTAACTTAAAAGTTTGCAAACATATAATATGTGTATCACTGAATTGTTGATGTTTGTGGATATATGCATGCATCTCTTTATGTGTGAGTGTGTGTATAGTGAGTGTTATAGATTGATCTGAAGGTCAAAGTTTAAAAAGCATGTGTACAAGAGAATTATTCAACAGGAAAACATTTTGCATGGCCACTTCTACATATAATTAATGACTTAGATTTCACCCTCTGGCCCTACATAGCAACCATTTCCTGGCTACATGCAAAAGCTGCCAAGCAACAGGTGTAGGACAGGGACTGTCAGTGGAATTAGACATGTTAATTACAGCAGTAATCATATTGATGTTTAACAGCGTAACTTTGCCTCTCTCATTCTGTGACGATCAGCAGCCGTGGTGCCCTCGAGAGCCACTAGAGGGCACCCTCTCCCCATGTTTGTTTCCCCTGGACTCTTTGTGTTTCATTATGTTCAGCTGTGTTTCATCATTGGTTATTGAGTTCCTTATTTAAGCCTGAGTTTTCCCTGTGTCCCTGGCGAAGTCTTGTTACCCTGTAAGCGTACAATTCCGAGCGTTATTCCCTGTTCTGTGTCTCCGTGTTTCTCTGGACTCTTGACCCTTGCCTGTTTCCTGGACTGCTCTCGAACCTGTGCTGCCTGCCTCGACCATTGCCTGTTTAGACCACGAGTTTCTGGATTGCCCCTTTGTTTAAGTGTTTGCCAGTTTTCATGTCTGCCTGTTTTAATAAAGTGCTGCACATGGATCCGACCGTCTCTGTCCGTACGTTACAGAAGACTTCGCCAAACGAGGATCCAGCAGACTTTCAGCATCTATCCGCCGTGGTCAAGACCCGAGCTTCAATGCTAGCCTCTCATAGTTCTCAGCTGGCGAGACTAACTTCTCTCCTCGAGGAACTAGCAAGCTCCGTGCAGTCATGGTCTCCGCAGAGCACAAGCACTAATCAAGCCCAAGCTTCCGCTGCACCTGTTCCACCGCAACCCTGTGTGAGTACCGCATGCAGTAATTCCAGTACGCCGTTTCCCGAGAAGTTTAATGGCTCACCTGAAGCGTGTGAAGGATTTCTTCAGCAGTGCAGTTTATATATGAAACATCAGCCCCAGTTATACGCCTCGGATACCGACCGCGTTTCTTTCATCTGCTCACTGTTGACTGGAAGGGCTCTGGAGTGGGCAGGCACGTTTTGGGAACCAGGTCGGATGTCGTTTCCTCCTTTCGACGTGTTTACCGCCCTGTTCAGAAAGGCTTTTGAACTCCCCGCAGAAAAGGAGGGTCTCGAGGAACTGCTCTTTTCCCTGCGCCGGGGAGGTTCGTATGCGGCGGATTTCTCTCACTCACTCCGCACGCCGCATAAGCCTCAGCTCGCTAAACTGTTTGATCCTCCCTTAAGGACCGTCAGAGGAGCTTCTAAGCATATCGTTCCTGCCAAAACCACTCATCATGTCGGACCCCTCGAGCCCGTATCCCGCACTGGCCCTGTTAAAAGTGCTGTTCCTAAGACAGCGGAGGTGTCGCGGGTCGAACCGGAGTTTAAGCGCGTGCCAGCCGACTCGAGTGAGTCAAGTGCCGAGCTGAGTGAATCAAGTGAGTCAAATAGCGAGCTGAGTGAATCGAGTGCCGAGTCAAGTGAGTCAAGTGCTGAGCCGAGTGAATCAAGTGTGTCCAGTGTTGAATTCAGTCTGTCCAGTGAGTCTTCAGTTCAAGTAATTGAATCTCCTCTTCAAGTGAGCGCTGAATCTCCTCTTCAAGTGAGCGCTGAATCTCCTCTTCTAGTGAGCGCTGAATCTCCTCTTCTAGTGAGCGCTGAATCTCCTCTTCAAGTGAGCGCTGCATCTCCTCTTCAAGTGAGCGCTGCATCTCCTCTTCAAGTGAGCGCTGCATCTCCAGTTCAAGTGAGTGAGTTGTCCAGCCCAGCGAGTGTGTCTAGCCCTGTGACGCGCCGCCGCAGGAGGAGAAGGAGGACTCGTTTGGTTCGCCAGGCCCCGGTGAGCGTGCCCAGACTACTCGCCCTGCCGGCCCCGCCTCTGCGCCTCGCCCTGCCGGCCCCGCCTCTGCGCCTCGCTCTGCTGGCCCCGCCTCTGCGCCTCGCTCTGCCGGCCCCGCCTCTGCGCCTCGCTCTGCCGGCCCCGCCTCTGCGCCTCGCCCTGCAGGCCCCGCCTCTGCGCCTCGCTCTGCCGGCCCCGCCTCTGCGCCTCGCTCTGCCGGCCCCGCCTCTGCGCCTCGCTCTGCCAGCCCCGCCTCTGCGCCTCGCTCTGCCTGCACCCTTCAAGCTCCGGGAGGCCTTTCCTGTACCAGTTCACCACCCAGAGGCCCCTCCCGTGAATTTCCCCAAGTATTTTTTGGGGGGGGGCAGTAGGTACTCTGTGGGGGCCATGGAGGTGATCCTGACATGGACCTCTGAGTCTGTGAGGGCCATGGAGGCGAGGCTGTCATGGACCTCGCCTGTGTCTGCTCCGCCCTGGCCGCCATCACGTCCTGCTCCTTCCTGGTCACCCACGCTCCACGGCCCCAGGCCTCTCCATGGGCCTGGCCCTCCATCCCAGCCCCCGTTGACCTCCCCCCGGAGCTCTTAGGAGCGTCTGGAAGCCGCTCCTTAGAGGGGGGGTTATGTGACGATCAGCAGCCGTGGTGCCCTCGAGAGCCACTAGAGGGCACCCTCTCCCCATGTTTGTTTCCCCTGGACTCTTTGTGTTTCATTATGTTCAGCTGTGTTTCATCATTGGTTATTGAGTTCCTTATTTAAGCCTGAGTTTTCCCTGTGTCCCTGGCGAAGTCTTGTTACACTGTAAGCGTACAATTCCGAGCGTTATTCCCTGTTCTGTGTCTCCGTGTTTCTCTGGACTCTTGACCCTTGCCTGTTTCCTGGACTGCTCTCGAACCTGTGCTGCCTGCCTCGACCATTGCCTGTTTAGACCACGAGTTTCTGGATTGCCCCTTTGTTTAAGTGTTTGCCAGTTTTCATGTCTGCCTGTTTTAATAAAGTGCTGCACATGGATCCGACCGTCTCTGTCCGTACGTTACACATTCATTCAAGTCAAGTCAAATTTATTTGTAAAGCACTTTTCACAATGCACATCGTTTCAAATGAGCTTTACGGAAAATCATGATAATATTTATAATGCCTTAATATCTTCATACTTTATAGCCACATTTTACAGATAATATATCCAAGATATTTACAGATGTGTATCCAACTTTATAAAGAGAACTGTGCTATAACAGTTTACATTTTGTGACAATATAAATCGCTCAGCAGAGATATATGCTATATAGTATATTGTTTTATGTGAATGTACTGTATGTAGGTAAAATATAATATACAGTACTATGAATATATAATTAACTGATAAGATAATTAATATTTTTCAACAATAACAATCATTCAGTAATATATCTCACATTTTTCAATGATATAACAATCCAGCGGTTGAAATTAGCTATAAACTAATGTCATATTCTTCTTCTTGTAGATGTCACCAGTCTTTGGAAATATACTGTTGATTTCCACTCACAACCAAAATGCACAACATTAATCGCTAATTACACACGCCTATAGACCATTTTGCAAGATGTAAACAACACTGGTCCAGAAGCACTTCGTGTTTCAGTTTTTTAACACTACATAAAAGCTGGGATGAAATACAACCAATAGAACATAAAACTGAATCAAAAAGTTAAACAAACATCTTTAAGATGTTTTCTTTACATGTGAAATAAAGAAAACAGTTACAAACTGAAACAGGAAGCGTTTCTGGACCAGTGTTGTTTACATCTTGCAAAATGGTCTATATCAATAGTAGATAGTGAAAAGAAAGCAGAGTTCACACCGACTCACACCTCACTATTCCCAAGCACCCCATTTCACAGGACTTTAACACAGGACAGCAGGCCCAGCGCTATTAAACCTGCTCTCATATAGCAGAGCAGCTCAATAGAGTCTGACCTAAAACAGTGTGTTTTAGATACTATAATTTACTCAAGTGAAAACATGCTCAGTGATCAGTCTTTAAAAAACTACACATGTCAAACAACTATAAAATCAGCATTCAACAACTTCAGGTAACATGTTTCAGGATATTGGTTTGTAATTAAAAGGGATATACTAGTGTAGTTAGTATAATATAGTAATAGTTCACGCAAAAATTACTCAACCTCATGTCGTTCCAAAGCCGTGAGACTCTTGTTCATCTTGGGACACAAAGCGAGATTTTCTTTAATGAAATCTGAGACCTTTCTGTCCTTCCATTGACAGTTACACAACTGATACTTCAAACGCTTCAAACAGTTCATTAAGAGAATGTAAAAGTAATACATTAATCATGTTCAGCTGTGCACTCAGGAATCACCATCATCATCATCACCTGTATATGTTCAGTGTTCTGTCAGTTTAGTGTCCGGTGTCATCTATAGTGGATGTGTTTTATGTAGCTCTGTTCCTGTTTGGATTACCCATTGGATTTATTAAATATTGTCTATTTGCCTTCATCCTCATCTTCGTGTGTGTTTATACAACCACCCCCGTGACAGAACACCGGACCAACAAAAGTAAATAGTGTGGTTTGTGAGATTTTCTTTTCTTTTTTCTGTGTTCTGTATTTTCAACAGTTCTGTTGTGACCCCTGCTTTCAAGCAGTTCAAATCTTGTGCCTTGAGCCGGGAGAATGCTCCCTTGAGGAACATTTAAAGGAGTTTTTAGACCTCACCCATCAAACCATCTTCCCGGACGACTGCCGATCTCAACGCCACCACACGAGCACATTTCCCTGGGGAGGTTCCTCGAGGGAGCTTTGCGAATAAATGTGGAGTTGGTGCTCCCCATCCATTCGCCATCCAGTGCCCAGCTAGAACCATCCAGACGACAAAGATCGGAGGCTTGAGCGGAACGGAGACAGCCACGATGTACTAGCCCACGCCCACAAGACTGAACGAGGATCACATCAGTTTGTCTTCTGCCAGTCTCACAGGCCCTGCCCAGCCCCCCTTTCTCCAGGCAATATCAAATTGCCTTATTTTTTATAATAATAATAATAATAATTCATTACATTTATATAGAGCCTTTCTGGACACTCAAAGCGCTTCACATAGAGGGGGAATCTCCTCAACCACCACCAATGTGCAGCATCCACCTGGATGATGCGACGGCAGCCATATTGTGCTAGAACACTCACAAACACCATCTTACTGGTGAAGAGGAGACAGAGTGATGAAGCCAATTGGTATATATGGGGATGATTAGGAGGCCATGAAGGATAGAGGCCACTGGGCAAATTTGGCCAGGATGCCAGGGTTACACCCCTACTCTTTCGAAAGTCATCCTGGGATTTTTTTGTGACCACAGAGTGTCAGGACCTCGGTTTAATGTCTCATCCGAAGGACGGAGCTTTTTGACGGATTATAGTGTCCCTATCACTATAATGGGGTGTTAGGACCCACACAAACTATAGAGTGAGCGCCCCCTGCTGGCCTCACTAACACCTCTTCCAGCAGCAACCTGGCTTTCTCAGTAGGTCTCCCATCCAGATATTAACCAGGCTCAGCCCTGCTTAGCTTCAGTGGGCAACCAGTCTTGGGCTACAGGGTGATATGGCTGCTTCTTTTTCTTTTTTTAGCATTGGTATTCAGTCTTTTCCCCAGTCTCCAGGCATCAGTGCCACCCAGTTATCACCATCTCACTAGCGAGGATCCACCTCGAACCTATTGGGAGCCCCAGCCTCTGTGCGCTACAATCTGCCTCGACGAGTCACCTTGGCTCCTGCGCAGCTCCTTGTTCCCTCGACCTCAGCGTGGACCATTTGCCCTCACCGGACTCCCTTGGCACGTCGGCTCCACCTAGGTCAGACATCCCTTCGTCTCCACAGCGGACCTACAGACTGTCTGCTGCTCTCTGGTCCTCCACTCTTTTTGGCTGCGGCTTGCTCCGCCCTACCTCAGATTCCACCTTCGCCTTTGGTCACTCCAACTTGCCCTCAGACCTCCGGATCCCCACCTCTTTCTGAGGAGGTCATCGCTCCGGCTGCGTCTCGGCCACCTAGATTGCCGTCATCTGTCCACCACCTCGGCTCATCGGCTGCATGGTGGGCTCCATCTCGTCGTGATTATCTCCACTCATCCCCATGGTGGCCTTCATCAGTATTCCTCCATGGCTCCTCCCTCCATCAACGCCACCATGAGACACTCCCCTGGCCGAGGCCTGGATGAACAACCATCATCCCCTGCTCAAAGAAGACTTGAAATCTTGTGACTTCAGAAAACTCTGAATATAGAGTGTAATTCAAATGGACTTTTCTTATGGTGTTTTTTTATTGGAGTTGGACCGTAGAAATCACCTACTGTCCTTGTATGAAAAAGAGAAGCTCAGCCATTCTGCATAACATCTTTTTTTGTTTCACTGAAGAAATAAAATGTTCAGTTTTGGAGAGTTCATCTATAAAGAAGGGTTCATCTACCCTTCTGGATGCATGTGAGAGAAGGTAAAAGAGAGATAAAACATCTGTATCTGATTAATGGACTGAAGGTAAACTTCAAAGTTGTCTGAAAGACCCAGTGAGATAAAAACATCAAACCAGGGGACACTACAGAGGTGACATAAGAATGAGAACACAAACAAAGCCTGCAAACACAGCAGGGAGTGGGGGTGTGTTTTAGTGAGCTGTCAGGTTGAGTACAGTTGGAGTAAAATTCTCATACACTAAACCTGCTTTTGAAAAGGATCTGTGTTTTGTCCCACAGAAAAACTAAAATAACAAATAAATATAGACAAATCTGCATCCAGAAATTAAACTTTTCAGGTTTTCATCACCCCTATACAGATATAAAAGCTGAGCAGCATGAAACTGCAATCCATGTCAGTTGACTAAACAATCTGTTTAGATAATTTGATCACAATTGATCCCTAAATGGGCATGAGAGGGACGTATCGTCCACATTTACAACATTTTGTTACTCACTCTACTGTTCAAAGGTTTTGGGTCAGTAAGATTTATTTAAAAGAGAATTTAATACTTAGCATTAAAGTGACACTAAAGACATTAAGGCTTTTTATGTCAGGATCACTATCGTCAAATACGATTGGCATTAGCATACAGCTTGGATTGGCGATATGTTTCTGTTCTGGGCAAGAACTCCCTGTGCGTATATATTGACATTGTTAGGCAACGTATTCCCATAGGTAGACGTGGATCAGCTGAACATCAGCTGATACAAGCTTGACTAATGTGACCTGCCAGAATTGACGCTACGCTTAATTTATGTTTAAAAAAAGATTTCTATTTCAAATAAATGCTGTTTATCGAACTTTAATCATAAAAGAATCCTGAAATACAATTTTTAATCAGTTAACCGCTAATAATCTGTTTTTTAATATAATAATAAGTGTTTCTTGAGCAGCAAATCAGCATATTAGACTTGAAGGATCATGTGACACTGATGACTGAAGTAAGATGCTGCTTTGATCAGAAATAAATGTTATTTTAAAGTATTCAAACAGAAAACAGTTATTTAAAATTTTAATAATATTTCAGAGTATTACTATTTGTATTTTTATCAAATAGATGCAGTCTTGGTGAGCATAAGTGACTTTTTTAAAAAAAAAACGTTTTAAAAAACACAACCAACCTCAACCTTTTTAACTGTAATGCATCTACATATATGTGTAATATTTATTTTTTCAATATGCTAGCCAATTAAAACTAGTCTGTCATACTAATCACAGTTGATCGATTAGTCACCCATTGTGATCCATCCCTTTATTGAAAGCTACAGATGTTACCAAGTCTCTCAATCTAAAATCCCAAACAAACAGCAGCTGGATTACTATGAGAGAGACATTATGATTCGTTGTATTGTCTCTCAATTCCCCATTTTGAACGACTTGCCACTTCTTTCAAAGGAGACATCTGAGTTTCGTGTACAAAAGATCTCTTTTCAAAATCAAGACCATTCAACGCTAATTCCCCCCCTCTGACTTTTCAGGCAGTGAAGCAGATTTCACATAAAGATATTAGATAACACACACTCACACTGCAGCGTACATCTGGAATGCATAATGACTCAGCATTTTCAATACTAAACATGAGCTGGCAGAGAGAAAGGACATGTTTTGCTTACATTCAGAGAAACACACAGAGTAAAAGAGGCAGAAAAGCTCCCCGAGGATCCATCATTTAAAAATTGCAGATTACGTGAACAGAGAAAATTACCAGCCAGATTATGTATCGTGAATTATTTTATATTATAATAATAATAATTTAAAAAAAGCATTATAGCTGTAAGACAACAGGTCATTGCGTCTCATTCATATCTGCATGAAAAATGCACACAAATGTTTTTGTTTTTGTTTTGTTTTTTCGAGATTAAAATGTTTGTTTTTTTGAGAAAAAAATTGAGATTAAAGTCAAAACATTTCGACTTTAATCTAGAAATTTTTCGACTTTAATCTCAAAATATTTAGACTTTAATCTCAATTTTTTTAAATCTCAAATTTTTTTCACTTTAATATCGAAATTTTTCGACTTTAATCTCTAAATAATCAGACTTTAATCTCAATTTGTTTTCACTTTAATCTAGAAATTTTTCGACTTTATTCCAAAAATATTTAGACTTTAATCTCTATTTTTTTTTTTTACTTTAATCTCGAAACATTTCGACTTTAATCTCGAAATGCTAGATTTTTTTTAAATTTTTTTTAAAAACAAAATTTACATTGCCGCTATCATCAGTGTTGATGTGGTTAAGTTATGCAGTGTTGTGTTTTTGGATTTATTAGATACTGTTTTTGTTCCCTATTCCTTTTGTTGTGTGCTTCATCATCATGCCATACTTGGCATCAAAACAGCATTTTTTTTCAAATATATTTACTAGAAATATAATGTAGTAAATAAGTGACTCTACAAAAGTTTATGTGCACCTGTTTTGAATCCGGCTGAAATGCTGCATTCTAAATACTATGATTGGTGAATGTTGTGTCAAAGTCTATTCACAACAACAGAATTGTTCCAATTTTCACATTCATTTTTTCTGTTCAGACAGATGCATAACAAACGGCAAATTTTGATGCATCATAACAAAAAAATGATGGCAAGCAAATGTTAGTTAGTCTGAACACTTACACAGCACTTTGTGTAAACAGGCCACTAAATTGTGAATTTGGTTTTACTGACTTGTGAGAATGTGAGAAATATTACGCATACTTGTCATCACATGGAGAGAAACAAAAAAACCTACACAAAATATCTGACACCCTACATAAATAACAGTAAAAAACAGTAAAAAATTCCTGACTTTATTTTCTGTTTTATTGTTTGTAAAATTTCTAAATGTGATATTGCCATTCCTAATAAAACTACCAGTCAACTGGTGAGTAACATCAACAGCCAATTTGTTTCTAGCACTTGGTGAGTGTTAATTTTGGACTGCTAACAGGCACTTGGTGACTGTTAATTTTGGAATTGACCGTCTCTGCAGTATTGATTATTACGCAGTTGTAATGATGAGCATGGGCAGATTCAGAGCTGTGATGGCTATATTTCTCATCAGGATGTGACCTGATTGAAAGATCATCATGATAGACTGTCTTTGTCTGACTCCTGTGTGACTCACTTGCACTTGTGTCTCCAGCCCGTCTCCGGTTGGGTGTCTTACTCAGTGTGTGTGTGTGTGTGTGTGTGTGTGTGTGTTTTGTGAGGGCCGCTGATGTTAAGCAGGACTGACGCAAGGCAGTCAGCCAGCCAGCCTCCTTAAACACACGCACACACACACAGTTACTTATGTGGAACTCTGCAACTACTGCCTTCATATTGACATTTGGATATTTTTGCTTTAGTTTCTTTTTCCTGAAACAACTATTCTCTCATTTTTTTCATTTGATGGTTATTTTTATTTTTTGTTGGTTTATTATGGTTTATTATTTTTTTGTACAACTCACTTAAAAACATATTTAGGCATACATTTAAAGGGCTCATGAAATGCAAAATCAACATGTTCTTGACATTTACACATGTAAGAGATCACTCTACGATAAACACAAACGGCAAGTTTCAGAACTCAAAACTAACAGTTTTAAATATAATTTTTTTAACCCTTCTTACACCCAGATTTGAATTTAAGAGAATCCTAATGTTAACACATGTCTGTCCATCAATCACAAGAGCGAAAGTGCTGTTGGATAAAGATGACGAGTAAGACCGTCAAACTCAGACTTTGTTCTGTCAGTGGATGTAAAGAAACTGCATCTCCAAAAATTTTTGCATAGCATTCCTAAAGATCTGAGCATTACAAATGCATGGCTGAATGATAAATGACTGAAAGATAAAGTTTTCGTTTGTTCTGCACATTTCACAACAGACTTCTCAACATGCTCCCATTTTCTCTTTTTTTTATTGGAAGATACAGCAATGCCAAGCTTTTTGTCCTCTGAGGCACAGGTAAGTACATTTCTTTTTAATTTTACAGTGTGTTTGTAATAAACATCAAACCAGTGTTTAATTCTATTAAGACATCAGGTGTATCATTGTTTGTGTGTGGCTAATAAAATCATTACATACACAGATCAGAAATATTTACTTGACATTGGGTTAATTTGTTTATTATGTGAGTTGATTATATTTTATTATGGTTTATGTTACCATTGTTATTATTAATGCTTCAGTGTGTAGCTTGTGTTTTACTGTTGCCGTCTTTTAAGAAATTCGTTAACAGTAATCCGTATAAATATAATGTCAGCATGTGGTTTTGCGACATGCACATAGACGAAGGAATTTCTAAACACAACAGTCTTTATTCTCAAACTAAACACTCAGGAGATCACTAGAGACAGGAATAATTAATGTAAGCCACAGATAAAGCAAACAAAAACCGATAAAGGACTGAACTAAATTGGCGGTATAAATACAGAGGGCAAGCAAAAGAACTATAGACACCGGTGTCACAGTGTGGTGCGGGGTGAATGAAGATTCAATGGCAAAAGGCTCCAAATCAAAGATTTGCTAATATAAACATAAAACAAACTGGTACAGGCAGGTTGACGGGCAGAAGATCCACAATACACAGAAAACATAAACATCAGCATAAACATGAGCTAACATTCATGACGACCAACAAAGAATGAATTAACAGAGGCTAACTAAATAGACCCCTTTTGCGCCGACATCACAGTTACGTCACGGCGCTAGCTGGAGGCAAAACAAAGTGAAAACTGGAGGCGGCCAATACAAACCAGCACAGATTCAGCTACATAATAAGGAGCTTAAATTATTGTTACTACACTCTAAAAATGCTGGGTTGTTTTAACCCAATTTTGGGTAAAATATGGACAAACCCAGCCAGTGGGTAAAAAATGCCATTTAAAAATGTAACCCAATGGCTGGGTTTGTCCATATTTTACCCAAAATTGGGTTAAAATAACCCAGCATTTTTTAGAGTGTATTATTAAATGTAATCTTGTTGTGTTGTCTGGTGCAAGAATTGGCTTTCTGCACAGCTGCACTACTTCCTGAACTTAAGCAAGCTGCTTGTTTCCTGTCTGTCATTATTGGACAAATTGATTAATCCAGGTGTGCCTGACCTCAGTAGTCACGGCAACAATAATCAGACACACCTGAATTAATCAAGTTTGGCCAATAATGGAAGACAGGAAATAAGGAGCTGGCTTAAATTCAGGAAGTAGTGCAGCTGTGCATCATACACACAAGTTTTGTACAGGACCATATTGTCATGATTCTGCCATCAAGTCTTTGATTTGTCTAGTCTTGTGGCAGGATCATGGCAGACCCATGTTTTGTGTACAAGCGCATGGCCAATTGTTTGGGCCATGTGCTTGTGTTGTCTCGTTATGTTATCCCCGCCCCCTTGTTATCCCCGTCTTGTCATTATTGTCTAGTCAGTTTCACCTGTCCTCGTCATTAGTGTTCCCTTTATTATCTCCTTGTGTTTGCTGTCCTGTGTCGGTTCATTGTTTGACGTTGTGGGATTCTAGCAGTGAGTAATTCATTGAGAAAACAGTTATTCAATAGTCTGTTCGTGTCTTAGTATTGTTCCTGCCTTATTCTCAGTCTTAGTCTAGTGTTTGCTTTCCTGTCTTGTTTTGCCCCATCGTGGGTTTTGTTTTTCTGTTTTCATTGCCAATAAACCTATTTGAGAGTTACATACTGTCTGCTATTGGGTCCATCCTTCTACCACATGACAGAATAAACCGACCAGAAAGGAACCCAGACAGTTTGTCCTTTCCTGCCAAGCTTCAACCTGATCCCTTTGAACAATGGTGGCTCTCGACTACCTCTGACGTGAGGAATGGCAAGGCGCCGTTTTCCCCCCAGGGTGAGAGGTCGTTGAGAGAGTATGCCAAGGCCGTGGAGGAGAGGAGGATGTTCTTACCAGAGATCCTCCTCAACTCATACTTCATCGCGGATCTCAATGGTCTGCCAGCTATTCCCGAGGGTCGAATGATGGGCGTTGCGATGCTTGGGGACCAGGCTGGTTCTCCCATGACTTCTGGCACTTCATCTACCCCCTTCAGTCTTCGAGGGAAATGAGGGAGGCGTACCTCGTGGGACTCTCCTTCGGAGTCCTCAGCGTCGGAGTCAATCCTGCCAGAGAAAACCCCTCCTTTGTCCGACACAGTTCCCGCTGTGCTTCCCCAACACATCTCAGCTCCGGCTATGGTCTCTGCTTCTCGATCTAGGAGAAAGAGGAGGAAGAGGGGAGCCTCCCGTCCTTCGTCAAGCGCTGCCCCGGAGCCCGCTAATGCAGGTGCCGTCACAGAGCCCGCTGCAGTCAGTGCAGTCACAGAGCCTGCTGCAGTCAGCGCAGTCACAGAGCCCGCTGAGGTCACAGAGTCCGTGGCAGTCAGCGCAGTCACAGAGCCCGCTGAAGTCACAGAGCTCGCTACAGTCATCGCTGTCACAGAGCCCGCTGAAGTCCCAGAGCCCGCTGCAGTCAGCGCAGTTACAGAGCCCGCTACAGTCATCGCTGTCACAGAGCCCGCTGAAGTCCCAGAGCCCGCTGCAGTCAGCGCAGTTACAGAGCCCGCTACAGTCATCGCTGTCACAGAGCCCGCTGAAGTCCCAGAGCCCGCTGCAGTCAGCGCAGTTACAGAGCCCGCTACAGTCATCGCTGTCACAGAGCCCGCTGAAGTCCCAGAGCCCGCTGCAGTCAGCGCAGTCACAGAGCCCGCTACAGTCAACGCTGTCACAGAGCCCGCGGCAGTCAGCGCTGTCACAGAGCCCGCTGAAGTCACAGAGCCCGCTACAGTCAACGCAGTCACAGAGCCTGCGGCAGACAGCGCTTCTTCCGAGTTCGATGTGAGCGCTTCATCTGAGTCTGAGGTAAAGAGCGCTGGTTCTTTTTCTGCTACAGGGTACACTGATCCCTTTGTGGTGGCTCCGCAGCCAGCCACGTTGCCCGTCTCCGTCCCACAGTCGCCTACTTCTCTCCCTGTTTTTGTCCTGTGCCGTCTCCTACCCCGTCCCAGTCAAGTTTCCCCAGCGCTTCTCCACGTGTCACCCTGTCTCAGTCTGGTTTCCCCAAGGCTTCATCTCATGTGCCCCCACCCAAGTCCACCCGGAATCCACGTCCCAAGCCATTATATTGTAAACCCAAGATCCCCAGTCCACCTACCAACCCTGGACTGCCCCCTAAGGACTTTGTGTTTCCTCCACCACCTCTACCTTGTATGTTATTTTTGATGTTTCATCCCAGCCCTGTCATAGTTTTTTTCATGTATGCCGTTATTAGTGTTTTCCATGTTTTGTTGTTTTTTATCTATGTCATGGTCTGTCTTGTCTTGTGTTTAATTTCCCTTTGGGGAGCGTCTGGTAGCCGCTCCTTAAGGCGGGGGTTCTGTCATGATTCTGCTATCAAGTCTTTGATTTTTCTAGTCTTGTGGCAGGGTCATGGCAGACCCATGTTTTGTGTCTCGTTACGTTATCATCGCCACTTTGTTATCCCTGTCTTGTCATTATTGTCTAGTCAGTTTCACCTGTCCTTACACCTGTCTAGTCAGTTTCACCTGTCATTAGTGTTCCCTTTATTATCTCTGTTTTCTGTCCTGTGTCGGTTCATTGTTTGACGTTGTGTGATTCTAGCAGTGAGTAATTCTTTGAGAAAACTGTTATTCAAGAGTCTGTTCGTGTCTTAGTATTGTTCCTGTCTTAATCTCAGTCTTAGTCTAGTGTTTCCTTTCCTGTCTTGTTTTGCCCCATCGTGGGTTTTGTTGTTCTGTTTTCATTGTCGATAAACCTAGTCGAGTGTTACATACTGTCTGCTTTTGGGTCCATCCTTCTACCACATGACACATATAGGCATCTAAAGATTTATATGCCCTCAGTTTCTCTGTATGATCGTTTTCTCTGTAGGTAGGTGTAGAAGCCAGGCCACTCACCCAAGGTAACGTAAAATTAATCCTGTCAGATCGTCCATGCATTGAGTGAGTGTGTAGACGGCTACGGGTCGGCCAATCTGGTTCCGTCCGTTAAAGATAACTTTTGGAAATAACAATCGCGGTCCTGGACACTGAGTGACCTTACACATTAAGGTAAAATCGGATTTTCTCCAGTCATTGTTAAAGAACAAGCTAACAATCCAGAGGGATCGTTCTGCCTCCACCTAAGCTCCGCCCACAAAAAAACCTCACCATGTTTACCAACTGAAAAGGGGTCTATACAGGGACAAATGAACATAATGATGATGATAACGGTGACACAGATGATGATAACAAAGAACAGGCTGGTAAGTGAGGGAGTGAGTTCAGGTGTGGAGACGAAGAGGATTCTGGGAAGTGTATTGAAGACAAAGACAGACTGGTGCAGACGAAGACTGTGACATTACACCCCCCTCCCGGTAGGCGTGTCCTTACGCCGTAGAACAGGGGTGGGAGGGTGGGCATCCTGGAGTCCATGACAGGAAGGCGGACCGAGTGCAGCAGGACTCCAGGATGGTCCAGACGGCCATGGCGGAACAGGACTTGCAGGCGGCCTGGGCGGAGCGGGACGAGCAGGCGACCAGGGAGGAGCAGGACGAGCAGGCGGCCAAGGCGGAGCAGACGAACCCTCAGGCGTCCAGGGCGGAGCAGGCTGTGGGCATGGCCACGGCAGAGCAGTCGGACCTTCGGGTGACTGTGGCAGTGAGGACCATTCAGGCGGCCACGACGAAAAGGACCCTTCGGGCAGCCACGGCAGTGAAGACCTTTCGGACAGCCACGGCGGTGAAGACCCTTCGGGCGGCCACGACGGAGAAGACCCTTCGGGCGGCCGTGGACATTTAGACGGCCGGGGCGGAGACATATGCCCCCCCAAAAAAATTACTTGGGGTGAGTAACCGGATTAGGAACAGGCTCTGGGACTACGACAGGCTAAGCAGACGTTATGCAAACAATCTCTGGCTGGGCAGATGGGACATGCATAGTCTCTGGCTGGGCAGATGGGACATGCATAGTCTCTGGCTGGGCAGACGTGACATGCATAGTCTCTGGCTGGGCAGACGGACGTGAATAGTCTCTGCGTGCCTGACGTACACCAGTGGTGAAGAGAGCTTTGTGCTGGATGGAACCAGCGGCGAAGAGGACTCGGTAGCATCAAATAAACATGAATGAACAAAAGAGGGAATGTTGTTTTAACCACAGAAGGTGTTGTACATTCCGTTTTTCAAGTTCAAATCCTCCCCTGTTAATCTACTAACTCTCCTGTCTGCTTTGTCGGGCAAAATAGCGAATCCCGAAGTATGATTGGTCAGATCACCTGTCAATCAAACTCCCGGCGAAGGGTCATTTCAATAAATTTGAAATTTAGGCCTAAATATTTTAAATCTAATATTCTCTATTTGCTCCATACGTGCTCCAAGTATTTGAGCCAGTCTGGATCTCTCCACGAATGCCCTCCATGAAATCCACTCTGATTCCACCCATGTCCTTCGGCCAAACAGAACAGCACCACTCTGCATGTGTGTGCGTCTAGTTCAGAGCTCTGTGATCTTCAAAAGATTCTATAACATTAGGGATTAGCCTGACCTCTAGGTTTGTTCACTGCTTTGCCTCCTGTCATTGGTGATTTATCAGCTGCCAAGTCTCTGTGGTTGTGCTAGGGTGACTGCAGGCCAGTGGCTCAAAAGAACAACTTTTAGTTGAGCACTAACACTGTGGTTCTTAACTAGTGTTGCTTCAGGACCCAGGTTTTACAATGCACACCAAGTGGCCATGCAATATACTGCAGTACCAACATATTTTATCATACAAAAGAAAACATAAGTGCCTTTGAAATATTGAATATTACCTGCATATATTGCCTGTACATACAACATACAAAAATACTAATATGACACAGACTACATGGGGAATTTAACATTTTTGCTTCAAAATATCCTTGCTCCAACAGCTGTTACAGTTATGGTCTGCCGTGCGCACGGTGATAGAGTTAACAAACAAATACTTGATTCAAATAATAAACATGCAGGGGATATCCTGGAAAGCACAGGCAAAAACGCAAACCACATAAATTGAAATGATAACCGACAAGGGACTGAACAAAACAGGAAGTTTAAATACAAACCAAATGACTGACAGGTTATCGTTATATGTAACCATAGAAACAAATAAGGAGATAATCTGTAACCAAAACTGAATGGTGCAGAGATACAGGAACTAAGCAAAACTCAACAGAAGGAGGGAGGAAGGGGGCTTTGGAGGAAGACGCAGAGCTGGAGATGAACAGGGATGAAGAGGAGTCAGTTGAGACAAACACCATGGTGGAGCCATGAAGAGCTGGGTGGAACACTGGACTGACTGATGGAGGCAGAACCAGGGTGTCTAGAGGAGCATGGTGTCATGCAAGACGCCATCCAGCTCGTCGGGAGCAGCTGGGGTTAGGTTGCGCATGGACACCTCGACACTCAGGTCGAACAGGGGATGGAATCCCCAACCATCCGGTTTATATACAACCTACATGAACCACTGAGCCACTGCCGCCCCCCCATAAACATAGAAACAAACAAGGAGATGATCAGTAGGCAAAACTGAACGGAGCAGGGACACATAAACTAAACAAAACACAGCATGAACAAAATAATAGGGATGTAACGGTACTTCATCCCAAACCAAGGTACAGATATCACGGTTTGGTGCATTCAGTCAGACAACATATACAGTCAGTCACAGGCGATCCACACTCCAATCCAGAAGGGGGCACATGTGGTAATGCAATGCTGTTTGCTAAATGGCACAACAGGAAAAAGAGCAGAAGAAGAACAACACATTGAACGCTTGAAACCAAAGTCCACTAGATCACAAAACAGAGCGAAATGGAAAATTAAAGGAGTAGTTCACTTTTTAAAAAAAAAAACTTTTGCTGATAATTTACTCATCCCCATGTCATCCAAGATGTCCATGTCAATCTTTCTCGTAAGTCAAAAAGAAATTAAGGTTTTTGATGAAAACATTCCAGGTTTTTTTCCCATAAAATGGACTTCATTGGGAACCAAACGGTTCAAGCTCCAAAAGACAGTTTCAATGCAAACTGCAAACTGTTCAAAGGGCTTTAAACGATTCCAGACGATGAATAAAGGTCTTATCAAGCGAAACAATCGCTCATTTAAAAAAATAACAAAGTTTAAGTTTTATAAGCTCAAATGGTCGCCTTGCTCTGTTCTGTGATGTGCATGTGTGACTCCTGTTCGAACTCGTTTATCTAAATGAACCAGTAAAATCCATTATATGGAGAAAAATGCTGGAATGTTTTCATCAAAAACCTTAATATCTTTTCGACTGAAGAAAGAAAGACATGGACATCTTGGATGACATGGGGGTGAGTAAATTATCAGCAAAAGTTTTTTTTTTTTTTTTTTTTAAAGTGAACTACTCCTTTAAGCTTTTAATGTTTATAGTTTAAGTGGAGCAAATTGTAACACTTCTAATGCACATCTAATTTTACACAATATGCTTTTCATTTTTGTAGCTGATTGTGACCAAATTCCTTGTGGTTTTTATCAGCCCTGCAAAAAAATCCGACCTAAACAAGAGTACATTCTGTTAACTGCTTAATGCCTAATAGACTAAATGAGGCTGTACTGTACCAACTACTCCAGGGGGGACAAAATGCCACTAAGTGTCTGTTCAAAATAAATTAAAAGAAACCTAGCATAGTGGATTTGATGCTTTTTTTCTGGTAACACTTTAGTTTAGTTTGGCTGTTTATTATTACTTATAGAGCACATATAAATGCCTTATTCTGCATGACCTTTTTCTATATCCCTTAATCCTTAATCCTATCCCATGACTAAACTTAACAACTACCTTATTAACTATTAATAAGCAGTAATTAGTGGTTTACTGAGGCAAAAGTCATAGTTAATTGTAAGAGTTTGACCCTAAGCTAAGTGTGACCGTTTTTCTTATTTTTTTTTTACTTAACTCTCCGTGATTATAGGGTTAGTTCCATTTTATCATATGCATTTAGCTTTGTTTTTCCCTGTCTGTGACCCTATTAGAATAGAAAGTTGTAAAGCATTTTTGGGCCATGACCCACAAACTGAAAACCACTGAAATAACATGTCGGCAACAAAATAACATGTATAAAACCACAACAAATAGCATGTATGTACATTCAAACACTGGCAAGCCACTTCCACAAAAAAAGCAAATATACCAAGAGAGGGGTTTTACATGTTCACACTTGCTTTGTTTGACAAAAACATTCACAAACACTCCACACAGTTACTGAAGATCCGTTCCACTTGCATTTGAAGTTTTCTAAACATGATGAGTAAAAAGGTTACCTCCTTCACCTGGCATCTGGCTTAATAAAGTCTTCATCAAATCATTTATTATACGGTATAACGACCCTTAGAGGCACACACAAAGAACTCCAATCAGAACCGAAGAGGCATTTCTCCCAATTACAGTTCCAAGGAAAAGAAAGCCTGTGTTTTTGGAGGAGAAAACAGAACGCACAGATTGCTTGTGTTTTCAAAGATCTTTTTTTATTCAGGTCTTTAGATATGGCTAGGGTTCCTATCTTATGGTCCACTGGAAAAAAAAATCACATGTCGGATTGCTTCTCAACAAGCAGCATATTGTAATATTAGGCATCATTCATGTCCGTAGCATGAACACAGCATGACAACTTATGTACCAGAGTTTAAAACGTAGTGTTCGAGGATTAGAAGAAACTTGATGCTAAACACAGATAAAAGAAAACAGAACGTTCTGTGTTCCGATCACTCAGACCACTTTCAGTGGTTTTGGGCAGTGGTCAAAAAGGTGCATGGCCATATCACATTTTTAGCACAAACATTTAAGCACATGAAGTAGCAGCTCCTCATGTAACATTACATGAAATCATTATGGCAAAACAGACATTTAAAAATTTGCTGACTAGGTAGATACATAACAAAAAAGAGTTTCGTAAAAAGTACCAGTAAAACACAATCGTCAGGGTCAAATTCAGTCTCCGCAGCAATGTCTAAAGTTGCTAACAATTCTGAATTTAGGATCAAAAATTCTCATAGTTCTGTGTTGTCTGGAAAAAAGATTTGTTCATTTTAATGAACGAGATCGAACAAGCGATTCAGTAAAATGATCCGAACTTCCCATCACAGGGTGCCATCAAGTGACAGTCTGTGGGGTCAGTCTTGATAATAAATTAAAAGGTTCGCTCAGCATCCACATTTGAGTGTGGCAGGCTCAACAAAATCTGCACAACCTTTGATAATTTGGTGAATT
Organism: Pimephales promelas; assembly: GCF_016745375.1. Next base: position 23,372 of record NW_024121655.1, read on the forward strand.
TTTAAAAGGCCAATTGCCCGATTTGCCAAAACGTAATTTGTACCATGAGCCTATTTTTATTGAACAATTAGCTAGCCCACATATCCCACGTCAGACAACGTTTGCAACCAGTTGAAGGCTGTAGTGTCGGCACGCAGACTGATAAGGCAAGGCTACGTCACTAGTGACAAGGCACACCATTGTATTATCCGCTTACCTCGATTGTCATTCAAACTTTCAAACATGCATCAGTTGGCTCCGACTCCGAACCTATGCTCTGAAGTCTCTCCCGCAACTGACGTATATCAGGTGCAAGGTTTTCAGCGAATCAACGATCAGAGAATACTGCCATGAGAACGCTGTGGGCAGATGCTGGTCTAGTCATCAACAGAAAATTAATGGATTGAGAGGGGAGAAAAATGGATTTTGGTGTGACATTTGATGCGTGCGTGAGAGTGTTTACGATTTTTACGACTTTAGATCGACTTTTTACGATCTGACAGATAACGATCTTTTACGATAACAACAGTATTTGGACCCACAAAAACAGCCTGAAATGGCGAGCCCACAACTGGCAAAAGTACCATTACCTGGTCACGTGGCTGGAAAATGCAAACTTCAGCTCATCGGTCAAACATTTTATTTTATCTTGTGCTTGACTAAGATGTATATATAGTCAGTGTTGTAGTACTCGAGACTCGGACTCGTCTCGGACTCGGTCTCGAGACCATATTTTAATGGTCTTGGTCTTGTCATGGACTCGTGTGCATTTGGACTCGGAATTGACTCGTACTCGAACATTTTTTTTTTTTAGGACTCGGACTTATTCCCGAGTCCACTCGAGTTCAATTAAAAATATTTTTCATGATTATTAATGTATGTTAATAAAATATTTCTTTAAATTGATTGACACGCCCAGTGATTGGTGATTTTCTAGTGCGCAACTGCGCATGACAAATTGTAATAAAATTACTTTTAACACCACCTACTATGTGGCCTTTTTACCCTAAACTGATCATATTTTTTAAACTCTAAGTAAATTCAGTAAAATAAAAAAGGATTTCTCTAAGTAAATAAAAGTAAATTAGGTAATCAACCCTCACTGGTCTCGGTCTCGACTCGACCATCTCTGGTCTTGGACTCGACTTGGACTCGACTCTCTATGGACTCGGTCTTGACTCGGACTCGACTCTCTCTGGTCTCGGTCTCGACTCGGACTCGAGTGAGGTGGTCTCGACTACAACACTGTATATAGCTAGGTGACAATGAAAAATATTGAGACATTTCTAGTGGACGGTGTTTTCAAACGTGTTTTCAAGTCACTTGCACATGCAGTTTTGTACACGCACCATCTGCTTCATGGACACAAAAATTGGGCTGCCTGCGGACAGTTGTGCGCACACATCCAAGGACCCTCTTGATGACGAAAATTACACGCAGAAAGTCACATTCAGTTGTGGAAAGCGGACGGCTGAAGTATTATTTGGCCTTTACACTGCATTTAAGGTAAATACTGTACAAGTTCTTGCTTTTCCAGGGAATCAAACCCATGACCTTCGAGTTACTAGTACCATGTTCTACTGTTCAAGCTACAGGAAGGTAGAAGCTCCACAGAAGAAAGAAAGTCATGCAAGTTTGTCTCAAGGCACCAATGTTATGACAAATCTGCTCAAAGCCTGTGGGTTTTTGAGGTGAGTACCAGACTCCCAGGTCCCTCTACTGTCACACTGTAAAAAGACCCTGGGAATGGACAGACCATGTAAACTTTTGTTCACTTCAGTACAGTGCTGAGCATGAAGGATGCCTTGAGATCAATTTTAAACAACCCAAACCATAAGGGACAAAACCCGAAATTAGTCAAAGCCGCCTGTCCATCTGATCAGAAGAACCAATGCCAATATGGAGTTAGTTGACGCAAGCACAGATCAGATTTACACCAGTCAACTGCAGAATGGCAGTTTGCAAAACAGATTGGCATCTGCAAAATGTACTGTATGATGCACAACACACTTCAAAGGCCTATTAATAACCAGGAAATTCATGTTTTATGTCTCTTCTTCAATATCTATTGTGGTTGTACATCAATATCTTTAACATCAGACCAGACTCTGAGAAAAATGAGCTCCAGTTCTGCAACTGCTGATAAACACATCTTCTCTACCACTCTTTGATGAGTCATCCTCCAACTTTCATGAAAACGAAATGTTAAGTATGCACTTCCTGATGCAAACATCGATTAAATGCAATGAAATATGAGTCACGTAGACTGTTTTCCAGTAAAATGAATAAGTATCCAATTAAAACATTCTGAAACAGAATGAGAGTGACAGAAACAAAACACACTTTTTTTTTTACCTGTTCCTTAAAAGATGCAACTAATGCAAAGTTCCAGCTAAGGCTCAAAGTACACTTCATTTTTATGCATACACTAGCATAATTTCTTCATCTGTATAGTACAAACATACATGGCCATTGTTTCTAACCATTTGCCAAGTGTACCACATTGTGCAGTGATTTTTTTGCAATTAATTGTTCCACAAGATGGCAACACTGGTCTGGGCTACAGTTTTCCCCCAGGCCATTGTTTCATGGTAAAAAGAAAAGGAAGGCACAGAGGAAGAGACGACTGGAGACTGCAACGTTGACAGCTGAACCCTGAAGTGCATGTTGTACGCATTTGATAACATTTGACACATGCTTAAGTTAAATTTTTTTCCAGTGTTTGCGCCATTTCTCTCCAAAATATGTGATGTAAAGAGTCGATTCTCGTTCAAACTAGAGTTTTGTGCATCTCTTAACCCCCTCACACATGCGCTTATGAAAGTTCAAGTCTATTGTTTTGCTCTCTAATAGTTTGTTTTTGTTGTTTCATCCTGGCTAAAAAAAATCAAGAATAAACCAACATGAACTCCATGTTGGTCCAGGCTAGTTTATGTTGGTTTGAGCTGGTATAGTGCTGGTCTAACTGTCATGTTGAACAGTCATGTTAATAGTCATGTTGAACTCAAGCAAAATCAGTCTGGTGTAGCTGGTCCACCAGCACTCACGCTTCCCTTGCTGGGGACCAGAAAACCAATAACCAGCATCCCATAGTAGGCTCAGCATGCAAAACATAACTTATAGTGGTGACCAATAATGCTGGATATTTCAACAGGACTCTCTTCCATTTCTTTTTCAACTGTGAAACAAAGGATTGGGACAGTATTGCTACTTTGTGGACAAATTCAAGGTGCAATCTGAGAGTACAGAGTATGTGTGGTTAGAAAAACTGATCTGTGCATGTACAGTACAGTATGCAAATACTGCTGATAATGAAATTTACATTGTAAAACTTAAAGAGTACAAGTAAAAAACAAAGTATACTTTGGGCTAAAGCATTTGGCTTGGTAACCGAATGCTAATAAAAAAAAAAATTAAAGGAAATTTTTAATTTAACCATGTTTAGCTTTGTTAACATATTGTGCCACTTGCGTAACACCCGAGCTACAGGCACTGACATGGGTTAACTCTTTCCCGTTTTATTAAACCTCTTGGGTTTTGCTAGCTAAGATGATTGGTTGCATCTTTTCTCAGGGATAACCATTCAAAATACAACATATGCCTTTCCAAAACATGACAATTGCTTGCCTCTCTTCGTATGACTATTCCTGGAGAAATTCCTGGCTAACAGTTTTGCAAACTCTGCCATTCCACCACTGATGGTGCAGACACAAGGTCTGTGTAGACACGAGGAGATGTTTGATATGCAGCATCTAGATCAGTGTGAGAGGCAAGTGATCACATGTTCTGCCTCCAGGAGCAGGAGTTGAGCCGAGAGGATGAAGGAGCTCTTGATGTGGGCCATCTCTGATGTGTATCCAGGGAAGGCAGGGGTATGATAGGATTTGGGCCAAAGCAAGTGTTCGTGATAGAGGCACATCTGGAAGGTTATCTGGGTGGAATAAATGCCACACTGGATCTGGGTCCAATGATCACACAAAAGTGTTTTTTTTTTTTTGTTTGTTTTTTTTTTAAATCCAGTTACACTGGAGGCAACATTACGATCACAAAGTTGCAGCTCTTCATATGTTTTCCAGAAAGAGCAGCTGCACAGACTCAGCAGAAGTCTGCATTTCAAACAATGGCATATGTTAACAGAACTATGCCATTTTCAGCTTTGTTCATTGTGTTCATTTTATTTAAAAATAAATGAATCTTGAAGGCCTGATGCCATACACTGAGTATGTCTATTTTCATTTCAAACATCCAGTGAGTATTCACTGTGTCAGACAGCACTGGACGTCTGTGTTTATAATAAATCTTGTATTAGGTATAATGGTTAACAGGGACATGATTCAAGCAGTCTTTAAATGACAGGTAGTGCAATCACAGAAAGTTTGCAAGGATGTCTTACCTTCACTCGATGATCCGGACAAGTCGATAATGACAAAGACCTTCCCCTCTGGCTCCAAGTCTATCTGTAAGGACCATCCAGAAAAGAACATTATGTTTCAGCAGCAAAGCAAAGGAACATCTTCAATAATCTTCACTGGCCACAATGCAATATTAGCATTGAGTCAACTTAATGTAAACATTATCATTATCTGAAAAGACAGACTGTATCTTTATAACAATAACAGGTGATACAATTTATCCCAATAAATTCCCAACACTTACAAATAAGTAAAAAATAGGAATTTATCACAAATAATAATATACATACAATAAATTAGTGTCAGTGATTTCATGCTTCATTAGATTTGCACACAACCTGAGAAAGCCTTACTTATCAGTAATGATACTAATGGAAATAAACAACCACACATGCTCAGGATTACCCGAATAAATGCTGAATATGTGGCACCAGCAGAGGAAACAGCACGGTGTCTAAGTGAACATGAGCCCTGTGAGGGTTGTGCTGATGCTGAAATGACTGATATTAGGCCCAGTTCTCCTCTCAGCAGCTAATGACAGCATAACGGCTGTTCCATCAAAACCAGATTAAAGCAGGAAATGGAGGGAGGATGTGGGGATGAGTGGAGAGATTTGTACATGCTATGAGAGTAAAGTGAGAGAGAGAAAGAGAGAGAGAGACAGTGAGGATGTGTGTGGGAGTTGGGTTAGAGGCGAGCCGTATCATGTTAGTGCAGTCAACACAGGTTTTACACAGGATGCACCAGTGCAAAGAAGAAAAAAACCTGCTGCAAGCGCACATACACGCAAAATTCACACTCCCAATACAAAAAAAAAAAACGCTGGTATAAAAAGTGAAATAGCTGAGATTCTTAAATATTCACTAAATCACATACATTATCATGGCGAAATAGATTTCATGAGACAAAACTGTTTGTTAGCAGGCAGAATACACGTCTATTACACAGTTCAAAATGTTTGGGGTCAGCAATTTTTTTTTCTTTTTTTTTAAGAAGTTGCTTATGCTCACCAAGACATTTATTTGATCAAAATACAGCAAAAAAAAGTAATACTGTGAAATATTATAACAATTCAAAATAGTTGATTTCTATTGTAATATATTTTAAAATGCAATTTATTTAGAATGCAAATTAAAATGCAATTTATTATGCATTTTTATTAAAATGCAATTTATCAGGATAATGTTATAGTCTGTTTAGTTTGCATTGATTTCTCATTGATTGCGCCTGATTTCTCTACTCAGCAGCTGTCAGACTCCGAATGATGGTGGCAGTCGACTATCGCCGACGCCCATGAAGGCAAGCTTCCTTTCCCTCCTCAGGGTAGGTTGACCCTAAGGAAGTATGCCCAGGTCGTGGAAGAAGGGAGGTTTTTATTGCCAGACGGCTTGGTCAAGAGCTACCTCATCGCGGGTCTAAACGATCCTCCCCCTCTCGCTGAACGAGAAAGACTGGTCAGCTGCCCGTTCCACAGTATGGTGGACAGTCTGTCATGGAGGGAGCTGCAGGGTGCTACAAGGTCTTCATTTTCCGCTACACTTCCTGTGATGCCTGTGGGTCGTCTGTTAGCCGTTGCTACACTTGGGGACCAACCCAGTCTTGCCGTGACTCCTGAGACACCTTCCACGTCCATCAGTCTTCATGGTAAGCGTGGAAGGCACCCGTCATGGGAGTCAGCATCGGAGTCATCCTGCGCAGAATCCTCCTCGCCTGCTGTGAGTTTCCCAGTTCCTATAACGGTTCCTACTACACCCCGTCTCCCACTAGTCTGGCAACCGTCTCCGCTCCGAGACCCAGGAGGAAGAAGAGGAGGAGGGGACCTTCTGGTTCTCCGTCTCTAACCCCTCCTGAGACCGCGATGGCTCTCCAACCCGCTGCTGAAGTCAGAAGTGCTGTTCCTGGCCCCGCTGCTGTAAGCACAGTTCCGGTCGCTGCAACAGGAGACACAGTTCTTCAACCTGCTGCAGAAAGCGCCTTTTCCCAGTCGGCGTTGGGGAGATCCATTCCAGAGACTTGTACTGTGAATGTCGTCTCTGAGTCTTCTGTCATGTCTGCAGAAGAGAGAGCAGTGGCCGATTCTGCTGCAAAGGCTGTTATACAGTCCGTTTCGGCTCATCAGGAGATGCCAGTCATCATCGCTGCCAGAACCCTGTCCGAATATTAATCTCGTCTGACCAGAATTCTTGATGTCCCAGTCAGTCCTGTCTTGTCCCCAGTCCCTGTTTCAAATGCTCCGAAGAGCGCCGATCCCAGTCCAGTAACCGTGAGTGCTGATCCCAAGCCTGTTGCACAGAGCACTGTTCTCAAGTCATCTGCTGAGAGGTGTGATCGCAGTCCAACCTCAGTGAGCGCTGGTCTCAAGCCAGTTGCCGTAAATGCTGATCCCAGGCCAGCTGCCAAGGGCTCAGATCCCCAGTCAGCTACCTTTGACGCCTCAACTGAATTTGAAGTGAGAAGTGTCGATTCTGGGTCGTCTTCCCTGATCTCTGTCCCTGTTCCAGCTCCACAATCGTCTGTTTCACCTCCTGTCTTGTGTCCCGCGCCTTCACCTGCCTTGTCCCCCGTCAGGAGTCCTGTTTCGTCATCCTCTGTTTCCTCTGTGTCTGAGACTGTTGCTGCTGTTAATGCAGCACCCCAGTGTGTTTCCTCGGCCACCCCTGTCACTACTAAGCCCCGGTCTGTTTCCCCGTTTGTCCCAGTCTCCGCGAGACCTCGTCTTCTCCTTGTGTGTCTCTGTCCAAGCCAGCCCAGAGTCCTCGTCCCCAGTCCTCATCCCATGGACCTAAGATCCCTTGCACATCGACCCACCCTGAACCATCCCTCACAAACTCTGGTACACTTCCTGAACATTGTGTTTCCTCCACCCCCTCTGCCCTGTATGATGTTTTTGATGTTTCACCCCAATCCTTTCATTGTTTATTTTTGTATGCCCTTATTGTTATTTGTTATGTATTGTTGGTTCTTGTCTTCGTCTCAGTCGATCTTGTTCCGTGTTTGATGTCTCCTTGAGGAGCGTCTGGAAGCCGCTCCTTAAGGTGGGGGTTCTGTCATGATTCTGCCATCATGTCTTAGATTTTTCTTGATCTTGTGGCAGGATCATGACAGACCCATGTTTTGTGTACAAGTGCATGGCCTGTTTGGGCCATGTGCTTGTGTTGTCTTGTTTGTGTCCCCGACCCCTTGTTATCCTCTTCTTGTCATTATTGTCAAGTCAGTTTCACCTGTCCTCGTCATTAGTATTCCCTATTTAATCCCCTTGTGTTTGCTGTCCTGTGTCGGTTCATTGTTTGACATGGTCATACTTTGTGTTTGTATCAATCCGTGAGTAACCTGTTGAGAGTCTTTTCTACAAGAAGAGTTTGTTCCTGTCTTAGTTTATAGCCATAGTCTAGTGTGTTCTACCCTGTCTTGTTTTGCCCCATCATGGGTTTTGCTTTCTGTTTTTGTCCTTAAATAAACCCCTTTTTGAATCAGTTACTGTCAGCTATTGGGTTCATCAGTCACCCTCATAACACCACTGACTTTACACTAAGTTTTTCTGGTCAGTGGCGAATTGTTTTCTGGAACTGCAAAATAGCACTATGGAATGTTTGCACCGAAACACGCCTCCTTTTTGCGCCGACCCGCCCAGGGAGTGCAAGTTAATTTCCTAGATTGCCAATGTGCGTCTGAGGAGGGAAAAGCCCACTTTGCACGGGTGCAAAATAGGAATTATCCATGCGTTAGTGTACAAATTTGCGCCGGGTGCAAGATAGGGCCCTAAGTCTTCAGTTTCCTCTGTTTATTGTTCCGTGTCATCTTTATGTGATTGTTACTTTCTCTCTGCTGTGTATTTTAGATCGTTGAATTAATAATAGTGTCGTATCCTTCTTCGTGTGATTTAGTACAGCCACCAATAGTGACAGTGATGGCATTTACAGAATTTTCCAGTCTTTAGTGTCACATGATGCTTCAGAAATCAGTCTAATATACTGATGTGCTGCTCAAGAAACATTTCTTATTATTAATGTTGAAAAGTTGTTCTGCTTTACATTTTTGTGGAAAATGTTTAAAAGAACAGCATCTGAAATAGAAATCTTTTGTACAGTATTATGTCTTTACTGTCACTTCTAATCAATTTAATATATTCTTGCTGAATTTCTTTAAGAATGTATATATATATATATATATATATATATACAGTATATCTCATGAAATGTAAATAAACTTGTTTTGATGAATTGATTCAAACTACTAATTTTATTATTCATTTGCACCATCACTCACAAATGTTCACAAAACTGAAAAATAATAAAATATTTTAGTGAAAATTGTGTGACCAAATTTTGTGGTGTATGATTTGTTTAACTATATTGTTACATTGTTACAATTTTGAATTTAATGGATGTATGGTATGGTTCTCCTCCAATTGGGAAGGACAGGCAATATCAATCTTTTCATCTGCTAACTAAATATAAAAGTAAATAAGCCCTTCCACTCTACTTTGGTACAAGAGTAGATGATATCCATAACTTGTATAATAACATATGCATAATAACTTGTTTTAATCAACATCAAGATTTTAATCAAAGTAGTTACTTTTGTTCAGCACTGGAACTACAAAAGAAAATAAATTCTAGATTTCAAACAGCATTTTTAGTAATCTATTTGTCTTCACTGGTCTATTTTCAAATAACCCTGTGTTGTGAAATGCATTTAATGTTGAGTAAGCGATTCCTGAGAAATGCTGTTGAAAGCGGATTGGTTAAAAATGGTTTTAGTTGAAAATGTTGTCGTGTAAACGGCCCCTTAATATGAGAACATAGAAACCATATAACACAAATCATCAAATTGTAATTTGTCATTGTAAGTGTATAATAGTATATAATATCACCCCGAAGGTAATTTCTGCTTTCCAAAAGTATTTCATATAAACTACCCAAAAGCTGTTTGCAGAATTAGTGAATATTCAAATCAAACTTTAATTTTACAAAGCATAACTTGCCTTTGAACGCCCTAAGGCTACCGTGGGGTTTCTTCACTCCTTTCATGATAAAGAATGAATGAATCAGGATTTTACAAAATCCATATTGGACGCCCTCCAGAACATCCATGATGCAGTGATTTACTGGCCTTTAGAATAGTTTGTTATCCCAAAATGACCTTGTGACCTTCTCCCTGCCTCCCACTTCCTGTGATGTCATGCTAAAGCTGATCTCTGAATGCTTTTTGTCTTGCAGGTGTGACGACACAATAAATATAGCAGCTAGTTGAATCAGGAAAGGAGAATAAGTGAATGCTTAAGTCTGGAAATATTGTGTGTATGTTTTGCACACATGTGTCTATGTGCAAGCTATGTGCAAGCATATACACAAGGGTGAAAACCTAAATATTTGTCTTCAGATCACTCTTTAGTGTGCTGCTGAGGAAATGGGACATCTGCACATTCCATAAATGCAGGTCAAGAAATATACGCTTGATAATAAATAAGAGTCAATGTTGACTTTTTTAGATGCATGAGAGGAATAAGTGATTAGATCAACTGATATCGGTGTGCAAAATCTGTGCATGAAATCCGTTCTGGCGATCCTCTGGTTTAGAGGTTGGTTTGACGCCAAATTGACGCCATCCTTAATATTTACATCTGAGCAGATAAAATTTGCGGTTATGGTAAAGGGTGTGACAATTACCGAACATGCGGTGCCAACCACAACACACTGGGCCAGCTAACCAATCACAGCAGATGTGTTGTATTTCAGAACTAAGGGCTTCCTTGAAACAGGAACTAACCATAGACAGTATAAGAAATGGACCGTCTCATTGGAGACAAGTGAAGCCCGTTTTTGGCTATTTTTTAGCACTTCCGTTCCTGACGCGCAGACTAAAACAGAGCTTGACGACGTACAGTAGATGTGACGAGAGCATCCCGTCTGTCTTCTAGTGGCTGTGGCATGAGAAATCTGAATCATTCCCTTCCTAAACATGCAGAGGCGGGGAGTTTAAGTAGGAGCTGTCCATGAGCTAGGAGCAGGAGAAACTTTTGCTAGGTATTCTGATTCATTATTTTGTCATTTTGCCTTCACGTTTCCCCGACTGCCTGCGAGCTTCTCCTCCTGTCCATACGGTATTCTCTCTACTGTGCGACAGAGAGTCGCATGGGTATGATGCAATCGTTAGCCTACTTTTACAAAAAACTGCTTCTACGGGGCCATAACATAAGCTACAAGGAAGTGGAGCATTTTATACATTGTCGTGTTTCTTTATAAATAAATAAAGGACAAATGGGGTCTTCAAACGCCTCAGATGTAAAGTTATTCGCTGTCAAAGTGATGCCAAAATGAATGGGAGTCAATGGAAATGCTAACGCAAGTGAAGTTCTGCTACAAGATGTCAGCTCCCGCGAGGCTTCAACTTCTGGTCGATGGATTACCCCCTTGGAACTAACAATGCATTGAGCAAGTTAGGGGAGAGAGGTTCAGTAATAAGGTAAAATATATGTAAAAATATTTATTTTTTAAAAAAATTAAGCATAAAAAGCACATTCTAGTACACCACATAAAAAAACTGTAAACTATTCCCAGAATTTCCTGCAACTTCAGAATTCCCTACACTTTACATTTGAAGCTATTTCCTTTAAATAAATACGTAAGTTTTGCTTAATAGATTTTGTTATCAGTTATATACATTTGGGTCATCTTCTGTTGTTTAATGAATGTTTATTGCATTGTAACTGAAACCTGCCGGCCCAGACAGTTTCTAAAAACATTGTTAAAATAGTCCAGGTTTCAATTATAACAGAAGCCTATGGAGGAGTGAGACTCTCTCAGATTTAATCAAAAATATCTTAATTTGTGTTCAACGATGAAGGAAAGTCTTATGGGGTTGGAAAAACATGAGGGTGAGTAATTTTAAGGTGAGAACACCCATTTGCATTGGGTGTTCAACTCCATACTGTCCTATTGGCAGAGGAACTGTGTGAGGTGGAGACGTGACATGTGTGTTTAACACCATCCAGATGTTGCCTTATTACATATACAGTAAATATTTTTTAGTATACTGTGGCAAGTAGGACAAGGTTGAGGGACGTGAGAGAATGGCGCGAGACCGGTGCTTCTCTCCGGGTGTCGTTGATCACTAAATCACGCCACCGGCCTCGCGTCGTTCTCTCACGTCCCTTGACCTAGTCCTGCTCGCCACATATACAAATGTAATCATTTCTATCAGCTTATTTTTGACACTCAGTGACACATGCAAACATCCTCACACCAAAATGAAATTGCTCAGCTGGATTCAATGCAGGCACTTTCATCTCATCTGTCTCCACACGGCCACACAATATGTTTACTAGGTACATATCCTCTTAAAAATCTCTTTGTCTCTCATTGACAGCAAAATAATTTCTCCATGACAGCAAAGTGAATGAAAAGAGAGCAAATTGAGACTTTTTCTTAAATCTCCTGCTTCTCTGGAATGACCTAACCTCATATGTTTTCTCAAGAGTGGCAGACGCACTTCAGATTGTGTTCAGATTTGCGAAGATACCAAAGTCGGCATGCAAAAGTCAAGAGATCTCAAAATGTACTTTTTATTGTAATGGGACTTGTTTGACCTACTTAGGCTGTTTACAAATGTATTAAGATGCATTTTGGTCAATCGGCTCAAAAGTAGACAACTCTAAATACAGGTGTAAACAGGGTCTAAAACATTTTGAGCTTGTCTACTTTCGAACACTTCCAGAGGTAGTCGAAAACGCATTGACCGCATTGCTTTCGTAGTGTAAACGCTCATGTGGTCACATGTGGTCAAACAGCCTCAAAAGTCTCCCTCGTCCACTTTATCTTATATCCTTAATATGTAATTTTAGAAATACAAATGATTTTGAAATATGGTTAAAGTATACAGCTGAATGTAACTGCCAAGCATTTAAAGCTAAAACATGCTTTAATTTCATTTCTATTTCTATTTTTTTTTCTATTTTTTCTACTCAAATTTGTATGTAACGCATTGAAATCTATGTGAAATTATTTAGAATATGTACATTTTAAATGTAATATTGACATAATAACAGTTAAAATAATAATGAAGTACTTTTCATATGATTTAGTATTTTAGTCAACACATCAAAATAAGTGTACTTTCTTAAAAAGCACAACAAAAGATACGAAGTAACATTACTGTACTAAACGTGTCTAATAAACAATATGATAGTAATGGGATGAGTGACATTAGACAGTAGATTTAGTACATAAAATAAAAGTTACATCCTAAAGCACCAATTTTTTGTTATCCTGGAACAGTTTTTTGTATTCATTTCATGACTCATATATAAGCTGTAGTTTACCTTGTTATTTCATTAAAGTTTACCATTATTTCAGCATATCTGAAAACTTGTAATTTATCACAATAAAAATAGCAAAGGTCTCTCCATAATTCAAACGCTCTGCTGACGTTGATCCTTGTTTTCGATCCGATTCACGTTTGACCTGACGAACTTCAGCAGATACATTTTTGTTTTGTTTTGTTTTTTATATTTATGTGGGGTTTGTGTTGGAGTGTGTGTCGTGCTGGAGGCAGGCGCTTTTTGGTGTTATCAGACTCATGTCGTTCGCTGCAGTGCCGTCGCATAGACTGTATATAAAAGGAGAGAGGCTCGGGATGCTATAATGGAGGTATAAGCAAAACCCGACAAGTGGATCATTGTAATGTGTGATTACAACCCCTTCGCACACAGGCAATAAAAAAGGGATTCATTTTAGAAGAAAAGTGACATATAGCACCTTTAAAACATAATGACTTGATTGTACTTTAAGGTAAAACTTAATTATTAATAAAAAGTCCAGTGTTTGTGTTGTTTTAAGTCAAGAAAGTGTGCTCTCTTTAAGTATAATTAATTGGTCTTTATTTCAGTACTATTATATTATCCGCAAGTACAGTTAAAAAAAAAACTATATATACTTGTAAGATTTGAAGTATACTATAAGTGTATATTCAATAAAATAATGCACATTCTTTTTGAAAAGGTATTACACAGTTGGGTGTGTGTGTGTGTGTGTGTGTGTGTGTGTGGACTGATAACGGACAACATAGAAACAAAGAGGGTGTTTATTTCATCTCTGTCAAACATTAATATATAGAGACAGCTGGAGGAACGGTCACTTTGGCCTCGACCCTAGACACACAACCTCTGACCATGTTTCAGACTCAACCTCCTCCCTCCAGTTCTCTGAGCCCTCATATTCAAAAATAAAAATCACACTTAAAAGTGAAGTATTTATAATGTTATAGTTAAAGTATATAATGCTGACCAATGTCAAAAGCATCACCAGTCACCGCATCAGTTGAGCGATCTTTCTCCGTTTTCAAGCGCATCAAAAGGTATACAACTGGACAAACACAACTGCTCATTCATCCTAAGCAGGACGCACAACTGCATGAGGAGGTCATTGAAATGATCATGTTTCATCAGAAATGAACGGAGGATGTATTTTATTTACAAGTAATGAATGAGTGTTAGGCCGGTGACACACTGGCTGCGTGGTGTGAGTGTGGCGTTTATGTTGCGTGTCAGCTGCGTCGCGTTTTCTGTGTCTTTGCACACCAGAAACGTGTCTGATGCGGCGCTGCTGCTAGGTGATTTCATAGGAGACTACACTAATGTTAAGCATAAATATAAAGCCTACTGATAAAGACACTGTCAGCACTATTGAGAGCAAAACTGACGAATACTTCGTTCTGTATTGACAGGACAATATTCGAAAATTGATAATTATTTATTTATTTATAAATTATATTTGTAGGCCTATCTGAATTTATGTCAAAACCTAGACTTTCAACCATCAAAATGAAATGTATAAATATGTATTCGTGTACAAAATAAATAACATTTAAACAACTTGTCCTATTCTATTTTGCCTGGAAACGCTTCAAACATGCTTGCGTGTCGCGTGAAAAACAGGCGCCGTTTCTATTTCTAGCATGTACGCGTTTTCCACGCACGGGTGTGTGTGTTGTGATGATCGTTACTGAAGGCCCTGACTGGGACCCCACGGTACGCTACTGATCATGAATGAATCAGCCGTTTCAACGAATCGGATGAATGTGTGACTCAATGGTTGCATCCGAAATCGCATACTTTCCTACTATATAGTAGGTGAAAAACATTAAAGTGACAAATGAAGTATGTCCGAATTAATAGTACTCATTAAAGTACCCGTACAATAGTTCTGGCGAGATTGGTATACGTCAGTGTCAACGTCAATGTTTTAGTTTTAGTTTCATATTTATATTAATTTTTCAAAACAATGTTTAAAACATAAATCTGAAATGTAACTTTACCTGTAGGTTAAACAGAGTATGTCATAGATCAAAAGATCTAAAGTGGCAGTTTCTATGCCACCTCTGCATTGCTAAGAGATTTTTTCATTACGGGTTTAATTTGATTGGTAACAGCTCTATAGTGTCTTTTAGTTCTAATTTAATTTATTGATTAAGAGTAAGAATCTGACATAAAAAAAACGCATGCATTTAATCAGGTTAAAAAAAGAATTGGCCGAAATGCGCATAAACGATAAAAATCTATTTAAACTTGTGAACAAAACACACAGAAAGATATTTAAAGCTTTTGGAGTCAGCTGTCCACAGCAGTCCTATCTGAAGGTGCCAATGACAAAATATTCTCTTAATTATGATTATCAACAAAATATTGAAATAGAATTGTCCTCAAAATTGCACACCCTTACTGTTGTGTTGATGTGATTGTGAGGAAAGAACATGGGGAATAATGAAAGATGAAAAGAGAGAAAGCAAGCGCAGGTGAAAGAGGACAGCTGTCCAGGCAGAACACAGGGGCATGTTGTGTTTTATCTCTCGGATGACAGTGTGTTTAGCTGCTTGTGTTCATATGAGGGGTGACGCACACCAGATCCCTCAAGCTAATTGAGACTCCACTGAAACACAAACATACACATAAACCTGGACAGAGAGAAATAATATCCCTGCGATAACTAAATATTTTCATTTTCAAGTCTCTAAATACAAAACGCATTATGCAGCAGTTAAATGTCCACAGTGTTTGTTTCAGGGCCTTTAGCATCGATCATAAGAACGGCTGAAATATTTGAGTTTCAATTGGGTAATAAACAGGTTTAATGCTGCCAAGTTATGATCGATTGTAGTTAAGAGATGAACGCACATGAAAGCCATGTTTACCGTGTTAAAAAGTAGCCTATTTTCTTTGAGTCCTGAGGCTCTTAATTTTCCGAGTTGGACTGCGCAGTTTATAAACCTGTGCTACTGAAAACATTTCCGATAACTGTGTGACGCAGCTCAGAAATGATAAAATACCAAGATAAATCATTGATTGCACGTATTTTTCTCTTCATTTTGTTCCATTAGAGTAAGAGATTGTCATTTCCCAACAGATTCATTTTGTTCCGACCAAAATTGCTTGAAAGCACATTACAAAAGTGAGATCTTCTGAAAAGGATGTGAAGTCAGCATAAGTGCTGCGTTATTAAGGTTGCCTCATGTACCACTTTTGAAAAATCCCCATATTTATTAATGCGCATTAGGAATTTTCTCAAATCTGTGCACTATAGCTAACAGATGGACACTGAAATTTGTGCAGGTGCCCATAAAGATTGTTCATTTGCACTTGGTCTAGTCTTGCCCACAAGATAAACCTCATTATGAGCCATATAACTTGCCATCTACCATTGGAAAATTAAAATAAAATAAATAATATATAAAAAGACAATAATAATATGATAAATGGCACACAATGTCAATTCATTACACTAGTGCTGCTGGGATGATATAATTTTGTAGGGAAAATCCTGTAAAAGAATGATCACTTCCGGTTCTGTCGTCCTGAAGTCAATAGGTTCAATAGGATTTTTGGTAAAGTGCCTACAATAAGGTCTGTGTTGATCGACGGCTCGAGATATTTTCACATTTTATTCTGACATTAAATACATGAATGATATCCCACTTGAGATTTTTAGTTTTGTTTTGTTAGTTAACAGTTTCTAAATGGGACAAAAGAGGTTGTCGGGGACATTTGACATCATCACAAAGATTAGGTGAACTCTACTTTTACAGCTGCTTTGTGTTTATAATCATGCCCATGCAAACTACTACCGTACAACTGCCAAGAGCTGAGCTGTAAGTGTAGTGACCCAGCGAGTCCCTTCGTAGCCTGTACAGACCTAGTGTACGGCATAGTTGTAAAAGCTGTATACCGCTAAGCTTGTCAAAACTCTTTCTAGCAGGACACTCAGGGAGGGGGATGCAGGTGCTTCCACGTAAGTGTTTGTGTCCCTGGGTGTCCATAGTGTCAGGCTGTCATTTCTGTCCCCTGTTCGAGTGTTCAAGTCCCCACAGATCAATACGTTTCCCAAGGTTTTAAAATGGTTAATTTCCTCCTCAAGAATAGAGAAAATATCTGGGTTGTAGTAGGGGGATTCTTTTCTGCAAACTACTATTACTCATGTAATAGTATATATAACGTGTCATAAATATCTTTTTAGAGATGGCTGATTTCAAATCACAAATTTGCACCAGTCATGCAACTACTCCTGATGTAGAATAGTAATGGATTTTTCCAGGTATAATGAAAACAGTGCAAACTTGTAGTCCCATCCAAAACTCACAACAGGGTGAGCCAGAAGTTGGACAAACACACTGATAATTTGACAGTTCCACGTCGTCTCCGCTCTTATTTTGTCAAGGAAGAACTACGGGTGAGTAGCTGCAATGAAGCACACAATGACATAAAGCAACTAGAACAAACTTTAAATACAAACTTTAAATACAAGTATAGGCTATTGATTAAAACACAAATATCCTGATATAGTATTAACTCTACTTTGATCAATGTGGGCAGGCTTTATGATCACAGAAGCTGCTGAGTAGGGGTGTAACAATACCCTCGTGTCACGATTCGATACATATCACGATACTGAACTCGCGATACGATATTATTGCGATACTCCAAGACATATGGTAAAAGGTAAACAAAAAATGTACTGTTGATTAAAATGCTAAATTTGATATTACATTGTGGGTTTAAATGAATTGGACTGGTTGCTTGTAACCCAAGGACAATGATGACACCACAATAAAAATATTCGGGATTCTGAAGCTGAAAATACAGAATTATTTTAGATGAATATGCTTGCACTCTGTCACTGACTAGATATATTTAAATTAAATGTCAGGTAACATCAGCCATTTGGCAGTATCAGGACCCACAAAGAGTCCCCCATTACATTATTATACATTATAATCAACATAATTTATACTGTAGTAGTTTAATGTAGACACTAAAACTCTGAAAACTTGATTTTTTTTTTCTCACACAGTAATTTTTATTTTGGAGGAATTATCCACAATAAATATTGTCACTATCCACGGTATGTACTGTTGCATTTTTGTATTGCGATATATTGTGGCACAATATACTGTTACACCTCTACTGCTGAGTTAGTGCAAATTCCAGTCCAACGCTTCAGTAAACGGTTATAAAGTGTGAGATAGCTAGACTAAACATACAGCTGTTTAAGGATATAAATGTTAAGCAACCGACAAAAATAATCAGGCAAACCAATCCAGTTTTCTAATTTCGCCATTTTTAATTAAAAATAGGCTTATAATTTACGTGATTCATGCAATGTAATAATTAGTAACAGTCAATGTGAGAGGACAAGAAACATTAACAAAGCCGATTTCATTTGATAATGAATGTGTACATATTGTGATTTTTTTTATGGTCAAAATTTAAATTATTTATTGCTTTAAAAATAAGCCTGTTTTGTATTAAGACCAGATAATATCATTTGCATCATGACATTATTTTCAACACAATTTAATTTTTAATCCTTCATTATATATATATATATATATATATATATACATAGTATACTAAACAATTTAAATCAAAATGTTTACAAGTGTAAAAATGTCAAAAAATTACACATTTACTGTAAATTAAATTCAACTATTATGGTAGTCATACAGTATTACAGTAATACATTATTAAGAATAAAAGCTCAAATGTCATGAAAATCAAAACTGATATTATTTTATGTATGTATAATATACAGTAATTACTTTTGGGGGGGTTAAATGTGGCCTGAATGTTTTTGTGAGATTTACCCAAGAATATAATTTACCCATTCACAAGTTATTTTCTACACAAGAATATTTATTGTCACATGAGGTCTATGTGCCAGTGTGTACGTGTGTTAACATGTTTACAAGCTTTGGTATGTGCATTAGCAGATATTTCAAGTGGCGACAGCCCTATTTCAAATCAGAGACCTAAACTTAAAAGCATTCCTGGGATGCTTTCTTGTGACTCTTCAACACTGTTCAAATAGCACAATTTAAATGTTGAAAGAGCGTCAGGCATCAATGCCCATTCTTACACTGCATCCCTTCAAGACACTATTACATTAACATTAATTTACTTAAAGAGCAAACGAAGACAGACATCACATGAGTGTAAACTCGAGTCATGCTTTTGACCTACAACCTCTTGTCCATCTGTTTCAATTAGACGCTGCCTTTAGAACCAATATGAGTGTAAACACCCGCACTCACAAAAGGACTTCTCTTGAGCATTCCCAATTTTCTTCTTTTTAGTCCGAAGGGACTTTTATTATTTTGTTATTTAAGGAATGTGAACATGAGAAAATGTGTTCCTCCCTCTTATCACATCGCTGGGTTGCAGCTGGTCTGTCTGACTCAGAATCAACAATCAAGCAACTAATTGTAGATGTAGAGAAGAGGTTTGTGTCACATGCCAGGTAATAATCACATCATGTCAAACTCAAGCACTGAAACATCACAATAGCCACTAAAAAGCAAATCAATGTATTTGAATGACTCGAACTTCATCAGGATTGAATATTTTTCTATTTTTTTAAAGCATTTTTGATGTTGTTGTTGAGCCCTCATCATGTTATTAGCTGTCACAAATTATTTAAAAAAAATGAATTGTGGGTAAGTCTCCAAAAACACTGTAGTTTTCACCAAAAACTACAATGTGCATAAGCAATATTTTTATTACTTGTTTCTGCTCCTTTTTGTCTGTGTTTTGATCCGGAGATTCTCTAGTAGCCTACTTCTTTTTAGAAGACGCAAAATAGTGCCCCCTATCACGTAACAGTGAAAACACAGAAAGCCGGAAAATTCCGTCAATGGCAAGTTACATAACGCTTATAACGTTTATAAGCCTAATTTTGTTACATTTCAAAAAGAAAGAAAGAAACACTGCTGTGAGAAACACAATGACTGAGGGCAGAAACTATGATGACCTTCTGAGAATCCCTGAAAAAGATAACGAAAATGTCAACAGGCAACCAATGTGATACTGATACTGCGCAAATCTTTTTGCTGACAACAATAGATGGCCACTTAGACAAACTGTAAGGAGGTTAAGAGAACTGCATTTCTAGTTCAAAAAATGTATGTCTCATAACTTCTGGATAGAAATAGTGCAGACACAAGCATGAGACTTTCTAGCGTGCATGTGTTGAGCACCTGTGATCACGAATGGCTATACATTGAAAAACTATGCAGCTATTTGACTGTAGGCATATGCTTATACAGTACTTTGGCCTTAGTGGTTCGCAAGTTAGCAAAACTTCTAAATCGTGTATAGCAGCTTAAATAAAAAAAAAAGACATTCTACAGCAATGTTTCTCACCTAAACTGTACCTTTAGCCATAATGAAACACTATCTAGTGTAAATGGTAAATCCAGTTTGATATTTGTACTGGCTACTGTATACAGGCCACCAGGGCACAATACAGACTTATCAAAGAATTTGCTGTTTTTCTATCATAGTTAGAATCCTAATTGTTGTTGGTGATTTTAATATATTCTCAGTTTTTTTCTTTCTGTGGGAATCAAAATCAATAAGTGAGCATGTGTGTCTTGATATCACTGAAAGCATCACCCCACCACCTCCTCTCTGGCCCTCCATCTCTCTGGGAAGTAAATACGGGAGAGTGAAAACAGGAAGCCCAGGCTACCGTGCGACTCAAACGCACCGCTGGTATTTTTAGCTCCGGCCCGGCAGTACCCCGACCCCTGTTTCCTCCAGGGCCACCAGGAGGACACTACTGTCCGCTCCTATGTTGGGCCCCATGGGGAAACAAGGCCAAGCTAAGAAAGGGTCCTGTCAATCCAGACAGCTTTTATATTGGAACTGCCTGTCAATCATTGCAGTGGCATTTAGAGGATATAAATACTAGTCCAATGCTGTGGGATATACACATGACACCAACATGATACAATGGCCCAGACAAAATACCAGAACCAGACTTCATCAAAACTGAATTATATATCAGCTTTTTTACAACAGCTTCAAATGTGGCTCATATAATCATATGGCTGCATGTTTTTAAATGGACCCTAATTATTATTATTATTATTATTAATTTTTTTTTTATTCTGACTGTGCTACAAATCTTTTTACAAACCTTGTAAAAAGATTTGTAGCACAGTCAGAATAAAAAAAAAATTAATTGCAACAATCGTAAGGAATTGGCCAAATCTGATTTAAATTTCACTCGAATTATAAAGGGATGTTTTAAACCTTTTCAAATCCATTTGATCGGACATGTAAACACTAGATCTGTTTGAAAGCATATGCAATGATGAAGAAATGGTTTAATGATGTATGACCAGTAGCGGAGTGGCAATCGGGAGAGTCGGGAGTTTTCCCGGTGGGCCGGTAGTGTTACGAGGCCGCGAGGGCCGGCCCGGTCTGATAAAATGTATTTATTGGAAGTTCACCATGGCCCAAGCTAAGGGAAGAAAACAATATTTTTTTATATTTTTTATAACGGAGCATATATTTGCACTAAATGCCTGTCTTTACAGCAAAACGACACCCGTCATAGACTGGCCTCAGTAGCGTAGGTCGTAGGGCGTGAAGTGTTTGAATGCAGCTTTTTGATGCGCTGCTGAACACGAGTTCGAATCCGCCTTGCCGAACTCTCTCTTCTCCCTTTTCCCAACACAGATATGTAAAGATGTAAAATGTAAAACCTAACATTAAGGTCTCTAGCGTTATATTTTGCCAACGAACTAAAATTGAAACCATATGGCGTTGCACCATTATAATAACTGACATTAGAATAGCATCCAGTTTGTTCTGCGTGATTACTTTGCTCTCGCGATCATCTGGTGTTTTCTCCTAAATAAAAGCTCAAGGGCTTATTTCTTGCAAGTGAAGAAATTAGGACAAAAGTATTTTAATTTTCCTATATTATAGTGTAGGTTAAAATATACTTTTGAAATACTCATTTTCATTTACACATTTAGGCTATAAATGGATTTTACAGTACGTCATAGGAATAATTATAAATCATTATTACATTATTATAATAATTGTTTGGCATCCTAAAACACCATTGATAATGTAATGCAAACTGAGACTAAAAAAATATTTGAGCCCTCTTTATTGTCCTGGTACAAATTAATGTTTTTTCTTTGTTCAACGAGCAGTTCATGGGTCTTAATTTCGATCTCTCAGAGAGCATGAGATGGATGCATTATAACCTTAAAATGTCTGAAATTTTCTTGCAGGGGGAGCATGCCCCCGAACCCCCCTAGAGGCACAGAGTCCACCCAACTAGTTTTAGAAAGTACTATGGGAAAGAACGACCATTTATGAACTTTACTCCAGCATACTAGTACAACAAAGTTCCCTTTAAATCAGTAAAACTGTAAATGCTATTGGCTAATCGTGCCGGCGACGAGGGCCGGTGGTCTACGAAATTTCCCCGTAGATTTTTTGGTCCCACTCCGCCCCTGTGTATGACGTACAGAGCAAGCTGCAGTGTTGCCAACTATTTTCAAATGAAAGTAGCTAACGCCTTCCCTAAAAGTCGCTAAATGTCGCTAGATGACGTCATGCGTTAATTAGCATTATTTTTGACGTCATCGCGTCGTACTTGCGTTCCGCTTGCCTAATGTGTTTTCTCTATAAATTAATGCCCAGCTCACATATTGTATTTAATATATTATAATATAATAGACGAATGTAAATAAGCTGTTCTCAAAAAAAACTATTACAGCAAGCACAAGAAAAGAAAGAAAACTAAACTGTTTAAATAAAAAGCATTATTATTTAAAGAAAGCAGATAAGTGATAGGTCCGTGGGAAAACACTAATCATTCACCTCTGTCAGTGGCGTTCAACAGATGATCTGCTCCTCTCAGCCATTCACTAAACAGGGTAGACGTAGAGTGAATGAAAGGAAAGGGAGAAAAGCAAAAAGTCGGGGTCTGAAAAGTCGCTAAAAATAGCGACTATTTGCGCGATTGTTTTGCAGTTTGTACGCGGATGAGAACATCTCCTGCTCTGTCTGTCTACAGCTGGGAGGGGCTGCTGCGCGAGGACTGGGCCACCTGTGAGTGATTTGGGACGGGGTGGGACCCCACGGCAGCACTCGCTGCTCGTTGAGATGAGGAAAAACGATATGTGATTTCACATCAGAGAGTCTCCAAAAGTCTCTAATAACACCAGAAAAAGTCGTTAGATTTGTCGCTAGTCGCTTTTTTGAAAATTTGTCGCTAGGGGGGTCTGAATACTCGCTAAATATAGCGACAAAATCGCTAAGTTGGCAACACTGGCAAGCTGTTGTTGTTGAATATAGTGTCATAAATGACCGTTGTGACCTTCTAAAATGTTCCTTCCATTTATCGTCTGAGAAGTGGTGCAGGATGACATTGTCCCACTAGTCCTTGCCTCGAAGCCTGGATTTGGGTGCGTTTTTACTGCTTGTTAAATAAAAGCAGCACTGCACATAGTTTCATGTGCTCGCCGTCTCCCATAAATAGATAAATATTAAGTCTGCTTTTTAAAACAAAGAAAAGAAGCAATGGTAGGAGAATGCTTAGCAAGTACCAACAGTGGGAAATTCAGCATGTCTAAAGATCAACTCTGATTTCAAGCTTGTGACACAAATGCACATATGATTTCATTACGATTGAAACAAAAGGTGTTCATTGTGAACTTAGCTAATCAGTTAGCTACAACACAAGAACAGTTTAAAATCGTCTCGCATCCAGCTATGTGCGTTCAGGTCATTACTTCTTAAATTTAGTCTTTCATCAAGAGTCACTATTTGCATGTTATAAAAGCATCTTAAAACAGACACTAAGGGCAAAGACAGAGGGCAAGGATGTTGTCGCAGAGGGTGTTGTGTCTGGCAGTGAGAAGAGCTTTGAGAAGTAGCCATGACACTGTTGTTTTCTGCAAATCTACAGAAGCATGAAGGTAAGAGGAATATAGGTGCACACAAACCCAACACTGATGAATGACAATGCCCACATATGACATCAGTAATGTAATGTCCCTTAACCATACAACAAACAAACCAGTGTGTCTGTGGAAAATACAGATTACCTGCTGATTCATGACAACGCTAACACTAAAGCACAAATTCATAATACATGATTCAATAAAACCATTCACCAAACCAATATTTGAGGCTATCTATTCATGTTAAGAGTTTCATATCAAGTTAAGTAGAGGAACCAGGAGCTGAGAGAGCCCATCCTGTGTGGTTAACCTTTCAGGAAAGCCAATCCTTCAGTGAGTGACACTCTCTGTGGTGATATTGCTTACACCTGCTCCTATGTCGTTTCAAGAGTTTACAGACAGTTCACACATATTCACAATGTTTCAACGGGGTACTTCCCACGTTGGTACACTCCGAGCAGGCTCGGGTGATGGAGCAAGAAGTGAAGGCTCTGTTAGCGAAAGAAGCTATAGTACTTGAAGGCTTGTCTGGGGTTCTCTTTGAGCCCTTGGATTCAGTATCAGAGAAATTTCTCACTTTTAAAACAGTGTTTCTGTTAGCTATTTCATCCCTTAAGTGAGTCGGTGACCTTCAGGCCTTTCGGTTTCCCCCACCTGCCTTGAATTTGCATCCTGGTTCTCCGGACCAGGAAAGGTTGAACCTTTTGTGCCCAGTGCGAGCACTGGACACTTATGTGCGCGGAACTTCTGCATTTAGGAGATCTGATCAGTTATTTGTCTGCTTTGGATCTCCCAAGAAGGGTCTTCCTGCTTCAAAGCAGACAGTAAGCAAGTGGATAGTCAAGGCTGTTTCTCTGGCTTATGAGTCTTCTGGCCTACCTTGCCCTTTGGCGGTCAGGGCCCATTCTACTAGGAGTATGGTGGCTTCTAAAGCTCTTTTATCTGGAGTTTCTCTGCAAGATGTTTGTGATGCGGCGGGTTGGTCCTCTCCTCTCAGATTTGTCAGATTTTATAGCCGGGACCTGGAGGCTGCCCCAGGTTCTCAGGTGCTTAGTGTGGTGTGACAACAGGCTGACACTTAGGCATTTGAAAGTCTGGCCATTTGGGTATTCTCGATCCCAAAGCGTAAGAGTGACGCATCGCGAGTTCCCTCGAAAGGGAACGTCTCGGGTTACGACTCACCATAGTTCCCTGAGAAGGGAACGAGACGATGCGTCACCCTGCCATACTTCCTGCATCCCTGTATCGGGTTGCTTCTGCAATTTGGAAGCTAAAGCAGGTTTGCACGGAATGCTCTTTTATCATTTCCTGGTCATGATGTCATCCGCCCATGACGGTCATGTTTCCTATTGGACTAGTTGACATAGATGCTTCAGACGCAATTACGCTGGAAGCATTCCCAAAGCGTGACAGTGACGCATCGTCTTGTTCCCTTCTCAGTAGTGTTGTCATGGTACCAAAATTTCAGTATTCGGTACCAATACCAGTAAAAATTCACGGTTCTCGGTACCAATTTCGGTACCAAAGCTTAGTTTAAATTTACATATATTTAAGTGTTTATCACGGTTACAAGTATGGAAACTGTACATTTGTATTATAAACACTTTAGAAAAAAATTAGATAAATTGACCTAAAATAAACAATAGTATACACTAACACATTTTTAAAGTTGTTTGTAAAGTTCTAATCCGTTAACATTTATTTAATGCACAATGAATGAAGTGAACAAACATGAACAATCAAGTGTTTCTATTAAATAACATTTACAAACATTAATTAATGTTGTAAAAATATATTGTTCACTCAATGTGTTGATGTGAAGTAGCTAATGTTGATAAATGGTATCTTATTGTAGCATTACCAAACTATAGGCTACAGGAGAAAAAACATGTTTTATTTGATTTGACTGTACTTTTATTTAATCTAAAACTGCATTCATATTTAATTTTGAAAAGGCTTTTTAAAACTGCTGAGTTATAAAGGCAAGAATACGCCTAGAACTGGCACTGACATTAAATGACATAAATAGGGATGCATCGATACTAATACCAGTACTCTGGTGTCGGTTGGATACTACTGTGCTCATGTACTCGTAAAACTACCCCAAAAGCACTTTAGAGGCCGTTCACATATCGCGCGTGTTTTTTTTTTATTATATTTTTGCGCGTGCTTATTCTTTCCAAAGCGCTTGCTCTCACGCGGCGTCTGTCGTTGCTATGCAACGAGTTTTTATTATGAGCGCGCTTGCCTCGCGCCTATATTTGAAATTGCGAATTTGCATGTAATCGGCCTCTTATGGCAACGTGACATTAGCCTAATCCAAAATATTTCCATATGTGGCTCTTTCCTCCTTTCGTGTCAACAAGTGGATTCAGAGAGAGAGAGCCATATCAGCGTTATGAACTGTGCACCTTTCAGACAGCGCGTCTAGAACTGGATTAACCTGGTATTCGGTACCTAGAAAAGCTGGTACCGCAACATTTTTTTTTTTTTAGTACCGACTTGGTACCGAAGTACCGAGTTTTTTGACAACACTACTTCTCAGGGAACTATGGTTACAGTTGTAACCTGACGTTTTTCCTTTGAGTTTTACACATACAGATGACATCATTGTCAAAACGATCCCCATTCCCACGGATCCACAAAAACTACTAAAAACGTTGTATTCTGCTGCGAGGCAATTAGATGGCGATGAAACACTATAGACTGAACATGTTATATATGCACGTGGATAATGTCATTGTCAGAGACCATTTTCAAAAACTTGCACTTTAAAAACTTGTTTTCAAAAGTTTGTGTTTTCAGGCACCCAAACGCTCTTGTCGTGTAAACGAACGGCCAAAACGCATACATTTTTTACGGTTTTAGTTAAAAATGGTGTCATGTAAACAGCCCCTAAGCAGTATCATATTTAATGAACGAACAAGCAAACAAATGAATTAACAAATGAGCAAATAAATTAAAAAAACAAGCACGATTGGACTAATTAAAAAAATAACAAACTAAATGAACTAATGAATGATCAAACTACTGAATGAACAAATAAATGAACAATTTGAACGAATTTAAGCGAAGAAAACTGATTTAGCAGTACAACCAATCAAACGTCAGGAGAGCATGAAAGAATAACTGCACTGACACAGGAGAAAGAAAGAAAGAAAGAAAGAAAGAAAGAAAGAAAGAAAGAAAGAAAGAAAGAAAGAAAGAAAGAAAGAAAGAAAGAAAGAAAGAAAGAAAGAAAATGACAGTTAACAGGAGAGTTAATGGTTAAGAGGGAAAAGCTGGATAATGAGTCCATGATAATGACAGATCATGGTTAGAAAATGGGAGAGAAGGTCAAAGTAGGTCATCTTTTTGATAGATGGCCTGCACTTCAACTTATGTTGAGCCATTGCCTCTTAATTACAGACATTACAAGTAAATGTTCAATTGAGCAGAAACGGAAACATGCTTCTCTATTTCAAGGTAGCAATTTGGCTAATCAACAAATAACCATCATCTGTTAACGATTGGATAAAACGTTGGATGTTGACCATTACAGGTGAAGTGCGCCAAAGCTAAACTAGGTTAATTCAACGAAAACTGATTCAATCAAAACATACAGAATACAAGCGAGTGCAGTACAGAAATTACACACTTCACCTTTAGCACTTCACTTTGCAAAGGTCTTACCTCCATACTTCACACGGGAAATTATATTGAGCTGAATGAATATGGGTTAGGTGTTGGTACTTCACTTTCTAACCACAAACAAGCTAATAACGGTTGTTATTCCACTTTTGAGAGCTTAAATCTGTTCTTTACACACAGACACTTTAATTGAGTGACAAAGACAATTTGCTCTTAAAAAAAAAAAAATCTGAAATTTACCTAATTATTGATGAGCGCTATCGAAATACTGCTTTGTGAAGCTTCAAAACTTTTGTGAACCAGTGATTCAGAGAGTGCCTAAGACTACCAAAGTCATGTGATTTCAGAAAATGAGGCTTCATTATGATGTACGTTTCAAACATTTGGAAATGTCAATGGATCGCCACTGCCCTCTTAGAAATAAATTTATTTAATGTATGGTTACAGTATGGTTCGATGAAGAACCTTTAACATCAATGGAACTTTTCCATTGCACAAAAGGTGCATTTATAGTGGTTGATTAAAACTTATTTGCTTTAAAAATATTCCAAGGGGGCCTCAAGATAACTTAAAATAATTTAAAGTAAGACAAAACAGGCATGAAAATAAGGTTAAAAATCACATTATTTCTTATTTTTAGGTTATTGTTATTTTTAATGAATTTACTCTCTAGTTATTGCAAAGCTCTAAAATATTTTTATCAGAATTTTTTTGTAAATAGTAGTCTCTTATTGGCATGATTAACCAAGCTCTCTATAAAACAAACAGAACAAACCCTACAATTTATTAAAATAACTACGGCTGTCCCCTAATAGTCTAAAGGTTTGTTTATTAGAAGAGGTTTAGTCGACCAAATTTGTATTAGTTCATTAGTTGCAGTGGGTTCCTCAGGGCTGCGTGTTACTGCCCATTTTATTTTCTGTATATACGAACGAAATCAAGTGTGATTTTACAGTAATGGTATGTCAATTTTAAAATACGCTGATGACATGGCTTTGGTGGTTTGCATAACATATGAGCAATGCCTGGTCACATATAGACAATATGTTGATTCTATGGTCCAAATGTTCCAAGAAAGTTCTCTGGAGTTAAATATAAGAAAGATGAAGGAGTTGTGTTGTGAGAGGTTTCATTCATCAAATACCTTACATTCACTATCTGTACCACTTAAGCCTTGTTTATATTCGACGCGGCCGCACGAGCGCGAAGCTTCGCTGACTGCGCGCGCACCTCTCCAAAGGGACGAGGCATTTATAATTGACGCGCTCGCCGTTGTGCTATTCTGTGAAACGACAGGGGGCGAACTCAGAGTAATTCTCCTCTAAACCACCAGGAATCAGCAGTGAAGAAGTAGTTTGCCGTTTATTAGTAGTTTATTAATTGCTAATTCATAAAAGAGTTAATGTAGTGGGTTTATTGTAGGCTACTTTCACTGCATGTAAACTATTTAAACAACTGAAGCCTTATTGGATAGTGTTTAAACCTTAATTTTACCAGCAGTGTCATGATTCTGCCATCATGTCTTAGATTTTTCCTGGTCTTGTGGCAGGATCATGGCAGACCCATGTTTTGTGTACAAGCACAAGGCCTGTTTGGGCCATGTTCTTGTTGTCTCGTTATGTACTCCGCCCCCTTGTTACCCTCGTCTTGTCATTATTGTCTAGTCAGTTTCACCTGTCCTCGTCATTAGTGTTCCCTATTTAATCCCCTCATGTCTTCTGTCCTGTGTTGGTACATTGTCTAACATTGTGAGTTTATCGCTGTGGGTATTTAGTCTGAAACCTGTTTTATGAGATTTGTGAGTTTGTTTCCTGTCAAATCAGAGTCTTAGTTTGTCTTAGTGTCTTAGTCTAGTTGTACTCTCTAGTTGTAGTTGTTTTTTTCTTTACTTTGTTGCCATCACGGCCCGAGGACGCACCTTTCTGAGGGTAATGTCACAATTATGTTCTGTCTTGTCTGCACCTGTTCTTCTTAATCCCTGATTAATTCTTTCTCCACCTGTATCTAGTTAGTTTCCTGATTCAGCTTGTGTATTTATTCTCCTATTAGGGTGAGTAGTGGACTGAAGTGAGTGGCAGGAGGAGCTGATCGATGGCACTGGAACGTTGGGTGGCAGAGGAGTCAGCGGAGCTGAGTGGGTGACGGACCATGACAACGTTGCCGTCCCGGAAGACGGGAGCTGGGCCACTGACTCGCAGGACTGAGGCAGTGATGTGGGGACGTATGACGATTTGGTGAGGGAGGCCGATAGGGAGGTCAAAAGAAGGGAGGAGTCCAGTGATGCCAAACGGGTGCAGGGTGAGGGTGCAGCCTGAAGCCCGGAAGTCTGTGGCTGCAGCTGAGCGTTGACTGCTGAAGGCCGACCTGGAGTGTCGAGCGAGCCAAGCGGAGCTTCCGGGCAGACGGACCACGGAGGCGATGAAGGAGTGGTGGGTCGAGGTGAGGGTGACGGGCTGACATGACGAGGTGGCGGTGTGGGCTTTGAGGCTCAATGTGCAGCCGGGGACTCAGCCTCACGACAAGCTGTTGGAGGGGAAGCCTGAGGGCGTGGAGTATGAGCCGCATAAAGTGAGTGGTGGAGGTAGAGCCGACACCAGTGGTGCCGACGGATCCAGGCGACGGGCCGTGACCAGCGATGGAGACGCTGCAGGTTTCAGTACGGGAACGGCGAGGAGAATAAAGATTCAAGGGTGGGGACTTGAAGGGAATTGGATCCGCGGACCACAGGTCTACAAGGTCCAGGGGCCTCATTTATAAAACTTTGTGTAGGATTTGCGTCAGAAGTGGCGTACGAATGAAACATAGGACGTGCGTACGCACAGAAATATTCAGATTTATCAAACCGTGAGCACGCAAATTCTATGCAGTTTTCCCTTAATAAATCACAATCAATTCTAAATGAATCACAGCTTTTGCGGCTTCATGTCACGCCCATTGTTGCCCATAAATAGTCCGTGAAACGCCCACAAGTTAATATTCATCGATTGCGAAATCATGGCAAACACAGAGAGGAAAACCATGAAACGTAACTTATTGTGCGTCATTATGCATTGTGATGGCATCATAGCATTTTATGTTTTAATAATAAAATTAATACAGAACAGCAGCGGTCTCTTTTACGCCTTTTTATTCTTAAATGGACACGTGCAACATTATGGCAAGATGCGAGTCTCAATGAGTATCCTTGTAAACACAGTCGCTTATGTCTTGAGTTAATGTAAACAACTAAAACAGACGCATGTCAGTCATTTGGATCCATGTATTTGATAAAGTTAAAGTGACAGCAGCCTAATAAACCTTCTGCTTTCTGTGTCATTAATGTTAATCAAACAACAAAATACAAAGAGAAAATCACTTTTGTAGCTTTGACAATAACTAATTATATTTATCTTGTACTGTACAGTAAAGAGTTCAGTGTTATTTTATATTTAATGATTCAATTTCTGTACCGGAATATTGCAAGACTTTCATTTGTATCTTTGTTCTATTGTATTTATCTATGCTTGTCATTTATTTATGATTTTCTAGTATGCAGATTTACTCCCCTACAACATCAACAATCATTCTAGAATGATTCATTCTTTCCAAACAGAGCTAGTATTCAAGTCATATGGTGAAACTATATATATATATATATATATATATATAAAACGCAGAAAACG
Organism: Pimephales promelas; assembly: GCF_016745375.1. The sequence goes on from NW_024121655.1 coordinate 54,312, forward strand.
ATTTGTTTTGTCTTGTTTTGTCTGTTTTATTGTGCAGACCTAGTTCAGCTGTATTTATTTATTATGCTAATTTGTTTATTTGGTCTTATTTTCTTACTTGTCTGTAATAATGTTTGAAATACAGCTGTTTATGCTGTTGTATTGTTAAAACAATAGGCAAAAGTTACTTGTTTGTTCTGATGATTTTTGTATATGGTTTCCATCTGCAACAGAATGTTTTGCAGAAATACACAGCGTGTTTGATAACTAAACATTTGACTATTTTTTTTTTTTTTTTTTTTGGAATCGAAACTGGGAATCGATAAGCAGGATCGGAATCATAGCCTCTAAAATTCAAACGATGCCGAAACCTAGTTCACAATCCTACTGAGGACAGACATGAGTGCAGGTGGATTCAGCCCAACTTCTAACTTATTCTGAAGTTTACACAGCCGGCAGACCTCGGCCTTCACACCTCCAACTGGCCCAATCACGCAGCTTTAAAGCAAATGGAGATGAAAAGCTCCAGCAATGAGCTTCCTAGGATGAACAACATAACACTGACATGCCTTTTAGAACAAAATAAGCCTGCAGCGTGCAAGTGTGGGCACGACCGGGGAGGAGATGCCTTTGAAATAGGTGAGATTGTATTTGTGTGCATGTGTAGGGTTTGTGGGAAAATAGGTGACTGAGTAATTCTTATAGTCTGACCAAACTACCTTTCTCACACTTTCAAACAAATCACTTCCAAATTACACAACCGCTTCTTGTGAGCCAAACCAAAGCCTGCCTCTGCACACATGTGTCCCACAGACTGATGCTCTTTTTCTCTTTACACTATCAAGCACTTGCCTGTCTTGACAGATACTCACTATGACACACACACAGACAGCAGACATGCTCTGCCAGGAATCCTGCTTGCCTGAGGACGAAAGACTTGGGTAGGGTTGCACCTAAAATGGTCTTATTTAAAATAGGACATTTACACCAGGGACTTAGTTGCTAGAAGTTTGCTTATAATTACATTTCATGAGTTCACACTTACATATAATTTTGAGGGAGTGGGGTGCTGCAAAATGTCAATGGATCGAGGTAAGACTGCTAAGTCTATATGTGCCCTCTTATCATTGATTGCTGAGTGCTGTCCACTCATGTTAATTATCTGAACATGCTCCTCTCGAAATTAGTTGATAAAACTTCATATCTAGTTAATTTGGTTGCATCATTTGCTCTCGAAGCAAAACCCTCCCTCAAGTAATGTGTCAAGTAATGTGCATTTAATTGACCTTTATTGATCCAAGCAGCCTTAAAATGCTGAGCATTTCAGATTTATATTAGTACATTAATAAATCAAATGACTTGAACATCACAAGCAATTTGTTAGAAGTAAACATCAATATACATAGTAAACAATCCCAAATTTAAAGTATAATAAGAGTCATCATAGTAAAGGCCTAAATAATCATAAAGAGTATTAAGATATGAACATTTTGGCTGATAAAGATAATTCTTTATAAATGAAAGCTGATAACACTTATATTAGCCGATAATAAATCCAAATTGTTTTATCATTTTTGAGAGCCTGATAACAAAAAATAAAAGTCTCACTATTAAAAGCCATGTCCCAAACACACAATAATAATGGTCCCATAATTGTATATATATATATATATATATACAATATAGGAAAATCACTGGGTCCCTCAAAAACTAAAAAAAAAAACACTTTCGTGAGAACAGATTTTGCTGAAACGTAGGATGCTGCATGTGTAGACAGTAGACAGCAACACAGCTCAACAAAGCTTTAAAAAGAATTAGAGATCTGCCAACATTGAAATTGAACAAATCTGTTTATATCTCTCTATGCATCAGTAATCTGTATAAACAAGCATCTATATACATGTTTATATTTCAACTCAGATTTCATGCAACATCTCTGTATAAATGTGAACCCATGTGCTTGTGTAAATAGATCAGATCAGGATACCCAGATTTTCCACACAGACTTATAAGGTGCTCTGTCTTTAATAACAGGGGCCAATCCTGCCGCAATCCAATCTGAGAGGCAACATAAAGGCAGGCAATTGTATTGGCACTGTACTTCTTAACACCACAACGGAGCTTATGATGGCACATAAATAATTCGCATCTCTGTCTGTGTTGAATGGCAAAGAGCAGAGCAGTTTCTTGGGCTAAGTCATGTCACATACAGTACTGCACACCTGCCATATTAAAGACACCAAAATTGATGCTGTACGTGCATATACTTATATTCAACAGTACTAGAGTATTAAATGATATACAATGCTATTCTATAACTAGATTGGGGTTACACTTTATTTTTTTAAATGTCTTTATTAGATTAATTAATAGGGGTGTAACAATACATTATATTGTGTCACATATATCGCAATACAAAAATGCAACATGTATCGTGGATAGTGACAATTTTTATTGTGTGTAGTTAACCCAAAATGAAAATTACTGTGCAAGAAAAAATAAGTTTGCAGAGTTTTAGTGTCAGAACTACATTAAGCTACTATATATAATGTTGAATATAATAATGCAGTGGGTAATATTTGTGGGTCCTGATAATCCCAAATGTCTTGTTACCAGTAAAAAGTGGCCGACATTATTTTAAATAAATCTAGTCAGTGACAGTGAAAGCATATTCGTCTAACATAATTATGTATTTTCAGCTTCAGAATCATGAATATTGTTATTCTGGTGTCACTATTGTCCTGTGCTTTTGGGTTTCAAGACTATTAATTTCTACCCAGAATGAAATACCAAATTTTAATCAAAATTAATCAAAAGTAAATTTTTTGTTAACCTTTTATCATACAGTATGTCTTGAAGTATCACATTAATATTGTATCGTGAGTTCAGTATCACGATATGTATCGAAATGTGACATGAGGGTATCGTTACACCCCTATTAATTAAGCATTTAAAAGTTATGGTTAGGGGTCCCACTTTATATTAGGTGTCTTTGAATACTATGTACTAACATTAAAATGAATTAACCCACCCTTACACTTACCCATACTACAAACCAGTTCCTAACCTTAAACGTAACAATAGCAACTAAAGTGTTTTGCAATACAACATCAATACAATAACTACATTGTGCTTATGTAAGTATGCTTTTTATGTAAGTACATAGTGGGTTAGGACACCTAATATAAAAAGTGTGACCGGGTTAGGAGTTGGTTTGGGGTTAGTTGCATGTAAATATGCAATATACAACATACCATGTTTTTACTTCAGAAAGTATAGGCTACATGTAACATGTAACAAAGATACTTAAAATAAAGTGTTACCCTTTTTACTGAGTATAGTGTTCACTGATATTCTATAACTCTGGTATAATTAATTGTTTTGACTGATCTTGAGACATTTTAGAGCGGCCAGGATATATACGATATATGCTCATCGTGTTTGCCAATGAAAATCAAATACCGATTACAAGGTTTAGGATTCAATTGAAAATAAAAAATGGTGTAAAATGTCATAAATAGGTGTAAATGTTATAATAACTCCTGTATATTCAGTTATAATGGTTCCTACTCTCCTGGTCAGGTTCTATATGGCAACTAGTGGCTGTTTTATGATGGTTAATGGTTAATGTTTCTATGAAAGTATCACTGAAATTTTGCTCCGGCTCATATATTTTTAGCTGAAATGTAAGAGCAATAATCTTACATAGTCATCTCAGATCAATTGTACTAAATTATTTAATTATTTTTAATAATAATTTGTATTTAATGACATTTTTATCACATAATTTAGAAATGTTAAGTTACCTAACAAAACATTTTACACTTTAGGCCTATGTGTGGGAACATTTACATGTTACAAAATATCAGATTTACAAATACTGCCCTAACCTTAGGCTCAACAGATTGAAAGATGCAAGTTGTCGGACCGTTTGGCATCAGATTATGTCTGCATTAATGATGGCTGCATGGCTCTTTTCAGCAGCAGAAATATTTATGACAGGCAGCCAACCTCTTTCATTCGCCGTCTCTATGCAACCGGGGTTATCTGAGCATTTATCTGAGGCCTTTGCTGCAGAAATTATGCAGGTGGCTTCAGAGAAAGAGAAAAGTAATACACACACCTGCTGCCTGCGCATGACACGAATGATGCGAAGAGAATGTTCAAGGGAACATACTATGTGTGTTCTCATTTAGGTGAGGGGTTTTATTTTGAACAATGAGGTTGTTTATCAAAGGCAATAAAATATTGCACTGTGACATAATAAACTGACGTCTAAAAACTGACGAGACTCGCATTCTGTGCCACTAGAACAGAACAGTTAAAAGGATAGTTCACCCAAAAATGACAATGTTGTCATCATTTACTCAGCCTCAAGTTGTTCCAAACAAAAACAGTTTCTTTCTTCTGCTGAACACAAAAGAAGATATTTTGAAGAATGTAATCTACAACTTGATGGTAGCCATTGAGTTCCGTAGTCATTGTTTTCAGACTATGGAAGTTTAAATTTTAATTTTAAATTCAGTTTTTGGGTGAACTATACTCTTAACAGTCATAACACTGAGATTTTGGGGATGTTCTTATGGTGTAACTAAATCATTGATTTAAAAAACTGACAGAACTTAAGGAAAGCTAGAGCAGATTACCTCATCAACAATTATGTTTTCTAGCATCTATTTGAAGACAGGTGAAACACCCTCTGGTCAACCTGTTACCTAACTTGTGTAGCTACTGAACATTTACTACAACAACTGAAATGAGACTCATATAGGTGTATGAAAAAGACAAACCTCTTCACCCTACAACATTTTACTTTTAACTGATAACCTCCAAATTTTTAACCCCTCAACTGTTGGTGGGTCAATGAAAATCATTTGGACTAGTAAGTAACAATATAACTACCAGTTGATCCTACTTGCTGGTTTTTAGAATATGGTGGCAGTTAATGACCAGGCTGGCCAATTATTTAAACGTGTTCCAAATCACAGCGGCCATTAAATGGGTTAACTTGTTTGGGGGTTAGTCTACCCTCTATAAGTCGCAACCTGAAAACAAACAAACAAACAAACAAAAATCTATATTACCCAGTCCTCGAAGTGTTTACTGCCGTTATGCAGCAATTCCTCGAACTGAATGGTGCAGTTTGCTACAAAGTCGTCGTAGCCAATCGGCGCGTCATGAAACACCGACAGCTCGATCTTCCGACCGTCGTGCACCTCCGTTACAAACTCATCTTGCCAGACGGGACTGTTGGTCTTCTGCTTGGTCGAGGTCTGACCCACGCGAAAATCATCAACGTTGAGTGCGATGTACGTGTCCAGCAGGAAGGTTTGCGTCTTGGGGCCGACGGCGTGTCTCAGAGACCAGGCTGTGGGCTTCAGGTCCAAAGCCTCGCTGATCTTAATCTTCAGCAGACCGTTAAAGACCACCATGGCCACTTTCGAGAGCTTTAAGTACGAATATTCCACTTCAGCGCCTGGTTAATTATTCAACCAGTGTGTCACGGTCCACCGGTTTGATTTCTGGATTGTTTCTCCTTAAGAAACAACGGCAAAATGCCCTTCGTCGTCCTCGTGGATCTGCATGCAAAGCGTAGAAGGTCCAGACAGAGAGGAAATCTATTGCTGTGACCTACGCATAACCTGCATGTGATCTTGAAGCTGTCCAAACACCCCTGTAGGCAGTCAATGCAAGTTGGAGCGAAAAAGCAGAGCTACGGTGTGTCAGCACCGATACGACCAGCATTCCACACCTCAAAATATGCCAGAAATATATGCTGGATCTCCTCAGGGTGAGCCTGTTCCCTCGTCTGACTGGAGCGCTGCTGGATGCGTCTCCTCCGCGCATTGGGGGGAAAGTTATCCCCGCGAAGCGTCGTTCGATCCCCCCAGACTGGAGAACGTGGACGAGTGTTTTCAAGGTTCCGTACTCGCTTGCTTCTCACAGGATTCTTGTTTGACCGTCGGTACTCAGTTTCCTGCAGACCTGCCTTTTTTTCTCCTGACTGTGTGTGTCTGAAGGCTGGTCCAGGAAATGCGCAAAATACGTCAGTTAGTGCGCGGAGAGGGTTGAGTGTGTGCGGCGCTGAAGCGGCCCTTCTGGACCCGCTCTCTGGTCCAGCATCATCCACTGGGCTGTAAAGATGTGTGTGTGAATACCAAGTGTGAATAATGCAAGTCTCGCAATGCAGACGACCATGTTCTTAGTCAGAACTGAATATTTCTTTGTCGAATTTGATCATGAATGATATTTGAACATAATGGTATGGCCCCATAGTGATATAACCATTTCTAGAATCATGTATTATTGGTCTTTATGGGTGTTATCGTCATCTTGCATATGGATGTTTACAATGCATAGCATACTGACAGTACTACACTGCACTGTAATCAACCCTGTTTTTTTCCGCCCCTTCCACCAATTTTACTGATGATCGAGTTGAATATCCAAATTCGAGTAAAAATGACAGCAAGTTAAATGGATGCACATTGTGTTATGACCTATGGTTATGACATACGGAAAAAACATGTTTGTGATGTAATTGCAAGTGAAAAACACTTTTGACAACTGAGGACAACTTTGAAGTTGAAAATGTGTTATTTGGAGGTCCAGTTTATCATAAGTCAAGCAAAGCGCCATCTCGTGGATGGAATTTCCATTACAGCAGCAGGCTTAGATGATGCTGTATGATCAAATATATTATTATATTATATATGAGTAAAGTATTATGAAAGTATTGTAAGAAACGTGTACTGACCACTGAACTATCGTTCATTTAAATGCCTGAGTGTTGTCAATGGCGCATATGAAAGCACATAGTGCCTACAGATTTATTGTGTTTTACAAAAGCTCAATAGTGCAGAACATTTTATTTAGGAATCCGTGATCCTGGTGATTGGAAAATTGAGGTGACTGAGATACTCGGTCTGTTTATCATTTAAACAAATTTTACTTTTATCATAACGTTTAAGATTACATGCTAGTTCGCTCAACAATGACAATTCTGTCACCATTTACTCAGGTTGTTCCAACCCTATATACATTTATTTTTTTCTTCTTCTGAACACAGAAGATGATATTTTGAAAAATATGGGTAACCAACATTGGGGAAAAAATATGGGGGGGAAAAATACTATGGAAGTCAATGGAACCCATCAAATGTTTGGTTGTCAAATATTCTTCAAAATATCTTTATTTTGTGTTCAGCAGAAGAAAGAAACTCATACTGGTTTAGAACAACTAAACGATGACAGAATTCTCATTTATGGATGACCAATTCCTTTAAATCATATTTAGTGAGTCTTGAAGTCCAGAAGGTGGCAGTGTCCTTATACAAGACCGTAAAGGTACATGCATCATGTTGCTTTGCCTTTCTAACTGTAAGCTTCTTTTGAGAAGATTGTTTGATTTATATCAATTTATTTCTATAAATTGTAGTTGAGCGTTTTATATGTAAAGCGTTTCATACTCAGAAAAGCGATATATAACAAATAAGTCTTAGAATCAATAAAGAGCAAAATTCTGCTGGATAATAAGATATTAATATTACAAGTTTTACTTAACAAAATGATCGCAACTTATCTATATCTTAATAATGTTTTTTTTTTCTTCTTTTTTTCATTTAATATTCAACAATAAACTGATCTGTGTTGTATTATTTTCATGTTATCACTGTGAAACTGCTTTGATATATATATATATAAATGGTAAAGAATGGCTTAAACTTTCGAAAACTCAATTTAATGCAATTCATTTGGAACTGTGTTCTTTTTGTCCCAGATACGAAAATTAGATGAGTGATGTCTGCTGGAGGATGAATGGTGATGTTGTTTGGACTTCAGGACTTTCCCCCGAGGCTGATTCTCATCCTGCAGTGACATTAGTCAAAGATGTTCTTGCTCACACACTATATGGCCTCACACGACACGAGTCTAGCATGTGGTGTGAGTCCAAATGATGACATCACCAAATGAATGCCCCTTTGAGACATTGATAGTGCAGGGTTTATAAGTGTGTATAGGCTCTGTGTTGCAAGAATAGAAGCGGCCATTTAGGGCTCTTTGAGGGTCTTAAAGCTTACTTCATTCCACCCCCGAAATGCCAGCGTCGATGTTCATATACTTAGTGCATCAGAAATCACTGTCGGCAACTGCCAGTAGACATCAGACCTCTATGGACAATGCTTCTTTGTTTGAACATAAATAGACACATGAGAGGCCATTCTCAACAAACTTAAACCCCATGACAAGAATCATACATAACATGGCACATTCAATTTTGTGCATCAGTTTGGATTTGTATATATGTAAAAAAAAATAATAATAATAATAAAAGCATAACATGCCCCATAAGTCAATCAAAACACACGTGTCTTGTCTAATAAAGCATATAGGCCTACATTTATGGCTGAGCATTTTTAGTCCGGTGGACTTTTAGTGTCCCTTAAAACAGTTTTTGCAATCTGATGCACAATGTCAAATAGTGGACATTTAGCATTTTCCATTTCCCATTTCCCTAAAATATCATGTCCACCACACTTTCCTTCTCAAATTAATGGTATAATTTTAAACGGCATGTGGTGCAAAATTACGTACATTTTAAACATTTTTGTAATATAATAGCAATTATGGTTTTAACCTCATTATCGTGTTTATTTTACACACTTGCTAGTTTATGTTTCCACAAAAAGAACATTTTTTTTTTTTTTACAAAATTAAATTCACAAAATCACAGCTTAATTGATAATGATACACAATAAAAATATTCTGACTCTATTATAACATTATACAATATTTTAAACAGGTAATCAAACACACTCAAGATATGTGTGTGTTAGATTTATTTTTCTGCTTCAGAAAATAATTTTTATTTATATAGCTAACCTAGGCCTATTTGTTTGTATTATTATTTTAGCCTATTTAAATATTATACATAGGCCTGTTATAGCACATTCATAATTCATTAGGCTACATTAATTATTTTTTTGTGATATTTTCAAGTTTCCTTTTAAAAATTAATGACGGCATGAATCACTCTTCTATTGATAAGCAATACACACACAATGTGCGGTTAAAGGCAACAGATGGCTACTTTGTCTGATTGACTATAATCATTAATCATTCATCCCTTGGCACTCATGCATTATCTCGGGTCTCCACGTTTTCAGGGTGGCAACCGAGGCAACGCTCTCTCGAACTGCGCTCTCATTGGTTGGCCACCACGCTCGTCACTCCCCCATCCGTCGGAAGTGCTTTCTCGCCCTGCGTCTCACTACAGTCTCAACTCGCTGCAAGCTCGCGCTGTCGGCCTGTTCTTCATGCGTTTGTTTGGCTTGTCAAGCAGAAGTATGGGCTCAGTGGATCGGACATTGGCCTTGGATTATGCTGCCGTTCCAGCCGACCAGAATGATGCAGGATTCGGTTGTTCTCCTGCTTTATAAAAGCAAACCTCGGGAATGAGCACTTCTGCTTCTTCGCTCGTGTTTTATTCGCCAGGGCTGAGCGTAGGCTATATGGGACAGTAGCGAGCCTAACAGCTTTAACAGCCTTCTTTTGTAGACAAAAGAAGGCTGCGAAGTAATATTCACAAATTCAAGAGGTAAGTACGCCGATTTGCGTCATGCATTCTCTGGATTGCAGTGTTTTACGCATTTTAACGCGCTTTTATTTTTATACGCGATTTAATGTAACGGAACGCGTGTGATGTCACCGCTGGTTTTGCATGTTTCCCCTCTACGAATGTTATAATGTAGCATTCCAACATCCTCCCGTCTCTCTCTCTCTCTCTCTCTCTCTCTCTCTCTCACGCTCGCTCCCTCTCCACGTTGCTCATTCACTCATACCTGGGCACCACTTAAAATACTCTAAAATAGATTTAATTCACCAAAGTGATGCTGATTGTTATATATCATTATGCGTTGAATAAAGTGAGCAGCGATATTTTGTTAGCACAGAGGGCAAACTATACTAACATTTGCAATTGTTCTCAATTCACCCAAAAAGGAAAATTAGTCCTTAACTACTCACCCTTATGTCGTTCCAAATCTTCTGTTCATCTTCGAAACAAATTATTATGGATTGAAATCTGAGACTCTTCTGTCCCTCCATAGACGGCTACGCAACTACCACTTTGTCGCTTCAAAAAGTTTATAAAGAGATTGTAAAATTAATCTAAATGGATTGAGCGGTTTAGTCAAAGTTTTCTGAAAACTGAACCGCTATGATGAATGGATTAAATGTAGGCTTTTATTCGCATATAAACATTGATCAGTGAATATAATCAGTGAAACCTCATTGGTTCTTGGGAAGCTCAAACGTGCTGCATTATGCACGAGAATGATCCTCATTGGTTCTCACGTGTCAAATGATCATGCTTGATCTTCTGTTTACCACAACTGTGTGCACTCACTGCCCTGATGAATTTTTATTTGAATAAAAGCCTAAATTAAATCTGTTTGTCATTTAAAAGCAACCGTGTCTCTTCTAAAAAATGTTTTACCAAACTGCTCTAGCTTCTAGCAACTGCTTTCTGTAGCGTCAAAGTGGTAGTTGCATAGCTGTCTATGGAGGGACCGATAGCTCACAGATTTCATCAAAAATATTGTCATTTGTGTTCTGAAGTTGAACGGAGAATGATCTTGTGTGTTTGGAATGACATGAGTGTGAGTAATTGATGACAGAATTTTAATTTCTATGTGAACTATCCCGCAGTGACAGATCTACTTCAGAGCAGTCAGGTGGTTCAGTTTCTTATCTTTCTCAGCAGCATCTAGTTTGTAGCTTACTGATATCACTTGAGTCCTAGTTATGGGTAGTTATAACGTGTCCACCTTCAAGATGTTTGTTTGAAATATATAGGACTCTATAAGGAAAATTTAATGGCTTGCGACTGCCGACTGGTCACCATTTCTTTAACGTTTCCCCACATTTTTAATACTCTTTTTTTTTTTTTTCTTTTTTTTTTCATTTGTTTTAGATGGACATTGTGGCAGAGTTTTTTATAAGGAGACACATTCCACATAGTTCCCCATATATTTTAAGAAGAGTGGTTGATCTGTGTATTCATTTCTCTTTTGCTTTATTGTGTGGCACTCATTTAAGTTATTTCATTTGTTAATAAGGTTAATCAGGGTTTGCTGTTGCAATAAACAGAGTTTTTGTCTCTCTGCGTAATGGTCTGCAAATAACTATTTCTAACTTTTACATTTTTTTTCTCCTCTCTAAAGAAAACGCACTTCCGCCCTTTAATGTTGTCCAAAAGCCAGGCCACTCATCTGGACCCCATGAGAATAGGCGTGTCGAACTGAGAGAAAATTGCAGAGGATATTTTCTGGGTTTAATATGGGGCTCCTTAACAGTCATAGTCTAACGTTATCTGTCCAGTTTTCTCTTTAGAGTGAAACACTAGCTCAGCTATATTTTCATGAGGTCCTTATAGATTTCTGTTGTAAATTTTCTCTGATTATAATGTTTCTTTGTGTGTTGTTGTCATGTCTGTAGTTTAACACCCTTTTTCCTCCATTTCTCAGTCTTGCTCGACACACTTTACTCTTCCCACACATCGCAATACATTCAACCCATCCATGCATTAGGTTTTTTTTTTTTGGAAATTGCATTAGCATACAGTATATAATCAATAAACTCTTCTTTTGGGTCACTTCAGTGGATACTTTAGCATCTTCTTTGGCTATGTATATCAGTCATAATCCGAATTTTATGCATATCCGATCAGATTTAGCAAGTGTGCACGGCAAAAATATCACGTGAAATCCGTTTCGAGCTACATTCATATGTGAAATCCAGCTTAAATTGCATTTTTGCAAATCATTTTTCACGTGGTTTATGTGACTTTCTCACACAGATGTTGTTATAGGAAACATGCTAAAGTCGCTGAAGAAACAAGGTTGTGTTGTTGCAAAGTACTGGTTGAGCAGAAAATGACAATATAACTTATGCCTGGTTCAAATTACACGATTTTAGGCCGATTTGGCGCGATCTCTTTGACGTAGGGTGCCGTAGGTATTCGTGAACGACAACAGGCATTGGGACGCAAAATTCGATAGTATCTCGTATAGTGTGTCATAGTGAGCGACAACCTACTTCACGTTTGCGATGCATTCACGACAAAAAAAACTAGCATGTTTAATTTTTTTAACGGTCGTCTGCGACAGTTCCGTCACATGTATGAGGTTGACCAATAGGTGCACAGCAGAATGGCGAAAGGAAAGAGAGACAATGGTGCTAACGTTAAAACTAAAAGTAAAAAATATATAAGAAAACAATATTTTACCTCAAGTTCTCTTTGGAGGATTAACAGCCCATACTGTCCTCTTCAAGCAGGGTTCTCAAGTCTCACACAATGGCCGTGAGATGCACACAATTCAACCAGTTCACACGCTCTCAAGCCACACCGTGTATTTCTCACGCTGAAAAGGCAATGCCGAGCAATCCAGGAACGTGTCCATTGTCGGGTTTTCTTTCTTTTTTAATTTTTTTCTGAACACAAGACAATACAACACTCACCGCTTCATCCATTGTTTGTTTATGTTCGTTTCCGGAAGTCACTCGCTACTAGTTTCGCGTTCTCGATGACATCACGCGCGGCGTTAAAGACAGCATGCGATGACTGGTCAGGAAGCAACGTGTATTGTATCTTGTCCAGTCCACGACACGACAAGATTTTAGGAGTCAAAATCGCGTAATCTGACACAATGACTATCGTAACAGACAAAAAAAAAAAACGTGTCATCTGAACCAGGCATTAGACACGTTTTGAAACCGGCAGAGATGACAGCACGGAATGGTCACGCATTACCTGGCGCCTCCTACGTTTCTGCCGCTGCCTCAGAAGATCCAGTAGTCCAGCGCAACAGCTACACATTGTCATGTTGTAAATAAGTCAACATCTCTATTGCAAATGGAAACCCCTCCATGTTGCGGTTGTCGTCGTTGTTGTTTTTGGCGTATACCTACCAACACAACGCCTAACTAACATTTGCAATTGTTCTCCAATGAAAATTTAAAGGGTTAGTTCAGCCAAAAAGCAAAATTAGTCCCACAAAAAAAACACATTACACTTAATTTTAGCATTTTCTCGCCCTTTTGAGTGCCATGGGCAAAGCATGCGTGGAAATAGAAATCCCAGCCCAGTTTCAGTTAAACTTAAGTGTGTATTAAACTATAAAACTCAAACCATAAACTCATAACAATGAAACGGTTGTTTACTTAAAATAATATACCAGTTATATGAACTTGAAAGAAAAAGAAATGGCTAAATACGCATAAGTTAATTTGACTAAACAAATTAGTTTAATTAAGTTTGTCCTACTCAGACCAATTAATTATTTTGAGCGTTAGGGTTTACAGTACGAGACGGGCACAAACAAAGGGATTACTCCAGCAACACAACGAAAGAGATGCCTCTGAGGATTCCAAAATGTTTTCCAGTGCCAAGCTGTGCGAAAACACAGTCTTTGCATTGCCATCCTTGTAATCCTAACATTAAGAAAACGTGTGGATGAACTTTATTTTAAGGGTGTATTCACACCAGGAAAGTCCGATAGTTCACTTGCTTTGGTCCGGACCAAATAAATTATTATTATTTATTTTTTTTGGTACGGTTCGCTTTCACACTGCTCTTTTTGCAAGTGAACCAAAATTTGTAAACCAAACCACACGTGTGCAAAGGTCGTCCATTCATTGGACAAGGATTCTCAAGGGAAATCAGGAAGTGCAAAAAGGCTCGCGTTGGCATGGAGATATTTCCATATATTTCATACTGCAATATTTGTTCTTTTACTAATTTTGTGTTAATTCTGTACAAACGCAATATGAAGAGACTAATGAGTATCATATGATACAATGTCATCTATACGAAGTTGTAATTCGGATTTTGAGAAGACGACGAGTGTAACGTTTGAGTGGCTCTATAAACGCGGGGAAATACGACAACTCTCGTCTCTCGTGCATCTTTTCTTTCGACCACCTTCTGTTTTTTTTTTTTTTTTTTATCTCTGGGCAACATCTGAACTTTGCGTTACAAGTGGCACTGCACAGAAGACGGAGAAGGTATAAAGTTTTCATTATGTTCACCCATTCAAATAATGAGATTCTTATTGTGTACTAACAAGTGCTGTCAATGTTAACGCTTGCGATTAAGTTTGTCCAGTTTAACGTAAATTAACGCATCTTCATCCTTGTATTGTAACTATCCTTACATTAATAATAATAATAATAATTCATTACATTTATATAGAATCTTTTCGGCACTCGCTTTAAGGGGGAAACTCGTCAACCACCACCAAAAGGTGGTGAACTGCAAATGCTTTATGAACTGCAAATGATATTTTTTTTTTTGCATCTTTGCGCGATTAGACATTCACACAGGACGCGCAGAAAGACGCGCAATATCCTCTTTCGACACAGTGCTTTCTTGCAGTTGGGTCGGTTCATGTTCACACCGTAAACGAACCGTACCAGAGTTCGTTTGGAACCGTACCGAGACCACCTCTTCAGCTGGGTCTCGGTTCGGTTGTTTGGTCCGCACCCGAGTTCGATTGCTGTATTCACAACTGCCCAAAAGGTCCGCACCAAGGGGGCAAACAAACTAGAGTTCGATTTAATCGAACCAAACAAGGCAGGTGAATACACCCTAACAGTTCCAGAGCACGCCAGTAAGACACTGTTCGTTTGTTCACTTAATTCTACTGTGGATTATTTTTAGACAAGAATAAACAGGAAAAAAAATATGATGCAGTGATGACTATATTAGACCCGACAGCAATGTTGCAACACACGAGTGTGAGTATCAGTATTTTTACCATGTGTCACTATTGCTTTGTCTGATACAGATTATTTGATAAGTACCGAGTATTTATACTGTAGTCAAACCGAATATTTCTAATGAGGTTTGTGATTTGCTGTTCTTTCCTTTGCTTCTGCGTTTAATCGGTTAATACGCCGGATTCCCAGAACGCAGGGAAAACGCTGCTTTTGTTATTGTTTTGAGCTCACAGTAATCCTGAATAAAAGCTTCAGTGAGCAACATTTTTCTGTTTTGTTATCTGTAAGACATTACAACACGCTTTGTTTTATTTAAAACATGGCACTGTAAAATGACAATGTACATGTTTTTCTCTTTATGGAAAAGGATGAATGATGAATAGCCAAGTCACCTTCATTTATATAGGTATAGCCTATAAGAAACGATAAACAATGGTACATATTCATTCATGATCCTGTTTACACGAAATGCTGAAAGTTATCGTGTCAACTATAACTGTGGATAAAGCACATTGTTAAGCAAAATTATTTTGATATACACAATCACAGCAGTGGGCATTTACTTCCAAGTCTTGAATGTCGCTCGATCAAAACTAAGTGTTTGAAAGAGAGGGTCAAAAACAGGATAGAATAGCTTATTACTTAGAAATTAGGATTTTTATGCCAAAATCTTGATAACATTATAAGAAAATATCATGAATGCAGTTCATGGCCCCTTTAAAGCAGGAGAATAAAATGTAATTTTATCTCAATAGTTCACATAAAAATGATACCATTTCCTCATCATCATTTACTCTCTCCCTATGTCATTCCAACCTTTTAATTATCTACATTTTTCTTCTGTGAAACACAAACAAGACCTTGTGAACTTTTGTCAATACAATGAAAGTGAATGCAGTTTATATCTCCAATTTTTTTTTTTTTTTTTTACTATAATGGGTAATTGAACATGGTATGCTGTTCAGGGTGGTGTGTGTTCTCAGCTGAAAAATTATAACTCCGTAAAGTTATTCAAAGCCATCTCCTGAACTAATACTACATATTGCTATAGCTTTGGGATTAAGTGTGTCCACACCGCTGATATTTTTATCTGGTTTAACTTATTCACATTTTGTGCATGAAATAGATGCAGTCAAAAATTTGTCATTGAAAATTGCTCATTAAACATCAGTGTTTTGGTTAATGGTTTTGGCCCTCCAAGACCTTTTTTTTTTTTTTTTAATTTTTTGCTGCCCTGGGACTCCTGGCCGCATATTTTCGTTTGCTGAAATTTGCATAACTACAAATTATTTGCATTCACTTTCATTGTATGGAAACCAGAGGCTTGGACATTGACGTTTATCACTTTTGTTTTATAGAAGAAAAAAAAATTATACAGATTAGACATAATGACATGAGGTTGGGTAAATTGTCAAATGTTTTTTTTTTTTTTTCAGGTAGTGTTTATAAATAAAGACGTACTCAGAAATGTCCTTCAACTTTTTTTCAGCCCAGTAACAATGTTTGGAGAGAATATCAACTCTGTGCATTCGTTTATAGAAGCCAGAGCTGTTTGTTTTTGTGAAGGTGATTTGCATAGTCAAGGTAAAAATTATGCCAACTCGCGTGGAAAAAGACAAAGCCGATGCATCTGATATTGCAGTTCATTATGGATGTATCTGGAGGCTGAAAGGGCAGAGCGTGTGAAGTAAAAGAGCCCATGTCTCATCACGTCGTATTTGGAGTGTTATGTGAACATTACTCTGCAGGTGCAATGTTATTTTTTGGCTAGCGATCAGCAACAGTAAAAGTAGATTGTTGACTTAATATGTGTTTGCCTAAGATCAACTTTCAGCACATGGACATGTAATAAAACCTTAATAATTGTTGCTGCAGTGAAGCTGGATATTTGGAATTGCTTAGAACATTGATGTTTGAAGCGCTGGATCGTTAGATGGGTTCAGTCCAAAGCCCTATCTCAGTGTTTCTTCACTCTTATATAACTCTCTCTGCAACATCCTACTGCTCTTCACTGGCATATTTTTCTTTGTTTTACAAAGGCTTAACATGTACCGAGCAGTTTAGAAACTTTAGTAATTTGCCCATAATATGATGTAATTTTGGAATTTTGACTGATAATGTAAGAGATTTGGTGTCTTTATTAAATTAGCATGTGAAGAATAAAATATGTTTGAAGATGATGCATTTGAAATACTATTTTGTAGGCTGTGTGATTGCGTGTGCATTGCTCCTGGTAGTTTGGTCTTTCTTAGTTTGGGGAAGGGTGGTATTGTTTGAAGTCATTTCCCGTAGTAAAAGGAAGCAACACCACCTTTTAAATATGAAAACAACACCTGATGTCGAACTGGACTCTGGTAATGCACTTTAAACGAAGAACCTTTGCAGTTGTACAGTGCGCAGTGAGAGTGCTATTTAGATTTTCAGGATCTTCTTGGCAGGCGTTTTAAAGAATGAAGTCAATATATGGTTGATTTAACTTAAAGCAATTCAGCTTATGTAATGCAGATAAGTTGGTAAGTTGTAATGCATTAGTTACGAATTCAATGTCATAAATGCTGTACATAAAATAAATAACATGGATATTTTTGCATATTTCCAACCAATTTTTAGTTGTGTACTACAAATGTGATTGAACAGAATGTTTACACCATGTTAAATACTGTTTGATACTTCTACTGACTTCTGTTCCAGAATCTAATAAGGAATATTAAGTTTAGCCGGTTAACTGACATAGCAACATGTCCTTATTGCTTTTTGCGTAAACATACATGCCAGTTTCGAGTCAAGTGGCGTGTTGTCTCGACGCATTTTGAGCTATCCGCGCGTATACGTGTATGTCTACGCCATTAACGTCCGTGTCATTACACGCCGTCAAATGTCCGAGTAAAACAAAGCAAAATGTACATCTACATCTGGAGAGCTATGTTTTTCTTTTCTAGGATGGTAAGGGAACAGTCATAAATGCCATTAACCCCAGTGACGGTTAGGTTTAGGGACAGGGTTGAGGTTAGTCATATATTTATTAGGGGTGTAACGGTACACAAAAATCACGGTTCGGTACGTACCTCGGTTTTAAAGTCACGGTTCAGTACGTTTTCGATACAGCAAAAAGAAAGAAATGGCAGAGAAATTTCCTATTAGTTTAAAGAAAAAATATTTTTAAATAAGTGTGAGTTTTCCTAGATCTTGAAACTTTCAGGTTTATAAATAGGGGTCATCTTTGAAGGATGAACAAATAATGTTTTGGTCATCACATTAAAAAATAACATTTAAATATATATTTATTTATATAATATTTGAATTTTGAAGTGCTGGAAAAAGATGTGTGAAGTACTTAAAAGCATTTCACCATTCCAGCCAAACTGGTTACAGTTAGTGTTACCATATTAAATCCATGGTGAATGTTGCTGGTCTGTGGACGTAAAGTATTACTAGTTAAATCACGGCACAATGTTTCTCCTGGTTTCCATGACAGCGCTGTTTGATCTAATAGAGATCTCGCAGCGATGTTATTACCTCAGTGGCGAATTCAAATGTTTTCTTTACCGGATCTCTTAGCGCGGTGTGGTAACAGTGTTGCTTGATCGAGATCGGCTCGCGCTGCACAGATGTTGCTGGTCCGAACTGATAAACGATCCGTGAAGCACATAACGAGGAGCGCAGTTTCGTTCTGCTTTCATTACCCTTGCCATTTGGATGTTGCGCAACGTTGTGTTGGCCGCGTCAGCACGAATTTTGCCGGCAAGAAAAATGGTCCAAGCAATCGTTCGGTTTGTATGCGTACCGAACCGGAAGCCTCGAACCGAAACGGGTCAATACGAATACATGTACCGTTACTAGGGCTGCAACAACTAATCGATAAAATCGATTATAATCGATTATGAAAATCGTTGTCAACGAATGTCATTATCGATTAGTTGGTCTGATTACGTCACGGGGATTGTTTACATGCTACATGCGCTTCTTACATGCGCTTCATGAGGCACACACGCAGTCTCTCTCCCTCGCCGCTCTACACTGTCTCGCACGCGCAACACCGACTGTTTGAACGGAGCACATTATCTTCTGTCTCGCGCGCGCAACACGGACGGTTTGGAGCACATTATCTTCTGTCTCGCATGCGCGCTCTTGATTCCGTGAGTTTGAACTAATTTGCGGGCATCAGGAAACCGCTATCAATATGCAGCATACACGAAAATCATTCACCTTTCGGCAAATTCGCCGTTTTGAAACCAAAATAGGTGACCTACGTTAATCGTGTATACTTTATGAAGCCATACTATAGTATAATGTGAGATAGAAATGTATATTTAAGTCATTAAATTAAAGTTAACCAAAGCTTTTCCCTCCACTGCGGCTGTCAGTCATTCTCTATTCGGTGTTCAAACAGCTCGTCGCGTTACAACAGTTAACATGATGAAACTCGTCTCTTTCCAAGATGATTCAATGTTATTATTATAATTGATCCGTAGATAAAGGTCTATGATGGTTTTTCTATCTTGCTACACTTTTATTGCTGTAACTTAATCACTTTCTACTGAGTGTCTGTTGGATCACAACACTAGTAGAGTCGGCGCAGTATAATTGTTCTTCACGTGCACAGTAGCCTAACTGAAATTTAAAACTGTTAAAAGAAAGACTTAATAAACTATTGCAACGATACTGTATAATACACAGTCAGTATGTCTTTCTCTTTCCTTGGTGCTTTTAACTTTAATGCGGCGGACACTGAAGAGCTGCGCGCCGCCCTGTGACTCCGTGTTGCTTCAAGCGCATCATTCAGCGCTCGCGATGCGCATACGCACTTTGTGCAGCTCTTTCATGATCATGTCATAATACTTTTGCGCAATAAAAGCTTATTAATAGCCTTTCTTGTTCTGTCCTATCTATTATATTTTGCTTCCTCACTAAACAGCTGTGCTTTACATTTAAAACAGCTGTGCATCTGATTTTTACGATGTTTTTCATGAATGTATAACAACAATACAAAGAGCAATGTGCAACGTTTTACCAGAGTTAGTGCTACACTTATTGTCTCTTATTTGTTTCCCACTAAGGAATGTTTTTTTCACTAAATGTTCAGATTTTATAAAATTATTGTGCACTTGTGATATTTTTAGGCTAAGTTTTTCTGAGTTATCCACTAATCTAGTTTACAATAGCATTTTTGTCATAGGTTATGGTCATATATATATTTTTTTATTTGTTGTTTTTCTTTATAATGAAGTTGTCTGTATTAAGTAGATTGTTTAACACACAAAAGAGTGTGGTTTTTAGGGTTTTATTTAGTTATAATAAACAAAAAAATGAAATAAATTTTTTATCCGATTAATCGATTAATCGAAAAAATAATCGTCCGATTAATCGATTATCAAAATAATCGTTAGTTGCAGCCCTAACCGTTACACCCCTAATATTTATATATACAGTAATAACGTTAAGTCAACGGCGTTCATAAACACGCTGAAAAGCGATTATGCGTGTTGATAGCACGCCAAAAATGGAAATATGAATTGGCCTGTCATACACGCGCTACTTCATGAGATCAGTCTGGACATAGGCCTTGTCCCAAATGCTGACCAAATATATTCTCTATTTGAGATTATTGTTGTTTCTTGTAATACTCCAATGGCATTGTTTATGGGTTGTACATTTTTCTGTCTTCAGTGTTTTAGTGAATACTGAGAAAATATTGTCTTTAAATTTAATCAATCAAAATGTTTCTCTTATCGGTTGACCACAATTTAAGAGCACACTTCTGAATCAGTAGATGACAAACGGGACACCCTGCAGTCCCTTGGACTTCACGTGTGCATGAAAGAACGAAGGCCACGAGACTGCAAGTCCACATCAAGTACGCCATTTAAGATGGAGCTGGACTGTCATGACTCATGATGCTCTGAGCAAAATGATTGGAGTGTATTTTCACAGCTCATCTTTGTGGTTTTATTTGTGTGCCCTTGTAAAGAAATGCACAGTATTAGTGGTCAATCAATATATCACCAATGCCGATATTTGGCCGTTTTTAAATATCGGTATTAGCCGATACGTTTTACCATTTTGGCTGATTTGTTGAATTGGGACTTTATCTTGACAGCGCTGCGAACACCCTCATCTTCTATATAACGTGTTCTTAGAAGAACTTTTACACAAAGTACACTATGCACTATGTCCAGTTTCCTACTATGTCATATTCATATCGTTTTCACTGTGTGCTTTATGTAAAATTAGTCTTTATTTAAAAAAATATAATACCAGTGCGCACAAACCTACTTGCATTTACTTACTTTTTAATATTTATTTTCAATGTCTTTATTTGTGAAAAATACTGTACTAGGATCAAGTCGTTGACACCCAAAGAATAAGTCTGTTTTTGCAGATTATAAGAATTAATTTTCAAATATTTTAATAAATAAGTAAAATAAGTATAAATTGTTTATATATTGGCCACCTTACTCTTAAGATATCTGCAATGGCATTCCAAAAATTCTGTATCAGTTGACTACCAGTGTATACACAGAGATAAATGTAGCTTCTAGTGTTGGTATGAATTGGATATGAGACTTTTGAAATCCCATAGCATTCAGTCTTTTGAGATACTTTTGGAGTTTTTCTGAGGTTTATTGCAGGATCTGTTCAAATATTAAGTTTTCATTCTAATTTCATATGTATTATCTTGGCATTAGACTAGTCAACCATATATTTTGCTCTGTGAAGATGATATGTTTGGTCTCCTCTTATAATGTGGAGATGTGAGCATGATCTGCCGGTGGCCTCAATTTAGCATAATTTGTGCAGTACAACCACAGTGTTTTAAGCAAGATCAGCATTTTTTTTCTTTATGACAAAAAAGGGAACAGTAACCGCCTCTCAGACAGGCCGTTTTTGTGTCTGCCTACATGTTCTTTGTCAGTGTCCCACAAAGCCCCCCCCCCCCCTTCATACTTCTGTCTTGTTTTTACCGCTCTATAATGTGTGTGTGTGTGTGTGTGTGTGTGTGTGTGTGTGTGTGTGTATGTCTGCTACCATGACAGTGAAAGTTCTTGGTCAGGTCCAGACTGGCTCAGTAATACAGTACATACCAGCAGGTCAGCTGTGAGCAGATCCCTCAGTTCATTTATAGCCATGGCCTTGTGTCAATGCATATCTGCCTGGCAACTCTGTGCTAACTGTACCACTCCAGCACCCACCCACTATATACATGCTCTTTGTGTTTAACATTATGCAAACATTCTATGTGCTGACACACTTAACACGTTTTAGTGATGTTTTATCTGTCTAAAATGTATTGCATGCCATTTTGTTAACTACAATCTTATCAGATCACCCTAGCTTACAGGTTTAAATACTATTCTAACGTATTATGCTTTCATTTCAGTCCCCTTGGAATGTACCTTTATTGACCATCTTCCACCCAGTGCGCACAAAAAGTCACGTATTTCTTTTGTCCATTTTTTTTTCTTTTTGCCTGTAGTTTACAAACTGTCGCTGGTCTTATGTATAAACAGCATTTTCATTGTTATTTTTGTTTCCCTGATAGGTTGTCTCCAATCTATGGAGAAAGCGGGCAAGATGTGGGGTAACCTCAGGAGTAGATGCCAAGCCCTCTTCAACAAGGATGGCACAGAGTCCAGTCTGTGCAGCCAGGACTTGGATTGTGTTCACTGTGTGGTGGACTTGGGCAGGGGAGCACATGCAGAACCCTATGAAACTAGGTCTTCCACACCCTCACGGACTTTGTCACCAATCCCACTGGTTACTGGAAGACGCAGAGGCCATAACTGTGTGGCAGATATACCCCAGATAGTAGAAATCTCCATTGACAAAGAAAGCGATGATGCAAGGAGGGCCCCCCTTGTGCGTAGGGACTCCTACTCGCGTCATGCTCCCTGGGGAGGTAAAAAGAAACATTCTTGCTCAACTAAAACACAAAGTTCACTTGAGGCTGACAGGCGAATGGGACGCTCAAGAGGAAGTACAGCCAGGAGAGAGCGCCGTTATGGAGTTAGCTCCATCCAAGAGATTAATGATTCTGTAGGAGCTGGCAGCAGTGGGCGCAGCCTTAGTAACCGTTCTCTGCGGCAGCGACTTCGAGACACCGTAGGCTTGTGCCTTCCTCTCACCACGCACAGCCGCTCTCAGTCAGCCAAAGGCCAGGTGTCCTCCAAACGTAAGATCCACCTGACGGAACTGATGCTTGAAACATGCCCTTTCCCACCCGGTTCAGATCTAGCCAACAAGTGGCACTTAATTAAGCAACATACAGCACCAGTCAGCCCTCATTCCTCAACTGCTCTTTTGGATGCATTTGATTCAGCACATTCTTCCCCTGAGGATGAGGAGGAGAGACTGCGTGAACGGCGTAGACTTAGCATAGAGGAAGGAGTGGATCCCCCTCCAAATGCCCAGATCCATACACTGGAGGCAACTTCACAGACCTCTTCCCTCTATAAACTGGGACCAAAGATGGCTCCTGTTGTTGGGGACGGACTTGTGGAGGGCAGGAGCCTGGGAACAGTCTCCTCCATTTCTGGGGGGTTATCGGGAATTGCCGCACAAGTTGCAGCGAGTTTGGCAGTGCCATCTCACACTGTTGACTGTGACTCTGAGGAGGACTCAACTACCCTTTGCTTACAGACACGAAGGCCCAAGCAGAGGCATGCCTCTGGAGACACCCACTGCTCCAGACAGCCAGGGCCTTGGAAGGTCCACACACAGATTGACTATATCCATTGTTTGGTTCCTGACCTACAGGCCATAACTGCACTTCCTTGCTATTGGGGGGTGATGGACCGGTACCAAGCAGAGGCACTGCTGGACGGACGGCCAGAAGGAACCTTTCTGCTACGTGACTCTGCACAGGAGGACTACTTATTCTCCGTTAGTTTTCGACGCTACAATCGTTCACTGCATGCACGCATTGAACAATGGAATCACAACTTTAGTTTTGATGCGCATGACCCCTGTGTCTTCCACTCCTCCACGGTAACAGGCCTGCTTGAGCACTATAAAGACCCCAGTGCCTGTATGTTCTTTGAGCCCCTGCTCACTGCTCCCTTACACCGGACTTTCCCTTTCAGCCTTCAGCACCTGGCGCGCGCCGCCATCTGCAGATGCACCACCTACGATGGCATTGGGGCCTTGCCATTGCCTCCAACCATGCAGGACTTCCTCAAAGAGTATCACTACAAACAGAAAGTCCGTGTGCGCTGGCTAGAGAGAGAGCCGCCATTCAAGGTCAAATGAGGTCTGGTTCTGTGCCGAGAAAGGCAGGAGTGTGGGCAAGAGCTTTTCCGCCAGAGGAGTCTGTGTCTCATATTATCAATCAAACTGCTGGCTTTAGAAACAAGGCAAAAGGGGATGTTATGAACTTCCGGCAGTTTAATCCTGCAAATACCACACATGGAATCCATACATATGATTCAATGCAGTACATTCTGTCAAGCTAGCTTATGTGCTGAAGTGTTGAGCATGCTGAGAATGAGACGGTCTTATTCTCTCTGCTCTTTTTCATATGACCTTATATCCAGTAGATCTTCACTAGCATGCCTCCTGCATTTTATCTTCTAGTGTTTTACGCTATTTTGAGCAGGTTAACTGAGTGTTGTTTTATTAATTAGCCTAATTTGTGAGGCAAAAGGATGAAATCTATATTAGCTAAGTCCAGTGATTAAAATATATTCATCAAATAATCTTGGAACTCTTGATAACCTGGATATCTGCTACTATCTAAAACTTAATGTTAAACATCTAGACACGTTAACTATATGACTATTTGCTAAATAATGGCTAATTTATCAACAATATCGTCAAGATGCTTTACAGCACCCTCCTACAAGTGTTAAGTTCCCAGAGACAGCACTTGTTGAGCCTTGTGTACGAGGACTGAATCACAGTTATACATGCACTTCTCAGAACTAAGCATGTTTTATTTTTTTAAATCAAGGCAGACAGAAGTGAAAGGCATGAATAAATTGTCTGAGGAGGAAGGAGCTACTATATGCAAAAAGCTACTTTTTCCTTTTACCCAGTGGCCCTAGAGTGGGAACACGGGCACAGTTCATCATGTGCCATATGATAGAAAGGACAGATTATTTAATTCTGGGCCCTCCTGTAGTGTCATATCGTAACATAATTCTTGTTTTAAACAATCTATTTCATCTAATTCTATTTTCCATTTTTATCATTGACAGTCTAAAATGACATTTTAATGGGCACTTTAATTGTTGTTTGCATACCACACAATGACTTAAAGACTCAAGTACATGCATTGGTTGTCTGTAATTTTTTATTTTTTTTTTTATGGACGTTATTCATAGGATGTCAGTTTAATCCCCCATTTTCCCAGCACGAGTCACCCGAAGTTTATGTTAGTGTCAAGTATCTCTTACCTTGCCTGTGCATATGGTATTTGCTCAAAGCTATATTTTAGCTAACATGGTTATGCAACAACCGGAAATGGACCAAGAAAGTCCTCTGTAAAACTTGTATAGATGCCTCTAAGATTATTTTCCCTTGGAACACAAATGCCATTTCTGCGTATATATTTTGTTTGTTGGATTGATGTCCAGTTCTGTTATAAAGTGTGGTGTTTCACTTGATAATGTTGCACTTTTATTCATTATGAAGCATGCGGCTATGCTTCCCTTGTCATAATTGTGTGCACTAGTGACTGAGATTCCCTGAACACTGTAAACAACATAGTTCTAAAACTCTATACTTTTGATGTTCTTGGCTTTACACACAAGTTTCATTTAAGGCCAACAAATTCATGCTCATGTTTAATATCAGATATTCAGCATTGCAATGGTAGACTTAAGTTTCAGGCAGACGTCAGGCCATGCATAATTATGTAAAACTGATTTAGCAGAATTTTGATGATCAGTGACCAAAGGTGTGTATCTCTAGGTTGTTGTTGTGAATGAGAAATCTTCCACCATGCCTCTTGATTATTTATATTGAGCTCAATCGCTTAATTAATAGTGTCCAGTTTTCTGGCAGAATAGCGCCCATTTTGAAGCCATTTATTTGAACTGCAATTAAATTATTTCAGAACATGCCTCAGTTGTCGCTGAAAGGAAGTAATTTTGTTAATTTAAGAAAAACAATCTCTCTATTTTTCCACTTTAATGTCCTGAATTAAAAGTCAAAACAACCATCTTAAAATTTCTTCCACCCTGCACACTGTATGCTCTGTATACAGGCTCATGTTATGTCAACTGTACATGTCAGATGATGTCATCTGCTTTTAAGACTTTAGCTTTGAGAATAATATACCTTTCATTGAATCTACAGACAGAGCACTTAACCACCGCTAGCAGTTTCTCAGCTTCTCCCGAGCCTAGCCTGCTGAAGAAAAACCATCTGAAACCAGCCTAAGCCGGTTTGCTGGTTTTAATTGGTCTCCCATGTTGTAGGCACTTTTCTTCTGGTCAGGCTGGGAGACCAGATTGACCAATTGAAGGGCAGCTTTGCCAGGCTGACACACCAGCTAAAACCACCTTAGGCTAGTTAAAGCAGGATTTTATTGTTAAAAAAACCAAACAAAAAAAAAACACTTATAGTTTATATTTGACAACTATGTTTAATCCAGTTTTTCATGTTTGTAAGGATATGGTAACATTGTAATGCCATGGTTTTATCTTCTGAGGACAACACTGTAACCTACGACGAAAACAAAAAAACAAAAATTTTAAAACATGAAGGCTCAACGATGCTGAAGGTGTTCAGCAGACATACATGATGCTCTTTTCCCATTTCAGGAATGAGCTCAGATGTAAACAGCTGCATTTATGGCAGAAAGCATAATTTTCAAGGGTGTTGGTTTGCGGGCTGTTAAATGCTTAGTGACAGCCTTCCTCACCAAATCCTTTGCTTTTTTTTTTTTTTTAAACTCTGGCATACTCATATAGTCATTTGGGACTTTCTATGCCACTGCACAGTGAGCGAGTCTCTCCTGGCAGAGTTACACCCTGCCCTGCCTTACAGGCACTAATCACAGGCTAAATTTAATATGCTAGCCTCTAAATTTACCACCTGCAAAAAAGACCACTCTGTGTTTCTTGATGGGTGCTGTGAAGATAGAGAAGAGAGGTACTTTTTGCTCTAATTTTTCCTCTTCCTTCCCAGTCTGACCACATCCTCAGCATCACCCTCTTTCTTGGATATGTAGCGCTGAAAGCAGAGAGCATATTGTTTGTCTAGTCTGGATGCTATGCTAAAGTTAGCATTAGCAAGTAGCTAACACACACAGTGCTCCATTGAGGAACATGCGAGGAATGGGGCCGTGTTTGAAACCACAGTCGTTATTTAGTTAATAGTTTAGAGAAAGTATTATGAGGGAAGTATAACACACCAAACTAATCCAACATAGTGTTCTCAGCAACTCAGGCCTGGTTCGTTGCCTTTACTGCAGAAGTCAACAAAGATTACAGTGAGGAGTGTTGTTTTGAGATTTCTATGAGCTGTGTCTTGTGCTTATGGCCTGGGGATGCTTTGTCTTTGTTTTCATGGTTAACAACTAGATCATTCTGAAACCGCTTCTCTATACAGAGGAGTCTGATGTTCTTTCTGCCCTTTTTCCCCATGGGAATTTATGTCAGCCACTGTAGCACATACTGACCATATGACCATGTCAAATATAGAACCTGCTTGCAAACTAGCCAGTGAAAAAAAAATTATATTAATTCACACATACTCAAATGTACCCATATTTGTTTGATGTTGAGGTGTACAAGTAAATTATAGAGTGAACTTTATTCTACAGACTCTGGCAGGGCAGACATTGATCTTGAACTTACTAATCCTTCTGTTTAGATCATAATTCTTTCAGCTCTCCTTTAGTGCCAACGTGTAAAGCTCTGGGGCCTCATTTATGAAGCATGCGTATTATCATCCTAAATGTGAAAGTATGATCATTACCCATGATTAAAACTGAAAATGAGATGATAAATTGATGAACTGGTCTCTGCCATCATTCAATGCAACAAAATTTGAACAGTGCTATTTTGTGTGTGTGAACATTTCAATTTATTTATTCATTTAGTCTATTGTTCAGTTTGCAATTCTATCAATAAAAAGTCTACAGAAAATTCAGCAAAAAGGTCATTATGCATGCTTTTCACTTGAACATAAAAGAATATTGCCATGACAGTTTCAGCCTTCCTTGATCCTAATTTGTTCCTACGCAGGATCAAATCCATGGACTTTAGGATTAAATCTGAATTTAGGATTAAATCTGGTTTTATAAATGAGCCCTCTG
The DNA here is from genome assembly GCF_016745375.1 of Pimephales promelas. The sequence continues at coordinate 82,332 of NW_024121655.1, forward strand.
ATCTTTGCAACTTTGGTGCCAAAATTTGTTGCAAAAGGAGTTAGTCGAAGCAGAGTAGCACTTGATGAATTGTTATTTTTACATAAATTGTATCTCTAATACACAATGAGTGTGATGTAACCATGGTTGCGATCTAATGTCACTTTAATGCTATACGTGCACGCTTGTAGCAGTTTATGTGTGGGTGCTGTGGTGACAGGGCTTGATGATGATGATGATGGGGGCTAATGGTTGTCATTCTGCCTCCTTCACCGCCTTATACATTCTGACCAATCACAACAGCCTTCTCAGCTGCCACAGATTAACCAATCTCTAATCATACAGTATCACCAAATATTGTTCTCTGTTCCCTTCAACCTTCTTTTCTCATTCAGTTACCTAGTATCTCGATGAAAGAGGTGTTTAAAAAAAATGTTCACTTTATAGTTTTTGTATTTTGTTTGTCCTCTCCACCTCTGCATATTTTCTTGGACTCTGTTGTTTTATTCTTTGCATAATCTGTTTTGTTACAGCCAATGCCCTTGTAGATGTCACTCTTGGTGCTTTGTGAATGCTTCATTGTCTTAATAATATTAATAAAATATTGAGTGTATTCCATGCAGTAAATAGAAATGATTACAAATTGGTTTCTTTCATTTGGTCATTATTTGGATTATAAGTATGGACTTAATATGCATGCATCTTTTATTAGCTGTATTTGTCAAGTTGTGACATTATGTCCCAGGTATGCTTTAAAGTCAATGTGAAATCAAACAGTGGGGGAAAATATATATACGGAAGTTAGTAATGCCTCACAACTGTTTAGTATGGAAGCTTGTTTCTGCCTCAGAATAAAAAAAGATAAAAAGGTAATTGTGACTTTTTATCTCACGATTGTGAGTTTGCATTCAGAATTGCATGGTAAAAAGTCGCATTTGGGAGATATAGTCAGAATTGCATAACATAAAATCGCAATTGCGTGTGGAAAAAAGAAAAAAGTATTTTTTCCTAGAATTGGAATTTATAACTCGCAATGGTTTGTTTCATTGTACAACTGTACAATGACAATTAAAGTCTATCAATCGATCTATCTCAATTCTGACTTTTTTTTCTCACAATTGCGAGTTTACATCTCGCAATTCTGACTATCTCAGAATTGAGGAAATGAGGAAAAAAAGTCAAAATTGCGACTTTATATCACACAACTCTGACTTTTATATCTGAAAGTTTATATCTTATAACATTTAAACGGAGATTTTGGAAGTTTTACCTTTCGCTAAACATATTTAGATATATCGAAATCGTCTTCCATTGCGATTTCCTGGATATCTAAATATGTTTAGATCTTCACAGTGAAAGGTAAAACTTCCGAAATCTCTGTGTAAACAATGAGTGACGTACACACGCAAGTGATCACTTCCAGCAGAACGTTGGACATGGTTAAGTTGGACATTGGACAACTGATTCAGATCAGTTGGACATGGCTGTGGTTACACGAGGTAAAAACGATATAAATACTGTTCGTTTTCTCACACAATCCGCTCATTTCGTGTCTTAGGCCATCAATGTGTACTTACATTTACGAGTCACTAAATCATGTTTAATTTTGACTTCTCTGTGCATGCTCTTTGAGGAGGACCCCATATAACTCCATTATTTGACTGACAGACAAGAATGCTTTGACCTAAAAATATCAAAATTGAAAATACTGTGGAAACAAAGACACCTACATTGTGGATGCCCTTGAGGTGAGCTAAAACATATCAAAAATGTATTTCAAAGTGAACTATCCCTTTAAACAAGCTTCCATGTGAGTGTGAGTAGTAATGATGACAGAATTGTCATTTTTAGATGAACTATCCCTTCAACTTAATGTACATTACTGACACTTTTGTGCACAGTTCATCAGCGCATGTCATTGCAATGGAAAATAATATATCTTTGAAATACTTTTTTATCAGCCTCCACCTCTAAAATAACACTCATAGTTGGTTGACCTCCAATCAACATTTTACTATCCAATCCTGTTGGATAAAATCCCACCTGACATTTTTTAATAGATTGTTGGAAGCAATTGTGTATTCATATTGACTTCAATAACAAAAAGCATCTAATCTTGTTCCATCATAGAATTTCACATGATCTGGAGGTCACCGGTATTATTTGTCCTTTTGAAATGAAATATAAATAGCATGCAGGTTATCAATTACACATTACCCACCCAAAGCTTGTGAATAATTGAATGTATCCTTTGGACAAGAGGGCTGAGCAGAAGAAAGAAGGCCATTTATGTTTACTTTATTGAAAATTGCATTATTCAAATCGCAAACACGGCTGGACCATCGATGAAAGCTGATCTCTGAAAACAACACTCTCGTTTTCTGCTCTTTATAGCACGCTGCGTGTACAGATCGAGTTCTGTCCGTTGGATTCGGTTGTTCATATTTGTTTTCCTCTTTGATGACGACGATCTGGTCAATGGGGTGAATAAAAAAACTGTCCCAGTTACGAGTCTCTCATTTAGATCACAGAGACATTCCCATCTCTGCTCATGCTTTCCATAGCCAGCATACCTCCTGAGCTCTCGCTCAAAACACGTGTGTGCGCTTTTCTCATGCCTCATATCGCCACACATCGTCCCTAAGCAGAGCAGAATGAGAGGGGGAGAAAAAGCCACTGTCTCTTTTGTGCTGGATGGCCTCCAAGTCTGTGGCGGCAAAGTGAACAGTGACCTCTCTCTCACCTCTCCCTGCCTAAATGCACATGCACAGGCTCCCATCCATATTTCATACCAGAAATACATCCCTAGACAGTATTTTACACCCAGTGTGAAAGGCAGCCGTCAAGTCCAGGAGGATAGGGCAGGGCCTAAATCAGCTTTGTGCACGCCAGCCTGGCCACCAGAGCCAAGGAAAACAGCCATCACTATCATACTGTCATCTGGAGTAGCAAGCCTCACTGTTCTGTTCGCGTAAGCCACAAGCTTGTGAAAATATGACGACTCTGCCATGTACCAGTGAGATTAAACTGCTTGAAATGGGAGGTGTTCTTAAGTCCTTTTGGCACGGTTTTAGTCCTCACTAAACATGTCATATGCACGACTGGAGCAGTGCCTGTGTCAACTCAAAGTGGAAAAACATGACAGAGAACCACATGTATGGAGTATACAGGGTACAAATATTCATTAACATACTCTCATCATACATAATAATAGGAAAACCAGTCACACCAGCTGCAACATTTCCCAATAGTTTAGCCAGGGTATGAATAAAATATGGGGGGGAGGGGGGTTCTGTCCAACCTAATTAAGGAACCTCCCCACAAAGGAAGTGAAAAGATAACACAGTCTCATCCCAAAAAGTCATATAACTGACGTTTTGGGACGTATTTTGACCATACGTCAACATCAGCCTTTTTAGGGCCCCCTTAAACGTCGGTAGATGGCGATCCCGGGCCGTCATACAACTGACGCTTTACCTTTAACGTCAGTTAGGTGACGGGTTAGGTTTAGGGTTAGGTTTAGGTATGGGGTAGAGTTAGGATCCCATAACCTCATCTACCGACGTTTAAGGGGGCCCTAAAAAGGCGAATATTGACGTATGGTCAAAAGACGTCCCAAAACGTCAGTTATATGACGTCTTGGGGTGAGACCGGGTTGGAAAAGAAAAGTTGGGGGGTCTTAAGTAGGGGATAATGTACATCCAGTGCGTTATTATATCAGAATAAACCACATACAGGGTAATCAGGGGCCTCATTTATAAAACTGTGCGTAGAATCCTCACTAAAAGTGTACGTGCGCCCGAAAGCCAAACATTTTGGAGGCAAAAAAATATTCAGACTTTTAAAACCGTGCGTACGCCAGAACCTGCGCAGAATTCCCTTTATGTTGGACTTGGTCAGAACTGTTTCTAAAATATTTATACATGATTCATGCTGCCTTTGGGCTCAGTGATGTTGAATTTAAATGACAGATTATTTTTTTTCTGGAAGGGACTAAAGAACAAATCATTTTTATCAGCTGAAAGGCAGAATATAAATGTTTTTATCAATTTAGATAGACATTATATAACAGTTTCTGGGTATGTTTTAGAGTTGGTAACATGTCCCACATTGTCCCACACAAACTTATAATTGTCCCACATTTGGTTCGTTTGATGGTGGTCACCCTAATTAGACACGAAATATTGATCTGAGTCTTAATATTTTTTAGCCCTTTAAACATAAAGCTTCCGCAAGAGAGCAGTTGCTATAGCGGGGCAAGTTCAAACTAGATGAACATTTGAAGGGATAGTTCACTTTGAAATTAATTTTTGATATGTTTTAGCTTAACTCAAGGGCATCAATGATGTAGATGTCTTTGTTTCCACAGTATTTTCAATTTTGATATTTTTAGGTCAAACCATTCTTGTCTGTCAGTCATATAATGGAGTTATATGGGGTCCTCCTCAAAGAGCATGCACAGAGAAGTCCAAATTAAACATGATTTAATGACTCGTAAATGTAAGTACACATTGATGGCCTAAGACACAAAACAAGCGGTTTGTGTAAGAAAACAAACAGCATTTAAATAGTTTTTACCTCTTGTAATCACAGTCACGTCCAAGTACTCTGAGGCCGAGGGCGCTTCTGTCTGCGGAAGCGCCGGAAAGTCCCGGAAGTGATCTCTCGCACATGTACGTCACTCATTGTTTACAAAGAGATTTCAGAAGTGTTGCCCTTCACTGTGAAGATGTAAACATATTTAGATATACAGGAAATTGCAATGGAAGACAATTTTGATATATCAACAGATGACGTAGATTTTTTTTTCGCAACCGTGCAAGAGATCACTTCCGGCGCTTTCCGGCACTCGCGCAGATCACTTTGACGTGGCTGTGGTTACAAGAGGTAAAAATTATATAAATACTGTTCGTTTTTTCACACAAACCGCTCGTTTCATGTCTTAGGCCATCAATGTGTACTTGTTTTAACCCAATTTTGGGTAAAATATGGACAAACCCAACCATTGGGTTATATTTTTAAATTACATTTTTAACCCAATGGCTGGGTTTGTCCATATTTTAAAACAACCCAGCATTTTTAGAGTGTATAATCCAAAAGTGTATAAAACAGTTCACGATACTGGATGACATAACTGTACACACACACAGACACACAAAAAAAGATTTGACTGAGTTTTAATATTTTATTAGCTCACCAAACGCAAAACATCCTCAAGGAAAAAATTGTTCGTAGCAAGCACTGCTGACTAGTAACCCGGATGAGCCTGCATGTGTTATCTGTTTTCAGAAGTTGTTCTCTGTGAATAATATACCACTAGATTGTGCGATTGACCAATCAGATTCAGGTATTCCACAGAACCTTTTAATAAACCTGTATTCTATTTACATGTAAGAAAACATTCAATTACCCCCAAAACATTAGATTTGAAAAAAGTAATAATGCGTTAAACGGACAATCGCGAACAGAAGTTGCATTTGCTGCTCAATCTGGTAACGTTGGCGTGAAATGGAAATACTCCCTATTTCTTAATGCATCTAATTGATCTTTTAATGTTATTACCGATTTACCAATGCATGTTTCATTTTATTAGTTCAGTTTTCAGAATGTCGTAACTTTTCCATCTTCTCTCTGGTTACATTGCATTATTTTTCCAATTATTTAATCTGCTTAAACCCCACCCCTTTATTACGATTGCCTGCAAACTTGCATTCAGATCTGTCTTCATCCAATCAACAAATGTTAATAAAAAAAATCAATAATCTGTTTTACTCTGATATGTCACATATGAAATAATATGAAATTACTCTGATATGTCACAGTATCTGTCACTGCTTTCATTGCAACAAAATGTCCCATCACAATTTTATCATTGACTACGTTAGCATGCACCCTTATAACGCAATTATAATGACATTTTGGCGAATCTTTACCTCATATTAACACAATACTTCTATCAAATTGATGTGATTTAGCTTATAATCGTAGCAACCATAATCGTAATAAAATACGAAGCATATACCAATTTTATTCATAATAAACAGGCATGTAAACAGTTTATTTAAAGTGTGAATGTGCTTGTGAATGTGCTTGTGACTTGACTTGTGATGCACACGGATGCATTTCATGCTCCTGCAGTTATGTGCAAATGTGTAAACATGGCGGGAAAGAAGGCATCGCATTTTTGTGATGCTGGAGAAAATGAATTCAGTGTTGACAGCATTGTGCGACATGAATATAATGCAGTGTATTAATAGTCGAAAACATTGAAATTGAGACATTAGAGACACACACCCACATTTGAATGTTCTTAGCAATAATCAGAATAATGTAAAGCTCTGTAAAGCTGCTTGAAACAATCTACATTGTTTATATAAATGAGGATGAATTAATGGAAATTGCATGTAAACGGGACTGAAGAAGTTTGCTTTTTGTCATGTACACTAAAAAATGCTGGGTTGTTTTAACCCAATTTTGGGTAAAAAATGGACAAATCCAACTATTGGGTTAAAATTATCATTTAAAAATGTAACCCAATGGCTGTGTTTGTCCATATTTTACCCAAAATTGGTAAAACCCAGCATTTTTTAGAGTGTAGCATCTTACTGCGATTTAGCCCTTACTCGGATTATTGGAAATAATCACATCATTGGTACACATGTAAACGTAGTAACTGAACGTCCTGCATCAGATAAGATGGGTTTTGGAAGCAGCATTTAATGTTGGCTTTAACCTTTAGTTGAATTTATTTGCCTTGACAGAGACTTCCGCATCTGTTGCTTTTCAGTACTATTCAATACCTGCTTCTTTTCCAATCCAGTATTTCATCTTTTTCCAATTGTTCAACATTTTGTCATTTTACACTCTTACCTGGCAAGTGAATGTAATCTGCTATTTTTGTGTTGTTGTTTTTTTTCCATTATCTCATTCTGTCATAATTCATACTGGGTATGTCCTACCAAGGGCCTGTGTTTAATTTAGCTGAAGTCATGCTAAAGTTTCCTCAAGCTGAATGTAATGTATAAAAAACAGTTTCATCTTATCATCAAGATCAGCATCTGCTTTGGATCCTCAAAATGTATTTCCACAAGCATTATTTCTTGATATTTCTCTCTCTCTATATTCTTTTTCACCCCTATAGTTGTATCCACCTTCTCACTAGTGTGTCATTGTTGTTTGGCTGGCCTTACTGTAAACCTAATGACTGGGGGCTCTGGTCTCTCTCTCTCTCTCTCTCTCTTGCTTGCATGCAAGACTCAAACCAGCTCTGGAAAGTTTTCCTCAGTCTTAATCCTGGCATAGTTATTCCTCTCTATGTACGTGTTTATGAAGTCCTGACAAAATCCTTCCTCTTCAGCCTCTCCCTCTCTCCTTCACTTCCCCTCTTTCTCCCTCAGGGGCTCCACTCTCAGAGATTTAATTCCAGCTCTCCTGTTTAAAGGAGAAAGATTCTGCTTTGTAAGGACAGAAATGAAGCTGTTTTTAAACTTAAATGTGTGTTTTAAGTTTGAATGGATATTCTGAATTAAATACAAATTATAGACACCACACACCAATGCAATTAAAATGTGTTTTCCCCCCTCCATATAGACTCACCAAAAGGATTATGGGAACACCATACTAATGCTGTTTGACCCGCTTTCGCCTTCAGAACTGCCTTAATTCTATGTGGCATTGATTCAACAAGGTGCTGAAAGCATTCTTTATAAATGTTAGGCCATCCCAAAGATGCTCTTTTGGGTTGAGATCTGGTGACTGTGGGGGCCATTTTAGTACAGTGAACTCATTGTCATGTTCAGGAAACCAATTTGAAATGATTTGAGCTTTGTGACATGGTGCATTATCCTGCTGGAAGCAGCCATCAGAGGAACATGGTGGCCATAAAGGGATGGACATGGTCAGAAACAATGCTCAGGTAGGCCGTGGCATTTAAACCATGCACAATTGGGACTAAGGGGCCTAACCTAATGTGTGCCAACAAAACATTCCCCACACCATTACAACACCATCACCAGCCTGCACAGTGTTAACAAGGCACGATGGATCCATGTTCTCATTCTGTTTATGGCAATTTCTGACTCTACCATCTAAATGTCTCAACAGAAATCGAGACTCATCAGACCAGGGAACATTTTTCCAGTCTTCAACTGTCCAATTTTGGTGAGCTCTTGCAAATTGTAGCCTTTTCCTATTTGTAGTGAAGATGAGTGGTACCCGGTGAGGTCTTCAGCTGCTGTAGCCTCAAGGTTGTGTGTGTGGCTTCACAAATGCAAAACCTCAGTTGTAACGAGTGATTATTTCAGTCAAAGTTGCTCTTCTATCAGCTTGAATCTGTAGGCCCAATCTCCTCTGACCTCTAGCATCAACAATGCAAGACAATGGTAATTCATAGTGCTTTACATAGAAGAAATTAAAATAATAAAAAGAAATCCGAATAACTAAGAAAGTTTAGAATAAAAAAAATAAAAATAAAATACAGTACAGTTATATAGTACAAGTATAGTAACAGTCGGACGGACAAGGCATTTTCGCCCACAGGACTGCCATTACCATACTTTGTAACCCCTAGAAATGGTTGTGCATGAAAATCCCAGTAACTGAGCGGATTGTGAAATACTCAGACCGGCCCATCTGGCACCAACCATGCCACACTCAAAATTGCTTAAATCAGCTTTCTTTCCCATTCTGACACACAGTTTGAAGTTCAGGAGATTGTCTTGACCAGGACCACACACCTGAATGCATTGAACCAACTGCCATGTGATTGATTGATTAGATTGATTAGATTATGACAAAATTATCTTTTAAGGCCCGTTTACACGAAGGGAAAACACAAATAATTTTTCTCTGCGATTTGGCCTCTCAATTACACAAAAACTCAGTTTTTATCACAGAAAAAGAATATTTCTAAAACTCCGGCCAAAGTGGAGATTTCTAAGAATGCCGTTTACGTGTCAACTGGGAGAAACAGGGTTTTAGGTTCTCTCTTGTCGATTATGAGGCTTCTGATTGGCTTTCATGGCTTTACCCTTCTCCCTACATTGCCGCCCATAGGTTTGGCATAGATATGATGGCGCTCGACCGCGTTTTTATGCGGGTCTGTGCCCAATGTTATTATTTGAAAACGGAGAGGGGGAAAAATTCGTTTCTCTAACCCGGCTTTGATTAAACGTGGCTTTAGAACTTGTACACATTCAAAATGTACAGTCTCTACTGGGAAAGTATGGTCCAAAAATATTAATGACTCATCTTGCACTCGTGGGGGTGTCCAGACTATTTACCAATCAGATGCTTTCTAGAATGGGAATGTCCCTCCCCCTAATATCATTTGCCTATCAATAACAAGAATCAAATCTTTGTTAATGACTGTGATAAACTCAAACCTATTTGCTATCTAAACAGGCATATGTCCTTCGATGTTCTGCCCCAGCTTCCCTTTTTAATATGAAATACAGGACAGAAAACAGTGTCCAATCAAACAAACCTGATGGTACAAAATAATTTGGCTAATTAGATGATTGAAGGTATTTTATTTTACTTAAATGAGTCAGAGTCGTAATCAGGCTTAAGCTGCATGTAACAGAATTGTATTTATTTGTTTGATAAATAGAGATCTCATGGCCACAGTTTAGACCACTGTTAACCATGTAGCTCTCATGGCCACAGTTTAGACCACTGTTAACCATGTTTTGGAGATGACTTGGCCTCGACTTGGCAGGAGATGTTTTTTTTACCCTCATTAGATTTTAGACCAAGATACTTAGAATCCACTGTGCCAAGTAATAGTGTTTAGAAAGCGAATTCTGATCAAATATTACAGCTTTGGCCACAGCTGAAATGATGTGATTCATAAAACCCCTGGTAGGTTATTTTACTGCTTTCAGTAACATGTGAAATCACACTGTAAATCACACCTTTTTTTTTGGTTTTGTTTTTTACTTTACGTTTGTTTAGCATTTCATTCCCCATTGGCTGCATGTCATAATAACTGAAATCATGTGGAACAGCTCCACGAGCCGCAGTGGATTGGATGCAGGATTAAACCTCAAGAACTTCTGGACTATCTCATTTTTTAAAAGGCACACTTGAGCAATGACGGTTAAAGCACTTTCAAACTGCAGCTTTTTGCAAGTCTGTTTGATGCCAGAGTTTGGCTCGTTTGAAATGTGTCAAAGCATTTTTTCCGAACTTGGGTGTGCGCACCAATGAAACACACCAGTTTAGGGTTTGATTAATGTAAACTATGGTACAGTTTGCTATTAGTAGGAAAGCAATTGTAAATTGCAAAAGTAAACCCCTATTATCATTTGCATCCTTGCATGATTCCATTCACTTTATGCAAGGGTCAATAATTACCTTTCCATCCACACATTTTTTATGCAAATTTTGAGGAGTGCTGGATGGAAACGATTTGCCGCAACAGATCAGGTGATTGGATAACTGGACTAACCATGGACTAATCTCATTGCACACCATCTAAAATATTGTTTTAGTCATTCTGAAATGCCTAAGCCAAATACAACGTATCCACTGACAAATATACATATTGTCATTTGTAACTCTCGGTTACTCTGTGTTAAAATGTAACAATGAATCATATGTAGAAATTTATATTAGCTCAAGTTGCACTGTGTGAATGTATTGTTCTGTCCTAGTGATTGTCTGTAACTCAACCTTAAAGGGAAAGGATATCACCTATGTTTGTCTTTGCAGGGGTTGTTTAGGAATGTGGTAGGCAAGTGACAATGCCAAAGAAACAGTCTCCAGGAAAGGCTTCCAGATGAGAAGTCCTTCTTGACTTTTGGTCTTTAATAAACATATTACACAATACAATATACAATTTTATTTGTAAAGCACATTTAAAACAACCGTGGTTTGCCAAAGTGCTGAACACTGAAATAATTTCAGACAAAATTTTAAACACATGACAAAAGCACAAGACACAATTAACCAGTGACAAGACAAAACAAAACAAAACGCAGATTTACTCTCAGTCTGGTTTAAAAGCCAATGAATAAAGGTGAGTTTTAAGTCGTGATTTAAAAGTCTCAACGCTGGGGGCTACCCTAACACAGATAGGCAAATCATTCCACAGCCACAGAGATATTGATCTCTCAAACACCAAACTAACACATGGGATGGGAACAAATCCCATAGAGTTAAAAGATCTTGCTGTCTATCTTTGTAGAAGCATTGATATCCGCTCTGACCAAATTTTTTTTAACGCACCTGATGTGCTAATTAAAATCAATGTCACTTTAAGACAAGTCATTTCACTCGGCAGCCAACTTTGAAACGCCCCTCGGGCATGCAAGTGCAGCTCCTATCTCTTTAAATGTGGAAACATCAAATTCACCAAAATTGTTCGTCAACCATACAATTAAATTTCATATTTTAAATCACCAATGAAATCTGAAAACAACTGAAAAAAAGAAAAAAAATAGTTTCTAAACACTTGAATCATGACAGAAAAGGACATTTTTCAGACTGGATCAAGCTAATGCTCATGCACAGTGGTGGAAGCGTGTGTCTGACTGTTTCTATGGAACCGGAGCTTCTAATGGCAGCAGCAGTAACGCACAGACTTTACCAATCTGCGATTGTCTCTTATTTAGAAGGCGGGACTTTCTGCCATATAGAGGGTTTTCATGACTTCCTGGAAAAACTTCCTGGACTTCATCAATCATGAACTTCCTGGAACTTCCATGACTTTCTGGACTTCATCAAGCTGGAAGTCGGCCATTTTGGAGGTACTGAACATAAACAATGCCACTGAACTGATCGGACTCGCAAATTTGGCTGATTATTTCTGCTGAAAAATAGTCGCGTTTTGGTCTGTACTAATCGGTCGCATCGGGAAAAAAAAACATTTCGAGTTCTATAGACCACCAAAAGTTAAAGAGAAGAGTGCAAAAAACTGATGAAAGAAAGCGTTTGTGGTTGAGAGAGGAACAGCATGCTCACATGTGTAAATGAAGCATTGACTATGGCTAAAATGTTGACGTATAGTTAATTATGGCTACATTCACACTGTCAGTCCAAATCCGAATATCTTTGTATCCGACTAGAATCTGATCTAAAACGATGTCCACACTGTGTATCGCAACTGTTCAGATCCGATTTTGAGTGTCCATGTAGCCCTTGGGCAATATGGCACTGGCATTGCGTTGATGGAGGGGTTTGCATTTGCAATAGAGACGTTGTCTTATTTCAATTTTACAACATGGAAATGTGTAGCCGCCGCCCTGGACTACTGCGTTTTGAGCTGCAGAACAGAGGCTGGTATGTAATGTTACAGCTTTTTTCACGCTCTTGTCTGGGCCGGTTTCAAAATATGTTTCAGAAATAATAATTTTCTACTCGTCCGGCACTGCAACAACACAGCATTGTTTCGGCAGCGACTTGGAGCATGTTTTGTCTAACAACATCTGACGTTTACATTTTACGTGGCGTGAGAGTCACATACCACCAGAAATCCGATCGTTCAGACTGAATGTCCTGATTTGTGAATAGGATTTCAAACCACATTTGAATGTAGCTTGAAACGGTTTCGTGTGCTTTTTTGGACTGACAATCTGTAGCCTATTTCGGGATAAGAAATAGAAGGAAGATTTGCAGTACAAGATAGAGAAGCTAGCTCGTTCGGACCTTTACCACATATTAACTTTAGTTTGTCAAAATTGTGCGCTCTCTCCTGTGTACTAAGTCCTTCTCTATATGATTTCGCACCTACCATGTGTTTTTTTTTCCATATTTTTTGGTGTAAAACTGTATTCAGTTTTACATAAACAGTTCAATCCATGCTGTTGTTTACAGCCGAGTGCCTCCAAAATGGTCGCGCATCCGGGTTACCACCCAGAACGTGACGTTGTTGATGCACTTTTCCCCATACAAAACAATATGAATGACGCATTTTGTGATATTATATGGTCTTTGTTAAGACTTACCAACTTGTTGCCATAAGTTGTTGACCTGAAAGAAAAATAACTGACCATAAAAGAAAACTGTCGACATTTATGCCCACTATAGCTCCCCTTGTGGCAATGCTGAGAATGGTACACGTGTGTTATATTTTGAATCGTGGTCCGAACACATTTCTGAAGTATTCACCAAAATCAAAACTAGCTAGAATAATATTGTTGTCCACAAACTTGCCTTGAGCATTTTTCGCCCTCCGTCTATCTCTCTCTGTTGTCTTGATTGGCCTGTCAGTGAGATTGTAGCTCTAAAGAAGGAGGGAGCCTTCTGTGGTTTTCTCTCTCTCTGCTCTTTCCCAGAAAGATGAATCAGAGAGTGGTGACCGCTGAGTGGCCCAGGTTTCTTTCATCCTGGTCTTAAATCTCCCAATGCGCTGAAGGGGGTCCAAGACTGCACCATCTCAACACCCCCACCCCCCCTTTCCCAGAGGGGATACAGCTGTTTAGAGAGTCCTGGCCTTGGATTTAAACATTACAGATTAAATTAGACTCCGCACTGTGATCATACCAGTAATGTATTCTTGAGCTTGATGAAATGTTTTGTTTTCCCCTTCATGTCTTGTTTAAAAAGACAAAAAAAAAAAGTAATTACTTTCATTAGTGTTGGAGCTGTGGTCTAGCGGCTTCTCAAACATTGCACTGTAGATTTTATGCGGGTTATGCAAGTTTGTATTTGGCCAAAAGACATAACAATGGATTTCATTACATTACAACGTAAAAAAAATAATAATAATAAAAAAAAAACATCCAACAGAGAAAAATCAAATCACTTTGACAACCCCAAAGTCTGTCAGGACGTGGATGGTGAATGCACAAATTCAAAGGGACAATTCACTCAGTAAATGAATAATTGACTCAATATCATGTTTTTTTAAACCCATTTGACTTTATTTTTTAATGGAGAAATTGTGAAGAATATCAACTTTTTTCATGCAAAACATTTTATGTCAAGTTCAAATAAGGACAAAACAACATGATAAAACTAGTCCTGACTTTGACACTTTTTATAAATCTTACGAAGCAATGTCACATTAAAGGGACAGGGATTCGCAACAGCATTATATGGTGGATATGGTCAAATCCAGCTTGTCCCGTAGATGGTCTCCTTGCACGCTTTAACCTCACGCGTGAGCTGATCCATTTCCTTGCTAGAGAAGCCTTCAGTCTGCATAAGCGCAATTGAATTTTAAAGGGAATGGGAGATGTGACTCTGCTTGGTTAGTTTCATGTTACCTGCCAAAACACCCCAATTACTCATGGGGGCAACCCTTTCAGATCATGCACCGGATGCGCCGACCATTTTTCCCGCCGTGCGCTTCAGACCATGCGCTTAGATCATTAAAAAAGGGAAACCCTATTAATTATTGGGTCTGGTAAAAAATCTTCGTCACTGTCACCCTTGGTTGAAATTAGGGGTGTAACGATACACAAAACTGACGGTTCGGCTTTCCCACGGTTTTGACGTCTCGGTTCGGTTCGGTTTAGAAAGCTAATTTAAAAAAAAAAATTTAAACAGTGGTTTAATGAAAAAAATTGTCTTTGTCTTCAAATTAATTCAATTACAATTAAACGTTTCACAAAGAATTAAAAAAAAAATCTGTTAATGCTGTAAACTATACAGGGAGCCACACATTACCATAACATTAAAGGTGGTAGCCTAGACTTTTAACCCAAATTCAGATGCTATTTATTTTTTAGATATAATAATCAACACACAACACATTGTATGAAAACATGTAAACTGAACATAAGGCAGTTTTTGCATTAACTTGTGTTTTTACTCTAATAGAGGGTTTTCACGACGCGTCATCAATCCGGAAGTCGGCCATTTTGGAGGCACAGAACATAAACAATACCATTGAACTGAACGGACTCGCAAATTTGGCTGATTATTTCTGCTGAAAAATGGTCGAGTTTTGGTCTGTACTAATCGGTACAGACCAAGAGTGCAAAAAAACCAACCATTTCGCACCTACCATGGGGTTTTCTGTGTTTTTTTAGTGTAACAATGTGTTCAGTAAACAAAAACAGTGCAGTCCATGCTGTTGTTTACATCCGAATGCCTCCATAATGGCTGCTCATCCGGGTTACCGCCCAGAATGTGACGTCGGTGAAAACCCTCTATTTGTTATTGGAATATACTAATTTACACAGTTGTCATTTTCATGAAAGATATTTTAAACATACATTAAATAATTAAGATATCATTACAGGTTAAGTAAAATATAATATATAGGCTAACACAGTGCATTTATTTAGTGCAAGAGTTCATTTATAAGAACCAAAGTTGTGGACACTGAATCACTTGCCTGTTGAGGTAAATATAATGCTAGTGACAAGCTGTTTTATTGACGTCTTTCCACTGATGAAACACTGATTGAGCGATTACTCAAGTTATGATGCCTTTCAGTAAGTATACTGTATCTTTCAACATACCTTCAGGTGTCCATTTCTGTAACTGAGGAGGAGATGATCGCGTTTACTCGCGCGCCGCGCTGCCACTTGAAATCAGGAGCCTACTAGGCCTACAGCGATCCGTCACGCCACATCAGAGAGCGCCAAAACGCCATTTATTGTTTGAATTTCATGATCAAATAGACAGAATTTTAAAGATATTCAATAAAAAGAAAAAAATAATTGTGACTTTTTATCTCACAATTGCGAGAAATAGAATTGTAAGAAATAAAGTCGCAATTGCGTGTTATAAAGTCAGAATTGCAAGATATAAAGTCAGAACTGAGTGTCCCAATTCTGAGAAAAAATGACAGAAGTGCGACTTTTTTCTCACAATTCTGACTTTTTTTCTCACAATTGTGACTTTACATCTCTCAATTCTGACTTTATAACACATAATTGCGAGTTTATATGTCAAAATTCTGACATCTTTTCTCAGAATTGTGAAATATAAACTCGCAATTGCGAGTTATCAGGCTAATTCAAACAGGAAAAAATGAATAACTTTTTCCCCCCTCAGAATAGTTTATATCTCACAATTCTGACTCTACAACACGCAATTCTGACTTTATATCTCACAATTCTGACTTTACATTTCGCAATTCTGAGAAATAAAGTCAGAATTGCGATATGTAAACTTGCAATTGTGAGAAAAAAAGTCAGAATTGTGAGATAAAAAGTCACAATTACCTTTTTTATTTTTCATTCTGTGGCGGAAACAAGATTCCATAGATTACACCTTGCTTATTATCGAAAGTAACAAAACACAGAGCTTGTTATTTGGTGTTAACGGTGGTTAGGCTACAACAATTCATTGTGTATGTGTACTGTACACATGAGACATGAGGTCGATTGACCCGGGCTGGGCGGGGCCGGGGTAGCAGGGGGCGGGGCGTGTTTGGAACTCAAGGAGAGTATCGCGATTCGAATCATGAGTTTTGTATAGCGGTTTTCCGATTCGGTTCGAATATTGTTACACCCCTAGTTGAAATACCAACACCCTCAAGGGTATTTACTGTTATTTACCATCATTCAGTCTCTGTCCAATGTATAGCTCTGAATTAAATCATTCACATATGATTTAATGTGGTGTATTTTAAAACTAACTCAAAAAGGATACTACTCTACACAGATCTGTATCAGTGGAAAAGTGTTACTCCCCTCTTCCTCCTCAGGAGTAATGGGTGGATGTTTTCCTGGTAATGATGATTAATACGTTTTACTCTCTATTACATCCAGATCTGCCTGCAGACACAATCTCCAGACACGAAGACTAGCATGTAACACAGGCTTTGCCAATCAACAATTGTTCTAAGACAAACGAACCACCAGTCACAGATCACATCATTTGGACAAGCACCATAACCGTGATCACCTCAATTTAAGTTCCAAACTGCAAATGTCAGACGACACCAGCCGCAGGAAATGACCAAACCCTGCATGTGGCTAAAAATAAGCCTCGTAGTTAGAAGAGAATAGGACCAGGAAGGCGGCAAAGTACAGCAAATATTATTCCTATTCAACCACTGCTCGACCACAGCACTGTTTTTGGAGTGGAATGGGGGGGGGGGGCAAGAAAGGGGGCTGCATGATGGGATAGAGAAGGGTGAAAAGAAAGGCCTCAATAGAGTGCTGGAAATCTGACAAAAACAAACTATGAGAAATAAGAAAGGGGAGTGGAAGGAAGAGGGCGGAAACGAGCAAAAGGAAGAAAAAAACACCTCGCTGACATTGACACAGCTGAAGACGCTGTAAAACCTCAAAACCTGAAGAGCAGCGGCGCGAATAAAAGCGACTTTACATTGGAGAGCTGAGAAAAGTGTCTGCTCGCTCCTGCTGTTCTGTCGTTTTTCTTTTTCTCAGTGGCTTGGTCACACTCGCTATTGTCAGAGATGAAAAAAAAAACTGCAGAGCTGTAATGCTGGCACGGGACCCACACCACAATCCCGCTCCCCCTCCCCCTCCCCCTCACCTCCCTTCCTCCCTGGCAAGCGTGATGCAGCCTGGCACGCTGCTTAGCCCGGCCAAGAATGGAGCTCTTCTCGCCTCACGCTATGTGGTGTGCTGAAATTTCCTGCAGTAAAAGCCTGATTGGGAAGACACCCATTGGAAACGTGTTAAAAAGAGAGAGTGCCGGGCACGGCAGCACGCAATGACGGGGGGCAAACACTGAGGAGAAACCAAAAAACAAGAACGATTCAAGACTGGTTACCCCGCCGCTGCTCTTTCGCCTTTCCATTTCGCATTATTTCCTCCCTTTTTCGAACCCTGTTTTAATTTAAATCGTGGCAAAGCTCCCTCTTGCTCTATGTGTTTCCCAAACCAAGAGCTATTTCCTGATTCACTCCCTCTTTTATATAATTATTCCACAGTCTTGCTTTCTCTCTTTTTTTTTCTTTTTTCGTTAGCTTCTGCTGTTCCACGTTCTCATTTCAGAATGACGTCATGGCCTCCAGGTCCGTTGTGGTCTGGCATGAGTCTGAAAAGGGCAAAGTTCAGCAGAGATTTGGGAGAATGTGGCAGAAAGGGAGGGAGAGAGATGAAGGGAGGGAGTGAGAAAGCTAGAGAGAAAGAAAAGCTGCCAAGTCAGTTCTGGTTCATTGAGAATAGCATGCATGGTTGTTCTCGGCACAAGCACCCACAATCATGTCCTCAAGCAAATACCAAGTAACTGTTGCTACTAAAATCTAAGACATCAGTCCAAATACAGAAAGACATAATTTGTTGGCTATTATGTTATTTCAGTAATTACAGCTATGGATTTAATAAATTAAATGATTGAGTCATTTATTATTTTTGCACTATGTTCAGACGTGTTTTTAATATAAGCTAGGTTCTGCCTTAAAGAGCCCCTATCATAGCATTTGAAATGTTCCTATTTTTTGTTTTAGGAGTTCCCAAAAGCAGTTTAACATGAATGCAAGGATAAAAAACACTGTGTCTTATAATATGCATTTATTTTTAACTGATTTGCTCACCGACTCCCAAATGATTCATACAACGACTCATTTTTCCAAACCACTCCTTTGCATGACGCTAATCGGGGGTGATCAGATGACAGACCCAGTCAGTTATTGTTTGTTAGCATAACGCATAAACATATTAATAATAAAGCACTGCAGGACTACAAGACGCTCTATTCTTTATGACAACTCCAATAACAGCGACAAACATTTCACACATTTAAAAAAAAATTGACATTGGAGACCTAGAAGCTGCGCTGAGCGTAACTTACACACACACACACACACACACACACACACACACACACACACACACACACACACACGCGCGCGCGCGCGCACACATACTTATTGTGCCTTCCTCGCGCCCCGACGGTACAAAACCGTTCAAAACCCATAAAAGCAACAATTATTAATAATACTTACAGGTTGTGATTCATAGGAGGAAGCTGATCCATATACACTGGGTAAGTAAGTTACTGAGCCCTCCTTCAGGAACAACTGCTTGCGAATCCACATTTGAATTCATTTATATTTTTGAACGATTCGTCATTAAAAAGAGAAACACAATCGGACTATACTGTTGTGGTATCGTTGCAAATATGAACTCTAACCACCGATTCTTCACATGCTCGTCGCTGGTAAATGAAAACAAAGTGGCTAAACTATCTTTGCATTGTAGAACACAGCGTCTTCTCGACATGTTATGATGATGAAGAAGTATTTGAATGTGTAGACTTCAAGTTTACACTTCCGTCTGCGCGCGCAGTAACTGGGCGCGGCCAGTATTTCTCTACGTCACGAAGTAACAGCTAATGACTCGTTTCAAAAACAATTCATTTCATAGACTCAGAGTCGACTCTCACTTTTGAAAGACAATAACTTTATATACAGTGCACTTTCAGATATAAATCTTTGCAGGATGTTTTCATTCCCTTAGAGCTATATTCCAGACCATATGAACAATCATTTTCAAAAATCCATGATAGGGGCTCTTTAATGAAAGCAGGATTTCTGCTAATTTTGACTTTATATCTCAAATTTGCAACTTTACTCCATAGAACTGATACTTTTTATTTCACAAAGTGACTATCACTCACAATTTCTTTAAAATGTGTGACTATATCACAATGTGAATATCACGCAAGAAGTAAAATAAAGCTTTTCAAATACAAGTTTACAAAAAAAATCTCACATTAGAAACTTTATTTCCAACAATTTAGACTTCATATCAAGATCTCCTGATTGTGATTCTGAAATTGTGAATCTTGTAAGTTTAAATCTTACAACTGCAACTCTATTTCTCAAAATTTGTGACTTTATATATCACAATGTGCACTTTATATATCACAATTGCATCTTTATATCTCACAACTGCAACTTTACTTCTTAAAATTGAGACTAGGGGCCCTATTTAACAATCTAAGCGTATGGTCTAAAGTGCGGGGGCAGTTTAACGACGGGAATAATGGTCGGCGTGCCCAGTGCATGGTCTGACCCTATTCTCTTAATGAGTAATGGGTATGTTTTGGGCGTAACATTAAATAAGCCATGGCAGATTCTCTATTTACATGACGGAATTTGCAAGCTGAAAGACTGAATGCTTCTCCAGACAGCAAACGGATCTGCTCATGCGTGAGGTTAAAGCCTGCAAGCAGACCATGTACAGGACAAGTTGGATTCAACCATTTCTTTATGTACACAATATTACATTATATTTTACATTGTAATCCTTTAATTTTTAACATTTGGCATGTTTGTGTACTGCTTTTGCTTTTCATGTTACACCCAAAACACATTAGCAGAGTGTACATGCGTTGTGCATCTGCCTTTTGGCTCATATTACTAATGCACCCTTTAAATAACAAAAAAATACTACTATTTCAGATGCCTAAAAATAGCAACGAACACACCTCATTTTCAGACCAAATGCATTTGGTATTTAAACAACGTGGCGAGGGACGTGAAAATGATAATTGCGTCAGGCTGAAACTAGCAAATAATGCTGCATTGCGCCGGGTGTACGACTATCTCACAATTTGACTCGCAATTGTGGTTTTATATCTCACAGTTACAATAATTAATTATAATGAAATGAATACACACCTTTCTTTTTAATACTTGAACTAAATTAATTCTTGAAGTAACATTTTCATACTGTACATAGTTTCATTTTTGGTACTTTTTCAGTGGTTAGGATGCAAGATTGTGTCTGTCTTCATTACGTTCATTTGATGTGTATGGTTAAAGGGTTAGTTCACCCAAAAATGAAAATTAAATCATAATTACTCACCCCCATGCTGTACCATAGACTGTAAAAAAAGATGGACGACGCCCCTTCGCTCTTTTCCATCAGAGAGAACTAGCCGCCAGTGTCTCGATATGACACTGACACCTTGGGACCTGAGTCTGCGCACTTGCGTGTTTCGGGACCAGTCATGCGCAGTCGTGAGCAGGAAGTAAAGCCGCGAAATCCAGGCCGCGCCCTCCTTCGCGCTGAATCAAACGCAAGCACACGTCCCGCACTTTCATTAAGTGTCCTCTGTCTGCTTCGTTCTTCTCCAATGATGTCTGCTGATTGCAGAACCTCGTTAAAATAAGGTAAATACAACTACTAACCACATAATCAACATTATTAAAAAAGTTCTCTTACTACCTCGTACAGAGAACCTGTCAATCACAGCTGTCAATCATGATGTCAGAGCACCGTTATTTTATCGTCACATAACTAACTAAAAACAAACTTATTTTAAAAACGAACACTTGAAATTACATCAACGTGATAGAAACTACAGTAAATGACAGAAACTATCTTTGGAAAAAGGATATGTGAAGTGTAATTTAATTGTTTAGTTGGTCTCGCGTCCCATTGAATAACATGGGGAGGCAGGATTTATGAGCTATACTAGGACCGGTCACAGGGGGGCGATCGAGACGTTTTGGCTTCACTTTTGAGGGCTTGTGCGGCACGCTTGTGCTGAACCAACCCCATAAGACCTTCGTTCGTCTTCGGAACACAAATGAAGATATTTTTGATTAAATTTGAGAGGTGGATCACCGCTACATAGGCTCCTAAAAAGTCAATGAAGAAAATGTTTAAATATTCCATGTGACAACAGTGGCTCAAGTATAAGTTTATCAAGTGACGAGAATACTTTTTGTGCGAAAAAACAAACAAAAATAACGACTTTATTCGACTATTCCTTTTCTTCCTTGTAGGCCTGAGACGAGAGTTCAAGAGATTTCGACGACGCATGCGTGAGAACTGAATGAAAACTGAATTAATTCATGACTTAATTTTCATTTTTGGGTGAACTAACCCTTTAAGTATGTTTGTAATGCTTCTTGCTTCAGCTGTGATGGGGGTTTTGGTGATTGGCATGATGATGATGATGAGAGATTTGACAAAAATGAAGACGTTGTTCTAACTAATACTGCAAACAATGAGCAACCACAATGACACATTCTTAGTCACTTTATTATACACAAACATCAGACATGCTTACTCACCACAGAGAGGGCTGTGCTGTGGCTGCAGTATAAAATGGCTGACTGTCACGCCATACCCTCGTCCTCTGGGCTGATTTCACTCTAATGTACCAAGTGCTTTTGAAGGTGGAAGAAATTTATGTTCTTTGAATGAACTTTCTGTACTGGGAATGTTTTCACTGAGAAATAAACACAGTTGTACACGCATTCAGAGATCTGTGTGTCTATGTGTGAACAAATCTAAAACATGCAACGTGGGATTTTATTGGCCTTTCTTCATGTTTTGACTTCTTGCAAGCCATTTCCAACAGTGTTTGATATCGTTTGATATGTTTATGCATGTGCATATTTTTGTGTGTGGTCTTGTTTTTGCGTGCTTCGGGCCATGAACTGAGTCATAGCATGAAAAATAAAAAATGTCCAAACAAGCAGCCCCTGCTGGAGTGATTAAACAAACCTGTGATGACCCACAGAGCAAGGACAAATGCCATGACATGTGGCACAAGGACTTGCACAACTACTACTCGCTATATTTGACTATTGCCCAGAAAAATGGTCAACTAGCTGGCAAGCCTCTGAGTGACATTTCTGATGCATTAGCACATAACTTTACCTTTACAAATGTACAAAATAAAACTATCTACACACTGGAAGCAAATGTGAGCAAATTGGGGATGAATTTGCTGGAATCATGTGATCCATGATTAAATTGTACAAACTCAACAAGCTGTGACAGAAACAGCACAAGCACAAAACACTACTTTTGAGAACATTTTGAAATTGAAGCCAAGAGGATTCATTTGATCCAAAAATGTAATGAAGAAATGATAGCAACATCATGCTTTTTTTAATGGTTGCCACGTAAGTTCCAAATCAAATGACCTCCTCGAGTGTCCTCATTTGTAAAATGTTGCGTACAAACTGTCCTACATTTGATCTCACGATCATTTCTCAGATGTATGTGTGATTCAGAGAACGAAGCCTCTCTTCCAGATGTGAAATATAAATTGAAATTGTGCGCAGCTGAATGATTTCAGATCTCCCTCTTGTAAACGCTCCCTAATTAATGTCATTAGGATATAAAAGATTAGTCAACGTCCAAATGCTTTATTTGAGAATGGCGAGCAGCAAGACTTGCTTATATTTTCAAAAACAGGTCTGCAATACCCTGACTCTCCGCCAAAAGGAAAAGTGTCAAATTTCCATGTCATAGAGCGTTTTCATAAATATGAATGTTGGCGTGGATTTTAGCATATGAGATCAAATCTGTGCATACGCATGTTTTATGGTGCTTGGTATTTGAGTGGGAGTGTTGATCAGCTTGTATCCAGAAAATTCCCCACAGGAGCCCAATAATGTTAAGGTCGGGTGAATACTTGTTCACTGGAGGTTTTTCAAGTGCTTGACTCTTGTCAATACAAGATCATTCTTAACCAAAAATGTATGCACCTTTTGATGGAAATAACATCACAACATTTAATTCCATTCAAGATTCCAGCAATGTGTAAAGTCTACTTCAGCACATACTTTCAATGAAGTTGACTCAAAGGAGCCAATTCATTTGTAAAAATGAGTCATGATTCGAGACTGACACTTTGAGACTGATGAATTTTAACATTGTCATCCTGGAATATGGCCAAATTCCTACAGTACATGGTTGTTTAAGAAATGAAAAGCTACACAACACACTCCATCGAGTAGGGTTAGAAGAACTGTTGCCAAATTTTTGACATGCCAGAAACATAATAATCACTGCAGTAATGATCCAGTCATAGACTCTTAAGCATTTGCTAATTTGAATCTAAACAGCAACTTTATTTTTTTAAAGGGGTCATGAACTGGCTTTTTAAATTTTATTATATTGTTGTCTGAGGCCAACTTATGACGTCCGCTTGGTTTTTGCACTCAAAAACATCTATTTTGTACCCGAGTTTTGAGCCTACCTGAAAAACGCTCGTTTTTTATGGGCGTCTCGCACTGAAGACTTGGAAGTAAACAACCACTGCTGTGAGCGGATAACAGCTTTGCATATTATAATGAGTTTCAACTCACCCGTCGATGCATTTGGGGGAAATTGTTTTAACGTTCAATGTTGTAAAATGGCAACCGGAATGGTCTGTGTTTTGCACAATTCCTGTCAGATCCAATGTAGATGGCACAGCATTGTTCTTTACTCTTAATCGGTCTGCAAATCCAGTCTTGTTTACAAAACAATCCTCAGTGAAATGAAGTGAACAGACGGTGATGTTTTACCTCATCAGCTGGAATGACATTAAAAATAAAGTTTATCCATGCAGCCCTATTGGAATCCAGAGGAAGCATGCCGTGACTTTCTTCTTCCACAACCAGTCACTGCACAATATTTTGTATTGCTCAGTAGCTGGATCCGGTTTGTCATCACAGGCATCTTTGTTATTTAGGTATGCGTGTAATGCGCGAATCGGTGGGCGGGGCTAAACCGGCCGTGTTGAAGTTCTTCTTCTGCGGGGGTGGTGTTTTATCCTCTTTGACGCCGTAGTTCCCCACTTTTAAAAACAAGTCGTTTGCTGAGGCTGGTGTCAAAAAAGCTTTTATTGGGCTAACAAGGACATTTTCAGTTTAAAATTGAAATTGAAAATTAAAGGATATTCTTATGGTGACCTCTTAGATGTCAAAAGCTCAAGGAAATTTTTATTTCTCAGTTCATCACCTCTTTAATTTTTGGACCTTAAAAAAAAGAAAGAACTGGGCTATTACTTTTCTAAGTGTTTAAATGTATGAATTCTGCATGCCATGCAATAAAAGACCAAAAAGTCCTATAGAATGAGATTCTCAGGAACAAGTTTTAGGATTGGCTAATTCAGGCCATAGCAACCACCAAGAAAAGTGAGAGTAGTGTTGTGGTGGTGGCTTACATGAGTAAAATAAATCACACTAGCTTGAAAATTGATAATAATAATAATAATCAGTATTATTTCCTCTCCCTCTTTTTTGTTTGAGTCTGAATATGAGCCAGAGCT
Source organism: Pimephales promelas (assembly GCF_016745375.1). The sequence goes on from NW_024121655.1 coordinate 107,193, forward strand.
GTGTGTGTGTGTGTGGTGTGCTTGCGTGCGTGTGAATCGCTGGCAAGTTTGTCTGGCTGGGTAGATTTGCCGAGGTGTTGTCTGGATGCCTGTGAGCGACGGTGGTTTCCTGTTTCTCGCAGCCCCATCTGAGATCCCGTGGAAGCACCTGTGTCTCTTCTCGCTCTCCTTGCAGTCGCAGGAATATACCGAGAGGTCAAGCCCTCTGGGACGGGTGAAAATTCCACCATCCCACTCACTTACAGCCTTTCGTGCCCCAGACACAAGAGTTTGCATATCACTAATGAACCTCAGAAGCCTATACATCTGCTTTCCCTCTTGCTCCTGGAGAAGTGTACACTATGTGGAAGGGGGGAATGCCAGACAGTTGTATAATTGCCTGTCTAGCAGCACTGGGAGCAGCTTTTATAGGCTAATAAAGTTCTCCTTTATAGATATAAACCTGTTTATTATTGCACGAGTCTCCATTGATAAAACTTTCTCTTTCACCTTGCACACGAGCTCGTGTTCTCATACACAAACAAATGGGAAAGTCACCAGAGATACATATTGGCAAGACACTAATCTGTCCAGTACGGTTCAAAGAAATCCGTCTGATGTTAGAGCACTGACGTCTTTCATGAAGACCATGTGTGTGAGACTGCACGAAAATGACATTTTCACAAACCACAAAAACAACTGTAACCAGTTAAGAACATTCAGTTTCCATTGCACTAACAAGTCATTTTTTGGTTTATTTTTCGCTGGCCAGTATTAGTTTTCAAATACCATTGTAGAAATGCAATATTCTCACAGGCACATTTGTCTATTACCCAAAAAAGAAAGTGTCCAATAATGGAGGGTTACCGTCGAGATAAAGTCAGCTGGTCATGCAGTCTCAACATGGCAGATAGCATGAGGGGCAACCGAGGGGTAAAAAGTTTGGCTGGCAGCATGGGTCCGTTTGCGTCTGGTTGTTAGAAGCTATAACATCATCATCTGGGGACAAAAAAGCACCTATTTTCTGTTGACAAACGTTAAAAATTTGCTGTGTATTTTGATTCATTATTTTGAAATGTATTTTAATTTATATACATCGTATATAGTATTTTAATTATTTGATACTGTACATCATGAATAGCCTTACAAAAAGTGTGTTATTACTGTACTTAAACTTTAAACTTAAAATAAGTAGGCCTATACTTTGTCTACTTTATGTGTACTTCTCAGAAATATATATATAAAAAAATTGCACATTATACTTGACTATACTGGCAGAAAACTGGTACACAATCTTGTGATCGAGATACTTAAATGTATAATTCAGTAGCCTATTCTAAGTATACTAAGCTTGTAGTTGTGTTTACTCTTTTGATTGAAAAGCCTATTCAGGTTTTTTTTCCCCATAGGCTTGTTTACATACTGTTTTATAAACTTACCTTGTTTGAATTGAAAAATGGCGATTTTATAGAGAAATAAATAATTCAGAGTATGTGAATTTTTGTATAGTCCACTGGTAGAGTACATAGGAATTTACTTTAAATTTCCAGTTAAAGGTATATTTCAAGTATAAAAATAATACCTGAATAGGAACATGGTAGTTTACTGCAAAAATAGTACATGAATAATAAACTGTAAGTATGATGTTAGATCTGCCTAAAGAAAACGGACAAGCATACTTGCAAAATAAAACCACTAAACTAGTATTTTACTGAGTGTATACTTCAAAGTGTACTTTCATAAACTAAAAAAAATGTGCTACAAGTAGGCTATTTAACTAGTAAACCATCAGGACACTTAAATGTGAACTTGTGAACAAAATTTTAGTTGTAAATTACAGTAGTCAACATTTGAAGTGGATCAAAAAAGTTTGTGGATCAAAAGTGGATCAAATAAGAATGGGTATTGTTCAAAATTCATGCATGACTTTAACAAATGGTTTTGATCCACTTCAAAAATTGACCACTGTAGTTGTGTACTCAAAGTTTATACTGTTATACTAAAAGTATACTTAGGCTATTCCACTTTATTCCCAAGTATGTATTGAAAAAGTACACGTAGGCTACACAACTAGTTAATTAATAGTTTGGCTCCTACATAAACTAAGTATACTTAAAAATAAACGTGAAGTAAGTTTTTCAAGGCTAGCTTTCTTCACTTAGCCTATTATAGGTTTAGTGGTAAAAACAAGTTTCAGGCTGAATCCGAAATCCCCCCATAAACTCAAATAGGGCCTTATTTGAAGGGACAGCCATTTGTAGTGATGTTCGACATCATAGTGGACGTTATTAAGTGCGCTTTTTTTTTCAATCCCACGTACATTTTACTGCAATGTATAACCGATGTACGCTCAACGGCTGTCTGAATTTGCTCACTCCTTTTCATTTACTCCTTTAAGTGAACTGTATTAGTGAACAAACATAGGGAATAGTGAACGAGGGTTTAGGAGCAATTTTGGATTCAGTCTCAGTGTTTTCAATTTTGTCCCTTTGTTCACTGTGGGAAATGTTGATGCAATTATATCCTGATATGTGCAAATTAGCCTTAGATCCAGAAGCCCATTGATGATTCAATGACTTAAGTTCAATAAATAAAAATAAAAATGAATTGCAACGTAACACAAACAACTTATATAAATTGCAAGAGCGTTACCATCTTGGCTCCATGCGCACAGTCAAAAGAAGATTGTATGCTCTTGCACCAGCGCCCCCTCCTGTCAGGGGTGGCATACTCAGAAAAAATAAACAACTTTAAAGGGTTAGTAAATGAAAATTAAGTTATTAATTAATTACTCACCCCCATGCTGTACCAACCCCGTAAGAGCTTTTGTTCATCTTTGGAACACATATGAAGATATTTGTTGATTAAATTTGAGAGCTGGGTCACAACCACATATAGGCACCCTAGGGGGTTAAAACTTGACAGCCCAGAAAAGTAGAAGAAAATTTTTAAATTAGGGCTGGGCAATGATTAATCACGATTAATCGTATTCAAAATAAAAGTTTGTCTTTACATAATAAATGTGTGTGCTCTGTGTATAATTATTTTGTATATATAAATACACACATGCATGTACAGTATATATTAAACAAATTATTGCATGTATATACTGTAAATATATTTATACATCATTTATATTAAATATTAATATTTTTTATATTGATATAAAACACATTTTTCTTAAATATATACATGTGTGAATTTGTATATACAAAATAATTATTACACCATACACACATATATTATGTAAACAAAAACTTGTATTTTGAATGCGATTAATAGCGATTCGCTAGTTTGAATATTCCATGTGACTACAGTGACTCAATTATAAGCTTATCAAGCGACGAGAATACTTTTTGTGCAAAAAAAGCCAACAAAAATAACGACTTTATTCGACTATTCATTTTCTTCCTTGTAGGCCTGAGACGAGAGCTCAAAAGATTTCCACGACGCGTGCGCGAGAACTGCGCAAGAAGGAGTAGAGTTAGATCGCAGTTCTCGCTTATGCGTCGTGGAAATCTCTTGAACTCTCGTCTCAGGCCCACAAGGAAGAAAATGAATAGTCGAATAAAGTCGTTATTTTTGTTTTTAAATATGTAAACAAAATGGTATTTAAATGAACACATTTTCTACTAATTAAATAAAATTTGTAAGTGTGGCTCCTACAATAGGCGTCGATTGTGGGTGGAATAAAACAACAAATTAGACCAACACTTGTTTAGGAAAAACAAAATACTTATAGTTGTATGTTATATGAATTATAGTCGTTTTCTCAGTAAATGGAAAAAAAAGGTGAATTTGTGTCTCGATCACACACACACACACACACACACACACAGACACACAAGCCACCAAGTAGAACAGGGCAGAGAGTGTTGGGTTACATTCCTTCCATCGGGGCTGAGGGATGGCCAGCCAGGTCACTCTTAGTTCAGTCCCAGGAACTTGGGAGGAGAGAACGTCTTCTCCGAGCGTCAATTAAATTTTGCATGCGCATGTATATTTGTGTATGAACGCAAGTCTGTGCATGTGAGTGTATGATTGTGGTTAAACTGTGGGCCTCACAGGCAGAACCTCCTCCCAGTTCTGTACTGGGTCTAGTTTGAGTCAGAATTCCTCAGACTTTTGGAAATTCCCAAAGCTCTTAGGGATGGGAGCTGGCTGGTCACAGCATTGTGGGGGTCTGCAATGTTTAGCTAGTCCTTGTGATTCTCCAGCTCTGGGTACAGGCCCTTGGACTGACCCTGCCTACACACATCCATTTGCTTCCTTTTCATTTGAGCCGTGCTTTACACGATAGATAGATAGATAGATAGATAGATAGATAGATAGATAGATATATAGATAGATAGATAGATAGATATATAGATAGATAGATAGATAGATAGATAGATAGATAGATAGATAGATAGATAGATAGATAGATAGATAGATAGATAGATAGATAGATAGATAGATGGGTTTAGTTGAATGTAAACTCCCTCAGGAACACTAAGTCACCCACCCTGGAAAAGATTACGTTCATACTTGCCTGAGCGACTTGTATCCTGTTTGTCAGTGCTCTTCAGTCTGGTCTTGCAGAACCAATTCAATTTTTCAACAATAGACAGATTAAATGGATTAATGCAAATTCACCACCAAGTTGTCAATGCGCATAAAATACATTTTCTTGCAATCTTTTTCTTGATATTTTGATATAATTTATGCCAAAGGAGAGAAGCTGTCGTGTTCATATCAGTGGTTTGGCAGTTGATGTAAAGTAGGTCACATATGGCAATGCCAACATGACTTACATCATACTCAGATATGCAAATTCTGACGCATCTTATCATTAAAGGCGTGATGAACTGAGAAATCAAATTTTCCTTGAGCTTTTGACATCTAAGAGGTCATCATTTTATAAGAATATCCTGTATGTTTCGTCCGTCTGTTCTCTTCATTTCACTGAGGATTGTTTTGTAAACAAGACTGGATTTGCAGACCAATTAAGAGTAAAGAACGTGCTGTGCCGTCTATATTGTATCTTACAGGAATTGTGCAACACACGGACACTGGGTCAAACTTGTATGGGCAAATTATTCCGGTTGCCATTTGGACGTTTTCAAAACAATTTCCCCCTAGTGCATCGACGGGTGAGTTGAAACTCATTATAATATGCAAAACTGTTATCCACTCACAGCAGTGGGCGTTTACTTCCAAGTCTTCAGTACGAGACGCCCATAAAAACCGAGCGTTTTTCACCTAGGCTCAAAACTAAGGTAGAAAATCGCCTAATACTTATTCATTTTGATGTTTTTGGATGCAAAAACCAAGTGAACGTCATAAGTTGACCTCAGACAACAATATAATAAAATTTAAAAAGCCAGTTCATGACCCCTTTAATGCATCAACTATATTATATAAATTAACATGTAATAACAAAAGTGGGGCTTAACTAGAATAAGCTTCAAACAAAGTAGACTAAACTTTTCTTTTGATAATCAAAAATTCTGGCTATACAAGGTGATAGCATAATATAATGTTCAAAACATTTTTACATTAAGTAATAATCATGCCATGCTCCCAAATCTCAAATGTTATGGAATTGTGTAAATTAAACACTGGTTAGTTTGTTTTTCGTTTCCTCTTGCATCTTTTTCTTTTGTTTACTCTCCCCCTGGTGGTTAAAATAGTCCATTACAATTTCATCTCAGAATTCCAAGTCATATTAATATGACTTAATATGACTTAAGAGTCAGATTTAGGAACATTTTTACTCACACATGATTGTCGTTTTTATGTCAACAGTACTACATTAATTAGTTTCATTTTACAATTGACACTGACAGTAACAGGTCACTGTTGGCTTCATCGTGTAAGTGGCTAGGTGAGAGGTGTGACTGCCTGTGATGTCACATTAGATTTCAGTGAAAAGGCATGGTTTGGTTAGGACGGGGGTCAAACCTCAATCCTGCCTGCAGCCCAGAGAGAGTTTGAAATGGACACAGACAAACCTCAGCAACAGTTCTCTGAAAATTACTCTGAGGTCACGGTTAGCTCAAGCGCAGGTAAGAATATTGCATTTACTAGGCCTACAGAAATAATCTAATGTTATACATGATCGAGATATGAAAAAATATTTACAATTTAGCCTTTTAGCAGATGTTTTTATCTAAAGCAACTTACAAATAAAGAACATTGCAAGCAATTTATCATACTGCAATATCAACTTTCAAGAGTAAGAGCTCAAGCACATTTAAAAATAAAAACAAGTGTTCAAAAAGTTTTTATTTTATTTGATTGTAAGGATAATATCACAATTAAAATAACAACTTACATTAATATTTATGCTGGGTTGTTTAGTCTTGAGGTTTTTATTTTATTTTACTTTATTCATTTTTTTTATTTTCACTCCCAAGGTGGGTGTACATTTAATAAAACCTAACATGGATTTCCAAATCTATTTTTTGTCATATTGTCACTAAAGTAAACAGTGGGAGTCATTCATACAATTGAAATTCAGATGCATTTTTTAATAATAATAAAATGTTCTCAAAAATGTTGATGCTGAAAAAATAAACTGCATTGAAAATATTATATTAAATTAGAAAAAGGTGAAATAAAAGTATTTTCATCTGTCTTCTCAGACTCGCTCAAACATCCAACCAATTCCAACCGTTCACACTGAAGTGAATAGCTCCTGAAAACCAAGAGTCCCACAATTTGACAAATTAGTCACTTTTTCGGCCATTGTTTGCTTAAGCTGAGCGTAATCCTCAGGGCTCTGGCATGCCGCTCTCACGATATTGAGTTTAGGTGGCAAAGCCTTCTGTCTTTTGAGTTCCTGGACGTTTGTTCAGAAGCATTAAAGCTCTTAAATCCTCCGTCTTCAGTGAACATCATTTGAGAGAAGAGTACCTGGAAATCCAACATCTCAGGGGTGTCAGTGGTTGATGAACTCTCACTATCAATAGGAAATTGCTTGTAACCAGAGAGAGAGGCCTGAGTCAAGACTCTTTCTGTTTAGAAGTTACAAAGTCTTTCAAATCTTAGAAATCTTTATTAGTGACAAAGAAGTCTACTCATAATGAATTCACCTCCTTGAATTTCACCTTATTGGATGCAGATGTTCAAAATCACACAAGAAAAGATTCTGGGACATCTGAGAGCACCAGGGGTGGCGGAGGACGAGCGAGGCCGTACCCTTCACCGTCCCGCAGGAGACACCGAACTACGTTCAGCAGTGAGCAGCTGGAACAGCTGGAGTTAGCTTTCAGACAGAACCACTATCCTGATATCTACTTTAGAGAGGAGCTCGCGAGAGCTACCAAACTCAACGAGGCTCGAATACAGGTAACCGACCTATTTGCTATGATAACTGAACATGTAACTGAAATAAATGTTCCTAGTTTTATGTTCACACTTATAAATAGTGTTTTACAGTGACAGCAAAATACGTGGATACACAACTAGCTGCTTCATAATGCTTGTCGCATTTGTTTAAAATTCTAGGGCCAGATTCATGGAAATCTTCTTCAAGACATAGTTCGCCCCAAAATACAAATTCTGTCATTACTTGTGCATTTTTAATTCTGTAACACATTCATTCATCTCCAGAACACAAATGGTGATATTATTATTATTATTATTATTTTTTTTTTTTTTTTCTGAAATCTGAGTTTTTTTGATTTGAAAATTTCCAATATGTTAGCTGTGCCATGTTGCACACACTGTGGACAGACAAATCGCTTATCACTGTAAACTTATTGCATCACACCTGGTTAGGAAATGTCTGGGTTATTCTATTGATACATTTAGTTCTTGGCCACTATCCATTATGCTGTAGGCTATATAAGCTTGTGTCTGCCACAGAATAAAAAATACAAAAAGGTAATTGCGACTTTTTATCTCACAATTCTGACTTTTATCTCAGATTTGCGTGATATAAAGTCGCAATTGCCAGTAATAAATTCAGAATTGCGTTTTATTAAGTCTCAAATGCGTGTTATTTATGGTGCGTTCACCTGCTATGGTAATGGTAAATGCCAAAATCCGACGTGGAATCCCAGGGCGTCATATTTTTGCCAAAGCATAGACATCCAACGCTCATTGCACCCTTTAGCGTCAATATGAGACGCAGATATATATGGGGCAGAAGGCGCCTCCTAGTGGTCTAACCCTACCCCAGACCTAACCTACCCATACTCAGTGCCCAGCTAACAAAGTTAGGTTCTGAGAACGTTTTTCTAACGTTCCATTTTGGTTGTGGGAACGTTAATTTAAAATGTTCTAAAAACGTGGAAATGTCCAGTTTGCTTAACGTTGCTGGAACGGTGTCTTAATGTTTGCAGAACGTTGCTGGAACGCTAGCATAATGTTGTTAGAACGTTATCCTAAGGTTAGCATAATGTTTCTGGAACGTTATGAGAACGTTTATCAAACACAAATAACCTGATAAAGACGTTCCGATAACGTTGTTCTAAGAACGTTTTTTATCAACGTAATGAGAACGTTCATCAAATACAAATAACGTGATAAAGACGTTCCAAGAACGTTGTTCTAAGAACGTTTTCTCTCAACGTTACAAGAACGTTAATAATGTTATATGAACGTTCCGAAAACATTATTTTAATAACGTTTTGTCCTAACATTTACACAACTTTTAAAGAACGTTAGTGAATGTTCTGGGAACGTTCCCTGATACTGACGCTAAGGGTGCCATGTGCGTTGGATGTCTACGCTTTGGCAAAAGCGTTTTATATGAGAATGCTGTATTTTAGACTGGGCAGCTCGTAGAATATTTTGATGCACGAGTTGCCGAGATGAGATAACCTTTGACCTTTTCAAAATGGCGGAGAGCAACGTGAGAGTCGTGAATGGTAGAAAAATATGTTCTGTTCATGATCTAGAAAATATACAGCATATTATTTACCGTTTGACTTTTGATAAATCATTTTCTTGCTGTAGCAGATGACCTAAGCAATCTAAAATAGTTTTAGCTAAATAACAGGTCTGAATCTCCATCTTTTTACCACATTACGACAACAAAAGCACTTGAACGCAACACTACCAGCTCACAAGTGGAATATATCATATTTTCCATAGCACGTGAATGTACTAAAAGTCAGAATTGTGAGATATAAGTCAGAATTGCGAGTTTATTTCTTACAATTCTGACTTTATACCATGCAATTGTGACTTTGCATCACACAATTCTGACTTTATTTCTCACAAGTCAGAATTGCGAGATGTAAACTCGAAACTGTGAGATAAAAGTCGCAATTACTGTATCTTTTTAAATGGATCATCTTTAAAACAAGCTTCCATAAGTATAATCTAATGACATATTACTGATTTAAATGTTGCTAAAGAAAATTATCTTTCAAATGGCAACATGGTGTAGTTACAGGGTCTTCAGCTAATCTTCCATGTTACCCAGCCAAACCTCGACTCCCTGGTGTGATTACTCTACCTGACTGAGCTAAACCTGCCTGCTTTCACTCCCTACTGCAGGTATGGTTCCAGAACCGTCGTGCCAAGCAGCGGAAGCAGGATCGTATCACCCAGAAAGTGCTGCCGGTGGGCATAATGCCAGGGCGAGGTTCTCTCTTTAGCAGTATGTGTGTGTCTTCCTCTACCATGGGGCGGCAGTACCAGTGCCCCCATTCCCTGCCACACATCCCCCGATTCCCTTCAGTGCTGCCCCCTGGAGGCTTCCCACCCCATCAGTCCTCCAGCAGTCATTTCTCCTGCCCCTCCGGCCCTGCTCCATCACAAGCCAGCAGACAGTCAGACGACTGGTACAGTCAGCTGCGCAACATCGGACCATCCGCTAATTCAGTGCTCTCACTGGCCTCTGTGTCGGCGCTGGAAACCACTAGTCACTGGAACTAGAGGAAGTGCTGCTGGGTTATTCAGTAGCAAAACTCTTTTGGTTTCACTTATTTTGACGGTCCCTTCAACACATTCTGTTGATTATAAGTAACACAGCACCTACATGATTACTATCTCTCAATAGAGTGTTAGTAGAGGAGTTGTTTGGTAGGGTTTGGGTTAGAATAAGTTGATGTACTTGCAAAGTTACTTACAGTATAGTCATCACAATAAAGAGTTTGCATATATAAAGCTAACTAATATACTAATGAGAGTTAGCCGACATGTAGTTGCAAAGTTACTTATAGTCAACAGGATGTTCAAAAGGGACTATCAAAATAAAGTGTTACCATTCTTTTATCTTTCCTTTTGTATAAGAAGCTACAGAACAAATAAAGTTGTTTGTTTTTTCAATGACAAAGCAAGATCGACATTTTCTGTCTTTATTATTTGCAGTCACACGTAACATATTTTCTCTCAATTATTGCTATATCTCTCTAGACAAAATAACTACATTTATATTGATTTTCTTTATCAATACTAAACTGTGACAATTAAACTAGGTTCTGTTTACACTGTAGACTTTAAATAAGGATCATTATGAACATGTCATTCTCATCTCATAAGAAATGTACAATAGACTCTATGAGCTTTTAAATGACATTTCTATTCAGTCAATAACGATTTACAGATTTGGTAGAAATAAATTACACATGGTTTGTCAAATGCTGTTCTTCTTGCCATTTTATGTATAGTATGTAAAATAAACAGACATGGGTCAATGGCAATCTTTGAAATACTTTGTTGAAAACATCCGTGCCAAGGTCTTAGAAATGTGCTTTTTGCTGGTTACAAACTTTTATCCCACTGCATTATCAAGGAAGCTTTTTTCTGCATTTTGCTTGAACCAAACAACTGATTTGGCACACAACAAATAATAATAAACAGTTTTGTAAGAAACGTGTTTTTCTAGGGACTAACAATATTATACCAAACTATTTTCAGTTTTCAATAATTTCTAATATTGAGGCATTCTTCTTCATTATCATATTGGTAATAGCATCACCCCGGCTTTTTTTAATTTATGCCTCAAAAAAATATCAAAAAGATTGTTCATTATGGAAGAAGTGCATTAAAGTCACTTTAAATTTAATTGTTTTTCTGAATAACATAATACTGTAGATCCTAACAAAAACAGCATCATGTCATTGACCCATATGACATTTTGTGTACATTCAGACTCTATAGCAAGCTGAAAATCAGTTCACCCTGATGTTTTAGTGGACATTTCTGTTCTAGAAATGGACAACTTCATCAAATAGATGGTAGCTGTTAAATCCAACCAAAGCTCTACATTGGGATTCATCCAGGTCCGAACAAGCATTTTGCAAATTTCAATGTAAATCTAGGTAAACCCAAATCTGCACTAGATGTTCTGTGCTCAACATGTGAAAGTTATGTCCTTTCAGATCATTTTGAATGGGTATTTTTATAATGACATTAACAGTGATAATCCCTTTAAGGCAGAAAGAGTGCATGTTTGCCATCATTCAACAGCAGAGCAGCGATTACATCCCACTTTAGCTTCATTTAACCATCAGCTTTGCAGGAGAGTGTCACTGCAAAAGTATTTATTCAATAATAACAACATATGCTTGTTTATAGCTTATAAATTTGGCAGTTTAAACATCAAGGGCCCATTCTGATAAGAGATGCAGATGTGAGTGCAACAATGAATTAATGTTACACAGATGGCATTAACACAAAGCATCTCATGTCACTACGTGATTTCATTGTACGACATATTTTATACCGGTTATACTAAAGCATGAATATACCGCGCCTGTGAAATCGCAGGCACGCATGAAGGAATGTGCTGGAGATTTGTACACCAGAGGTAATCTGCATTCACAGTAAGGCCACGGTTGTTCCCGTCGTCTTTTACTCCAGAGACCTCGCAAACTCTGCATAGTCAATGTAGCCATCGTTGTTTTTGTCATCGTCTCGGAGGACGTCATCAATGAGAATGATGAGATCCTCTTCCTTCATTGGCTGGCTATCATCTCCTTTTTCCTGGAAAAAAAAAGCCAGGAGACAACACTAATTATATTTGCTATATACATTGCTAATTGTTTCAAAAAGTTGAAAGAACTTGTTAGGGGCACGAAACATCTTTCAGCGTTAGGTACTGTAAGTGCCTAAGACCAACATAATCCAAACTGAATTTAATTAATACATCGACTTAACTGTTTTATATATAGAAATATATAGAGATATCAGGAAGCAACGCAACACACATGACGACAGGAAGATTGAGTTACCCCTCCCACTTCTTGCTGGTTTAACTGAGATATCTTATCCCATGCAAATTGGCCAATATTATTACAGGTGTCTGTGGTAAAAACACATTACTCCATCTACCCTTGTAAAACTAATCCCGTCCGAATAGTGCTAATGATTCAACGACTCACTCATAAATACTTCACTCGTTTTATTACTGCTGAATCAGCATTTTTAACAAATCTCTTGAATCAATGATTCAAAGACAAATACATATTTTTAACAGGCACTTGTCGCCGACTCGCCACCTAGTCGATGCAATAGTTATTTGAAGTGTTTTTGAGATTTGCTCTATTTTGATAACAACTGTAAAAAGTACTTCTGTGATAATCTGAGTAACAATACTATGCAGTTGAAAAGACTGTTTGTGAAGCTATTTTATCCCTATACATCACAATTTCACTCTCTGGGTCAGCGCCAACACATATTTGAATGTTTGGTAACACTTTACCTTTAAGGGGTGTGCATAAGACTAACATGACACCTTCATAATCATGACATGAATATGAAGGAAGTTTTATGCATGTTTGTGACAGCTGTCATTAAGTGTCATTCGCTCAGTTATGACATTTTTAATGCAAATATGACATTGTTTGAGATGTCTTTGTTATGACACCTTGACATAAACCAATACATCATAACCTGTCAGTGTCTTTATCATGACAACTTGACATTACTAAGACAACACAACCTGTCATAAACATGACAGATCAGATTAATTATCAAACTTAAGAAACCACCTAGCTTTATTGGTTAACATTATATTAAACTGTCAGGTGGTTGGTTTTGATATTGGCTGTCATGAAGCCATTATAGCTTTTTAATGATAAATTCAATTAGTACCACTGTAGTTGAGGTCATAAAAATATTCATGCCACAGTTATAATGGCCTCATGACAGCCAATGTCAAAGCCAACCACATGACAGTTTAACTCGACACTTGACAGGTTATGATGTTGTGGTTTATGTCAAGATGTCATAACAAAGACATCTTAAACAATGTCATATTTGCATTCAAAATGTCATTATTGAGCAAAAGACACTTGTCATATGTCATGTCATGGTAATGAGGGTGTCATGTCAGTCTTATGCACACCTCTTCAAGTAAAGTGTTACCGAATGTTCCAGTATGATTTAGTCAAATGTTTAATAGACATAACCAAATCGTTGTCATTTAGGAATAAGATTGTGTGGGTGTTTAAATTGAGAGCGCAATCTTTAAGTGATTAATCGTGCACCTCTAAGAAGGCTGTGTCCAAACTTTGAACCAGTAGTGTACAGTCAAAGCTCAAATTAGAGCACACACCTCTCTGTGCACATGAGTAATGGCAGTGGCAAGCTCAAGTCCATCCAGCAGATTGTTGCCATCATAGTCGTGCATCTTGAAATAGTGAAGCTGCAGCTCTTGAGGCGTCATGTCCGACTCCGGCTTTTCAATCACCCCTTCTAAATGCTCCATGATGTGGCTACAACAGAACAGAAGTGAGGTTAGATTACAGACGGAACAATATTAGCCAGAGGTGGATTTGTATTTGGCCAATTTAAGATGATCAGCATCAGTCGATAACTGTAACCTTTGGCTGATCAAAGTCAAGATAAAATTGAAGTTAAAACATATATTTTCTAGTATATCGAAGTGAAGATGACTGTCGAAAAAAAAAACACTTGGTTCTGTGCATTATTTCTTGATTGGGTTTTGAGATGTGGCTGTTACACTCAAACGTGGAGGCTTGCAGGGCGGGATTGATTTGACTAAATTATATCTGTAATTATCTGTAATTTAACGAATGCTCCAGCTATGACAAGGTAATAAAGAATATAACATAGGCACGGATTAATTATTCACAGTGCGATCTATATGATGCATTAAGAAAAATAAATAGGGTAAACTTTCACCCTATAGATAAATCTACTGGCATCCTTTATATGCCGTCATATCCAACTAGGGCCAAAAAGGGTCTATTTCTATTTTACCACAATATTTATTTATTTCTAATGCTTACCCAGGCTGATTTATTTGATAAAAACAATACAATAAAAACAGTTATACTGTGCAATATTATTACAATAAAAAAAAAATTGTTTTCGTTTTTTTTTAAGGGGTCATTAAGGGGGTTATAATGTTCTCTTTGCCATCACACTTACAATGTCAGCAAGATTTTTACATTTAAAAATAATTAAACAAATAAACTACATCTTTATTTAAAAGTAATAAGTCATTTTCTATCCTGTTTTTGACCCCCTCTCCAACACTTCATTTTGATAGGCATGTCACATTCAATACTTGAACGTAAACAGCCACTGCTGAGTTTTGTAAATTAAAATAATTTTCAATGTCCCACCATTACACTTGTGGAACTGTTTTGAAAACTTCTGATGTTTAATTGATGCAACCGGTGAAACTCAACCATACATGTTTGAGTCCGATCCCAAATCAGAAGACAATGAACCTACACCTCAAAAACCAAGGATAGTCCAGCATGGGAATTAATCATCTTTATTAATATTTATTCTTTATGTTTTATAAGGTAGTTATTACTTCATGATAGTGTTTAAACAAAGACAACACAAAAATTGTTTCTCATAACATAATTAAAACATTTGCCAACTATGAAGCATTTATAAATTACATATTCTTTGTAAATCTTGGTTGTGGCAAATAGAGTTGAGGTACCAGTAATTTTAGTTGACAAAGGATAACTTATGGTGTTTCTGTTTGGAATAAATTAATAATGTATTAATAATTGTATCATTGTTTGTCGTTCTTATATTCAATATTTTCAGTGACGTGAAAGTAAAGTGAGCCCATATCAAATGATCGATTTCAGAAAAAGCAATAGAGACACATGATAAAAACACAGTTACCCACTCCTCTGTGTTGAGAGTGCGACATTACTCTCGAATAAACTGTATTTGAAACCTCGTAATATGTTATTCTCTCTCTTTGTGTGTGTGTGTGTGTGTATACCCTAAACATTTTGGAGGATAGAGTTCATTCACAGTTTCGACAAAAATATTAAGCAGCAAACATTGATTTCAACATTACCCGTTAACCATTAGCTACAGAACACAACTAAAATTCACAACAAAAAAATAATAATTTATTAGTTACTATTAAATTAGTAAAGAGAAATAATATTAATATGAGTTTCGTGGATGAGGTTTAAGTGTGACCTTTGTTTTCCTGACATATTATTCACTGAAAGACAGACAGGCAGAGATCAGGACAGACTGCTCCAGTGCAAGGTCATTTGGCAGAGAGAATCCACTCAAAAATCAACAAAGGCTACAAAAATACATTTCAGTAGAACAGTTTCACTAAATTTGGATACATGTATAGGCTTTATAAACGAGTATAATGAGTATAGTGAATACAAACGTGCTCACTCTTTATCCTGAACCATGTTCCTGTCCAGCCGGATGATTGGCGGGGGATCTTGATTTGAAGCAGCTGGTACTCCATGCTGTCCTCCATGAGCCCAAATAGACAGCATACAGCTGGAGCAGAGCAAGAACCAGCTCCATAATCTGAGCTGCCCAGACCTCTCTTTCAATCTCATTACACTGAAATCACAAGGTAATAATAGTTCATGTGAGAAAAGAATGTCAGCTCCATTCATATGATACTACAGCTGGAGTAGCCCTTCACAAGTATTTGACCAATGAGAGCAACACACATTTCAAGAGACGTCATGATAAGATTACACAGAATATTTATAATGAAAAAGCAGTAAGTTATAACGTTACATCTGAGAAATGGGTTTATGTGGCTGATATATGGGTGAACTTGAAAAATGAGGAATCAAAACAGATGGTAGATGAAAGTAATGTCATCATTACCAGCACACTATTCAGATAATACGGAATATAATCTGTTGAAACGTGGAAAATGAAAGAAAAAAAATATAGATATAAATATTGAAACATAATAAGAAGATCAGTCTAGACACTCAAACAGCAGTTGCAAACAGTTTAACGTTACGTTGCCCAGTCATCTGAACGCTTTTCTGCGTCTCTCTTAACACACCTTACAGCAATATAACAACACACACATGTAAATTTATTTACTCACCTGCTATGAATCACAGTTTACGCGTAAATGTTCCTTCTATTTATTCAGGCACAGTGGAGTAACTGAAGTCCTGCTGATGTTTACTCAGCACCGTTCTTTCTGACTACCTTTGCTTGCCGTAGTTGCCTTTCACCCCATGGACACGACAGCTAAACTCTGATTGGACCTTTTTTTTTTTTTTTTACAAAGTTTTATTTAATTTTGACACGGTAAAGTAATACAATACGATAGGATGTAGAGTGGAATAAAAACTATATAAAACTATGCACTATATAAAAATATACACTACATTTTACTTGGTAATAAAAACTTTAAAATACCATTTGCTCTTATATTTATGTATAAAATATTTAGCCAAAAGCTAATTCAGAATAGTCTAAAAAAATCAGAATCTTATTTTTTACAAACTAAAAGGCAAAATCTCAAGGAATGAGAAAATATGTCGTATTCTAGTGGCTCTTGGCAAATGCTGATGGAGAATTTAATTTAATTTGACGAATTTAATATTAATTTGACGAGTTTTTTGAATTTAATTTTAATTTGACGAGTCACTTTGTTTACATAATTGCATTCTCATTTAAAACAGATATCAGGAATAATAAATGAGAAATTATGCAGAATCTTCATTTTATTTTATTTTTCATTTTATTTTTCAGGACACGACAGCAGGCACGCTGATTGGATTTGTGAGAAACGTCATAATAAGGCCGCGCGCGCACTGGACCGTTAATCCACACGCAGCAGCAAAACGGAGGAATGAATGAGTGCATCTATAACTCTCAGGGATGATGATTTTGTGCCTAGTTAATCAATCACCACGGTCAGCTGCATGGCAAACCTCTACAGAGAAAATGAGAGGGCCAAATCTATTTTCCGACAGCTGGAGGTTCGATTTATTACATTCTTGGTGTCGTAGAAATGTGATTTTTAGAATAGACAGCAGACATGTTTGATGTGTCCTAACATTTTAGACGAGTTTCCTAATCTATGTAGATTTTAATGGATATATTATTGACAGTCGATGAATGATTACTATATCATTAGTTTTTTTTTTTTTGTTTTTTTTTTTTTGCGGTTTTTAAAAGCCATGCAAAATTGACAGTTGTAAATATGACGCTTGATATTATGAACTTCCAAATGAGTGACTTTAAATGTGTTTTTCGGAATACTACACATTATTGTCTAACGTTACTTCTACTACTACTACCAACGCAATATATCGCTTAGGAGAGAGATAGAGAGAGAGAGGACCGCCCTTAGTAGCCAATTAGAAACACTCTTCCTCTGTCAATCATTTTACACGCTTGAGTTTTGGTTGACGTCAGTCATTTCTAATATGTTTCCTCGAAAAGAAATACTTTAGAATTAAAATTTGCTGATATATCTGCTAATGGTTCATTTTGTCGACGTTCAGGAGTGCAACATCAGCATAGATAGATTACCTCAAATCTAGCAGATTGTGGATACAGTACGCTCGATCAAAACTGTCAAGCACAGGTTATTTTAAATCGCCCGCTAGATGGCGCCACTGTCTCAGTAGCGATCAGGTCAGGTGTCTCATTTTATTGGCATTTGCATTCTGTGGTAGGTGCTTTGCATCAAATTAGTTAGTATTTTCATCTAAACAGACTCCTAAACAGCATCCAAAATCGCATACTTCCCCACTGTATAGTATACGAAAAACAATATGTGACAAAAAAGAGTATATGTCCCAAATCACTGTATAAAAAAGTTGGTAAAAGTAACTGGATGACCTACAGTACTACTTCTGGTGAGATTCTGAAATGTGTATTTTATTGTCACTTTACTATCCCATGAGACCATGTGAGAGCATTTGGAAATGATAGTAAAGCGACACAACTGATGCTGATATCACATGATGGTCACACTACACACACTTTTAAGTGGCCGTGAAGTAGGCTAAATAGTTTTTTCAAAATAAGTACCTACTCGAGAGTAGCCTATGCGATTTCGGACTTTTCAGCCTTTGTCTCATTCCAGACTGATGGAAGCAGCTCCCTCTCTGGATCTGATAGGCCTAATTCAATTACAACAAGCCATGCAAATAGTTAACAAGATTTAATCGGTTAAATAGATTTAGTCATCTAGCAGTGAAGGGATTTCAGGGAAATAGGACGTAGCTGTCAAGGACAAGGCTTTGCTTCAGAAAGAAGACATGTTAAACTACGTTTACGGTCTTAGCAGACTCTTAACACATTCCTGTTGGCCCATATGATGTTGCAGCCCATTAAATGGGGGTTTGCTGTCTTAATATGCACAAGGCTATTATTACACTGTCAGAAAATGTTACTTTAATGTGTCTTTTTTTCTTTTTAAATTTGTATTACATTTTATCATGGCAACTGTGTTTTAGTACAAGATGGTTCTTATCCACTAATCAGCTACCAGTTGGTCATACCAGCTTTAAGGAATAATTCACTCCAAAATGAATTCTTTCATCATTTACTCATCCTCACATCGGTCATTGTTGTGACTAAGATATTTTAAGGATGTCTCTGTGTTTTAGTTTTTGGTCCATACAGTGCACCCTTTTCACCAACAGTGATTTATGCATTTTCACAGCAACATCCAAATCTAGAACAGATTTATTTTCATCTTTTTAAAAATGTTATTTATAAAGCTATACACTGCTGCTTGAGTTTTTCGAATACAATGGCAGTAGGAGTGATGGCAAATTTCACATTAATTCTTTCTTCTGACTGCTTTAATCAATCTCTTGATATGTTTTTCACTTTTGGAAAGTTGTGGAAATGCTATTGTTTTTTTTTTTTTCCTTTTTTAATTTGAGCAAATGGTACTACAAAAATTGTAATTGCTGCCATCTTCTGTTCACTATATAGTTTACGCAACTGATGACTGATTCTGAGAACCCAGGAAATGTAAGAAAAAACAACAACAACAACAACAAAAAAGGTCTATGGTCATTGGAACACGATTTCAAGGCAATAAACTGTCATGGGGGTTCAAAACTCTAGTGACACCCCTGTGAATATTCTTTAAAATATCTTCTTTTGTGCTCTGCAGAAGAAATAAATATAGTCAACACAAGGTTGAGTAAATGATTTCATTTTTGGGTGATCTAACCATTTAAGGTTCAGCTGCACTGAGGATTGTTATTCAGCTGCTTGAACAAATAATGACCAACGTGGACCAATACCAGCTTGGATAGGGAGACCAGAGGCCTGTACCATTATGGTAGTTGACAAACTCAGGGTTACAGGATTAGTTTAGAGTTGACAAAACCAAACCAATCCAATCAGGCTTTTGTTGGTACCATATTACCATTTGGAATATAATTTGTTCATGTAACTTCAACATAGAATGAAGTCTTAGTAGTAATTTATTTGAACATTAACAAACACACACACACGTTCAAAATCAGTAGGAAGAAGTTCAAAAAACAACTTTTCTGGTCCTAACCCCTTTTTCTATTTTTATCCTATTAAACACAAAACAAGTAGGTACTTTAAATATTTACATACACATACACCATACATCTACCTACACTCACCTAAACACATGTGTACACATATAGACACAGAAGCCTACCTTCATGCATACACATACACATTTCCATCTATCTTCTTTGTTTCCGTCTTTCTATCAAACTGAATTATAACCCATCCAAATTAGATTTAGTATATAATCCCAGAAACCATACAGTCAGTATACAATACTAAAGCCTTGAGTCCTATTCGTATCCATTCAATTTAACCATTTTAAATATTCTCTTAAAATGCATTTTAAGTGATCTATAAAGTTATCTCGAAGTGAATTTTATATGGCTCCATGACATGATTCAGTCATCCGATTAATTTTCATGTACTTGAATGTCACACAACTTTTAGCATTTTAAGTTAAGTTTAAATTAAATCATCCTTTATCAAAGCAGTTATGAGTTAAGCTGGATCAGTCCACAGCCTAAGCAAATCCTCCACTCTTCTTCACAATGGTAACCTGGTGTAATTTAAACGGTTCTATTAATTCCAACATATTTGAACATTAAACCCTATTACACACTAAGTCTCCCCCTTTTTTTCATCTTGAGATATCACAGCAGAACCATAACGCATCTCACAGTAACACTTAACCGTCCCTGCGTCTCAATGTCAATACTATCCATCCTAAAACAGTATGTGAGTAAGTTAGTTATTCCCAAAGCAGAGTATGTTGAAAAGAGTATGCCAGAAGTCCCCATATGGTTTACTATTTCCGGTGGATTTCCGAAGTGTGAATCCTTGCTCTAATATCTAATATCTCCTTGCTCTAAAAAGCTAATATTGCCCACAACTCACTGCGCTTTGGAGGAGGAATTACAAACTCAAGTAAAATGTGTAAAAAAAAACAACTAACAAACATGCTTTAGATAAAGGTTTGACTGAATAATCAAAGTTTAACCCCATTTCAATATATATATATATATATATATATATGAAGAGTTCAGATGCAAAAGCCTCTCATTAGAAATTTTCTTCTTTAATAATGATTTTTATCAAACTTGTATATTTAAGTTCAGTAATTTCACTTAAATAACAATTAACAACAACTAGTTAGTTGTCCGACTCGAGGAGGAAATATACTGGATCATTTTTATTCTGTTCACAAAGCAGCATTTCGTTCACTTCCCCGTGCTCCTCTTGGGAATTCAGATCATTGTTTAATTCAGATGGTCCCCATCTACAAACAAAAGCTAAAATTAGCAAGGGCGGTACAGTACACATCTAAAAGATGGACGACAGAGGCAATTGGGATGTTACAGGACTGTTTAGACACCACTGATTGGGAATCCATGCGTGCCTCTTGTGACTCTATGGACTCATATACAGACACTGTGTGTTCATATATTTCCTTCTGTGAGCAGGCTTGTATTCCCACCAAAACTGTGGTGAAATATAACAACAACAAACCCTGGTTTACAAAATCTCTCCGGCTGCTCAGGGAGACCAAAGAACAGGCCTACAGAGAAGGAAAAGTAGATGAATACAGGCTGGCCAGACAAAAGTTAAATAAAGCCATTAGGAAAGCAAAAAGTGCCTATAAAATTAATATGGAGGAACAATTTGGCATTAATGACTCCTCTTCAGCTTGGAGGTCGCTGAAGAATTTGACAGGCTACAAAAATAAAAAACAACTAGTCACTCCATCCACTAAACTGGCCATTGAATTTAATGTTTTTTATACAAGATTTGAGAAAAATCTGTGCCCTCATTCTTTTCCTCCCGGGGGTGTCGCATTTAGAGAGGAGGAGAACATTGCCCCTCAGGATCAAGCTGACATTGACATTGTCATTGAGGAGAAGGACGTGTATCGGCTATTTCGCCGACAAAATGTAAAGAAAGCGAGTGGCCCTGATGGGATTTTATCTGCCACCCTGAAGCACTGTGCAAGTCAGCTAGCCCCAGTTTATACGGACATTTTTAATCAATCAATTGTTTTATGCAGGGTTCCGAGTTGTTTTAAGTCATCAATTGGCGCTTTTCCACTGCATAGTACGGTACGGTTCGGCGCAGTACGCTTCGACTCGGAGCGGAACAGTTCGGTTCCCTTTGCGTTTCCACTGCAGTAGTACCCCTTCAAAGTGTGTGGGACTGATCGTTATTTGCGCGCGCCTCTACTGCCATGACATCATCTTAAAAGCGCCACATTTTCAAACCCACAACACAGGAACAATGGAGACTATCGAGGGGATGGTGTTCCTGATTCTCGGTATGTGGTTGTTTTTAACTGCTAGACGGAAAAATGTGTTTAAAATGAGGCTGATGGCAGCAAAACAAAAATACTGCTAAAAAAGTGTCTCGTGTCGCAAATCCAATGACGCTAGTAGTGACGCTGGTAGTGACGATTCTGTCTGACCAATCAGTGATCTGCAGTGTGTCACGTCACATTTTAGTACCGGTACGGTACGCTTGGAACCTCAACAGACCAGGTACCATTTAAAGCGTCCTTAAGCGAACCGTACTGTACCGTACCATGCAGTGGAAAAGCACCACAAGTGAGCCGTATCGAACCGAACCGTACCGTACTATGCAGTGGAAAAGCGCCTAATCATTATCCCAGTGCCGAAGAAAAACAAAGCTGTGGACCTAAACGACTACAGACCGGTGGCCCTTACATCAGTGGTCATGAAATGTCTGGAAAGGCTGGTTCTGTCACATCTTAAACCCATCACAGCTCCTTATCTTGATCAACTACAGTTCGCTTACAGGGCAAACCGCTCGGTAGATGATGCGGTCAATTTAGGACTGCATTATGCTCTGGACCATCTTGACTCTCCTGGCTCTTACGTAAGGATGTTGTTTGTGGATTTCAGGGCAGCTTTCAACACTATTCTACCTGAGCGACTGGGGGAGAAGCTGTCACTGATGGGGGTGGGATCCTCTATCTGCCGCTGGATTATGGATTTTTTTAGTGACCGACAACAGTATGTGCGGCTTGGCCAGCACTTGTCTGATCCTCAGACCACTAACATTGGAGCACCGCAGGGCTGCGTGCTGTCACCATTTCTCTACTCACTATACACCAATGATTGCACTTCCAACAATGGCTCCATCAAGCTGATTAAATTCGCAGATGATACCACATTAGTCGGCCTTATTAAGGGAAATGACGAGTCTGCTTACAGGCAGGAAGTGTCAAAATTGGTTGCATGGTGTGATGAGAACAACTTGGAGCTTAATCAGCAAAAGACTGGAAATGGTGATAGATTTTCGTAGGGCACCCGCCTGCCTACCACCTCTAACTATCAAGAGCTCTGTTGTGAAGAGGGTGGAGTCAACTAAATTTTTAGGCACCGTTATCACAAATGAATTCAAATGGGAGGAAAATAGTTCCTCCATTCTTAAGAGAGCTCATAGTGGAATGTTTTTTCTGAGACAGAGAAATAAACTGAACGTTTCCAGCTCTATTCGGACTAGATTTTACAGGGCCACTGTGGAAAGCCTTCTTACAGCATCCATTACTGTCTGGTTTGCATCGGCATCAGCCCAGGCGAAGGTCAGACTACAGCGTATTGTGTGCACAGCTGAGAGGCTGACTGGACAGAGGCAGCTGTCACTTAACGACTTATATGAGGCCAGAGTCAGAAAGAGGGCAGCTAAAATTGCTGCTGATCAGTCTCATCCAGCAAGTGACATTTTTAGGCTGCTTCCTTCAGGGAGAAGGTATAGAGCAGTGAGGACAAGGACCTCACGCCATTTAAATAGTTTTTTTTCCAAGAGCCATTTCCCTATTAAATAGCTGAATTAGCCCTATTCTGACTATTTTATTATTATTTATTATTATTATTATTGTTATTTTATTATTATTATTTTTTTATTGATTGTTTTAGACATGTTTGTGTGTGAGTTTGTGTGTAACTGATGGCCATATCAAATTCCTGTGTATCTGCTGATGCATTTGGCGAATAAAGTGATTCTTGAATTACTATGTAATTATCATTGCCATTTAAGTGAAATCACTGAACTTAAATATACAAGCTTGATAAAAATGATCATTCTAGAAGAAAATTTCAAATGGCACTTAGAGGCTTTTGCATCTGAACTCTTCATATATATATAGATATATATATATATATATATATATATATATATATATATATATATATATATATATATATATTTAATGTTATCTGTGTTGTATTCCATCTGCAATAACAATGTGGACTTTTGTAAAGATCCGTTGAGGCATAAACTTTTAAATGCATCATTATACATTAATAAGAGGAGAGTCTCTGCATGAAATAGCCGTGATCTGGTAGGAAATCAACTCTCTGATCTGGTAGGAAATAAAATTAAATGTAGAGGATTTTATCTTTGACAAGATTATTGACAGGAGAGTTTACTGTGACAGGACACGACAGAGAGCAACTGTGAAAGACACAATTGTATGATATGATATTATGTCCCAAAGCTTGTCTAATCTTCTCATCACACTCAATAGTAAATTTTCTTCACAAAAAGCACAAAAAGAGTACATTAGGGCTGTTACGGGTGTGGTGTTGGCAGAAGCAGAAGAAGAAATTAAGGCACAAAGGGCAATACAAATTACTTTTACTTTCTGAACAGGTACAGACAGGATAACAGAACACACACCTTACATTAATAAGAACGGACAAGTAATGAGGGAGAACACAGGGTTTTAAAGACATGGGCTAACAAAGGAACATAATCAGGTAATAGACTGAACGCAGGTGAATGAACTGATGAAGACAAGACACAGCTGCTGCAATTAAACACTAACGAGGAGCGGGAAAACTGAGACACAGGACTGAACCAAAAACACTAAGCAGGGGGAAACACAGTACACGTAACATTACCCCTCCCAAAAAGGCGCGTCCATGCGCTGTATTACAAGGGGTAGGGTGGGAGGTTGGACGCTCTGGAGGCTGACGAGGACGTGCCCTACCCAGAGCCGGAAGCTTCCAGGGCGGAGCAGGATGTGCAGGCGGCTTGGCCTGTGAAGACCCTTCGGGCAGCCGTGGCGGTGAAGACCCTCTGGGAGACCAGGCCTACCTGTGGGAGCCAGGCCTGGCTCCAATGGCCGGGGACCTATATCCCCCACCCAAAAAATATTCTTGGGAGAAGTGACAGGCTCAGGGAGAGAAAAATCAGTCTCTGGGCTGGACGGGACCAGCAGTCTATCAGACCTAAACTGCTTCCTGGACAATGTTAGGGAGACTGTTCCAAAGGTTAGGTGCTAAATAGGAATATGATATATATATAAAATATATTATAATATATTTATATTATATTATAAATACAAATATATAATATATATATATTTATAGCGCCACATTTTATTCAACAAAAAACAAACACAACTACTGGCTATTCACATGTAGCCTGGCTGTGCCCTCCTACGCACTTCCGCTCAATTTCATTTTACTTCAGTAACTACGTCTGGGATCGCTCCATATCCTTAGGTTTCCAGAAATCAATTTTTTGTAGGACCAATCAGCGAATAGAGGGAGTGGCTGAGAAAGATGACGTTGATGTAAGCGCGTCAGTTTGAGTTCAGTAATGGCAGCGGAGAAAGACGTGAGAAAAGCTATTCGGTCCGTTGTTGGAAAAGAAACTGCCGAATATATTTAAAGCCAGATTGTTATCGTCTCACCTCTTGTTGCACAACTGAGGACCAAGTGAAGGAGGCAGAAAGTTTGGAAGTTTGTGCTGGGCAGTTCGTGCACAATGACCGTGACATTTTGGACAGACGGTTTAGCCTGGTGTTCGCGGTGTTCGGAAGCCCGAGTCCTGGCTGCTAAACTATTGTTGAAGATCCGCTCAGGAGTCATGTCAGTCACTCATATTCCCAACTGTATATTTACTGATTCTTGTGATGAATAGAACATTTTGAGCCCCTGTGTGTACTCGTGCAGGAGGTTGGTGTGTCAGTTTTACATGTTGTAAATCATACAAATTGGTTGTAATTTTTTAAAAATAATTGTCATAAATAAAAATGTGAAAAACCATACTTTGAAGATATTTGATTTTCAGTTTTAGATGGCAATGGTTGATTTGTTTTACTAAAAAAAACTAAATGCCACATAAAAATGTACAAACACATACTTTGAAGACCATAATTAAGGTAATTAAGAATCAATAAGACGTAATATGAAAAATTGTTGTTTATTACACATCTGCAGATAGAGACAAGACTGATCATTCACTGTTAGCTGCTACAGCATTTGCGGCAGATCAGAAAACGACCACAGCGGCGTATTTGTAATGATTAGACACAGCTTCCACCGTTGGATGTATATATCACTGTCCTTTGTGTCAAATATACATTTCGAATTAATAATTGTTCCTAGATTAACAAAACCTGCGGCGCTCGTTGACTGAAATCCTATTGTAAACATAATCCTCTGATCATTCGGACTTGTTGTTTCCAGCCATTTCGGCGCGTGACATACGTCACTCACGACACCCCGTTAGCGATTGGCTATGGCAGATCGTGAGTGACTTTGGGCAGATCCAATAGATTTGAACTTTAATAGTGAACCCGCCTACAAGGAAGGAAACGTTTCTCAATGGAGCGGTTCCAGACTCTATGTGGAAATGAAATTAACTAGAGTCTGGTTGAACCAGGCTAATTCACATGAGCATATTTAAGCTAAAGGTTCTATACTTTCATTATGCAACATATGGTGTGATTATCGCAGCTGGCCCACCTTTACATGAACTCTTCCCTGCCCCATCTGTGAGTGGCATCACTCTCTCCTCTCCTGCTCTCCTCCTTTCAAGCACTGTCCTTCTCCCTGGGCCAGCTCAAGGGTTGATACATCTCTCAACAATCCAAGAGTTTGGTGGCTACAGTTGGTAATCAGATGGGCACCCGGCCACCCACCTTGGTGTTTCGTCAATTTAAGCCCATAACACCTCAGGAGGGCTCGACAGGAGATTCAGGATCTACACCTGCTGACCCCCAACTCTAGGCCGTTTTAGTCCTTCAACAGGTTGTCTCTGCCACCGCACCTCTCGCTGTATCCAAATCCAAGTAGATGCTGTTTCCGCCTGTTCAGTGACATTGCCTATCAGCCAGCAATTATGAGTGATTTGAGCTTATAACAACATTGCGATATTCTTACTTTTTTTTTTTTTTTTTTTTTAATGTATAGGCCTTATGTAAAGAGATGCTGATGAGATTTAGAAGGTAAAATGAAATCAAAATGTGTGGGAAGTGGGAACGTTAGCCTATGTGAAATTGAATGTGATTTACTAGTTCGGTGCAAGTGCAACTGAAGGAAAATGTGAAAAAAAGCAACCAAATAGGAATAATAATGTTTTAACTTTTATTGAATTATTAACGGAGATGATCAATATTCTGCAGTCTCTGAAATGGGCAAAGCCTTCTAGTGTTTGTTTGCACATGCTCAGTGAGTTTGTCGTTGACAGTCTGCAGTCACTCCACTGGTGTCGGCGGAGCGCGGTCACAGAGACGCAGGCGTCGGGATGTCAACGCGGCTCTCTTTCTCTCAGTACCGCGTGGAGGCGGAGGTCGAGCGCTGCCGGGCGGACTGTCACTGGGACAAAATACCGTCTTTAGTGGAGCAGCTCACTGCCGCGCGCCTGCATGACGATGGTAAGTGTGCGTGCCACAGTAGAATAGAAGAGAGCCAGCAATTATGAGTGTGTCTTGTTCCGCATGAACTTTGCACCTTTCTGTTAAACTGTCCATGTTTACCAGTGTGATATCAGTCACAGAAACTCACATCCACTTTTTTTTAGACGTCTGTTTTTTGGGGGTTTGTTTTGATTTGTTTTTAATTTGAGAGAGAGAGAGAGAGAGAGAGAGAGAGAGAGAGAGAGAGAGAGAGAGAGAGAGTATAACGCCAGTTACTCATGTGAAACAGAGATGTAAATGCCTGGCTTGCACACACCCATTAGTTAATACAGGTAAAAGCTTCTTGACTTAAAGGGATAGTATCATAATTTACTCACCATCATCACTCATCCAAATATGTATTATTATTATTTATTTTTCTGTTGTTCATTTTCAATGATTGTTGACTATTTCTGGTGATATAATAACTGTCAATGAAAGTGCAGATGGTGAAACTCACTTGATACAATTTCGTAAGGTTTGTAATGAATTTGATATTGTATTTCCCCACTGTTATATAGGCTATAAATACTTTCCCAGACACACTCGGCATTGTCCTTTCACCCAGATGTTCTTTGACCTAAGATCTTGTAACAACAACTTTGAACATGATTCACTCTGTTAAAGATAGTTATAACTTCAACATTTTGTTCAACATTTATTCAACTTCAAGTTGTTCCAAACCTGTATGAGTTTCTTTGCTTAACACAAAAGAGGATATTTTGAACAATGTCAGTAACCAAACATTTGATGGATCCCATTTTCTTTCATATTTTTAAGTCAATGGGGCCCATCATCTGTTTGATTACCCATATTCTTCAAAATATGGGTTCAGCAGAAGAAATATACATTCCATACAGGTTTAGAACATAGTGATGGTGAGTAAATTGACAGAATTTAACTATTTAACGAGGGATGTTAGTAAGTTTTATTTCAGGCCCATAGTTCCAAAGTCACAATGGCATGACAGATACTCTTTTTTTCATTCCATGATATATTTACAATACCAATCTCCATGCATGCTTCGACTCACAAACCTGTGACACAACACAAACATCACCCACATGTGTGAGATTACTCAAATATTTCTTACGCAGATCCGTGTACAAAGAACAATCATACAAGAAATGCTTCTCGTCTTCGATCACAGAGCTGTTAGTTAATTTACAACAATTACAGATTCTCTATGTCATTGGTATATTGTTCCAGCTACCATTTCTAGAGTTAAACAGTGCCCTGAGAATCTGAACAATAACAGAGATCGTGCCAACTGTATGTTATGTACAGATGCAATGTAGCTCTCTCGTACCACCATTGACGTGCATTGAGAATATTCAACTTCTAAAACTGATGTGTACCATGTATTTTGAGCTCTCTCTCAATCGCTGATTCAGGATAGATGTGAAAATTCTTATATCACCTACACACAAACCGTTGAGATACAATAAAACTCGAATGCAGGAAACCCAAGATTTTCTACTTACTTCATCTAACTGAAGAAGCATATTATTGTTATGAACTGCTCCGAGACATGGAGACGAAGATCCAATTGCAGCTTTATTAAAGAGTAGTCGTACAGGCAGGGTCGAGAATCAGCAGACGGGGCAATGTAGAATACACAGTGGAAATCCAAGAAACAGGCAGAGGTCAGGGCAGGCAGCAATAATCAGAATCCAAGAACAATCCAAAGTCAAAAACCAGAAAACAAACATGGAAACTGCTCAGAAATGCAGACACACAGTACAACAAGACTTCGCAATGAGTGAAAGAATGAACATGGTATATATAGACAGACTAACAGGATGAGACTCAGGTGAATGCAATGAATGAGGTACAGGTGAATGTGATGAATACTGATGAGTCCGGGCAGTGAGTTCTGGGAAATGTAGTTGTGAGTGAAACATGAACATCTGGTGTGGAGTGCTCTCTGGTGACTCTCAGGGGCAATCCACCTGGTTACAATTATTTACATTTTTTTTGGATACTGGTAATTAGACATGGACACTAATTTTACCCAGTACATGATGCACCTTTTCATATAAAAGACAATGCAAATCTGTGTTGGTGAACTAGTAAACGAATTTGCATAAAATTAATATATTTCATCATTAAGGACAGGTTAAATTGATCAAAAGTGACAGACCATTATATTTTTAATATGTTACAAAAGGTTTCTGTTTAGAAATACTTTTCTTTTAAACGTTATATTCAAGATTCCTGGAAAAAATGCATTGCAGTTTCCACAAAAATATTAAGCAGGACAACTGCTTAACATTGAAAATAATATAATGCTATTAAATAACCTAATCAGCATATAAGAATTATTTCTGATGGATCATGTGACACTGAAGACTGGAGTACTGATGCTAAAAATATCTGCTTCACTATCACTAGAATAAATTAAATTTAGCAAAAAATATTATAAAATTGATTGTTGATTTAAATTCTAATAATATTTCACAATGTTACTTTTACTAAATTTGTGTTTTTCAGAAGAAAAATTATAAATGTAAATAGTTTTAGTTTAAAAAAAACAGTCCTCTCACTTAAGCATAGTAAAAGGTAAACATACTGCTTAAACAGCCAAGTTGTTAAATCAACAGCAGTAATCTAGAAGTTAACACATGGCGCTCCCTGGAGTTGTGTCTGTCCACCACTTTCAAAATCAGATGACCCAGCACGCCCTTGTTTTACCACCGCAAACACCCTGTAGGGAAATAAACTCAGTCAGTAAAAGGTGGCCACAGAACAGAGTAATTTCTTTACTTTAATTTACAAAGTGATATACTGTAGTTACTTCATATTTTGCTGAGGAAAATGTCATACCTAAACTTGACATATAACACAAGTCTAGATTCCCATGGGGAGTGAGAGATTAAAGCAAACAGGATACACCTCATCCACAGTATTTATACAAAATAGGCATGAAAGCAAAGGAAATATTTTTGAAGCACCTCCTTGTAGGACTATAAAACAAACACGCGTGACTCTCTAAACCTGATCAGAATGCAGCTGTAGATTAGCATGAAATCTAGACGTGTTTATCAGCAATGCCATTCTGTTGCGATAAAGTTCAATGTTGGATGAAAAATTACTGTTCTGGATGTGATGTTGGTGAGGATTTTTCCCTTAAAAGAAGTCAAAGAAGATACACTAGCATAATCAGCTAACAGCAAGCATGTTCTAGTGGGGTTTGACAATACACTTAGCTCACGGGACGAGACAATATGCGATATTGGATATTGGACGAGATGGTATTTTTAATAAACACTATATTTAAGAAATCTTCAATGACAAAATGTGATTGGAAAAATCGTCTTTTATTTTCCTGAAAGTCAAAAAATGCTAAACAATGCAGGTGCACTTTAATACTGCAACTAATACTTTAACTAATCTAGGGCTGTCATTAATGATTATATTGGTAATTGAGTAATTGGTCAATTATTTTCACAATTAATTGAGTAATCGGATAATATTTTTTGTGTTAATAAAAATACGATATCTCTTTCAAAACCTGTGCAAAAAAACGTGTACTTTAAAACCTACTTCAAAGTTTGCGATCTCATGCCACCAAAACACAGCTGTCGTGTAAATGAACATACATTACAATTTTTCTGTTTTCAGTTGAAAAAAGTGTTCTGTAAGCAGCCCCTAAGTTAATTACTAATGTTCGTAGTCACGTCAGTTACGTCGAAATGATGACGAAATGGGGTTCGCTTAGAAACCTATCATCTTCGAAAGAAATAAAACGAGCCAATCGCAAAGTATGGGTATCGCGTGGGTATGAAAGGAAGGATGCCACAACATGCAGATATGTTTATGCTTCAGAGCCAAGTTCTCTTCACTCCTGCAACCTATTCTTTGATTATCTTCGAGAATCTTCTAGACGAACAGCTTCCAGTTGGTGTTGGTGTGATGGCAAGTTCCAGCGAGTTTCACATTCCTGCCTGCTGAACTGAACAGCGTGTGTGTATCTCCTTGGGCGCTTCAGCACTACTGCAAGCTGTTCTCTCACTAAAAGAGCGTGTACGCGGCATTCACAAGCTCTGTTTTGACGTGTTTGGGCTTTGATCACACTCAGACAGCGTTCGTGGATGCGTCACTTTCTCATCGTGTCACGATGAGCTCAATAGAGCGAGAGTCCCCTCATCCACACCCCGTCTTTCACACTTCACCCCGGCTGATTAAATCATGTATATCCTCTGGAGATGAGGGCACATCTGTGCTGCCGCCCTCAGGTGTGCTAGCATAAAGAGTCTGATCCAGAGTTGACAGCTATGGTTTCACGGGTCAGCGCGAGTATCAGGCTTGGGTGGAATCATCCACTTTGTCCCGAGCATTTAAGGCTGATGATTGGTTTTTGGGGGAGGCGAAACCATGCATGAAGAGGTCATGAGATTGTGGGAGACTCTTTTGACTTCTCGTGACTGCTCAGCGGCCTCATCCGCCTTTTCTGAGGGTACACTGGGGTTCCCCCCGTGGAGTATTTTGTGGCAACACATCTGTGTCCCCACAGCACCTCCACCTGCCGTAAGCACCTCTCCAATGTCTGTAGGTTTTTCTACAGGTCTACTCTGGTGGCAAAGACCTATAGAGCTGCAGGGCAGGCTGCTGCCTCACTGCATGTTATTGCCATCCTTCAGGGTGCCTAATGACATGCATGACGGTAGGACTGATTCAGGGCTCTTCCATGAGCGGCCTGCCACCACTGAGCTCGCTCTACGAGCGACGAAGGTGACCGCATGCTCCCTGGATCAGGTGATGTCAAACATCTCTATTTTAACCTGGTTGACATGCGTGAGGCTGAGCCAACCCGCTTCCTCAACTCCTCCGTATCCCAGGCTGGCCTCTTTGAGACATGCCTACGCGTTGGAATGGAACCTCTTCTTCAACTGGTGCTCTTCTCACCAAGAAGACCCTAGAAAATGCATGATCAGTGTTTTCCTTCCTGTAAGGTAGGCTGGAGCGTAGACGGTCTCCCTCCACCCTGAAAGTCTATTTTGCCGCTATCGCCACACATCACAACGCAATTGAGGGTAAATCTGTGGGAAAGCACAACCTGATCATCAGGTTCCTGAGAGGAGCGAGGAGACTTAATTGTCCTCGCCCTCCTCTCGTTCCCTCTTGGGAGCTTTCAGTGGTTCTAAGTGCTCCCTTGAGCCTCTGCAATCAGTGGAGCTTAAGTTCCTGACTGTTAGGATAGCGATCCTGGTTGCATTGGCCTCTATTAAGAGGGTAGGGGACCTGCACGCATTTTCCTTTGATGAAGCGTGCCTGGAATTTGGGTCGGCCTATTCTCACGTGATCCTTAGATCCTAGCCTGGATATGTGCCCAAGGTTCCCACCACTCCCTTTCGAGATCAGGTGGTGAACGTGCAAGCGCTGCCCCTGGAGGAGGCAAATCCAGCCTTGGCATTGCTCTGTCCAGTACGCGCCATCCGTGCCTATGTAGACAGAACACATTGTTTTAGGACCTCTGACCATCTCTTTCTCTGTTATGGTGGGAAGCTGAAGGAAAAGGCTCTCTCCAAGTAAAGGTTGTCTCACGGGATAGTGGACGCTTTTCTTTGGCTTACCAGCAGTAAGGTTGTCCGTGCAGAGCTGCAGGCTGGGTGACACCCAACACATCCACCAGATTCTACAATCTCCGAGTGGAGCAAGTGTCATCCCGTGTACTCGCTTCAACCATCCTGTACTAGGACCCGCTCAGGTGTCTTCGCTTGCTCGCCATTCCACTCCACAGACTAGATATGTGTGATATTCTCCTAAGATGAGCCTCACAAGCCCTGAGTTCCTCCAAATCTGTTGACGTCAACGCCAGAGTTATGCCCCCGGAAGCTTTCGCGATTGGCTAGGTGCCGCCGCCTGCATAGTTCCCACTTTGGGTGACCCCCACATGTGTATTTCCACTGTAAGCCTCTCTGAGCATGTGTTTTTCCCTAGGCAAGCCACTCTGCCACTTGAAATATTCTACCCTGTGGGCTGGCACTCTGTATGCACCCCTCTTCCAGGTCATATGTGTATTCTGTAAGTCCCACAGCCCCCTGGGTTTGAATATTTCCTCTGAGATTTGCTTCGCCGTGTACCTTGGTATTCCTGTGCTAAGTAGGAGTCCTTCGTCCGTGCTAGTCTCACGATAGGGAGCTCAGATTTACGCGGGGCACTGGAAAGACAGCCGATGTGGCATAATTGGACTAGGAAAGGGACTACGAACTATGAAAACTATGAAAGGGAATGTCTCGGTTACGGATGTTACATCTCCCTGCCACTTCCGCTGGAACAGCCGAGTTCAGTCTTGGCTTCTGAGCGAAGAAACATATCTGTATGTTGCGGCGTCCTTCCTTTTATACCTTCACGGTGGGGTGGAGTTATGCCATGCAAATTCCGCAGACCCATTGCATTTCCTTGCCATTGGCTCATTTTATTTCTCGAAGATGATAGGTTTCTAAGCGAACCCCATTTTGTCGTCATTTCGACGAAATGTTTCTGTTTCCTACTCAGAGAATGAGGGTTGAATCCGTTACCGAGACGATTTTTACAACGGAAATTCATCAAAAACTTACTTAAAGTCAGCATGAAATGGAAGTTGAGATTGTCATTTTTTCCTCCGAGTGAAACGGCTTCTGAAATTAGAAAAAAATGTAGGGCAGGGCTTGATTTCGTCCTTTGGGAATTGATTGAATTGTTGGAAGTTGGGCGTTAATGGAGGCAGATTTGAATGGCAGTTTACATTCAGTCTGAGAGGCAGTGAACCGATAGCCGCACCCTCATCGGCTCTGGGCGCACACTTTCGCCATGGCACATGACCGAAAGAGACGAGAGGTCATTTCGAGGGGGGAGGAAAGGGTAATATATTTGATTAAAGATTATAAGGGTACATGAATTTTTTTTTTTTTTTTAAATAATGAAGTACACAGATAAATCATTTATAATAAACACGACAATATTACATATAAAAAGAAGATTTGTCAAATTTGATTTCATGCCGACTTTAAGCTGGAAAATGACTTTCTTCTAGAGCTGCTGTATAACCAAAACAATATCTGTTGCATTTTTTTATATTATCTCTGTAATTTGAAACAATCTGTATTGTAAAAAGGTTATATAAATGAAGGTGACTTGACTTGAATACCCTTTAAAATGACTTAAAAGACTTAAATTAAAATAATAATATATGCAAGGCAATAATAGGCAATAATATATGGTTAACATATACATGCATAAAGTATCAAAACAAGTCATTTTATGGTTTTATTGAACAACACATAATGTTATATACATAATATAATAAACAATCAACCTATGTACAATATATATTGAATGCCTGCAGACGACGCCAACTTGGTGTGATTGTTGACAACAAATAGTGATTGTTGTTACACTTTAAAGCATGACCAAATCCTTTGCTTAATATTGGCCAAAACAACATTTAATAAAGTGTGCACTTAATCTGTAATATTGCTAGAAATGCTACAGCCACTGTAATTTATTCAACAAGAACATGTGGACATCAAAACATGCAAACACATACCAAGGGTTTAAACTTTTATTTTGAAATCGCGATGAACAACAGTTTGCATATTTAGAAACAAACTGATGTATTCCCACGTGTTAGTGCTGATTTATAAATGATAGAACTGTAATGCTGTATTATGATTTTTAAATGTTTTTTAAATATCTTGGAACCTTAGAAAACAATCTAATATTGTGTTTCAGGGATTCTTGTGGCACAATCTCTCGCCACACCATGTTCTAGTCTTTCTTCTTCAACCTTTGCACAGATTCTCTCTGTCTGTAGATGATTACAGGACGCTGCTGCTGGCTGAATCTCTGTTGGAAGAATGTCTGCTGGAGAACATTACCCTGCTGAAGAATTCTATACCTCTGACTGAACATTCACAGCCAAAACTAGCCCGAGCCAAAGCTCACCTCGACAGCATCCTTTGCAGAGGACTCCTGGAGGTCTGGCACGGCACCTTACATAAGTCTCTCTGTTTCTCAAGTATATCATCCGTTAAGCATCTCTGAGAAAGAGAAGAATGGATATCATAAGAACTTTTGGGAATTAATAACTGATGGAGTTATTAATTGAACAACTATCAAAATGATAGGGATCTGCAAACAAGGCTTTTGGTTAAAACTATTATTATTTAAAGCTGGTGCTTTGCTGAATTTTAGTGGATGTCAAGGCTAGTCATCTTTATTTATATAATGCTTTATACAATACTGATTGTTTTAAAGCAGCTGACTATAATGCTAACTCCGTCAAATATGAGACAAAGCAGCTGTACAGGAGACAATGGTAGCATTAGTCAGTTTAGCGTTGTTGATTCAATTCAGTACAATAACAAAGTTCATCAATAATGAAGTAAGTTCAATTCAGCTCTTAAGCAGCTTTACAGAAGACAATAGTGTCATTTTACATATCAGTTCAGTTGATTGATTCATTCATTTTAGTGTAACGCTGCAGTGTATCTGGGTTGCAAAATTTATGAAATGAAATCGAATAAGTTATTAACCAGCTCTGCAGAAAACGGTGTCATGTATGAAGTCAGTTCTCCTCAAGTTCACACAGGCGTCTTAGCAGAGTAATTAATGCTGCATGTAATGTAATGCAATGATATTCATATTTGGTGAGATTAAAGGCTGCGCTTTGATTAAAGGTTGTATCAGCGGTTTTAGGCCCAAACAAAAATGGTCACATTCATCTAATCTTTCCTAATGATCCGCTAGCTGCCCGCCCTAAGCAGGGGGGGGGGGGGGGTACACATTTAACGTGGAAGATACATTTAACATGGAAGAGGATTAGGGTGAGGGGATCCCATCGTTTTTCTTTAAAGAAACGAATAATATTCAGGAAGGCTTTTGAACGGTGGAGAGAACTCAAATAATTGAAAATTTTTAAGTCTTTCGGACGCCGAGGTTGTCCTGTTTCTTCTGGACAGATGAGTAGCTTCTAGTGCTGACTTTTTTGTATGTGACTTGTGTGTGAAAATATAATTCTTTAAAAATATGAGTGTAGCTCGACTAAACTTAGCTCTAAACTAGCTCTAGCGAATATCAGATTGTGGGGACTTAGTGTGTGAGTTGTGTGTGTTTGTTATACAGTATGTGTCTACTTTGATGTGTAGCCATAACATTGTACTATTAGCAATAACACTAGCCTACGTTCAGGACTAACTTTAGCCTAATAATAATAATAATAATAAGCTGTTATAATATTACTGTAGATCAGTGTTGTGCAAGTTACTTCCAAACTGTAATACATTAGGTATTACTTGTTACTGTTATTTAAAAGTAATTCATTACCTTACAATATTACTGTCCCAGAATTGTAATGCGTTACATTACTCATGTATTACTTTTTTGTTACTTTCACCAAAATAACTAAGTAGAACTTAACTTTTGGGCTGTAACGATATGCAATATGAAACCGAAATCGCGATTCGCCACATGACTCAGATCAACGAACCTAAAGAATCGCGACAAACCTCTTCCAACTCCAGCGTTATTCTCCTTACCGTCCATTTACAATGCTGCCTTATCTTTAAATTAGGCTATTAGTATTATTTGAAGCTAACATTATAAAATACGTAGACTTACACCACAAAACTAGTTGAGGATAAATTATTTAAAATTGGGGAAGTCCAGCATTATGGACATGATGACATTTGCAGTCAAAACTTGAAATAAAAATTCTCAGAAAAGACATGTATTGAAACGTATATAGGCTACTTCCTTAAAGGACTCCAGACATTAGACAAATATCAGTCTATGTTTTATTTTTAATATTAGGGAAAAGACACACATTCATGCGTGACAAAAAAATAGGAGGCAAAATCGATTTTTTGTAATTCTGTTAATTACACTGCACAAATCGGATGAGGAAGGGTTGGCTCTCCAGTCTCCATAGAACTTAAAATATTCATTTTATTTTAGTTTTCGTGTTCGCATTTATGAGGAAAAAACAATGTTACAGACGCGACCGCTCTGAACTGGCACTAAGACTGCTTTAAAACTTTCACATAGTCTGTTGCCTTTAAGAAGTAAAAGCAGACAATACACTGTAATACAACTGTAATACAAGCCTCACTGAACATGTAACGAGTAAAATATTACTGAAAATTGATTAGTAATGCCTTACACTACTGCGTTACAGCGAAAAGTTATATGTAATGTATTACTTTTGTAATGCGTTACTCCCAACACTGCTCTAGATAGCTGTTGTTACCATGAGTATTCCCCATAACATTATATCTGTAGCTACAGTAAACAGTATATTACTGATTTTGGTATGTTTTATCATAGCAAAACTAGCTGTATGATATGACATGGCTTGAGTGCAGATTTTATATACATCATTTTACTTTGTAATCCAAAGCAGCCAAGTTCACATTTTACAGTTCACAGAATGAGCTATCATTGAGGTAGACCGTCAAGATTCTGAAAATAGTTTTTGTAGCTTTAAGAAATGCGCATGCATGATCGTTTTTTTTTTTTTTTTTCATGATGCATGAAACAGGAGGGAGGGGCGAGCTAATTTGGTTTGTTTGGGATCTCGCTTCAAACACAAACAGAAGTGAATTCACCCACAATCGCTGATACAAGCTTTAAATAAATATCCACGCTGCGTGTTTCAGAGTGAAATACGGCCCTCTGTTCATTTACAAGTGAGCAGTATGGTTTGGTTCACAGGAAATGCTGCTCCATATGAACACATCTCTGCATCTGTTTTCAATTTGGGATGCTTTAAAATGCATTTGGGAATCCAACTATCTTCACATTCTTTTTATGAGATGCATATCAACAAAAGAAGCTTTAAGGGCTCCCTGTGGTTTTTCGTCAAATTAAAAAGTTTTGTGGGTTACACATTACAATAAGGTTTATTAGTTAACATTAGTTAAACACCTTAGTTAACATGAACTAAGAATTAATAATACTTCTTTAAGTCAAATCGAGCAAAATGATCGGAAATTTCAAAGATAAATAATAAAAAAAAAAGTTTTATATGCACAAATGCTCACCTTGCTCTGTTCTATGATGTGCGTTCGTGAATCTCCTGTTCAAACTCGTTCATCAAAAGTGAACAAATCTTTTTTTCGGGTCATTTCATTTATTTTGTTCTTTGTATGAACCAAATGACTCAAAAAAAGATTCGTTCATTTTGATGAACGAGTTTAAATATATATATATATATATATATATATATATACTCTGGAGTAAATTGTGATCCAGTATTATTGAATATTAAATTAAATGTTAAACTTCCACATTTATTAATCTTAGTTAGTTATTAATATATTTTTATTAACTAACATTAACAAAGATAAATAAATGCAGTAACAAATGTATTGGTCATTGTTAGTTCTTGTTAGTTAACTGATTACCGGTAAGTAACCTTATTGTAAAGTGTTACTGTTTTGTGGTTTAACATTCGGAAAAATAAGACAGCCTTAAATATTAGTATTGAATATATATATATATATATATATATATATATATTACAGTAATATTACAGTAATATTTGATATTTTCTTTTTATTTATTTAGCAGTAGTAGTAATGCAATAATAATATTAATAATAATAATTATTATTATTTTGTAACCATATATAATCAGAAAAAATGCATCTAACCCCTAAATTGTGCAGCCTTAATATTAAGTGTGATTTCTGGACTCTTCCCCTGTAGCCGCACTACATGAATGAAGCTCTCCTACTGCTGGCTAAAGTGTACTACGTGCAGGGACGTTACAGGGACGCCCAGGGCATGTGTGCCAGAGCGGGTGTCGATGATTTCGCCCGCCACGAGCAGCCTGTCTACCAACTTCGCATGCTGGCAGAGGCCTTTGTCATCAAAGGTACAAGTAATTGAGAAATCACCAATAGATCATTAATCCTTCCTCATTCTTGTATAATTAAGTTATGACAAGGCAATTAACATAGTCTAAATGTTCAACTAATTATATGTGCTGTATGTAGCTTCCTGTAACACTGGCGCAACCTCTTTAAAATCGGCAATACTAATCTTGTGAAAAACGGGTTCTCTCAGATTTCATGAGGTGTAGAGAAAGTTAATTGGGAGAAATAAATTACACTAATTCCATGAGTGACTTTCAGTCCAATATACACTAAATCTAAAATTTCCTTATAAGGTCTTATAGTGTAACTGCTAGAGCCATTAAAATACAAGATTTGTGTATTTATAGAGTTATTAAGTAATTACCATTGCTCCATTCCATTGAGTATTTTCCTCAGGCATGATTTTATTGGATTCATACCCAAGCTAAAGTATACAGGGAAAGAAAAGTCTGCATTGCATTCACAGTGTGCAGTTTGTGTGTGGGCAGGCGTATGTTTTTTCTTACATATCATATCCTTAGATAGAATGTAACCAAGGAGGAACATTGTACGTCAATGTCTACAGGGAAGCTAATATATTTATATTTAGTTTTCATTTAAATTAGGGGTTTTCCAACATGCCACTCACCCTGTGTTTGTGTAATGTCCATTATTTTCTCATTTTTCATTATTTGCTTATACAGTACATTCTTGCACACTACTGAAGCACAAAAAAGTACTTGACAACATCCGTACCATGATACTCCCACAGTAAGGAACCTATTTCAAGTATTTTAGAATGTTTTATGGTAGATTATGATAGATTTGATGATAGACATATCAAGAATGCTTAGAATCAACTAGTTCATGTCATCAATATGTGACATGATACAATATTATTTTAATAAATCCTCAAACCAACAGGGTTATGCTTAACTATTTCCAATTATGTAATGTTGGTACATTTTACTAAATAACTTTTTAAGAAACAAAAATTGTAAGTACAATAACCAGTTATTTCTAAACTCTTGTTAGACTTCCTTAAAATAATGCAAACCGACTGCCTTAAAAAAACAAACAAATGAAATAGGAATAGTATGATGACAAATGCTTAGTTAGTATAGTTCTCTTAAATTAGAGTTCTAGTAACTAAAAC
This sequence comes from Pimephales promelas, assembly GCF_016745375.1. The sequence goes on from NW_024121655.1 coordinate 147,552, forward strand.
ATAACTGAGAATACATGACCATTTACTTCAAATAAAATGTAATTGTAACCATTGTTGTGTTTTGCATGCTGAATGTTTATTATAAGTGTTAGCAACAACATTTTAAAAGATCATTATTTGACATGAAATATAGTTATGCTATACATCACTCAAATTACTGTGATTTCTTGTTGCATCAATGGGAAGAGAATTACAATAATATAATTGAAGTGCCCAATCAAATGGAACACTGATCACCATAATGGTTAATTTTAGGGAAATCATCATCAACTTATGAAGTCAAGCTTATGTGATGTTCTCTCAAAATTTTCAATTGTATTGACAATTGGACATTTAAGATGGCTTTAGGAAATCAGCGAAAGCAACCGAAAAATAATACAGAAGTGGAGGAAATTAGTGAAAAGTCAGAAACCCCTTTTTTTTGTGTTATAAAATAGTACTCAAACAAAACAATGAATCTTAACTTGGGTTTTCTGAGTAAAAAATTTATAGTATGTGAATATTACCGATTACGAGATTTTAACAATTAAGACATTGAGTAAAGTTAACTAAAAAGTGCTAGTTCAAACCACTGCTGCTTTTTACATGGACCCCAACATCTGTACCCACACTACATGTTCACTCACAAACACATATTTTCAGACAGTAGGCTGGGAAAGTGTAATATTAGCTTATCTTCCGTAGGAAGCAGAACCCACCCAGAATCGGTCTCTTGAGAGACTGAGCAGGCAGAGCTTGTGACAGCAGTTCCGCTCTGACAGACCAATAGTGATATATAATAACAACAACAACAACAACAATGAGCCCGGATTACATTAATTTACTGCTGTCTGTTTACTAATAGATTGACTAATGAAGGACATTGTTCACCATCTCTATAGACATTTAATACTATCTATCTATCTATCTATCTATCTATCTATCTGCTTGTAGGTACACATATCTATCTATCTATCTATCTATCTATCTATCTATCTATCTATCTATCTATCTATCTATCTATCTATCTATCTATCTATCTATCTATCTATCTATCTATCTAATCTTTGTTGCAGTTCCTTATTCACTTTTGTTTTATAAACTTATCAAAGCCAGTTTCACTTTCATTAGGCATTTGAAGTCTTAATTTTGGTCCCTGTCTACAAGTCTTCTCTTCTGATTTGTACAAATGGGGAACTATTCTTAAGAGTAGTGGTGGGGTAATTTTTTCCTGATTGTTTAGTTCCTCGTTTTTGGTTCTTCTCTGTGCACTTCCTCATATTTGGATGGAACTAGTGACTTCTGGGAAATGCAATGTGGGCAGCAGTCTCTGTAAATCTAAGATGGCCAAGCATGTCAGCCACAGTCGTTGGTGGTTTGCTATATTCAGAAAATGGTCTGTTTAGTAATAGGACTTCCTCCATGTGGTTTAGGAGATTCATAGATTTGTTTGTTCATGACTGTTTTCTGCATCTTGCCCTGCAGAAGCATTGGATGAGACCAGGACTATGTGTTCTAGACTGACTGAATAAATGATGAAGTCCCTCTAATGTAGTTTAAAAAGACCCATTTGTTTGAAAAACTATTTTTGCACTTGTGTTTTTCTCAATTATAAGGATTAACTGGCACATATTGATTAAGAATTTATTTATTGTTCAGCATGTCTAATTAAGTCTAATTTACTGTACTGTAATTGGAGATGCAGTGCATGCATCAAACTATATTTCATTCACTCTTACAGTGATTGTCCATAATTACTATAAAGTGAATCTTAACCTAATTGTTCTCCATAAATGTCCAGGTATGTCTTTGGACCATCAGTCTATGTCTGGTGCTTCCCGTGTTAGACTGTCTGAGAGAGAGGAAGAATGCCTGACCTGTTACCTCATGGCCTGTGATGCTGGCCTGTTATATCTGCAAGAGCTTGACAAGGTCTGTGTGTGCGAAGTCTGTCGGTTCACACAGAATGTGTTTTTCTGTCACCGCCGAGTGTCTCACTGTATTTTAAGTATCTCAAGCTTAACTGATTCAAATAAAAAAAGGCATTCAATTTTTACTAACACAGACTTGTTTCTTACCCTGTTCAGGGTGTCTCACATTTCTAAATGCAAGAACATGTTCTGTGTGTGCGCTGATTGAGAAACTTTTCGTGTTTATTTGTAAGCTAACATCACATCTCACAGTGTATGTGTCCTCTTCACCAGACTGTTTGCACGCCGAGTTCCAAAACAGCTAAAAGCAGTTCATCAGTCCTTCATTTTGATTTGGACCCAGGCTTCTTCCTGCAGGCGGCTCTTCAGAGCGCATACCTGTCGCTGCTGAGGAAAGGGTGAGCTCGCACGTCACTGATCTCAGACACTTTACCCACAATTCTCTGGATTTTATATCAAGCACTCATGTTGCTATGTACACACAGTATTCACAGCACAGCTTCACTTAATCCATTAATGAACTCCACTTGAATATATGACCGGGACTGTGTAAACACACCGCTGGTATTCTTGTGTCAACATGACCTGCGTGTGGTGTGGACTTGCCAGTAATGTCCAGCAGGTGTCAGTGTTTTAACACTTGTGATTTGTCAGTTAATCTGAAATTGGCTTTGTTTGAAATGGCATCCTTGCATACTGTCAATTTAAAATTGAAAGATTTTGTTGTTTCATATGTCTATGTGGTGTTTTTAAAATGCTTTAAGACAAACCATGTGCAAATTCATCAGTCAACACCATTGCTGAGTATTTTCTCCTTAAAACTTCAGTGAACCAAAGACCGTCTCAAAATCGTGTTTTGATATCACTGGTGATGTCCAATCAGGCATTTTTTAATGAGTGGATCTCTGAGCTGGTGTGAGTGAGTGGAGGCGGGGCTAAGTTGCATATTCATAGAATCATGTGTAGTAAATGAGACAAGGGTGTAAGATTACATTTAAAAAACTACGTGTAAACTACGTATGACTTGAACATCCATTTAATAATTGACAAATTAAAGGGATACTCCACTTTTTTGGAAATATGCTCATTTTACAACTCCCCTAGAGTTAAACTGTTGAGTTTTACCTTTTTTGAATCCATTCAGCCGATCTCCGGTTCTGGCGGTCCCACTTTTAGCATAGCTTAGCATACATCACTGAAGTGCACAAGACCATTAGCATTTCTCCCCAAAAAAATTACCAAAGTGTTTTGATATTTTTTCTATTTAAAACCTGACTCTTCTATAGTTACATCGTGCACTAAGACAGACGGAAAATGTAAAGTTGCGATTTTCTAGGCTGATATGACTAGGAACTATACTCTCATTCCTGCGTAATAATCAGGAAACTTCACTGTCGTACCATGAGTGCAGCAGGCGTAATGATATGATTCAGCGCGTGAAAATAGTCCCCAGCTTCTAACATGACCGGGACTAAGTTTGTGTAGACATCGCAAATTTTTTTGGGGGAGAAATGCTAATGGTCTTGTGTACTTCAGTGATGTATGCTAAGCTATGCTAAAAGTGGGACCGCCAGAACCGGAGATCGGCTGAATGGATTCAAAAAAGGTAAAACTCAACAGTTTAACTCTAGGGGAGTTGTAAAATGAGCATATTTCCAAAAAAAGTGGAGTATCCCTTTAACATCACCTGTGAATTATTTTAATCTTCTTCTTTTTTAATCCTGTGATGGCAATCAGTCCATCAGTCTTATCTTCTCCTTCTGTTACATCAGCTTTCTTTCATCATCTTATCAATCATGTTGTCCTCCCACAATCACTTCTGCCTGTGTGTGTTAGTCACTTGGCTCAGGGTACACACCAGCTGCGGCGGGTCATGAGGGCCGTGGAGAGTCGGGGGTCGCAGAATTTTCGTAAGGTGAGATCTGAGTAAATGAGATGTTTGATGCTCACTTACACACACAGCAGGTGTCAGTGGTTATTTTGTGTTGTTTAGACAGTAGCGTGCAGGCTTGCAGAAGTGTTGCTGGGTTCAGTGTGTGAGGACGCGTACTGGGATCCACTGTCTCCTCCACCACCCGGCTGGCTGAAGAAAGAAGGAGTCACACACCCCAAAGATGCCATCTACCCCTCGTCCAGACCACCACAGCGCTACAACACTGAGGGGTCAGACACTCTTTCCTTTCACTGATATTCTACTCACTTTTTCATGTAGAAAATAAAAGCAGAACAAACACAACTAGATGAGTAAAGTTTGATGACAGTTGGTGGCTTGACAAAGCCCTGTCTGATAAAAGCTTGAATTGTGAAGGTTTATTCAGAAGTCAAAAATCAGTTAGACAGACCAATAAAAACTCATTTAGACCATACTAGACTTTTTGTTAGACATACTTCAAATTATATACTACTTCATATTGGTGTACTCTGCTAAGACTGCTAAGAAACCACATGAAAAGCATTCAAAAAACGCTAAGGTCACACACACACACACACTGTAACGTTCCAGGAGTGACAACCGCATTTAAATGGAACATATCATGCTTTAAATCATTCATTTTTACATATAAATCATACCGTTGTGGTCTATATAAAACATAACTGCAATGCTTAGGTCTGAATTCCTCATTACTATAGCTCCACAAGCCCCTTTTCTACCCCTTTTCTGATGTGCGTCTTTGAGTGACCCGTTTCAAAGCGGCCCCTTTAAATAAAAAGGAGATGCGTCATACCCCGCCCGCTCTCAAGGTCGATGAGTTCAAGGCCGGTTCAACTCCCTACGTTCAGCCATTATTGTAGTTTGATTAGAGATATACGATTATATACGATACCTTCAAAGAACATTTTTATTCACACGTTAATAAAATGTCAACAACAGAAGACTTGTCCATCAAGCCTTACGTATTCGAGCCAGAGCGAGCGAGTTGATAAAGATGATGACGAACCTGCAGAACAACCTCTTCATATGGATGTATGTGAGTTAGCTGTTTTGTGTTATTAGTGAAAGTCGACTGTTTCTCTTGTTAAAACAATCACACTGACAAGATAAATGACTACGGTCTAATCTTACCACAAAAAATCTGTATTGATAATATGATACGTTTAGAAAAGCATCAGAAAAGCAGCTAAATGACCATTGATGAAACTCAAGAACAATAATACTGCAGGCGTGTAACGTTACTTCAAAACAAAAACAAAGAAAGACAAAGGTACTGCTAAACCCATGACCACCATGTGTTTTAAGAAAGTAAAGTACTTTATTTTTTATAAACGATATTTACAGCGTATTGAAATGCTCTGTTCGTCGTCTCCAAACATAGAAGGAATTTACCTCTCATTCAGACGAAGTCAATCGGCAAACCCTTCTGTATAACGTTACTGGCGGAGGTTGTTGAAGTGGGAATCCTAGGTCACTACATCGAAAAACCGAACATTTTGACTTGCCCTCTCGTAACTTCTGCATCATTGAGCTCGGACTACAAAATCGGAGCGAGAAATAATAATGGCAGATTGCTCGAAGTGTTGGACCAGTAGTCAATGTCCTTATTTGGCAGTTCCGCTGCAAATACGGTGACGTAATTGTTCAAAAAACGTCATAGAAAACAGAAAAATCTGAACAGGTTGAAAAATATGACCAAAACAGAATATAAAGATATAAACGAAGCACCTGAAGAGAATAATTTCATCTTTTCTGTACTTATAAACACTCCAAATATACAACAAAATGCATTTAAGGGCTAAAAAAGTGGATTTTGCATGATATGTCCCCTTTAAATACTGGAGTGAATTTATTCCATGAAGGTACGGAACACAACTCACTTGAATTTGAGATGATTGACCATTTGGTGACCATAACATGTTTGCTGACGTCTTGCATGTTTGGTATCTGCTATTTTTACCAAAATAATATCATAGCCACCTATTTGAGCTTTGCTCTACAAAAATGATAATGTTTATGCCGTTATTAAAGACGTTTCTAGCCTGTTTAACACATTGCTAACATGATTAAGTATGATGCTAGCATGTTTCTAGCATGATTTATCATGTTGCTGTATGTTTTAGCACACTGCTAGCATGTTTAAACATGTTGCTAGTACATTTCTAGCATGTTTGTAGCATTTCAGCACATTGCTACCCTGTTAAATAAGCAGGTTTCTAGGCTTTACTGGTGGCAGACAGACAGACAGATAGACAGACAGATTCTCTAAAAAGATTTTTGTATGAAAGTTTTGATGAAAGTCTATAGGATTGTTCAGTTTAGGAAAACCGCTAGTCAGATCAGTTAGAAAAGATAGCAGACTGAGTCATCTTGGAGTTCTATGCCGAGTTTGTGGGTCATATCTTTGTCAAGCTAGAATAATGTCTTAATTTTAAGCAGTTTTATGTATAGTAAATCTCCCTGCTATCATTAAATTGTACTGTGTACATCAGCCATTTGACAATATTGATCGATCACTAGAGTCAGATAGCTTCGAACAAGGAGATGTGCTGAGGACAGTGCTGGGTTTGTTTGCCTGCTTTAATATTCAGGACACGGCAGAAGGCTATGTTGTGAATAAAACATACTGTAACTGTACCTGTGAGTCTGCAGACTCCAGGCAGAGAAAGGAAAAATACAAGAGAAATGAAAAGAGATGGAGAGACTTTTGAGAATATGTCTGAAGAACAGAAATTAAAACAGATAAAAGGAATATTCCAGTTTATTATTCCTGGTACAGCTCAGTAACATGGGATGGGATGTCATGGAAATGAAGGGATGTGATGGAAAGAAAGGGATGAGAGAGAACAGGCTGTAAAGAAAGAGGAAATTGTTCAGGAGACCAATTAAACATTTTAATAAGGGGACAGCTGTGAGGATGGCAGTAAGTCCTGTGAGCTCAGACTGACATATGTAACTAGAGACTGACACACACACACACTTGTGACGTGTTTTTTCTTTTTTTCTTTTTTCCTGTTGCCACCCTGTAGAGCTTTCTGTCCGCAGGACGTGGTTGAAGAGGCGGTGCTGGTGCTCCTCATCACAGAGTCAATGGTGAGACGGTCTTTCTCGCATTCATCCTTTCTTCCTTGACATGCTGTGCATCTCTTCTTTTTAGCTGCATCTTAAGAACTAGTGCATGAATACTGTATAGTATAAAGGAATAGTTCACTGACAAATCTGAATATATTAATAATATTTTAATCTTAATAATTTACTTATCAAATCACCTTCATTTTGTTTCAAACCCATAAGTTGTTATTTTTAGGTAGATTTTTTTAAGAATGCTCCTCTTTTCCATACATAGTTTAGTGTGACCTCTAAATTGTCCTCAAAAGGGGGATGAGGTTGGATGGCCCTGAATATACTTTATTTGCCAGGCAAACAGTTCAGTTTAATTCAATTAAAGTTTATTTGTTTAGCACTATCACAATGCTTATCGATTCAAAGCAGCTATATTGTTTCAATGTTACAATATAGTAAGTATTCTGTTATCGACCAGAGATGAGTGTATCTAAGTAATATCCATATGGCAGTAATACACAGTTATAATATAGTTCATTGTGTGGTTAGTTATCTTCATGTATTCAGTTAAGCTAAGCTAACACAACAAACATGCTAAACAGCAATTACAACTTATACTCGTAATTATTACAATATAAGGGTCATTTTATAATATGAGGATAGTTTTTTAAAGTTTTGAATGTCGATCCAAAGTTGCGATCCATTATAGGCAAAATATTATATTTGGTACTGTTTCATCAGATAATTCTAGTACAAATTTATGAGAAGCATAATGTGAATGCTTGGCTAAAGAGATACATGTTTTATCTGATTTAAACAGAGAGAGTGTCTGAGCCTCAAACATTATCAGAAAGAAAGACCATTTTATTATGTAGGAGCCAAGTGCGAAACAGTTACAGTACATGCATTATTCACCACCTGGTCATTAATGATAGTAAAGACATTTATAATATACACTATATAAAGAATCCTGAATTGTTGTTGTTTTTTTACGGTTTTCAAAAAAATAGGAAACTGTTTTCAACATTGATATTAATAAGAAATATTTATTGGGCATTAAATCAGCATATTAGAATTAGATTAGATTTCTGAAGGATCATGCGATACTCAAAATTGGGTAATTATGCGGATAATTGAGCTTTGCCATCAGAAAATTAGGAAGGAATAAATTACCTTTTAGAATAAAAAAATGATTAATATAAATGGTAATTATATTTCCAATTTTTTCGAGTTTTTACTGTGTTTTTAATCAAATAAATGCTGTTTATTGCTGTTTTCTTGCAGAAATGTTTTCTATCAGAAATCTTCAGATATGTAGGATTCATTTCCACATTTATATCTTTCCACACTAACTATGACTTTTGGCTTCAATTAACTCCTAATTTCCTGCTTATTAATAAGTAATATGGTAGTTTTGTAGCTTTTAAGTTTAGGTATTGGGTATAATTAAGTGATATAGAATATGGTCACAGAATAAGGCATTAATGTGTGCTTTATAACTACTAATAAACAGCCAATATCCTAGAAGAATGCATGCTAATAAGCAACTAGTTAATAGTTATGATTGAACCCTAAAATAAAGTGTTACTATTTGGTTTTCACCAGTGGTTTCTGACTGTGGCAAAACTGTGCATTTTTAACATCAAGGGCTTTAATGTAATATGCAACTATGGATGTTGTTTTTAATCATATAAAATGTGGTTATGCTTTATTTCGATTCTACTAATTATAAGAAACTTTGCAACTACACGTCAACTAACTCTCCATAGAATATTTGTTTACCGTAGTAGACTGATAGTAGACTGTTTGGTGTTTGTAATAAGTTGACATAGTTGAAAATGTACTTATAGTCAGTAGAATATCTTTTGAAGAAGCATCAAATTAAAGTGTTAGCAGAAATTAAGTAGACACTGCTAATACTCTAATGACTGGTAGTTGACATATAGAGTTACTTATATTCAGTTGAATGTCTACTGGAGGAGGATCAAAATAAAATGTTATGAAATATTAAGGGTGTTGAAGCTGGATAGTTCACCAAAAAAAATAAATAAATAAATAAATCCTGTCAATATTTACTCACCCTCAAGGCTTATGTGGTGTTATTTTAACAGTGGAATATAAAAGGATATGAATATCAAATGTAGTATTTAGAATCTAACATTTATTTAACTGCTTTAGATAAAAAGTATCTGACAAACAAATGAAAAATCTTAGACATTCTACTAACTATAAGTAACATTGCAATTACATATGAATGAACTCTTATTAGAGTGTAAGTAGACTGTTTGCTTAAGGCGTTTTGTATTTGGTTGTATATGTACACAATTCGGTTCTTGAACATTTCACTAATAAGCTGATGAGTTGAATCAGATGTGTCAGATACGAGAATCATCAGTCCTGAAGGTTCTCCTACAGTCCCTGACAAAAGAAATAGCTCATATGAAAAGCTAAAACCCTCCCAAATGATGTTTAATGCACTGAAATAAATTGGTTTCACTGAAAGAAGATTTATCATTTAAACAAGACAGAAAGGTCAAATTTTGGCAAGACAAAAGTTTTGTCGCCTATACAGAAACTGAACAAATTAACTGCAAATACAAAAATATGTCAGCAAATTGAATAGTGGTGCTGTGAGATCCAAATTTAATATCTTGTATGACTTCCATGAGCTTGAAGGACTGCATCCATGCGGTTTGGCAAGGATTCATACAATTTATTGATGAAGTCATCAGGAATAGCAAAGAAAGCAGTCTTGCATGCCTCCCAGAGTTCATCAATATTCTTTGGTTTCGTCTTCCACGCTTCCTCTTTCATCCTACCCCACATATGCTCAATGATGTTCATGTCTGGTGACTGGGCTGGCCAATCCTGGAGCATCTTGATCTTCTTCGCCTTGAGGAACTCTGATGTGGAGATGGAAGAATGCGATGGAGCACCATCCTGCTGCAGAATTTGGCCTCTTTTATGGTTGGGAATATAAGAGGTAGCTAAGATTTCTTGGTATTTTAGACTATTGATGTTGCCTTCCACCCTGCAGATCTCTCGCACACCCCCATACTGGATGTAACCCCAGACCATGATTTTTCCGCCACCAAACTTCACTGTTTTCTGGGTGAATCTCGGATCCATGCGGGCTCCAGTAGGTCTCCTGCAATATTTGCGGCGACTGTGGTGTAATTCAACAGAAGATTCATCTGAAAAATCCACCTTCTTCCACTTTTCCAGCATCCATCCTTTTAGCAGGTTGTGAGCCTTGGCAATTGGGGTGAAGCACAATATCAAGTCTTGTCTAAAATACCAAGAAATCTTAGCTGAAAGAGGAAGCGTGGAAGACGAAACCAAAGAATATTGATGAACTCTGGGAGGCATGCAAGACTGCTTTCTTTGCTATTCCTGATGACTTCATCAATAAATTGTATGAATCCTTGCCAAACCGCATGGATGCAGTCCTTCAAGCTCATGGAAGTCATACAAGATATTAAATTTGGATCTCACAGCACCACTATTCAATTTGCTGACATATTTTTGTATTTGCAGTTAATTTGTTCAGTTTCTGTATAGGCGACAAAACTTTTGTCTTGCCAAAATTTGACCTTTCTGTCTTGTTTAAATGATAAATCTTCTTTCAGTGAAACTAATTTATTTCAGTGCATTAAACATAATTTGGGAGGGTTTTAGCTTTTCATATGAGCTATTTCTAAATCCAATTGATTAATTTAAAGTCAGGTTAATAGCAGGTGTCCACAAAATCTACAAAATAGATAAGCGACAAGACTTTTGTCAGGGACTGTAGACTAGGATCTAGAGACACAGCTTTAACAAAACTCCTGAGGCTCTCTCTGTTGTCCCGTATAGGCCAGTGGCGAGGCAGTGATCAGCCGCACCCCAGAGCACCGGGAGGCGAGGGAGAGCAGCATGCAGGACGCCTCCTCGGTCTATGACCTGCTGAGCATCGGCATGGCCAGGAGGGGGCAGTACTCCATGCTGTCCGAGGTAAGATGTGTCAGCACAGATCAGTATCGACCCCATGCTTTGTAAACAGGAGCAAGAAAGTGACCTGAATTTTATGTAGTGGCTTCTTTCACCTTCTTTTTCTTCGCAACTCGCCTCTTCCAATCTTTCAATCTCTCTCTCAATTTCTCCTAGCTGTATGGGTGATTGTTTTCCCTTCTTCCTCCGCCCTGTCCTTTCAGTAGTTGAGCCGTTGCGTGATGGTGAGCGTTTACTCAGAGACGTTCTCAGGTGAATCTGAATCTAAGCTCAGTGTTTTCAGTAGGTTCATTTCAACTGAATCCATGTCATTTCACTGAAAAGCCACATTACACTGCCATTACTCGCCATTATCAACAAATGCCTGCATAGAAATGTTAATCCTGTTCTCATCAATTTTATCCCCACTCTCTCATGCATGTGCCATGATGTGATGTGTACAGGATACACACAATCCCCTATCGGTTCTGAAAACAACAATATCCTTTCTAGAAATGCTGAGCAATGTCAACCACATTAGGGTCATTCCATGTCAAATCAACTAAATTTCAGAAATTCCCCGGATGAAACTTTGAATTTTGTTCATAATTTTTTCTGAAGAAAGACAACCATAAATAGTGACGTCAAGTCACCTTTATTAATATGGCGCTTTTTACAATACAGATTGTTTACAATCAGCAGCAGCTTTACAGGGATAACAGGAAAATAATGCAACAAAGCTTGTTTCCTAATTTAAATTAATTTACATTAAATGTAATTATTGTGTATTGACTGAGTAATCTACTATTTTTTTACCTGAGATTTAAAGCATGGAGATTGGTAGGTCTATTAGTAAAATCTGTTAACTTTTGCAATCTTTGTTGCATTATATGCCAACAGTGACAGTTCAAAAATGGGAAAAGCACTACTTGTGTTTTGTGCCCCAAGTTTTTGCCTGTAACTCAATAAGTATTAAAGATATCTTAAAATCCTTTTAAATTCTGGTTTTTAACAAACTTTTCTTTTGGTTTCTTAATTGTAAAGGCCCTCCATGGTTCAATCCCAGAGATATGGAGATCTTAATGGGTTTCCATAAAGTTAATTGGTCAATTACACACATTTTTAGTGGTTGAAGAGCACTTTTCTTTTAAAAGCTGATACTTATTGGATTTAAAGCTGAATGCCTTTACTTTATTCTAGTAAATGTATGTTGTTTCCCTCCATCAGAAAAATTGCATGTAACACACCTGCCAAAAATTCACTGAAATGGTCAAGTTGAGGCACATTAACTTTCTCGCAAAAGTGTATTTCTAAGATTCTATATTTTAACCAGGTTTAGGGATATTTGGATGAAAGGATTTTGTTCATTTTAACAGCTTCTGAAGCTACCAAGAGTTCAATTATGCAGTATCATCATCGGTAACTACACATTACCACATTGAAATCTCTATATATGTGTGATTGAACCAAATGGGGATTAAAAAATGAAGATTCTAAAAGAATAGTTTATTAAGAGTTAGAATCTAGAAGGATATCAAGATGTCTTTAATACTTTTAGAGTTACATGAACGCAAACTTTGGAAATATTATATTTATGGCACTCAGATATGTTCTATGCCATTGTGTTGATAGAAAAAAAAAAAACGAGATTAATTATTTGTTGTTAAGATATTCCTCTTTAAAAAAAAAAAAATCAGCTGCATGCAAAGTGACCCATTGTCACAGTCTGTCGTGCTCACCGTCCTGTCTTGTCATCTGCACCACACTTCCCCGGATCCTTTTGTTCCTCTCCCGGACTCACTCCCCAATCAGCCACCTGTTCCTCGTCCTGTCATTATCTTTTTCACCTGTGTTCACCTCATTAACCCTGATTCCTCTGTGTATTTAGTTCAGTCCAGTTTGTTTCAGTTTTGTCGGTCAATGTTCCATGTTACGCCGTGTATCCCATCTTCCTGCCTGTTTTGGAAATAAATGTCTCTCTACCGAGATTCTGTACCCGTCTGTTCTTCTGCCTGCACCCGCACCGTGACAGATTGACCGACCTAAAAACCTACATGGACGCCGTGATCTTCCGGGGGATCCCCTACCCGGTCCTGCGACCCCGGTTACAGCTTGTTCCCCGGAAGTCTGCGCTCACCGTCAGCCCTGCCGAGCCCGCACTCACCGTCAGCCCTGTCGAGTCTGCGCCCACCGTCAGCCCTGCTGAGTCTGCGCTCACCGACAGCCCTGTCGAGCCCGCGCTCACCGTCAGCCCTGCCGAGCCCGCGCTCACCGTCAGCCCTGCCGAGCCCGCGCTCACCGTCCGTCCTTTTGAGCCTGAATGCTCTTCACCGCTGGTTCCGTCCAGCTCTCCAGAGACTGTATGCTCTTCACTGCTGGTTCCGTCCAGCTCTCCAGAGACTGTATGCTCTTCACTGCTGGTTCCGCCCAGCCCTCCAGAGACTGTATGCGCTTCACTGCTGGTTCCGTCCAGCCCTCCAGACAACAGGGACGTCGTGATCTTCCGGGGGATTCCCTACCCGGTCTTGCGACCCCGGTTGCGTCTCGTTCCCCGGAAGTCTGTGCCCCCCGTCAGTCCTGTTGAGCCCGAACGCTCTTCACTGCTGGTTTCGTCCAGCACTCCAGAGACTGTATGCTCTTCACAGCTGGTTCCGTCCAGCCCTCCAGAGACTGTATGCTCTTCACTGCTGGTTCCGTCCAGCCCTCCAGAGACTGTATGCTCTTCACAGCTGGTTCCGTCCAGCCCTCCAGAGACTGTATGCTCTTCACTGCTGGTTCCGTCCAGCTCTCCAGAGACCGTCCAGCCAGCGCCAGAGACCGTCCAGCCAGCGCCTGAGACCGTCCAGCCAGCGCCAGAGACCGTCCAGCCAGCGCCAGAGACCGTCCAGCCAGCGCCAGAGACCGTCCAGCCAGCGCCAGAGACCGTCCAGCCAGCGCCAGAGACCGTCCAGCCAGCGCCAGAGACCGTCCAGCCAGCGCCAGAGACCGTCCAGCCAGCGCCAGAGACCGTCCAGCCAGCGCCTGAGACCGTCCAGCCAGCGCCAGAGACCGTCCAGCCAGCGCCAGAGACCGTCCAGCCAGCGCCAGAGACCGTCCAGCCAGCGCCAGAGACCGTCCAGCCAGCGCCAGAGACCGTCCAGCCAGCGCCAGAGACCGTCCAGCCAGCGCCAGAGACCGTCCAGCCAGCGCCAGAGTCCGTCCAGCCAACGCCAGAGACCGTCCAGCCGGCGCCAGAGACCAGGATCCCGCCCAGCCTTCCTCTCCCGCCTCCTCTCATCTGTCCTCCCTCTGCTCTCCTGCCCTTCAGCCCCCCGAAACCAGCCTGGTCCGTGTATCCCTGGCCTTCGCCTCACACCTCCCCCATTTGGACACTTCCTCGGCCCCCGGTCCCATTGGCTCCCCCGTGGCTCCTACCTCCCTCAGCTCCTCCATGGTCCCTCAGTCCACCAGCTCGGCCAGGCTCCCTCGACCCTCCGGACTCCCTTCGCTCCCTCGTCGTCCTCCCTTCACCTTTGGACTTCATTCCTCTGGCTCCGCCCCGTCATGTCACCCCCCCGGTTCTGTCGGACTCCTCACTCCCTCCAGTCACCCGTCAGCCCTCACGCCCTCTGACCTCACTGTGTCCCTCCGTGCCCCTGTCATCACTTCAGTCACCAGAGCCTACGGTATCACCATGTCCCCTCAGTCCCTCATCAGCACCACATGTCGTCGGTCCCTCTGCTGCACCCTGGTCTCCTCTCCCATCCGCTCCGCCCCTGTCAGTCGGCCCCCTGGTGTTGTCAGCCCCACTACCATCGGCTCCACCAGGGGTCCTCCCTCCAGCTGCTCCGCCCTGGTCTCGCCCTCAGCCTGCGCCGCCCTGGTCTCGCCCTCAGTCTGCTCTGCCCTGGCCACGCCCTCAGTCTGCTCCGCCCTGGCCACGCCCTCAGCCTGCTCCGCCCTGGCCACGCCCTCAGCCTGCTCCGCCCTGGCCTCGCCCTCATCCTGCTCCGCCCTGGGGGGCTGTCTCCTCCTGACCACGCCCTCCACAGCCTCCAGGGTGCCCACCCCCCCCCTCCCCATTGATGTTATGGCGTGAGGCCACGCCTTCCGGGAGGGGGGAGTAATGTCACAGTCTGTCGTGCTCACCGTCCTGTCTTGTCATCTGCACCACACTTCCCCGGATCCTTTTGTTCCTCTCCCGGACTCACTCCCCAATCAGCCACCTGTTCCTCGTCCTGTCATTATCTTTTTCACCTGTGTTCACCTCATTAACCCTGATTCCTCTGTGTATTTAGTTCAGTCCAGTTTGTTTCAGTTTTGTCGGTCAATGTTCCATGTTACGCCGTGTATCCCATCTTCCTGCCTGTTTTGGAAATAAATGTCTCTCTACCGAGATTCTGTACCCGTCTGTTCTTCTGCCTGCACCCGCACCGTGACACCCATATTTGGTTTTCAACCACTAAATATGTGTACAATGACCATTTACTTTATGGAAACTTTAGATTAAATTAAGATTTCCATATCTCTGGGATTGAACCATGGAGGGCCTTTAAAATGAAGATACCAAAAGAAAAGTTTGTTAAGAACCAGAATCTACAGGGATATTAAGATAGCTTTAATACTTATGGACTTACTGGAATCCAAAACTAAAGTGCTTTTTCCCATTTTTAACTCTCGCCGTTGGCATGTAATGCAACAAAGATTTATAAAGTCAACAGATTTAAATAATAGACCTACCAATCTCTCTGTAAAAAAATAAAATAATAATGTCATTTTACCCACCATGTAAAGTGGCTCAAAGACTCTTTTGACCCCCTCCACAAAATAGCGGATTACTCAGTTACATTCATGACATTGAATATTTTGGCTTTCTTCTTCATTTATGTATTTCTTTCACCAGAAAAAAAAAATCTAAATCAATTATATCAGCCGAGGGCCGATCTGGTTGAGACACGGAATGATCCATTATCATTTAGCTTTATTTCTTCTCTAGTGTTTCTTGGAAGGCTGATTCCATGATTCAAAGTTGTTCTCTGACTTTGTTGTGCTCTATGTTTGCCATCAGTGTTTGGAGCGGGCCATGAAGTTCTCCTATAATGAGTTTCATCTTTGGTACCAACTTGGCTTGTCTTTGATGGCAAGTGGGAAGGTGAGATTCGTGTCCTCTTGTCATCATCAATGTTCTATTCATTTCATTATTCATTTGTTGCTAAATCAACAAAATAAAAGATTAAGTAACTGAAAGAAACAAAATACATAAGGTTTTATACAAATTAAACGTGTTTAAATGAGTTCGTATAAATGTTCCTTAGTGCAATTCCATGTCTTCATGACATGCTTTACAGTATGTTTACCTTAAGTGTAAACTTGACCCTTTCAATATGCATTTAACAGTTGGCCAGAAGTGATGCTTTGTATTAAAAAAATTATTTGTATCTTATCCCCACCTGTCGTTTGCTTCACAAGAAGATTCTAGAAATCTTTGTGTTCAACTGCAGAAAAAAAGTCAGATACTGTACATCCGGGTTGGAAGGAGGGTGGGTAAATAATGAGAGAATTTGCATTTTTGGTTGAACTATCCCTTTAACTATAACCCCTGAGTCTGAATTGCCATATGTGTACAATGTGAAACAACGCAGTGCTAGAAAGTTACAGATACTTGTTTAGTAACTGACCACAAATCGTCAACTGCAGTGTTCAGTGACGGTAATTCCCACTCTGCATTTTTCTTTTAGTGTTTTGTCGTAGATGTATATAGTTTCAGAAGTCTCAAATGCATAACCGTTGTGCTCTCCACTTGTCAGTGTTATTAACCTTATACAAACAAGAATGTTACAGATGTACATTGCGATACTCTAAAATGACCCTGTGTTTAACTTACATGTCTGCATCTATAAATGAATAAAACCTGTATTATTAATGATATTGTACAGAATGAGGGTGCAGTGTCAGTCCTCAAAGAGTGTGTGACGATGAAACCACAGGACCCCATTCCACCTCTGCTTGCAGCAAAAGTGTGCATCAACCAGCTACACTGGGTGAGAAAAACATTTACATTTAATCGTTTAGCCGACGCTTTTATCCAAAGCGACTTACAAATGAAGAGAGCAATAGAGGCAGTCAAATCAACAATATGCAAATGTCTTGACCAAACTCGGCGAGACCAGGGCAGCACACGTGGCACAGATTTTTTATTTTTTTTTAAATTAGGTGTTCGTACTACTGAGTCAAATGTTGGACGAAAGAAATGCATCTTTAGTAGATTCTTGAAGATGGCTAAAGACTCTGAGATAAGCTTGGAACAGTCAAGGTAAAGGTCCGTGAAAGGGATTTTGTTTTAGGATGGTGCCATAAGGCAAGTTTACTTGCAAGTTTCTGGAGGGCATGTAGGTCTGAAGTAATGAGTTAAGATATTGGGGTGCAGAGCCAGTGGTTGTGCTGTAGGCAAACATTAATGCGAGCGAAACACATCAAGCACATACAGTATGAACAATATGCATGCATATTACATATTCATCCTGCAAAAAAATGTATCTTATATACAAAAATGTCACACAGTTTTATAGAGCAATTAAATTCAGTTAAAGTTCCAAGAGTTTCAGTCTCTAAACATACACTACCAATATATACAATCACCTAAAGGATTATTAGGAACACCTGTTCAATTTGTTAGTAATGCGATTATTTAATCAACCAATCACATGGCAGTTGCTTCAATGCATTTAGGGGTGTGGTTCTGGTCAAGACAATCTCCTGAACTCCACACTGAATGTCAGAATGGGAAAGAAAGGTGATTTAAGCAATTTTGGCATGGTTGTTGGTGCCAGACGGGCCGGTCTGAGTATTTCACAATCTGCTCAGTTACTGGGATTTTCATACACAACCATTTCTAGGGTTTACAAAGAATTTTGTGAAAAGGGAAAAACATACAGAATGCGGCAGTCCTGTGGGTGAAAATGCCTTGTTGATGCTAGAGGTCAGAGGAGAATGGGCCGAGTGATTCAAGCTGATAGAAGAGCAACTTTGACTGGAATAACCACTCGTTACAACCGAGGTATGCAGCAAAGCATTTGTGAGGCCATATCACGCACAACCTTGAGGCGGATGGGCTACAACAGCAGGAAGACCCCACCGGGTACCACTCATCTCCACTATAATTGGGAAAAAGAGGCTACAATTTGCAAGAGCTCACCAAAATTGGACAGTTGAAGACTGGAAAAATGTTGCTTGGTCTGATGAGTCTCGATTTCTGTTGAGACATTCAGATGGTAGAGTCAGAATTTGGCGTAAACAGAATGAGACCATCATGCCTTGTTACCACTGTGCAGGCTGGTGGTGGTGGTGGTGTAATGGTGTGGGGGATGAGTTCTTGGCACACTTTAGGCCTGTTACAATTCAATTGGGCATCGTTTAAATGCCACGGCCTACCTGAGCATTGTTTCTGACCATGTCCATCTCTTTATGGCCACCATGTACCCATCCTAGGATGGCTGCTTCCAGCAGGATAATGCACCATGTCACAAAGCTCAAATCATTTCAAATTGGTTTCTTGAACATGAGTTCACTGTAAAACTTTACTAAAATGGCCCCCACAGTCACCAGATCTCAACCCAATAGAGCATCTTTGGGATGTGGTGGAACGGGAGCTTCGTTCCCTGGATGTGCATCCCACAAATCTCCATCAACTGCAAGATGCTATCCTATCAATATGGGCCAACATTTCTAAAGAATTTTCAGCACCTTGTTGAATCAATGCCACATAGAATTAAGGCAGTTCTGAAGGTGAAATGGGGTCAAGCACAGTATTAGTATGGTGTTCCTAATAATCCTGTAGGTGAGTGTATATTTATATATAAACTTTTATTCAGCAGCCATAGACACATTAAATTGATCAAAAGTAAATACTGCACTATTAATCAATGAATCCTGGGGAAAATATGTATCATGAAACACGAAAATAGTAAGCAGCTTAACTGTTTTCAGCATTGATAGTAATAAGAAAAGTTCCTTGAGCACCAAATCAGTAAGAATGATTTCTGAAGGATCATGTGATACTGAAGGCAGGAGGAATTATGCTGAAAATTCCGTTTTGTTTCACACAAATAAATTAAATTATTAATTAATTCACATAGAAATGAAATCAGCTATTTTAAATTGTAACAATACTTAAAAAATATTGTGCTTTTTTTCTGTAGTTTTGATCAAATAAATGCAGCCTGAGTGAGCATAAGAGACTTATTCCAAGAACATAAAAAAATCTTACAAACGCCAAACTTTTTGAATCATTGGGTACTTTCCAGCAAAATGATTGAATATGATGAAGACTATGAAATGAAATAAGCAATGTGCATTTCAGGTAAATTCATTTATTTTGCCATCTATAAGTCCTTAAATCCGAATACTTAAATCCTATATAATCCTAACATATTTATTTAAATACTAGCTATTCTTATAACTTTATTTTTTATGGTATGACAAACATTAAATCTGTATTTTCAGTTTTTTTTAATAATATTCAGTGTACAGTATCACTCAGTCTTAGATGGGGGCCCAGATTCAATCACTAATACTGTAATTGACCTCTGTGTTACAACATTAGTAACATTGCCACACCAATAAGACAATGCAATGTACAGTCACGACACTATCAATCAAATACACACTACAGAGATTAGGGCACATCTGGTGAATGCTGAATACAGACCGCATGCCATAAGAGGCTTATAGCACAATAGTGCCGTATAGTCACAGAAACATGATGCATAGGCTTTACTGTCAGATTGCATGCCATCCCAGTCACACTTTAGAGCCCCCCTTTATCATCCCTGCATCAAAACGTTTTAATGCAACTTCTCCTCGGGCAGTTGTCCTTGATGCTGATTCATGTCAACATGTCTAGCATTTAAATTAATGAATATCAAATGACAGAAAGTCAGCTTATTATGCTCATATGAATGATATATAATGTGAATGCATGATTACTTGTAGGGATATGTCACAATTTGCCGTCAAATTTTGGGCAGTTGGCATGACCTAAAAAGTTTTTCTTTTTCTTTTCTACACTAAGCTATACAGATCAAAAATTTTGAATAAATACGATTTTTTTAATGGTTTAAAAAGACGTTTCTTTTGCTCACCAAGTGTCACGAAGTGATTGTGTGTGTTTTCGTTATTAGTTATTGCCCGTCTATTATTTATCCCAGGTGTTTCTCATTTCTCACGCCCCCTTGTTATCTTGTCTAGCTCGTTTGTCCTTTATTATTTAAGCCCTGTGTTTCTGCCCTGTCTTTGTTGGTTGTTGAATTTATGTGTGTGAACGTTGGTGTTTTTGTATTCTTGCTAGTCTTGCTTCTTGTCTTGTTTCCTGTTTCAAGTTTCTGATTAAAGCTACACTGCATTTGGATCCAGTCTCAGCGCTATTTCTCCGCACAGCGTCACACCAAGGCTCAATAAAACTCACAAAAGAGTAAATTAAAGTAATCTTGTGAAATATTATTACAATTTAAAGTACTGTTTTATTATATTTTAAAATTTAATTTATTTATGTTAATTTAGTGCTCAGTTATTACTGGTACTCAATTATTAAAAATGGTTCTTATTATATTGTGGAAACCGCGATAAAGATTTTTTTTAGGATTATTTGATTAATAGAAAATTCTATGAACAGCATTTATTTGAAATAAAAATCTTTTGTAACCTTAAAAAATGTCTTTAATGTCACTTTTGATCAATTTAATGCGTCCGTAGCATATGTCACGGTTTAAAAAAAAAACCCGTTTTGAACATTCAACATAATGATAAATGTTTCTTCAGCACCAAATCAGCATATTAGAATGATTTCTGAGAGATCATGTGACACTGGAGTAATGCATGGCTGCTGAACTGTGTATATTACACATTTTAATGTAAAATATTGGTATTTTTTTATTTAGCTTATGCTTTTGTTCAAAGTGACTTTGACTTTCTTTAGTTATAGTTTATGGTCAATGATGATGTTGGATTCAAACTCATAACCTTTCAGTTTCCTGCTTCGGTGTTAACCACTATGCCACAGCTCTAATATATCACATCATCACAAGTTGATAACCACAGATATAAATCATCCAGATGTCTAATGCATGTTTAAATGTGTGTGTCAGCTGGAGGATGCAGTGTCCCTCGCAGCAGGTGTGGTTGCTTTAGGAGAGTGTGCTGGAGAGTCTCTTCCACAAGCTCATCTGGCCATAGGACTGTGCCGTAGTATGCAGGCAACTGACGGTAAGCCCGTTTATCCTTCTCTGAACCTACAAAATGAGCCAGGCCTCCGGCTGTCCTCATCTGCTCTCTGCTCCCTCTCTCGTGTCTGTGGTGACTCACTGTTTAACTGTGTGTTTGCAGCCACTCTGAAAGCAGACCGCGATGAGTTCAACAGAAGAGCGCTGCAGTCACTACGGAAGTACGCTTGATGTTTACCTTTTTCACTTCAGATTGTGTTTAGGAGGCTTCAGCCACCCACTTTGTTTTGTAATTGTTTGGACTCTTAAAGCCTTTTCTAAACCTCACCTAAGTTGATTGCAGAACTGTTATTAATAATACTGTAAAACACACTGAAATTAGTTTTATTCTCAAAACTACACCACTGTTTAAAAAGTTTGGGGTCCGTACGATTTTATTATATTTTTGTATGTTTTCGAAAGATGTCTCTTAAACTCACCCAGGCTGCATTTATCTGATCACTAATCAGTTAAAACAATAAAAACAGGAATGTTGTCAAATATTATAACAATTTAAAAATAGCAGTTGTCTATTTTAATATAGTTTCAAAACTATTATTTGTTCCTGAATTTTCAGCATCATTTCTCCAGTGTTCAGTGTCACACATGATCCTTCAGGAATAATTTTAATATGCTGATTTGCTGCTCAAGAAACATTTATTACAAGTTATTATTATCGATGTTGAAAACAGTTGGACAGCTTAATATTTGTGTGCAAACCGTGATACATTTTTTTGATGAATAGAAAGTTCAAACGGCAACAGCTGTTCAACAGCATTTATTTTAAATAGACATTTGTAACAAATATAAAAGACTTTACTGCTATTCTTGATCAATTGGTAAATAAAATTAATTCTTTAAAAAAAATCTTTTGAACAGTAGTTATATATATTGTATTTACTTTCTATTAAAAACTTGTGCTGTCGATAGAAGAAAATAATCACGTCATTGATCAGTTTATATCCACAAGTTTCCTACGCCCCATGAGGCCTTGCGTCAAAAGTGGGCGCGACTTCCGGTTTGAAGTAAACAAAGCGCTACTTGACATGCTTGACACTCGTTCATTCAACAGTTGACGGTCATTCAAGTTATAGCGATCCAAACTAGCTAACGATGTGGGAACACAACCTCAACGAAATTAAAAAGGGTGAAATAACAGTGCCTTTACCCTCCGCAGTAGTTGATTGGGAGTATTATAATAACATTATTAATAATCAATACTCATCAAGGCATGTTGACAGACAGTTGTGCGAGCTGACAAACAATTAAAATAAAAATACACACTTAGTCATTGTGCTTTGGAGTTTATTCAAAATTATAAATGAATGTGCTACTTGAATACATTAACTGGCACATTTGGTATTCTGTCAACACAGGCTTTGATCCTGAGTTTAGGTGTAACATCAGTAGAGAACAGCCAAACACATGCTGATAGAGTTTATAGAATATTAAGAATTTAAACAAATGTACACAGGAAGATACTTCGTCTTTTGGGAGGTTGATGGAAACTTCAGTCGTTGGTAGGTTCACTGTGATTTCGTTTTCAGCTTATGTTCAAAACAATCACGTTTAAGCCACTGAATTAGTTTAGTCCGGTTATACATACAACCGCGAACAGCGCATGTTGTCCCTGAGCTCCGTAACGACATCTCTCATAAAGATTGGCGTCTTTAAATAGTAAAATAATTCTCAGAAAAACAGCTAGCCTCTTCGCTAACTAACACACAAAATACCATTGGAATGCTACTTCCGCCGCCTCACCGGAAGTTTCACCCACTTTATTTTTTACATGAGCGCCCCTCGGAAACTTGTGGATAAAAAACACTGAAATTGATGACTAATTTGGTGAATGTAAACGTAACAAAATCACTATTCACAGTGAGCATATTTTTTAAATATTAAAATCATGGAATCTTTTAGACCCTTGCCCAAATTGAAGGGTCATACAAACTTCTGTTCATTTACACTAATTTAATCTGTTAGCAATTGGTTTCAAATTAAATTGTTTTTAATCCCGTTCACTATATAATTTAACATCACAGTTAATTCCAGAGTGTAAACTTAGCGAAGGGTCAGATGTGAGATGACTGGCAGATGTCAGACTGATGAAGACTTCACATAGACTTGTTTTTTGACTGCAGAGCACAATCGCTGGATCCTCAGGACCCTCAGATCTCCTTCTGCCTGTCTCTGCAGCTCGCTCTGGTTCGACAGGTTAGCATGTTAACACATCAGTCTTGCTGACTAGATGCAGAATCGCATGATGATATCAGATTTCTGTTTTTTACAAGAAAAGAAATGTACATGAATCTCTCTCCTTATTTTTGTAGCTTTTGTTTACACACAATATGACTGTCAAAGTCATTATCTTATCATATTTTGAACTTGTATGAACTTGAATGTATGTGTAATAGTTCACCTGTAATTTCAGTCAGTGCTGGTCCCTAATTTGACCTCTTGTGTTTGTGGTAGGTGTCAGAAGCGATGAAGCCGTTGGAGTTGGCTCTGAATGTTCGTGGGGATGATCTGCACTCTCTACACCTGCTGGCTCTACTACTCAGTGCCCAGAAACACTACCAACATGCTCTTGATACTCTAAAACTCGCCCTTAACCAGCACCCGGACAACTTTAAGTATGTTTATATTTGTTTGTTTTCTACTTTAAAGGGATATAGTTCACCCAAAAATGAAAATTCTGCCGTCATTAACCCTCATTCCAAACCTGTATAACTTTTTTCGGTAACACTTTATTTGAAGGGGTGTTCATAAGACTGACAAGACACTGTCATAAACATGACATAACACCTGTCATGAACATGAAGGAGTCTTTATGAATGTTTATGACTTTTGTCATTAAGTGTCATTCGGTAAATTATGACACTTCTAATGCAACGTTGACATTGTTTAAAATGTCTTTGTTATGACAACTTGACATTAGCCAAGACAAAAATGTCTTGATTATGACAACTTGACATTAACACAGACAGAAATGTCTTTGTTATGACAACTTGACATTAACCAAGAAATCATAACCTGTCACAAATATGTCATAACAGGTCTAATTATCAAACTTAAAGAAGTTATTTAGCTTTGCGTTAACATTACATTACCCTGTCATATGTGGTTGGTTTTAACTTTGGCCGTCATGACACCATAACTCTGTCATGAATATTTTACTTGTCCTCAAGTAAAGTGGAACACATTTTACTAGTCATAAAGATGTCATTAAGGGTTATTACACTGTCAAATGCTTTAACAACAGTGTCATTAATATTTCCCCTTACCTCAAGTAAAGTGGAACACGTTGGACATAAAGATGTCAGGTTATGATTTCTTGGTTAATGTCAAGTTGTCATAACAAAGACATTTCTGTCTTTGGTAATGTCAAGTTGTCATAACAAAGACAATTTAAACAATGTCAACTTTGCATTAAGAGTGTCATAATTTACCGAATGACACTTAATGACAACAGTCATAAACATTCATAAAGACTACTTCATGTTCATGACAGGTGTTATGTCATGTTTATGACAGTGTCATGTCAGTCTTATGCACACCCCTTCAAATAAAGTGTTACCCTTTTTTCTTTGTAACACAGAAAAATTATGTTTTGAAGAAGCAAACAGTTTGGCTTATCATTGACTTCCATTGTATGGACAAGTACACTAAGACATATTATATCCTCTTTTATTTTTCTTTTGAGTGAACTATCCATTTAAGTCATATAGTCTGAATGTCAAGTAACTTTTATTTATATAGTACTTTTCACAGTGTTTCAAAGCAATTTTACAGGGAAATATTGTTATAATAGTGTTTAAGTTATATAAACATATATAAACTAAGTTTATATAAGGACTTTATTTAGCCTTAATTTATTTGACTGTAACCCCAATAAATATCCGTTTTTAAAAAACAAAATATCATAACCAGTAGCGTCTGAAACCAACTGCTGGATCTTATTTCAGAAATTAGTCAGTTTTGCATTTTTAGATTTTAATCAGCTGATTTTGCAGTGATTTTTACTGGTCATATGAATTCAGAAGTTAGTAGCTGTAGGTATAGTTCATCATGTGATCTACCAACTGTTTTATAATTTTAAGCGTAAAATACTTGTGCACATTTTCCTAAAAATGTTTCAGTTTTTACATCACCATGTGGGGTCAGTATTGCTCTCAGTGACAGGCAGAGATGAGAATGTCAAAAAAATTATTTGGATAATGCTCATGTGTGAGAGCAACACACAGTTTAAAGACCCCCCAGCATTTCTTACACACTGAATTTATTGCGTGTGACTGAACACAATCGTCAAATTGTCACACATTTCTTATTCCAAGAACCTCTGCCTCTGGAGAAAACAAATCATCACTTTATAACTTGCAAAAGTTAGCTCCGCTTTCTAGAAACTCTGTTAAGGAACAGTTGAACCAGGGTGTTATGTAAACTAGAATCTCTTTTAATCACCTTTTTAACTTCTGTAATCTGACATATTATGCTGCTGTCGGTTAATTAATTGAACCTCGCTGCTCAATTGGACTCTTGTAATTTCGAAAGTGATAAGACTTTTCAGTGATCGACGTCGCCATCTTTGATATTACTTTACTTCCTGGTCACTCCCTGCTGAAAAATCCAGCATTGCTGGTTATCAACATAAGGTATATTTTTCCATACTGGTTGCTGGTCCGCTTATGTTTTCTTTTGATTCCAGCAGACCACAACAAAACTTGCGAATGGGGTTTTTGAAGTCTGTTTGAAGTCACCATTATGGTGATTAGTGTTTTGTTATGTGTCTTTTAGTTGGTCACTTGGCCCATACCTTTTACAATAAACATTTTGGGGAATCAATGACTGACAGCTAGATTTTGACATGGGGGTTTCCAAATGACCATTAAACTCTTTTAAAACAGCAAAATACAATTTTCATTATCAATAGCTCTTTCTTAGCAAGAACTTGTGTCATTAACCTTGTTATTGAACAGACAAAGATGACATGGATTAATAATTTAACCATAACTAAAACAATTAAAATTAAATTTTACTGTCAAAGAGGAAACTAAAGACCCCACAAGACCATGCTGGTGAACCAGCTTCACCACTTCTGTTTTGCTTGAGAATAGCATGACTATTTTTTTGTCCACCTGCATAAACCAAGCTTGACCAGCTTGGAAATCATACTGGATTATGATGGATCTTTCAGCAGGTCTGGTAAGAGAATACAGGCTTGACTCGTTGCATGTTCATACAGCTACTGTACTATAAGTAAATGCGGTTGTCAATCCCAAAAACTGACAGTGTGAACTTAGCCTACAGTATGTGTACTTCATCACTACATCACTGCTGCTCCAGCACAACATCACACATGACATGAGTCTGCCAGTCAGAGCGTCTCGCTGCATCTCTTTCTCACTGGTGTGAATGCTCTGTTGCCCCTGTTTACACACACATTCTTAATAGCACACATCCGCACACACACCCTCACATTCATCTCGCTTCACCCCTCCACCCTCCAACTCACACAGACGTCCACCCACTCCCTGTACCTTGCTTAAAAGAGAGACAGTTAAGGGGAAGAAGAATGTCCCCAGACAGCTGCAGAATTTCTGTTTCTGTCAGAAGCAACTGAAGAAGCTCCGGAAGGGACATCCAATTCCAGAAACTGTATTAACACTGTAAAAGTCTGACTGATGACTCTGGAACAGGAAAAAAAAAAGCTTGTAGGCTAGCGCTATTGTGTCCACTGGGGCAGTCTCTGCTTCGTGACTGGCAGCCTTTTAAAGCTTCCTCCGAATCACACAAACAGCTGCTCCGATTGCCTGAATTGGCAAGAGCGCTCAATGTACACTATAAGTGTACCAGGGGACGGATTGGGCGGATTGGGTGTGGTGTCTGTTCAACCTCAGCAGTGAGAAGGTCAGAAAGTGATATAACCTGAGTCTTAAAGGGTGTGGAGAGCACCTTAGGCCCATTGCCTCATCTGGGTTTATCATCTCTAAAATCCAGTTTGACACACCCAGAATGGCTTCTCAAGACTGGCCTCGGGCGGCGAGAGTTTGGAAAGCCGCTGCTGGGGGCTGACTCCTGCGGCATGATTTCTTATAGACCATTTCAAAAGATGTAAACAACACTGGTCCAGAAACACTTCCTGTTTCAGTTTGTAACTGTTTTCTTTATTTCACATGTAAAGAAAACATCTTAATAGGTTTGTTTAACTTTTTGATTCAATTTTAAATGTTCTGTTGGTTGTATTTTATCCCAGCTTTTATGTAGTGTTAAAAAACTGAAACAGGAAGTGCTTCTGGACCAGTGTTGTTTACATCTTGTGAAATGGTCTATAGTGGCACGCTTTAACAGCGGAAGGAGGACTAGTTGGGCATACCACTGGTGGGGCAAACACAGTACCAACAACACAGCGCCTCCAATGCCCAGACTGGATAGGGGATTGGGAGGTAAACACATGGTCCCTCGAGGGTGGTCCGGCCTTGGCAGGACTTGGCCCCCTCCTCCTCGTGCCCAAAGCATTAGTGACTGTTTGGGCTGCTCAAAATGGAAAGTGCTTAGCTGGGTGCAAGTGCTGCTTCACCTCTGGTCTGCTTTAGGCTGAGGCTGAGCAGGTGCGGGAGCTGGCATGGTGTGCTCCTGAGTCGACGATGGCGACAATGAGCAGCAGAAGAACTCGCCTACTGAAGTTGAAAGTCGCGCATAGCCTGCAACGCCCTTCAGGCCAGCGTGAAACACTGTCTTGTCAGCTTTCTTGATCTCTAAGTTTACAGTGCACAGACATGAACCAATCAGGCTTCAGTATTCCGAGAAAAACCCAAGAGTTTCCCCATACGCATCAGAGACTATTGAAAGGGCTATTTTCAGCAGCCATTACTCTACTCTTTAGTGTCACATGAGTGTTCATAAATCATTTTAATATGCTGATTTGGTGCTCAAGAAACATTTATTAATATTTTCAATGTTGAAAACAATTGTGCCGCTTAACATTTTTTCTTTGATGAATAGAAAGTTCAAAAGACTTTGAAATGACAATCTTTTGTAACATTATACATATCACTACTATCACTTTTGATCAATTTAATGCATCCTGGCTAATTAGAAGTATCCATATCTTAAAAAAGAAACTTATAGCAAACATTTGAAATGTAAATATTTATTACGTATTGTTCGAGTTTGACTAAAGTAGTAAGCAGAAGCACTTATTCAGAATTTTTCTTCTGTCTCTTTTTTGGTGCGTGTTGCACTGTAGTTTATTAATTGTTTTTGTATTTGCTTGTTTTAGTCTTCTCTTTACCAAAGTGAAGCTGGAAGAGGTTTTGTTCGGACCTGCTGCAGCTTTACAGACCTGTACCGAAATGCTGCAGTTGTGGCAAAGCCGCTATGATTTTACCCGACTCAGGTAATGTGTATATGTCACGTCTCTGTTCCAAAAAAAAATTCTATTTGTTTTGTTTGACCATTTGATTAAATTGATCAAATTGTTAAAGTTTATATAAATTTGTACTGAATCAATATCCCTCCAATAAAAAAAGAAAAGAAAAAGTGAAAAAAATGAATTTAGAGAAAAACAAAGAGGATTTAATGGGGCCCCAAATTAAAGGGTAGCTACTCTGCAGAGTTTGAACAAACAAGTTTATATGTTTACATTCATTCTCAAGGTCTAACAAATATGTGGAAAGCCCTTTAATGGTAGGTAAATGTATATGGGGATGAATATCAATATCGTATGAAAAACCTATAAACTGTGGAGGACAGCCTCACTCCAGCACTCCAGCCACACTATACACTCCAACCTACAAGCCTAGAAAGAACTAGACTAGGAAGGACACAGTCTCACTGGGATGCAGCCTTCCATTTGTGAAGCAACCTATGGCCGTGTGTCCACCAAAGTGTTTTAGTAAGCCAATAACGGCAGTGCTCTTCTGAAAACATGTTCCTGCGGGCGCTTCAGCCACACAGCATTGTTTTTTTAGTGTGCTATATGATATGGAATATCCGCAGAATTGTTACTAATATCTGATTTCCCAGATAGTATGTTTCTGAATATAAAAAAATGTCAATACAATGTAAAGTATTTGCCTTGGCTTTTGTTTTCAATGGTTTTGTTCCGTTGTTCTCGTCTGTTGCCAATCTCCCAGCAGGATGTGGTCGCTGTGGTATTTGTCCCGCCCCTCCTCCACTGTGATTGGATGGCTGGGTAAATAGTGACAGTTATGAGTTCTGCATTTTACCAAAGTTGAACATTCTTCAGCTCTTGGCGACCGGGGAAAAAAAAAAAAGATCGATGATCGTTCAGCTCCCATTGAAATCAATTAAGCTAGCCTCAGGAAAAAACTGTTTGATGGACACACGGCCTATATGTTCTAATTTGTTTCTGTAGCTAGTAGATTTGTTTATTTCCTAATTTATTTAGTCTGTGTGTTTATAGCCCAGTATTTCCATGTGATAGAGATGTTGTGATTTCATGTGTTCCAGTGAGGAGGATGACACTAGTAGCATACCCCCTGATCCAGGCCCATTGAGCAGGAAACCCAGCGGCCTCCATCTTACCCTCCCAGACTTCCAGGAGACAGAGACCGGTGTGTATCACAAGCATGTGTCATTGCATGTGTGTTTATGTAACTGAGATGTGTGTCATGTTGTGTCAGGGTCTCAGAGCGCTCCGTCTCTCGCTGTGTCTCGTCTGGAACAGGCCATGTCGGAAGTGTCAGCCATCAGCTCCACCCACAGACACGGCCCTGCCTACATTTGGACCACCCTGGAGCGCATCTGGCTGCAAGCAGGTATGTCGTAAGTGTAGAAATTACACTTCTTTTTTGAGTATAAATGACCTCTTTAGAAGGACATATTTTGCCTTATTTTCCTAGATGACGTCAGCTGAAAGTAAAGTGTTTCATATGCAAATCTTCTTATTTGAATGAAATATCAAGTTTGTAATAGTTTTTTGAGATTTTTTTTCTGTACTCATGTTGACTTTAATACATTTGGGAAGTCAATGACGTACTATGACATTATTTGGATGTTATTTTTGCGTTATTTATATGCTGCTCTGCATGAAATGCGTTTCCCAGGGATCTTATACTGAGTGTTTGTGCCCTCTTGTTCCCATTCCCAGCATTCCTCTGGCATGGGTTCATTTCCTGTCTAAAATGGGACATATCCTGGTTCTTTAAAAATGAGTAAATGTGAGAGCACAAGAGCGGCCCATTGAAAGAATGGACGTGATGTCACACTGATAGTTCAAAATAGTACTGGGCACAAGGGCCCAGTGAACACAATCCAGCTTTTTTTTTCATCTAGCACATATTTATTTACATCAGCTGTCATTTGTAATCTGCCGGTGTTTCTATGTGCTTTGAATCAGAATAACATATTATAGTAACTAATTAAAATGTTTTAAATAAATGTATTTTTACTTCTAAATGTTTAATTTCATTGTTATGCCACTCAGCATGTGTTGTCTGTGAAGAAACAACATAGCACAACTGTGTATGCAGTGCAAAGGCAGCTATTGATGGGAATAGGCCTATCACAACTAAGTATGCAAATAATTACCAGAAAGAAGACCAGTAACACTTCAGTATGCAAATATTACAACAACGCCAGCACTGTTACATTTTGAATGTTGAACATTTCAACAAAATCTGTGGGACCACACCAAAACATTTGCAAAATTTTGCTGTAGGATAAAGGTCCATAGTCTATTATCAATAGTGTAACGATGTTTAAAATACAGCTCAAGCAAAGGTGACTTTAAAACTAGTGTTATTTCATTATTGAAGTATTTACAGTAATAATATGTTGAATTAGCTTTTATTTTTACATTTACAGTTTTTATATTAAAGGTGCAATAGGTGATTCTCTACAGAAAAAATGTTTTGTTATGCTGGTTGAAGTCTCAAAGTCAAACGGTCTAAATGTATTTTATAATATATATCATCTCTGCGCTATGGAAGGTGTAGGACCATATAATGTTTGTTCAATTATTGCATTCGGTCCGAATGAATTGCTACTATGTGTTCCCTGTCAGTTGGCATGCGTTTTTCACACCACTGCGCAGCCTCTTCACACAGACATCATACTGTATGTCTTCAGCGCATTTGGACGCCGATTTGCAGTGAGGGTGGGATCGTATGCTTTTAATGCTAGCAGGCTAAAGTTAGCATTTCCCTAACTTCCCAACTATTGCACTTTCACGTTTTAGTAATTTTGTTGTGTTTTGACATTTTTATTAGTTTCTGTTTTAAAAAATATATACGTATATATATTTCTATTTAGCTTGTGTAGAGCTTATTTAATTTAATTTCAGTGTTATTTAAAAAAATAATAATAATCTGAATCTGCATTGGGAAATCTTTTGCCCTCACTCAAACTTCCGATTGCTTGAATTCCTATTAAAATGACTAGCCTGTAACAATTCAGGAACAGCAATAAATGTGACCGCACCTTAAAGGGATACTCCACCCTTTTTTCATATTAAACTATGTTATTCCCTTAACTAAGACGACCTGATACATACCTCTCTCGTCTCAGTGCGTGCACTCAATTGCTCTGGCGCGAGACACTTTGATAGCACTTAACTAGCCCTGTTCATTCAATATGGGCCAAGCAGAGAAGCGACCAAACACCTCCATGTTTTCCCTATTTAAATACAGTTAGACGAGTAGTGTAACTCGACCTAGGACGGTGACACAAAATAAAATAAAAATAGGGAAAAGGTGGAGGTGTTTGGTCGCTTCTCTGCTTGACCCATATTGAATGAACTGGGCTAGTTCAGTGCTATCAAAGTGTCTCGCGTGCCAGAAGGATTGAGTGTACGCACTGAGACGACAGAGTATCAACCATAGACAGTATAAGAAGTGAACATTGGAACTCAATTGAGACAAGTGAAGCCCGTTTTTGGCGATTTTTTTTTTATTTTATTTTTTTTTTAGCACTTCCGCAGACTCAAATCGACTCAAACAGAGCTTGACAACGTAGATGTGACGTGAGCGACCAGTCTGTCTTCTAGTTGCTGTGGCATGAGAAATCTGAATCATTCCCTTCCGAAACATGCAGAGGCAGAGAGTGTGAGTAAGAGCTGTCCATGAGCTAGGAGATGGAGAAACTTTTGCTAGGTATTCTGATTAATTATTTTATCATTTTGCCTCCACGTTTCCCCGATTGCCCGCAAGCTTCTCCTCCTGTCCATACGGTATTCTCTCTACTGTGCGACAGATAGTCGCGTGGGTATGATGCAATCGTTAGCCTACTTTTACAAAAAAAACTGCTTCTACGGGGCCATAACATAAGCTACAAGGTAATGGAGCATTTTATCCACAAGTTTCCTACGCCCCATGAGGCCTTGCGTCAAAAGTGGGCGCGTCTTTCGGTTCGAAGTAAACAAAGCGCGACTTGACATACTTCACACTCGTTCATTCAACAGTTGATAGTCATTCAAGTTATAGCGATCCAAACTAGCTAACGATGTGTGAACACAACCTCAACGAAATTAAAAAGGGTGAAATAACAGAACCTTTACCCTCCGCAGTTACTTGGTTGAGAGTATTATAATAACATTATTAATAATCAATACTCATCAAGGCGTGGTGACAGACAGTTGTGCGAGCTGACAAACAATTAAAATAAAAAATACACACTTAGTCATTGTGCTTTGGAGTTTATTCAAAATTATAAATGAATGTGCTACTTGAATACAATAACTGGCACATTTGGAATTCTGTCAACACAGGCTTTGATCCTGAGTTTAGGTGTAACATCAGTAGAGAACAGCCAAACACATGCTGATAGATTTTATAGAATTATAAGAATTTAAACAAATGTACACAGGAAGATACTTCGTCTTTTGGGAGGTGATGGAAACTAACGTTACAGTCGTTGGCAGGATCACTCTGATTTAGTTTTCGGCTTATGTTCAAAACAATCACGTTTAAGCCACTGAATTAGTTTAATCCGGTTATTCATACAACTGCGAACAGCACATGTTGTCCCTAAGCTCCGTAACTCTCATAAAGATTTGCGTCTTTAAATAGTAAAATAATTCTCAGAAAAACAGCTAGCCTCTTCGCTAACTAACACACAAAATATCACCCACTTTATTTTTTACAGGAGTGCCCCTCGGAAACTTGTGGATACATTGTCGTGTTTCTTTAGAAATAAATAAAGGACAAATGGGGTCTTTTAACGCCTCAGATGTAAAGTTATTCGCTGTCAAAGTGACGCCAAAATGAATGGGAGTCAATGGAAATGCTAACGCAAGTGAAGTTCTGCTACAAGATGGCAGCTCCCTCGAGGCTTCAACTTCCGGTCGATGGATTACCCCCTTGGTATCAACTCGTCTTAGTTAAGGGAATAACATAGTTTAATACGGCTACAATAATCCCTCTACGGCTGCAATAATCTACATAACATAGTTGGAATAAGTCTGTATGTTAAGTAGTTCAGTCTGAATTAATTGCACATAAGGGTGAGCAAAACACTGCAGCTATCTTGGAAGGACTATACATGTATGCAATTTTCAAAACAACCTTTTTTTGTGTGTGTAATAGCTGGCTAAATTCTCCAACCAGTGATTCTGTTTGAACAAACATAATTATACAACAGGCAGCCGTTGATAAGAACTGTTTATTTGCTGTGGTGAGTCCTAAATGCTAGAGTAGAGCTGCAGATGCTTGCACAGCACTCTACACATAGCCTTATTTAGACATGAGCATGAATATCCCTCTATGAGCCTGAGTGTGAGATTTAAGGGGAGAAGGGGGAGAAGGTCATTGTGCATTTGCGACTGCAAATATGTTGCCTAAGCTGCTTTTTAAATCATCTTGAAAGAACAAAATGCGGCATTCGTGCGATTCTCCTGGTTGAACCACAGCTTGTCTGAAATGAAGCATGTTGGTATTCACTCCTTTACTCTGAGAGTTGTAATGCTGTGGCAGCAGATCCGTCTTTGAGGGTGTTGATGTTCCAGATGGCTGTGTCACGGCCGTGAAGTCAGAGACGTTTCATAAAGATGAATCATCATGCACTCGATTAGAGATAATCTCACAATAAGAGAATTTCACGAAATGACAAAGCTGTCAGTGGAAAAAAGAGAGTTGTAACTGTAATAATATCATTTTAGTGCAATGTCACAAAAACAATTATGCCATCAGAATGGTTTATTATTGTTCTCATTGATCTCTTGTATGTTTTGTGATGCCGTGCCGACCAGGGGAGCTGTTCATCGCTGATGGGCGGATGAAGGAAGCTCAGTTCTGTGTGCAGGAGGCAGGGACTCTCTTCCCGACCTCACACTCAGTGCTGCTGCTCAAGGGCCGTGTGGCTGAGCTTAGGGGCAACGACACCGAGGCCAAGAGCCTGTACGATGAAGCTCTCGCCATCAACCCCAGAGGACACCATATACTGCTTCACCTGGTGAGTGACACACATCCACAGATACATGCTGTTCATCACACTCACTCACTTTAACATCTTGAACCCTAAAACTAATATATATTTAGTTCCACTTTGATGCCCTTTGATATATATATATATATATATATATATTTGTTCTTTTGCAATTTATGTATGTTTGTGTATATGTATATATATGAAGAGTTCAGATGCAAAAGCCTCTAAATGCCATTTGAAATTTTCTTCTTTAATGATGATTTTTATCAAACTTGTATATTTAAGTTCAGTAATTTCACTTAAATAACAATTAATAGGTAATTATCATTGCCATTTAAGTGAAATCACTGAACTTAAATATACAAGCTTGATAAAAAATCATCGTTAAAGAAGAAAATTTCAAATGCCATTTAGAGGCTTTTGCATCTGAACTCTTCAGATATGTGTGTGTGTGTGTGTGTATGTACTGTAAATAGTATGTATATTATTTTTATATATCTTTTCACTTCACATAATTACACGTACATGCTACTTTCTGTTTTATGTGTCTTGTATTGATGGTATTGTCTAACTGTGTTTTGTTCTATGTTGTGCTTTAACAAAAAAGAAAAAGAAAAAAAATATTTAAAATTATTAGTTATCCTATAGTGTCTTGCATTAAAAATCATTTTTAATTGAAGTACTAAATAATAAAAATAAATTAACAAAAAGCAAAATAAAAATACAGAACTAAAGCACATAACAAAAATACTAAAACTTCAACTAAAATTAACATAAAATATAAAAATAAAAGTTTTCATTAATTAAATTAATTTTAAAATTAATTTAGAATATTAATAAATACTATAATTGTATATAAATAAGCACTAAAATAATCCGCTGGTATGAGACTACATTGAAAATCTGCCGTTTTAGTCATTTAAAAATAATCATGTGACTTTGTACAGACGTCAGACGTTCTTGCTTCCATAGAAGCTCATGATGCTCTTCTGATCATTTTCAAATCATGTTAGAGAACAGGATCTTGTGAAACTTGTGGAGTTCATGCAGTTTCAGTGCTGCTGTTATTACAGCAAAAGAGAAAAATACAAATATTAAGAGAATGTAATTTCACATTAATGCATTTTTCATAACATATAAAGCTTTGAAGGTTATTTGGGATATTTTGATTAAGTCGTTGCATATGCAATTTACTGTACATACAGGACAGTATGTACAGCTTTTACAACCCACAGTGATGTGTGCTAACATTAGCTCTGCCTCCACTCTCTGCTCTCATTGTGACTGCATAATGTCAGGCCCTTCATTACTCATCTTCACTGGAGGAACCAAAGTGAAGCTAGGCCATTTTCTTCCTATATCTGGCCAATCAGAGTACGCGTCCCCACTATTTTTGGACAAAAGACATAAAATATCAATTCCCTGAGCTGATGAGGACTAATTCTGTGCTTGCTGGTGATGCCCTGCATAGTCCACACACACACACACACACACATGCACACAGACAGCCTGTCTTCATCAGAACGTCACACCACTGATTTCTTGAGCTTGAGCTGCTATGATTGAACTGAAGTGGAGTTTTGAGGGAATTCATCTAACGGGTTAAACATTTCTGTTCATTATGACTAGAGAGACCGGCGCTCTCGTTACGCCCGTCAATTCTCTGAGAGACAATTTATTTCAGAGCCTATTTTTTCACCTACAGTACTTGTAAAAGTAGAATATTATGACACAATTTACTCACATGTTGTTCCAGAACCAGGTAAATCTCATGGAAATATTTCCAATTCACACAAGTCAATGTAACGGAAATAGCAATAGATATTTTTTTTCTTATTGTGACGTACATCTGAGTGAAAAAGATACAATTGTTGGGTTTGACTTAGCTGTCCATCGGTTGTTGATTGGATCGAGGTAGATCTGAATGTTGTCAGAATTATGTTTAGTTTCATTGTGTTTTTGATGATGTG
Source organism: Pimephales promelas (assembly GCF_016745375.1). The sequence goes on from NW_024121655.1 coordinate 184,018, forward strand.
TTTCAGTGTAGCGTTCTCCATACCCCTGATAGTTTCCTTGGTTACTCATTAGTTAATAATTATGTTCACACCTATCCCATTTAATTCCCTCTGTGCATATATATATACAAGCAGGACGAGATCGAGGGCCGTGGTCGAGGGCTCGCGCCGTCCTCCCACGGCCCTCAACCTCGTCTTTCTCGCCATAATATACTCCCTGTTCTGTTTAGTTCCTTGTCAGTTCTCATCCTTGTGTTATGTGGTAAAAAATTATCTGTGTATTCTCCAAGTGTTTATTAAAGCTACACTGTGTAACTCGTTCAGTTTATTCTTAGCTAAAACACTTAGTTCTTTCAAAAATATATGTGCTCATATTAATGTATATTTACTTCGTTCAAGTAATAAAGTATTCTCGTGAGTGTATAATATGCCATTGAAAATACATACGGGTAAGGGGTTCTAATGTCGGTCGCCATGTTGCCCCTCCATCTTGAAAGTACAGTAGCCAAAGAGGGACATAGCCGTTAATTCAAGCTTCGCCTTTCGTGTTTACGTTTGAGTTAACACTCATGGACGAGGTCGAACTGGAAGCCATGTTAATCTTGGACTACATTGGCCACCGTAGGAGTTAAAACGAAATCGGAATTGAGAGGAACAGAAAATAATATTCACTGGATGGTCATATACCTTTTCACCGCTAGATGGGGGTAAAAATCACACAGTGTAGCTTTAAAGTTCCTTTGTTTGTTAATTCTGCGTCATGCATCTCCTTGAGACCACAATATGCATGACAAATGTGAGCTTGCAATCTGTTGTAAGATAGGGGTGACGATTTAACTACACTAAATGATTGAAGAATTCACCAGAGAGGAGTCTGTCATTTCATTGGTAGATAGATTTATTACCCCCCCACACACACCACCCCACCAAAAAAAAAAAAAACACACACACACAGTCCTTAGGAGAAAGTTAGCCACAGCCATCTGTGCCTCCAATCTGTGGACCACCTTGAATTTAAAAGGCTGTAATGCCAGATACCATTGGTATCTTTCAATGCGGTGGAGCCACTGCAGGGGCGCGTGGTCCGAACAGAGAGTGAATTCCCATCCCAGGGGAAAATAGTGGAGGGTGAGAATGGCCTATCTAATCACCAGACACTTTATTCAATGGTGCTGTACTATGTATCTCACTTATGAGATACATAGTACAGCACTTACTCACAGCTTATGACTCTTCTCCCTCTATCTCCTGGGACAGGACCACTCCATGCCTCCTGTCCGACGTGTCAGTCTGCAACAAAAAAAGAAAAAAGGAGAGAAAGGTCAGGAGAGTGTAATTGCGGCCCACCGCACAGAGCAGCCTTTTCCTGGGCGAAAGCTTGCTGACACAGCTCCTTCCACTGGACGGGATCTGGTGCTTTGAATTTAGTTAGGTCAGTCAGGGTCAGCGGGCTGGTGAGATCCCAATAGTTTGTCACAAACCTTCTGTAATATCCTGGAGAATCGGAGAAAATTGGGCGGCACCCCAAACAACCTGAAAGGAAGCGTAACAAATTGCTGCAATCAAAATGGAATGCAATACTGCAATTCCAGTGTTGAATAAAAACGAGCTGTACCAAGATGATAAAGCAATTCTTCAACCCGCTGCATTTAATATGCATAACATTTGGACACAGCATTCACCTTGCAATAATCCACACCGAATCTTACAGAGCAGTTGGTTTTAGACATAGGTTTTTGTTCTATTACTCCCGTGTCTAGCATCGCCTCTAATTCAGTGTGAACCTCCTTTTTTTGTGTTTAGGTAAACGATATGGCTGGCTGTGCACCACCATGCCCTGCTCGGTCTTAATATGGTGGTGAATGAGATTAGTTTGACGTCTCAATTTTTGCCGTTTTCGTGAAAGAACTTCCAAATATGCAATTTCCCAGCAAACACATAACGTTCCCCTAACGTTCCCGAATGGTCTGATGAGGATATTTTTTTGGGAACCAAACAAGAACGTTATAGGAACGTTCCATGTAGGTTATTTTTAGGTTCCATTTTTACAACGTAAGGAGAATGTTCCGGGAACGTTCCCTTAACCTTAAGGGAAAGTTCTAGGAACGTTCTGGGAACCAAAAGCTAACGTTCCCAGAACGTTCCCAGAACCTAAATTTGTTTGCTGGGTTAATCGTTCCACCAGGACGGTTGTTTTTGGGTGATAGACGTTTGTGCGAATCCATTTAATGCCCAATAATTAGTAAAGTTTGTGTAATGTTCATGACAGAAATGCTGTGCCCTGAGCAGTGAGAATCAACTTGGGAGATTCAATGAAAGTGCGTCTGCTACACTTTTTGTGGAAATGCTGCACAGCGCAACTGGTATTGTGTTGCATAGTCAACCAACACTATTGCAAAGAGATGCCCATGTGTGGATCATTCTAATTGCTTGATGAGGTCCATACCAATTCTCTCGAAGAGTACCTGCATTTGAGTAAGAGGGCGCAAAGGCGCATTTGGAGAGCCCGATCCTAAATGTCCTGCCATACGCTGCCTGGAAATATTTTATCTTAATTAGTCTGCGTGGCTTGGGTCACTCAATACATCCTATCTTTTAAAATAGCTAAATATGGATAGAAGAGTGGTCGAGCTGGTTGAAGCTGAAAGCAATAGCATGTTTTGATGTCTCATCCTGAGACTGTTCGAGGGGAAAGTCATCACGCTCTGTGAGGATTAGCCTCTCAAAAGCGCTCTGTTCCCCTGGCTGCACGACCTCACCCCTTTCATGCTCTCTCTTACCACTAGAGACATCCACACACAAATACCCCAATAATTGGCTAAAAGCTGGCCAATTTGTTCCTAATATTAGTAGATGTCAAAAGCGTGGGTTTACTGCGACCAATACACTATGCTAAATTTAATAACAGCAAGCATTACTGGATATTTCACCACATTCCTGTGTACACACTGTACCTGAACCATGCAGCTCTTATCAAGGTTTGGTTACATCCTAAATGCACTAAAGCCTGATAAGCACCCCCCTTAAAACTCACAGGTATTTGGTACAAGCCAGCTTGATTGGGGACAGCCTGCGGTTCATCCGAAACCCAGATCAGTGTCCTCACCTCCATCACCAGATACCTTTTAACAAAGTGTCCCAGGTCCCTGCAATGCCAACAGGCCAGCCCAGACCTCTCCACTAGCCCAGACCTCCCCACCCACTGGGCAGTCCTCTCTACCCATCGATCAGGGTTGGGCTCTAGGATGGAGATTTGCATGGGAACTAGGGAGAGGGACTGGTTTAGAGGAAGAGAGAGTGATAGAAATCATTTGGGAGGGGAGAGAGAGAGGGTGACAGATGGCAGGGATTCGCCGATCCTGGGGCACGGCACCATCTGGTTTTCCGCCAGTTGAATGGCCAGGTCCAGAGATGTCGGGCAGTGGCACTGGACCCATTGCACTGTCTTCTTCGGCAGTGGCGCAAATGATTTGCTCCATATCCACTCTGTCGATGAACTGCTCATCGTTGTTTTCCCCAGAAAACAGCCATATATGGTACGCGTCCCAGAACTGCTGAGCTTTTACGAAGGGCCGGCCACTCTCTCCCTGGTCCAGTGATCAGAAGCGCTGTTGCTCTGGGCTGAGGCCCACCCACTGTATGTTGGTTTGCTTCAGGTCTTCATAGAGCAGGAGGTTCTGGACTGCCAGCTGCTCCTGCCACTTGCGCCTCTCCCTAATGCGACTGGATGAGGTGCACCGGCCAGTGGGCTTGTGGCCACTCACATGCCTCCGCGGTTCTCTCAAAGAGATTAGTGAAAGCCTCCGTGTCATCTTCTCGTGCCCCAACTTCGTTAAAGTTACTTCGTTACTTCATCTTATCTGACGCGTTGAGCCTGGTCATGGGCACCACTCGCCACAGCACAGACACTCTATTTCAGTTGGCATAGGTTGGCATATTCCCCCACATTCACACCACCAGTTCGTGTTGGCCCTCATCCTCACGTCCTCAGGCTGTTGAGCGATCGCAACATCCTCCTCCTCTCGGTCTATTTCTAAAGCACGCTCTCCTCTTCTGAAAACTCTGGTTCAAATAGGTAACGTTATGGCTCTGGCTCTTGACTGTCTGAGAAGTCACCCTCTTCGTCTCTCACAAAATCAGACATGTTCATCGCCAGTCATGTACTGTAAGGAAAATAGTCAGGTAGCTACTATTCAAGCCGGTGTGTTTACGGAAGTCGTGGGATTTCATGTGTTGCGTGACGTCTCTGCGCCCAAGTAGCAGTGATTCGCCTTAGCAGCAGTGCTTCGCCTGTGCTTCCCCCTAATATAGTCCCAAGTCAATATCTGCCTAGGAAATCGCCTAGTGTTAATCTGCGTCGCTATTTGTACTCGTTGTGAATACGCAGGGAACAAGAAGTAATTACGTGGGTTTGTTTATTTTTTTTTAATCACTTTTACTCAGGACATGCTAGCTGGCAACAAAGGAATCCATTCATTGTGCTAAGCTAAGCTATCGCCGACCCTGTCAAACTAAAACAATGCATGCACTGAGACAAAAATGCATTTGCACACATATCTAAATGTAGGAAAGAATGTGAATAAGCCATATTTCAAAAAACGGTGGAGTTTTCCTTTAAGGACATGTGAGTGGGTGGGGCATGGTCATGACTGCAGCGGCTTTTCTTCTTCCTTCCCGGGTTTCTGCAGCAGTGTGATAATATACAGAGTAAGGAAGGAAGAAGACAGTAAGGAAGGAGGAAGGGTCAGCTTACTGAAACTTTTGCGTTTATTTGACTCTTTCAATAAAACAAACGGATCAACAGTATTTACTTTAGATAAAAGCAATCAGCATGTCTGTTTGCAACGGCAGTTAGTCTGCAGACATTCGCACGAGTCCCCAGTCCAGTCTGCCAGATTCCCGTTTGCTCGTGGCTTTATCTGGTCTCTCCATGCCAATTAATGCAACAAGACACAGGTGTTTGTCATTTTGCACTTGACCTACTTATACACTGCTCGTCTCCTGTCTCTCTCTCCTGCTGCAGACCTGTCTCTCTCTCCTGCTGAACCACCCCTCACCACAAACATGTATTTAGAAAATAGAGTGTATATCCAAATTCAAAATTCTCATTATTATAATACAATTTCTATTAAGTTAATGGAAGTTATTCATTAGAAGTATTTAAATGTATTTGTTTGTTCATTTAATTGGTCAAAATGTTACAAAATATTTCTTTTTTATATGTTTATGTAACTTTTTTTATAAAATGAATCCTCTTTTTATTGCCTGTGTTTGAAGGGGTTGTAATCACACATTGCAATGATCCACTTTTCGGGTTTTGCTATTATCTCTGTGACATGCATGCGCGCTCCCGAGCCTCTCTATCCTTATATACATTTTCTATTACGTAATGATCCATTGTATTTTATTATTTTGTGATTGTTTTTGATTAACTGATTTTATATGTACAGCACTTTGGTCAGCGGAAGCTGTTTTTAAATGTGCTTTATAAATAAACATGACATGACATGACATGACATACAGTCTATGTGACCAACGGCACTTCAGCTGACAACATGGAGTCTGATAACACCCCAAAACGTCCTGCATCCAGCACAACACAAACTCCACATAAATAAATAAAAAAATAAAATAAAAAAAAAAAGTTTTATCTGCTCAAGCTCGTTAGGCAAACCGTGAATCTGATCGACTCCGGACGAAAACGAGGATCAGATCGGTAACATATTAGTACAACATATTAGTAAACTCAAGTGAAATAGCAAGGTAAACTTAAACTAGCTACACAAAACATGAAATGAATACAAAAGAATGTTCCAGGATAACAAAAAGTCGGTGCTTTAGGATGTAACTTATTTTATTTACTAGTACTACTGACTAACGTCGTCATCCCACTACCATATTGTTTATACACATTTCCAGACACGTTCAGTACAGTAATGTTACTTCATACGATCTTACTGTTACACTAAAATTGTTCAATAGTCTAGTTCACTAGCCGTTTTCGTTATGATATTATACATTCACCTATGTTGACATTGTTACTTGTGAAAGATACACGAATAGTTAGTGAAATGGCTTATGCTATATAACATCACATGTCGGCTAAATGCAGTTTATTGTAACATTATCATCGACGAGCACAGAGCATTAGTTCAACGTCAAGCTGATAAAAGTAGGCTATTATTGTAACTGCATTGGGAGTTTACATTAGTTTCCAGCATGTTGTGTGTGATGCTTTCTCCGTTGGGTTGAAAGTCTCCGTTTGGCCGGTAGTGAAAGTGAATGCTCGCTCTTGAGATCGAGCATGCACAAGCACACGAGCACGAGCGCTCTTGTTGCATTCTGAAACATCACCGTCAGAGGCCGCTAAAAAAAACCACATAGAGCACCTTTAAATAAATGCTGTTTAACTTTCCAATCGTCAAAGAATCATGATAAATACACTTTTGGTGTCACTTACAATGATATCTGAATAAGCATGTGATGCTGAGGTGTTGCCAAAAATCAGTGTTGCCATCATGAAAGCTTACACTTTTACAGTCAAGTCAAGTCAAGTCACATTTATGGGTATAGCGCTTTTTACAATACAATACAGCATATATTCATCTGTTTCTGTGGGGGGCATATGAACGTGTGTATGAGTCATTACTCAGAGCATCTGGATGTTATATTTATTTTTTTTCATTTGGGGTTATCAGCTGATGTGAGTCAAACACGGTGTCTCTGAAGTCTCTTTTCTCGTGTCGAATGAGTTTAAGCACACTGAGCACTGTGACTCAGCACCTCATAATTTTCTCTTTCTGCCAATACATCTGCCTTCTTTGAATCTCTGGGTCCTTTCTCTGTTTCTATTGCTTTCTCCCTCCCTCTTTCTATCTCTGTCTTCTTTCTGGCTCTCTACCATTGCCCTGTCAGTTGATTAGATAATGCAAATACATTATTTATAACACTTCACTCCTTCTCAGGCCTTTATGGGATGCCTAGCAACCAGGCAGTTGTATCATACGGTGCAAGATATCTGATAATGAGACATAGAACCAGTGTTAAGGCTGTTTCACACGAGATGTGGCATGTATTATAATCAGTCGAGGCAGAGTGAGCTTTATGGTTTCACGAGCTGATGTTGCTTTGCTCATTAAGTAAATTCAAGTCACCAATGTAACATGTTGAATTAGGGCTGTCTGGATGATTTTTATTGTATTTTTTATTTTGAGAACCACTTGGTAAGGCTGTTTATTCACTCCCAAACTCAACCCAGGGCTACAAAAAAACAAAACAAAATCATAGGCATTAGATATACCATGGACCACAGTGAAGACAGTCATCAACAACTGTAGAAAGTACAGGGCATCCCTTCATCCAAGCCTGGCTAAAGTTAGCAAAATTAGCTTTGCAAAAATAGCTTAAATTTGGTTTTATTTTACATTTGTTTTATGATGTAATGGCCGGCGCATATAAGCAAACTAAACTCAGCGCCATTCACTTTGGCACCCAGGGAGCAATTGGGGGTTAAGTGCCTTGCTCAAGGGCATCCTCAGTCGTTCAACACTCTGCCGGTATTGAGAACCGAACCTGCGGGGTTACAAATCAGAATCTCTAGGCCACAACCGCCACAAGGTACTCCGGTAAAATGCGATCTTATGGTCTAATAAAGTAGCACAACCTATTCACTGCTTAAATGAATTTATATGCATTTCATTGTATTTAGTATACAGAATTGGTAGTGTGTTGAATCACTCGAGTTTTTATAAAGAACATAGTCATCCAAAATCAGTTCAAATAGGCTTTACATTGAACATAAACCAATATACTCACAGCAAGAAGGTCCTGGGTTCGAGTACCTATAACAAAGCAATAATCACGTCATCCTCATAACAGATGTAGAGATGAGTTTGTGTGGAGCAAACACTGGATCAAGAGCTTCGCTATGAAATGTGCAACTCATTTATTTCATTACATTTTTTAGCATTAAAGTGTTGACAATTATGCTGATTTATTGGGGAACAGCAAGAATATAGTCACTGCATGTGTAAATGTTCTTGCTTTGTGTTTTTCTGTAATTCTAGTAGTGTTTGAATCAATGGTTTGCCTATGTTATGGTTCTCTGCTTGCAAACACACGCATTGCACACTGTGTGTGTATTGTCTGCCTTGTAGCTGACACTTGTAATCGTAGCTGGTCCCAGCTGAATCGGATCAGCATCCTGTTGGATTAGCAGAGTTCAGATGCAGGACCGTGATCCTATAGCAGTTATTCAAGTGCCACCTCTGCTACATCCATATGAAAATGAGCCAGTTTATGCCCAAATGTGCTAGCCTCAAATCTGTTTATATTTTAAACCATCCTTCGTGTTGCTCTGCTGTTCAGTCCTCCAGCTATAAGACTCATAAACACCTGAATCACCAGAACAGCCTCTTACTGCGCTGTGATTGGTCCACAGGCTTGTCAGTCTGTGTATTCCTGCAGCTGTGTTATGATCATCCTTTCAAACATGCCCTGCCTGTGGCTGCTTCTTTCACTCGTGTCTGTGAGAGCCTCATTTCCTGGCTCGCTTTTCTCTCTCCCCAGCGGAGTCATTCTCTCTGATGTGCTTTTGAAGTGCCTGCATAATCAGCAGTCATGTGCCGCAACCCAGAAATACAACTGCAAGTGTGCTTGAAAGAGGACACGATGAAATGTAATTGCAATGGGTAAATCATGGTGGTGTTGGTGGGATTGGGGAAAGTACTAACAAAAAGGGAAAGGGAAAGGGAAAGTAACAAAATTTTACTCTAGGCATAACCGCCAACTCACTATGCACATGCACTTTTGTTCTAAAACCACTTTTCATCTCATACCATTGATTTACAATGTAAATTTTATTGAGATTTCAGATTCATGAAGGTTTGTTGGCATGGGGAAATAAGTTGCCAAAGCATTTGTAAATATGCATACATGCTGTACATACACATTCAGCGCAATCTTTTGACCATACGTCAACATTCGCCTTTTTAGGGTACCCTTAAACGTCGGTTAGATGACGTTATCGGATCCTAACCCTACCCCAGACCTAAACCTACCCCTAAACCTACCCCATCACCTAACTGATGTTAAAGGTAAAGCGTCAGTTGTATGACGGCCCGAGATCGTCAACCAACCGACGTTTAAGGGTACCCTAAAAAGGCGGATGTTGACGTATGGTCAAAAACGTCCCATGACGTCAGCTATATGACGACTTGGGATGAGACTGTGTTAACACATTTACAAAACGAGTCTTATTTATCATCAATATTTCTGGTTAATTTTCCATGAAATGAAGACTGTACATTTTAAATGTGTAATATTATGCTGCAAATAAGGTAATTGTGTGTAGTACTGGGCAGTAATTTACGTATTTGGCAGATGTTTTTAAAGGGTTAATTCACCAAAAATGAAAATTAAGTCATTAATTACTCACCCCCATGCTGTACCAACCCCGTAAGACCTTTGTTCATTTTCGGAACACAAATGAAGATATTTTTTTATTAAATTTGAGAGGTGGATCACCGCTACATAGGCACCCTAAGGGATTGAAACTTGATGGCCCAGAAAGTCAATGAAGAAATGTTTAAATATTTCATGTGACAACAGTGGCTCAAGTATAAGTTTATCAATCGACGAAAATACTTTTTGTGTAAAAAAACTAACAAAAATAACGACTTTATTCGACTACTCCATTTCTGCCTTGTAGGCCTGAGACGAGAGTTCTAGAGATTTCCACGACGCGTGCCCGAGAATTGCGATCTTCTTTAACAACTTTAGTTCAGTTCTCGCGCATGCATCGTGGAAATCTCTTGAACTAACCCTTTAACCCAAAAAATAAAAAGTTTCGCAATTTTGTTGTTCATGCATCCACTGGGAATTGTACCCATGACCTTGCTTTACTGTTTGAACTGTAGTATTGTCCTGAAAATTCTGAAAAATATATTTTAACCTTTGACCATATTTGATATATCTTGATATTTATGTACTTACCCTCCAAATTGCCTTTAAATCAGAGAAATTACAATTTTATTAAAAAGTAATTTTTGAAGTAAATTTTAGTCGAAAGTTAATTTAGTTAAAAAAATAATTATAAAGCATTTTTCTACTCTGTATTTCACCAAACACAATCAAAAATGTTCATCATTTTTTATGCATCAAAATTACATATGGTGTTACACAGCAATGTTTACCTAAATATATACTTAAGACATTTTAATACCCGGCATGGGAAATCCATTTTTCAGTGATAACATCAATATGGTGGGCTACATCAAAATGACTGTTTTGGCAAGTATCCTCCTAAGCCCAGTTTTGACTGCGTTAAAATAAAATGTCTTTATGAACGTAAACAGAAAATCTGATCCGTGTCGGAGCTGTGCATTTGATCTTAAAGTGACAGTAGCTTAATATACCTGCTGCTATCTTGTGCCATTAATGCTAATTAAAGAACAAAGTAAAATAAAAAAATAAAAAACTGACTGATCTTGACCAAGCAGCAACCCTCCTGTCTCTTTTTTAAAACCAACATGGAAGTGACTTAATCGACTGATTCCAAGTTGACCCATTTCTACTTCATCCATACTCTTATAAATAAACACTTTTATTTATAGAGCAATGTACAACATGAGCACACCATCAAAAACGTCCTACACTCATATTTTTCTTGCCCACAAGCATTTTAATTTATAATCTAGAATATATATATATATATATATATAAAAACAGTTTAGCAAAAATACATTACACATCAGAACAAAATAACAGTGTAACTCTCCCTCGCTTCCTGTCCACAGGGGAAGTTGTTGGTGCGCACAGGCCGCGTGGGTCTCGGGGAGAAGATGCTGAGGGACGCGATACAAGTGCATAACACGGCACACGAGGCCTGGAGTGCCCTAGGGGAGGCGCTACAGAGCAGAAGCTGCTCACAGGCTCCCGACTGCTTCCTCACCGCACTGGAGCTGGAGTCCAGCTGCCCTATCCGGCCCTTCACCATCATCCCACGAGAACTCTGACACATCTATGACACTCTGCTGGCTTTCAATCACTTTAATGACACGTACTGTATATCAAAAACTTTGCACTTTTGACTCTTGATTGAAAGGGAGCGTGATCGTATTTGTGAAATTTCACAAGCAAACAAGGTCCGTCGTGAATACTTTTCGCTCACCCAGTTTTCTGTTGAACAATGTGGCAAAAGAAAATATATGAGAAAATTCAATGTGGGACTTTTTTTGACGTCTCAAAAAATTCCAAACTGCGAGAATTCCCATTGAAACGTCCGCGCTATTTCACAGAGCAACAGAAAATGCGACCTTAAAGGGAGAGTTGAAGAATGAAAATTAGCCCATGATTTACTCATCCTCTATTCATCCTTCTTTCAGACGAATACAATCTGAGTTACATTAAAAAATGTTCTGGCTCTTCCAAGCTTTTTAATGGCAGTGAATTGCTGTTTCTGTTCCCCCACACGGCTCCAGATGTTTAATAAAGGCCTTCTGAATTCTAGTTTCCAGCCAAACGAACATACGGATTCTACATACTCCTAATGTGCAACTTGTGACGTCAACAGTGGTGGAGGAAGTACTGAATCTCAGTACTTAAGTAAAAGTACAAATACCCAGATAAATATTTACTTTAGTAAAAGTAGAAGTAACACAATGACAACCATACTTAAGTAAAAAGTAAAAAGTACTTTATTTTAAATGTACTTTAAGTATTAAAAGTAAAAGTACTTGCATAACAATTTATTCTCTTAATGTCTATTTTCTAATGATTAATAAAACATTTAATTCTAACTCATTCAACCTAATAGCCTACTCCTATAATGATGTTCAATAATGATGGAAAAAAACGTCACCATTTCTGAAACAAGCTTGCAAGTAGGCAATGTACACATCATGCTTATCCTTACTATATGTTAATAACTGTGTTTGGCAGTAAACGAGATTAATTTATGGTGTAATTCTGAACCTCTTGGCTTGCCATAATCCTAACCAAACCAAACATATATTACACGCGGTGTGTTTCCTATGCACGTAAAAACAAATTTTCGCGTATGAGTTGCACGATAAACACACTGCGTGTGAGACGCATTTAGTGTGACCGGGTTGATATACTGTATCTATGGCAACCAAACGTCACTGGTGAGACAAACGTGCAACGAACGGACGGTCAGATTACGTTTTGGCAGGGGAAAAACTGATCAGAAAATGTAACGAAAATGTAACAGAAGTTGTAGAAATGTAGTGGAGTAGAAAGTATAATAATTGCTGCAAAAAGTAAAAGTAAAAAGTAGGCACTATTTATTGTACTTAAGTAAAGTAAAGATACGTGAAAAATGTACTTAAGTAAAGTAACGAAGTATTTGTACTTCGTTACATTCCACCACTGGACGTCAAAGTAGCGTAGTGCGTCATTTCGTAGCGTAAATATCAGCAATACGCCGCATTACTCGCATAAGTAGTGAAATCCGTGTGCTCATTTGGCCAGAAGATAGTAATTTTAATTTAGAAAGTTTTAAATATGGATATTTTTCTGACACAAACGCATCGCTTCACTTCAGAAGGCCTTTATTAACCCCGGGAGCCATGTGGAGCACTTTTATTGTGGATAGATGCACTTTTATGGACTTCAAAACAGAAACAGCCATTCACTGCCATTATAAAGCTTGGAAGAAGAGCCATATCATTTAATATAACTCAGATTGTATTCATCTGAAAGAAGAATGTCATATACACCTAGGATGACTTGAAGGTGCAAATCATGGGCTAATTTTAATTTTTGTGTGAACTATGCCTTTAAAAGCCTGTTCACACCAACAATGATAACTATAAGGATGACTATAACTATAATATTAGCTTCTGCACCAACAGAAGATTTGTTTAATATATATTTTTGACGACTGCTACTTTATAGTCAGGTGGATTCTGATAGACCCTCAGTGATTCCAATAATATTTGTTCTTATTTATCTTGACAGTGGTATGGACTTCCATATTCTCAAATACAACGTATTATGACAGAATGACTGAACACATCAAATATTTTCTTTTCAGAGACTGAGTCTTGTTTTTCAGGGACAAAATTGTTGAATTCTTTCGTTCATTTTAATTTCTTTTAGTATTTATACACCCGGTAATCATCTGTACTGTGTGCTGGTTAAAGATTGTTCTTATAAAGAGTGATTTTTGCAATCCCAGTGTCATTGTTTTCTGTTGTTTTCATTCCTTCTCAGTTTCGGTCCTGTAGCTCCACAGCACTTGAATATCTTATGTAATGTTTCCAGTGCTGTTGGTGGAGAAACCCTTGGTCTTCTTTCTCTGGGGCGGCTGTGGTTGCCTAGCAGCCGAGCCTTGTTTGAGTTTCTGGGGAGGCTGTTGGATCTTCAGCACGTGGGTCTAAAAGCCTCATGGAAAACAGCGCTGTGCTATTTTAGCCAGTTCTGTTTGATGACGGGATCAAGATGTTAATTAGGGAGAGCGTTGAACAAATGCATAGCATTGAGTTGGGTTATGTAAGTGTTATAAGTGGGATTCTTGTTTACTTGCACGCATCTACAGTATACATGCCCACTGTTTCTCCTGGCACAGTTTAACGAGTGCTTTTGAAATTGTATCTCTATTATCCTCCCATTTCTATTGTTTGAAACCGGTCTTTCTGGCCTCTCTGCATGTTTTGGCATAGTATTGTTCTGAATCACTTCCACATAATATGTTGTAGAGCTTTTTCTGTTTTAACTATTGCTGATGCATAATTCAAATGCTTGACCACAGGAATAAGAAGGTCTTATTAAATGGGGAAATGACATACTTTTTCTGTTTGAAAATCCATTAAGTCATTTAAACCGATATACAATACACATTCACGTTGAATGTGTTTGCAACAGTTTGTAAACGTGTTTCATGGCTGGGTTATTGCAGGTTTTCAAATATAAACGTGATGTTACTTAATATATTATTGATTTTAAAAATCAAAATGTGTTCATGCTGCATGGTAATATTCAATTTAATATTTGACAGTTATAGCAGCTGGGTTTTTTTTCTTTTTTTTTTATATAAAATAAGTATTTTCATACCAAAGCCCTAAACCACAACGTAAAAAAAAAAAAAAAAAAAAAAAAATCGGAAACTACGAGAAAAGTGCCACAAGATTATATAGTTTAATGGTATTCATATGGCCTTTATATTTCAACCATAATGCAAAACAAATAACGATATATACACTGCATGCAGAATTATTAGGTTCATTTTTAGTCCATCTTCTCCCTGAAGTCTGTTTTGCAGAGATGGACTAAAAATGAATCATTCTAATATGGTGATTTAAAGCTCAAGAAACATTTCTCATTATTATCAATGTTGAAAAGAGTTACTTACTGTACATTTCATTTTTCATTTCAGGATTCTTTGATTAATAGAAAGTTCAAAAGAATTATCTAGCTTTTTATTCTATTAAAGCTATTTTTGGGGGAAAGAAATAAAATAAATCAACACTTTTATTCACCAAGGATTAAGTAAATTGATCAAATGTTACAGTAAAGACATTTATGTTACAAACGATTACTTTTGTACTTTCTGTTCATCAAAGAATTCTGAAAAATAAACTGTACACAGTAATGACAATGAAAATTCAGCTTTGATCACAGGAATAAATGACATTTTAAAATATATTAAAATAGTAAGCAGTTATTTTAAATTTTCGCAATATGTAACAATATTACGTTTTTTTTTTTTTTTTTTGGTCAAATTTCTGCAGCCTTGGTGAGCAGAAGAGACTTCTTTTTAAAACTTTAAACATTTACCGATCCAAAACGTTTGATTGTGTATAGTATTATAATGAAGATAATGCAGTAATTATTTATCTTGATTTAAATTATTTATTAGTGTAGAGTACAAATTATTATTACAGTAATGAGAGTTTAATTAGTATCACCATTGAGGTTGATGGGAATAACAAAATGTGATATTGGGATTTAGACAAAATTAGTCAAAAACATGCAAAGTTACAATGATTTTTTCTGAGATTTACTCAAATAACATGATCACTTTTCTCTCTCACTTCTCTCTGTTAGCGGTTGTCTCTAGCATTATAGGAGCTGTAGTGGGGATACATGGGATTATTTGGAGAGGTAGTGAGTGATAAAGAATGCTATTCATCATTATAGCATCAGCCTGAATGATTTTCCTGACCAATCATGCATTTCCCAAAAGCATCGTAACTCAGCCAATTATGGTCGCAACGACAGAACATGCAACAAAAGTTACTTTTGGGAAACGCATCCCAGGCCAGCCGAGCCCAGTGTCCCAACACAAAGTTCCCGTATGGCACACACAGGAGAACTGGGCTCAATATATTTCATAAATTTTGAAAGAAAAGGGAATGATAGATGGAGGCCTTTGAAGTGGAAGCTTGTCCATTGGGATTGCACAACAACTGGGTTCTGGAGGTACAACTCTCCATAGAGAAATGCATGTATTATGCACAAAACTTTTAAGACGGAACTACCATATTGTTAAAGAAATAGTTCTGTCATAATAACAGGGCTTGGACACAATGACGATGGATGAACAATGAACAGGTGCGTTTATTTATAGAGCAGCAAGAACACAATTCAATGCAGGAAAGTAATGACGAGCATGAATAGAAAAAACAATAGTCTATGAAAGATGATTACTGGTTTTGTCTTACAGGTTTAGACATACACTCACAAATAATAACAATAGGTTTCAACATGGAACAGGTAAAACCAAGGGAAGTTTGTAGGCAATGAGTCTGTGTTCTTCAGACAAGGCCAGACAACTACTGGTGATGTTTATGTGTTATTGTGCAGCTGATGAGTGACGTGTGTGATCAGTACTCAGACTCTGAAGGCTGAGTGGCCATTTAAACAACACCGTTTTCAACTAAAAATGGAACAGTTTTATCCTTTTTGGTTTTGGGGCGTGAACAAGCAATTTTTGAAATTAATTGATACCACTCTGTGTAAACTACGAAAACGTGAATTTGTGAAAACGGTGACATCATGCGTATGAGTATTACGTGTTTAGACTATATGTACAGCTTTCCTTTACAACATGATGACATCACCAATACTGGCCTGGCAGCATAATGCTGCGTTTCGAGAATCCGTGTGAATGCGTATCGTTTTGTCAGCTGTACGTGAAAAATGCAAAGGGAAAACTTTTCCATTTTTAGTACATTGTTGTTATGTAAGCTTGGCGTGATTGTGACAAGTGTATCCAAAAATAAAAAATTCTGTCATTATTTACTCAGCCTCATGTCATTCCAAACCTTTTTCAGTTTCAATTACTACTGACTTATATATAACTAATATATAAAATACGAATACTGTGGAATTCAATGAAAACCAAAACTGATTGCCAACATTCTTCAAAACATCTTTTCTGTTCCCCTAAAAAAATTTAGTCATACCGGTTCGGAACAACATGAGGGTGATAAAATCGTGACAGAGATCAAGCATAGAGTTAGTTCTGGCAGGTCATGTCAGTCAAGCTTGCAGAAGCTGACTCTTAGCTGATCCACGTCTAGGTATACCTATAGGAACACGATGTCTATTACAACATCCTTATATAAGCTCCTTCAGTATTATCAGCAGCTTGTAGAGCTAGTTACCCTCCTCCATCCCCAGCACCTCCTCTTGTCCAGTCAGAACTTGGCCTTCTGATATTCCTCTTCAAATCAGAGTCATTTTTCTCAAATTGTGTTGTACATTAAAGGGATAGTCCACTTTTTTTTTTTTTTTTTTTTGGAAATAGGCTCATTTTACAACTCCCTTAGAGTTATCCATTCAGCCGATTTTCTGATATTTAGAAGAATACCAGTAACCAGACAGTTTGTGTCAGGGACACTGTAGGTGTTTCTCAATGTCAAGGATACTTCCTTGGCAGGACGGGTCCTTCCAAGTCATTTCCTTCAGAGGCTAGGCAAGGGTCCTCTTTAGCGTTCGGAGAACATGTAAATGGACAGCCCGTTCTCATCCTTTAACGTCATATAGAACGCTATATGCAAAAACGGCGCTATACTACGCACATGGCTCCCTTTATCGTTAATATAACACGCGAACCCAAGACGTTATAAATCCTTTAGCGTGAATATGACACGTACACCCTACCCCACACCTAAACTTAGCCCTCACAGCACGTGTTATATTAACGATAACGGGTGCCATGTGCGTAGTATAGCGCCGTTTTGTCACTAGCGTTCTATATGACGTTAAAGGATGAGAATGCGTTGAAATGGAACAGGCTAGCAAGTGCACGTCATTGCGTCATTACATCAGTGAAAGGTCCGCTTCGGCGCTGCAAAAATCATTGTGCTGGTGTACTGCACTGTTTAAATACACTTGACAGTCCTTATTTTGTCTTGTCAGTCCTCATAGAAATAAATAAATAAAGGGATAATGTATAACCAGGCGGTTGTTATTGAAAACAACCCCGCAAACTCTAAAGCAGAGGGGTCTTGATCAGCCGGTTGTATTCGCTGTAACAACCGCCTTGCTATACATTTTCCCACTTATAACATGGCTACCTACCAAATAAATCAATAATTTGACACAAAATATTGATTTAAAAAGGAGTTTATTCATTCAAAAATGATTATATTACCGGAGTTAACAGAACTACCTCCATAGCAACATGATCTAACGTTAGCTGTTAAAACACATGCAATTGTAAAATATGTGACCAACAAAAAAGGCTATGAAGTAAAAATTAAAAAGTTAATCACCAGTAAAAGGGAACAGCTTTAAATCCCCTAAGCAAATTTGAGCCGATATGCAAATAGTTTAACAAACATTAAATAAATGGCTAAACTGAAATTATACTTGCTTACATTTAAAAGCATATTGCCGTTATCACTCCGACTCTGCTAACGGTCGACATTTTTTTTATTTTTTGAACAAGATAGCAAAGCTGCGCATAGGATTGTGGGTGATTTAAGAGCGCGAAGGCTACACATATGCATCCTTTCCTGTGTATGGGATATTTTCCGAACGAAGGACTCAGTCCTTGGTTGAAATTCTGAGGATCCTTGACATTGGAACAGTCCTTCGACGGACGTCGATGACGTAGCATCCTCGAAATTCCGGCTTCCGAGGATCCTTCCTTGACATTGAGAAACGTCTATTGGTTTCTCACAGTGGATTTGAACCCAGGTCTCTCACACCAAAGGCATGTGTCTTATCCACTGCACCATCCCCACCCCACATCAGTGTCTGGTCCCAGTGGGAAGTCAATGGGACCAGAAACTGTCTGGTTAATGATATTATATCAGAAAATCGGCTGAATGGATTCAGAAATGGTAAAACCCTACTGTTAACTCTGGGGGAGTTGTAAAATGAGCCTATTTCAAAAAAAAAAAAAAAAAAAGTGAAGTATCACTTTAAATTCTTGAACATTAAATATATTTGCAACACATGTTGGTTTTGTTCTGTTTGCCCTGCTGCTCTCCCGACTCGCTGCTTCTTGCCCAGAACAGAACCACACCGCCAATCCAAGCTGTATGCTAATGCCAATCATCTTTGACGATATATTTGGGTCAATTTACTAACAAAAAAAAGTATTTGTCAAATGTATAGTTAAAAAACTAAACCACCCGCAATATTTAAAAGAGATCCACCAATAAAAGAAAACGCTTTTACTAAATAAATTTTACATAGCTCAGCAGCAACCACCCCTCCAATGAAACATTGCAAATGAAAAATAAAATTCCTAATTTTGGATTATTTATTTATTTTATTATTCATTCATTTATGTACGAATTATTAAATATTTTTTAAACTATATCTTTTTTTCTTTCTTTTTTTATGGTAGGTGAGGCAGAATTATGACTGACAAAGTTGTTAGTAATCTAAATCAAATTAATTTCATGATTAACAAAATTAAAATCAGGATCAAAATCAGACTCATAATGAATAACAAATGTTTGGCGCTCTGAATATCTTCTGGAAAGTTGTGTTTAGCAAAATCATATCAGTCTTACTCTGATCCATTGTGTAAAATGACTGGGTAATGAGAAGTCAGCACATGCAGGTCATCGCTAATGAGCATGTTTGTAATGTCCCTGCTTTGTTTTTCACGTGGATTGATTATGTACTAATGAACAAAAAGTGATCACTGTCCTGAGAAAGCCTCTCTCGGGTTTCACTGGGCTGTGTGTGTGTGTGTGTGTGTGTGAGAGAGAGAGAGAGAGAGAGAGGGGGGGGGGGGGGTCTCAGCCACTGTCCTTGGCTGAAACAGAGAGAGAGAGAGACTCTCTAGTTACTCACAGGTGGCAGACCAGCCCTGCTACTCCTGCTCAGACTGAGGTGGGACTCTGGAGTCATGGAAGGTCAGGTGTCCAGACTGAGTTACAGCCCTGACAGCTGGCTGCTCATAGATTGATGGGTTTCTTTTTTGATGAAGAAAGTACGAATGTATGATGATGCAAAATTATACAAAATGGGGCAGTTAAAAACCATTTTAATCCCAACAACTTAGCCACAGACAGATCATATTATTGGAGAGGAGAAAGGATGAAAAAGGACCATTAAAAACACTGGTGGTTCGGGGGAAAATCTTGAAAATTATAACTTAAAAAGACCACTTTAAATGTATTATTAGCCACTGAATTAGCTTCAGCAACCACAAGGTCAAGGTTGTCTTGCATTCACTCTCACATCAGGTGTGCTCAATCAGTTGATGTTCTCTGGAATGAAAAGTTTGTTGTACTGTTCATATTTCACAAACAATAGTAGCCCTGTCCTGATCTACCACTGTCCCGAACCCAAACCATTCTCTTTAAAGTAACATGAGTCATATAATAGACATGTGATGTAGTACCAGCACCTGTCCATTGCAATGTAAAATGATACTAGGCCTCCAGCCACTTTTGTCTAGCGTGATATTGACTCTGAACATGACCCTGTTAGAAAAGACTTGTGTGATTGCATGAAGCCCTATAGTGTCACCTGACTGCACACTAGTCTCACTCGTTCATAATCTATTTTTGAAAAAATGGAAATGGTCACCATTTTTTCATTACTCACTTATCGTGGGTATGTATGTGCACTCTAATTTTGTACTGACTTTGTGCAGTTGTTGATTTGTCACCAATTAGTCAAATAAATCCAATAAAGAGAGTGACGCAAAATGAACAAGGATCACAGAGAACAGCACCGAACAGACAACTTAGAACTTAGTTCATCATTGCACATCTGCAAAACTAATATCATAACAGTCCAGTGTAAGTAAGTTCAATGATGTTTAATTTTTGTTTTAAAAAAGTTATTAATTTAGTTAATTTTTGTGTGTGTGTATATATATATGAAGAGTTCAGATGCAAAAGCCTCTAAATGCCATTTGAAATTTTCTTCTTTAATGATGATTTTTAGCAAACTTGTATATTTAAGTTCAGTAATTTCACCTAAATGGCAATGCTAATTACCTATTAATTGTTATTTAAGTGAAATTACTGAACTTAAATATACAAGTTTGATAAAAATCATCATTAAAGAAGAAAATTTCAAATGGCATTTAGAGGCTTTTGCATCTGAACTCTTCATATATATATATATATAAACTAAATTAAACTAAATGAACTAAACTTAATAACATATATACTGTAAGTATATGGAGTAAACCGTAATATCATCATCCAGCTCAGTTCATTGCTTGTATAGAGAGCCTAAGTCCCTCCCCTTCCGGTCGACCACCATGGGACTTTATTTCGGAAAAATATGGGCTATATGCACGCATAAGTTCCGCATTTGACGCAAGGATGCTCGTCCATTTCCGGTTGTGGAGATTTAAGTGGAGGAAATCCAAGGAAAACGGGATTATGGCAGAGTCTTCAATTGCATTGGACTCTACGATCGGCGAAAGTTATCGAGCATCCTTACACCTTCACCGGAAATACCGCCGTGCATAGAGCCCATTGTATGGTAGTCAATGGCGAGAGACAACAAATATTTTGATCTCGTTTGAATTGGGCCCTGAATTGCACATATGATGTTTGTCAATTTAAAAGATACATTTTTAAGTACAGAAAGTCGCAGTTGGATGTGGAACCATTGTGAAAATACGTACTTACAAGGACTACAAACCCCAAAAGCGCTTAGGCCTACGTTATAATAGTCGTACGTTATAATCGTAACGTTACGCCGTCATGCCTTAGTGATTTGTACCAGACTGCACACACACGAGCAGCGGATCTCGCCCGTTGTTTCGCTACTCGGGAGATGTAGTTCATTGAGCGATTTTCACATAAAACTAAAAGTTACTCTTCTGTTTTATGACAAACGGCGACGTTTTTGACTTTCAGAATTATCTTTTAAATTGACAAACATCATATGTGTAATTCAGGGCACAGTTCAGACGGGATAAAAAAATAAGTTGTCTCTCGCCATTGACTACCACACATATTTTTTCCGAAATAAGGTCCCATGAGCCGGAAGCGGAGGGGCGGGACTTAGGCTCTCTAGTGTCAGGCAGATCAATATTATTACCAGCTGTATTCGTTTATATGTATGCAGGGCAACCACCCATAAGAGCATTACAAAAATCTAGCCTTGAGGTCATGAACGCATTAACTAGCTGTTCCACATTTTTTATTTAGGTATATTTTTAAGATGGAAGAATGCGGTTTTGAAGACTTGACAGAGCAGCCATCAAGTGTTCTAGGTTAGTATGTGGGACAATCATTAGAAACTGTTTTTTTTTTTTTTTTTTTTTTTTTTTTTTTCAGGCTTCTCAGTAATTCTTAAGACATAACTATAGTATATATAATACTATATAATATATAAAGTAAGGTAATTGTCTCGTTTTAGCCAGGTTTCTGTCAGTTTCTGCTGTAATGATGAGTTTTATGTACTGGTGACCACTTGGGCTACCCTGTCTTCATTTCTTTCCACCTTGATTATGTTGCACCGATGTTCATGCTCATTTATTAATAAATTCATATCAAACTCATTTTTGTTTTGTCTTTGATGGTTACACTGTCTTCTGGTTTCAGACCCTTTCTGCTTCAGCCGCACAGGTACTGATTCTACCATTGTTCTGTTGTCTGATTTTAGCTTTTTCGCACCAGCAAACAATACTATGCTACTACCATATGGCTGGATGTTTAGTGAAACAGTGCGGGTCACGTCATTTCCACATGGTGAAATACATTTTGAGGGGGTGACCCACACCATTTAAAATTAAAATACTTTTTATAGAAAACTACCATCAGTACAGTCTTCAGCATTAATGTGTACAGCTTTTTAATTGAGCACCAAACTACTGAATGCACCGTTAAACATTTTGCATTAAATTAGAAAAATTGGAAATAGATGCATTTTTTACTCAGAATTTGGACCACACAGTAGATATATATTGTAGATTAAATGAATTTATTAGATAAAGACATAAATATAGGCCTACACAACACAACCCACATGTACATTCTCATTAATGTCAGCAGAAATATTCAAGACCTCAACAATAGGGTCAAGCTATATAGGGTCAAGGAAATAATAGGGATGAGGGATCCCAATTACGTCGTCACGTCGACATTACGTCTCCCGTTTGTAACCGAGACATTTTATTGTGTGACAATGATCTCTTTGTTCAGGCTGAATGAGTTATTGGAATGTGAGAGTCATCACAAAGATTTGTTCAATACATGGGCAGCCACACAGTCAGCTCATGACATAACAGAGATTGCAGATATAGATTTTTTTATTTAAATTGAATCAATATTAATATTTCAATGTCATATCTTACAAATCGTGTTAAAATTTATACACATTTCCTTTACCCTTTTACAAATATTCAGCATAAACCGTTGTTTTGAACTTACTTCAATGTTAAAACAACAACTGACATTATTTCAAACACATTTTAACAAGGTCAGTCGCATACCTGCTGGCAACATCCTGCTTTCAAAAGAATGGGAAATATTACAAGATGGAATATTTGTCGGAATGTCAGACAAAAGAGAGGGCAAAGTTCATGGTATGTTGCGAAAAAGGAGGTCATAGGCCCAGTCCACTTTGCCCTTAGTGCTGAGCCGTTGACCTCTGTGCCATGTGGGCTCATGCACACCTGGTCCGGGAGTTCCCTGTCAAAAAAATATAGAAAAGGTAGCAAAATAGCAAAGGTTTGAGACTTTTGGCCCCATTTTACTTTATAGCATGCACATTCATCCCATTTATGATAATCAATACACTGATTTTGGTGTTGTAAGACTTAATGTAGGGTTGTACAGCTTGTTATCGAACAGGGATAGAAATGGTGCTCACCGAATGCACACTGTACAGCCGTGGTACTGTAGACCTAAAGCAGGAAGTGATTGCAATGCCTGTGCTTGGCCTTGGATTGTAATGTCCAGGCGCTGGTCCCTCCTTCTAAATCCATTAATGGAAGTCAAGTCAACAAAAGTACATTTCAAATTTAATTTCATTAACCATTGATGGAATAGTTCACCCCAAAATTTTCAAATGAACTTCTTTTATGAATCTTTCATGGACCTTATTAATTTAAATCGCAATCCACTTCCAGGGACAATCTGATAAACTTGCCCTTTTGTGTTCCACGGCCTGAAATATTCCTTTAGATTGGAAGATCAAAAAATCTAATTAGAGTTCTCCAAAAAAAAGCACTTCATCAACCTGTGCTTGACTCTATGTTCACAGATATAGGTCTATGTGCTTTCAAAGCCATAGCTTTTTTTAAAAAGAGAGATTTCACTGCTCAGCGCCTGTGCTACAGAAGCTGTCTGCTATCATTACATGCCATTTGATCCCACCGGTAGCCTCATTTGATCCAGCTGGCCTGTTCAGTGGTGTGTGTGGCGGGTTGAAATGTGCCGGAGGTGTTAATGCTGGCTGCAGTGGAACTCACTTCTCTCTGCCTGCTTGCTCATGATGTCAGCTTCCGTTGGTTTTAAAGGCATCTGGCCGTTGCGCCCTTCTACGGGACGGCCAGCCAGCTCGGCATTCCCCTGAACAAGAGCGGATAGCTGTGCCATACTACACATGTCTGAAGAGGCACTGACCTATTATTTCATTAAGGGACTCCTGTCCAGAAAAGCCATATTCAACACCTTCCAAAACAAGTCACTCACAACTCAATAAAGAAAATATTAATATCAAAAAAGCTTTCTCTGTATTTTTAAATGCCTTAAAGGGATAGTTCACTTTGAAATTAATCTTTGATGTCTTTTTAGCTTACCTCAAGGGCATCAAAAATGTAGGTGTCTTTGTTTCCACAGTATTTTCATATTCGTATTTCGTATTTTGATATTTTTAGGTCAAACCGTTCTTGTCTGTCAGTCATATAATGGAGGTTAATGGGGTCCACCCTGGGTCCACCTCAAAGAACATGGACAGAGAAGTATAATTAAGTATGTTTCAACAAAATGCTGTGGAAACAAAGACACCTAGATCTTGGATGCCCTTGGCTTGAGGTAAGCTAAAACCAACACATTCTCATCCTTTAGCGTCATATAGGTGACGCCATATGACATTTCGTCGAAATACTATGCACATGGCACCCTTATGCGGCAATATATCACGCACTATTATAGGTAGGTTTGTAGGGTCTGTGTCTCATATTGATGCTAAAGGATGCCACTCACCTGTATGATGCCTTGGGTTCTGTGTGTTATATTGACGCTAAAGGGTGCCATGTGCCTAGTATTTTGATGAAATGTCACATGGCGTCACCTATATGATGCCAAAGGATGAAAACAGGCTCGCTGAAACATATCAAAAGTTAATTTCAAAGTGAACTATCCCTTTAAGGTGAAAGTGAAAACTACCCAGGAATGAAAGATCTCAAATGTCTCTTCTTGAGTTTCAGATAAAAGATATCAAACTGTGCTCACTGCTCAGAATTGCCTGGATACCGGAGTTCTTAATATTACCTTAAACATATCTCATCAAATAATCTTAACTATGTGATCCACATTCATTTTATAGCTTTATATGCTTTACAGGTGAGTGAATCATTAAAACAAGTGATTGTTCAAAAACGCAGATTTATCCACAAACAAAAGAGGTATAGGCCTCTTTATTAGGTACACCGTACTAGAACCAGGTTGAACCCCTTTTTTTGCCTTAAGAACGGCCTTCATTCTTCATAGCATAGACTAAACAAGGTGCTGGAAATGATTTTGGTCAAATTGACAGAATAGGAACATGCAGTTGCTCCAGATTTGTCAGCTGCACATCCATGATGTGAATCTCCCGTTCCACCACATCCCAAAGGTTCTCTATCTATTGTATTGAGATCTGGACTGTAGAGGGCATTTGATTTTGTACTAAGGGGCCCAAAGTGTGCCAAGAAAATATCCTTCACACCATTACATTAGCACCAGCCTGAACCATTGATACAGGATTGATCCATTACATGTTGTTTATGCCAAATTCTGATCCTAACATCTGAATGTTGCAGCAGGAATCGAGACCAATGAGACCAGGCAGCATTTTTTGAATATTCTATTATCCAATGTTGGTGAACCTGTGTGAATTGTAGGCTGTTCTTACCCGTACGAATAATAAGTATACTTCAAGTTCATTTTATTAAGTATATAATAAAGTATATAATACTTTATGTAGTAAAGTTTACGTATACTACGGTAATACCAATGTACTAGACGTTTTAGTACACTGATATTAGAAGTAAACTTGTAAGTGAGCCTACTTTTTCAATAGAGGGAATGCATTGACACGTGACTTTCCCGCGTGACAACCCCCCTCAGCCTGACCGAGTGGCAAAAGATCTGCTGCGTGACTGGATTTAATAGGGGAAAACTGCGGAAATGCGACTAAATCGAACAATTTTATCAATTTAAACTAGATTTGGACTCAATATAGTGTTCCTCACAACTTACTAAAGATCCAGTGATCCATGGATATTGACATGCAGCCAGGAATCGTGTTGCCTGACATTTATGTTTGCCTGATTTCGACACCGGGGAAATAAAAGCAAGACCTAAACATAAAGCAAATTTGCCTGTGAACACTTTATATAATATAGGTAGGTCTAAATCCGGGTGATCACTTATATCAGTGTTATATATAGCCTATATATATCATCATATCGTCCAGCCCTAAAACTTTATAAGTTTTTTTGGTCAGTGTTTATAAAAAAAAAAAAAAAAACATCCAATAATGCAAAATATGCAATGATAAATATTTAATTGATGAGCTGTTAATGTATATAACAATACAATGGTTTTATAGCTAAATTCAGCATATTGACACAAAATGATAACTGCAAATCCACCTTTCGCTGACTGGAGTCTAGTTGTTTCTGTGAATTGCTACGATCCATTTGCTCCTCTTTCCATAGCAGTCTGTAAAAATATATCTCGGATTTTTTGTCAAATCTAGTTGTAGGCCTACAGTCAATCGCAAAGCTCTTTCCCACTTTATTTGTGTGTGTTGTGTTTGTTTTTCGCGGCATTCACGCTGAACACATATACAGCCGCTCAGTCTTTTTGCCACTCACTGTGAGGAACTGCAGGCACTCCGGCCGACGGTGACGTCACGCGCATTCCCTCTATACTACTTTTACTTTTTAGCATATAAAACCTGGTGTTCTTCTACTGCTGTAGCCCATCTGCTTCTAGGTTTGGAGTGTTTTGCTGTTCTGCGTACCTCAGTTGTAACGAGTGGTTATTTGAGTTACTGTTGCCTTTCTATCAGCTCTAACCAGTCTGGAAATTCTCCTCTGACCTCTAGTATCAACAGGGCATTTTCACCCACAGAGCTGACACTCACTGGGTACACTCTAAAAAATGCTGGGTTGTTTTAACCCAACTTTGGGTCAAATATGGACTAACCCAGCCGTTGGGTTAAATTTTTACATTACATTTTTAACCCAACATTTCGGGTTTGTCCATATTTGACCCAAAATTGGGTTAAAACAACCCAGCATTTTTTAGAGTGTATTTCCTCTTTTTTGGACCATCCTCTGTAAACCCTAGAGATGGCTGTGTGTAAAAATATCAGCAGTTTCTGAAATATTCTGACCAGCCTGTCTGGCACCATGCATGCCATTTTCAAAGTTACTTATAAATCACATTTCTTTCACGGTCTGATGCTGAAGATTGTCTTGACCATGCCTAAATGTATTGAGTTGCTGCCATCTGTTAAGCTGATTAGATACTGTATTTGCATTAAAGAGCAATTGAACAGGTGTACCTAATAAGTGGCTGGTGCATCGGGTCAGAGGTCACTCTTCCACCAGAACTCAACTCACGTTTGGCTGGTGCCAGCCAGTGATTATAGTTTAAGAAATTATAAATATGGATATTTTTCTTTTCAGAAACGCATGACTTTGCTTCAGAAAGCCTTAATTAAGCCGTATGGATTACTTTTATGATGGATGGATGCGCTTTTTGGAGCTTCAAAATCACAGGCTCTATTCACTCCCATTATAAAGCCAGGATTTTTTTTTATATATACTGTATATATTGGATTGTGTTTGGCTGAAAAAAAGAAAGTCATATACACCTAGGATGCCTTGAGGGTGAGTAAATTAAGGGATAATTTAAATTTTTGGGTGAACTAACCAAAAGTGTTTGTGTTAAGTGTTACCATTTACTCATTAATAGCTAATTCTCAACAGTTGCATAAAATAAATATCACACTTGATACAAGTGGAAATTGGAACCAGGCTGGCCCATTTGTCCTTGTGGTTCCACTCACACAACATTATTTCTGACTGAAAATATTTAGCATGTTGGATATTTACAATTTGAGATTCGACCAGATTCATTGACTCTTAACACAGATCACACCACAGGGAAATATAATGAGATAAGATAATCAAGATAATCTGGACTTCACCTTGGATTGTCAGAAGGGGAGTATTGGGACCAACATCGTCCTAATTATTATTTTAGTGAGTGCCTTTACCATTCTTATAGTCGTTCAGCCAAACGGTGAAAAAGCCCCTTTTGTTGTGTTCTGAACAACTTTAAAGTCTGGTAGTGTGTTATCCTCAGTCATTTAGCGTATGGTGCCCAGTTTTTCTCTATAACCATTTAAGTTGGGAAGTGTATGATGCCATAGTGTTTTAAAATCTGTTTAGTCTTGTTTGTATTCCAGCCTTAAACTATGGAAGTTCAACCTCTGAGTTATATAATTTGCCTGTTTGCTGTTGATCTGTCATCTTAAGAATAAGCTTGAGGTTTCTTTGCTACTTAACCTTTGACAAAACACTTGTCTGACATGAAACGACAACCTTCTACAACCACACAAAGCCCTAATGCTCACCCTAATGAGACCCAGAGGATGATTTAGCATCCTCACTTTTCTGTCAACACTAGACAGCTGCCAGCACAGCTCGAATAACCAGCCAACACTGCCACTGAAGCCACGGTGCATGAGGTGTGACACTGATGCACATCAATGGCACTCTCTCACATGTATCTACATGCTTTACAAACCGTTCTGGGAGAAAACAGGCAAAGCATTTAATATACACATTATTGGTTATATTATTCACAATGAAGCCGGACACTTACCGGGAGAAAGCTGACCCTTTGTACAGCTGATCGGAACATCACGTGTCTGCAATCAGAGACGAGTGTCATAAGAGAAGACAATACAATGGTGCAAACAGGGTGGAGGAGAGGAAAGAGTCAACAAACACAGCTGAAACACTAGGCCTTAACAATAAGAATTCTTCTATTTGTTCAATCAGGCTGGTGCTTCAGATTTGCAATTGCTCTACTAATACTTTCATTGCCCCTGCATTTTGTTTTTCATTTTTGTTAGAAAGAATAATTCACAAAAGGAGTGAAATCATGTATTTCACACTATTTTGTGGAACTTTTACTGTTGCAACTCTATACTTCTACTTTTACTCAAATAACTAATAATTAAAGCGGTCGTCATGACATTGATTTAAGTTGATATTTGATTTTAACATGTTTCTTGAGATTCACTTATGTTAATAACTTTTTTGAAACGAAAAACAAAAAACAAAAAACAAACATTATATATATATATATATATATATATATATATATATATATATATATATATATATATATATATGTATGTATATCCCATTTTGGCCATTGATTGGGTAACTCAGGTCAGGGGTTCAGGTCAGGAAGCAGACAGACTGGCTAAACCGACCGTCTTCTAACTGTCTCATGTCACTGAGGTCAGATAAATCCCATTACACAGAGACTCTTTCACCGAGATATCATTATATAGAGAAAAAAACTCCCAAACCCATTTAAGGGTAAAAATTAATTGATGTTCAACAAATAAAAAACAGATATAATACAGATGAACAAATGATAAAGCTTGGGTTTCTGAATAATCTGTCCCTTACTTTAAAAGCACTCATTGTTAATGATATGATTACCAGTGTTGGGAGTAACGCATTACAAAAGTAATACATTACTGTAACATATTACTTTTTGCTGTAACGCAGTAGTGTAAGGCATTACTAATCAATTTTCAGTAATATTTTACTCGTTACATGTTCAGTGAGGCTTGTATACAGTTGTATTACAGTGTATTGTCTGCTTTTACTTCTTAAAAGGCAACAGACTATGTAAAAGTTTTAAAGCAGTCTTTTAGTGCCAGTTCAGAGCGGTCGCGTCTGTAACATTGTTTTTTCCTCATAAATGCGAACACGAAAACTAAAATAAAATGAATATTTTAAGGTTCTATGGAGACTGGAGAGCCAACCCTTCCTCATCCGATTTGCGCAGTGTAATTAACAGAATTACAAAAAATATATTTTGCCTCCTATTTTTTTGTCACGCATGAATGTGTGTCTTTTCCCTAATATTAAAAATAAAACATAGACTGATATTTGTCTAATGTCTGGAGTCCTTTAAGGAAGTAGCCTATATACGTTTCAATACATGTATTTTCTGAGAATTTTTATTTCAAGTTTTGACTGCAAATGTCATGTCCATAATGCTGGACTTCCCCAATTTTCAATAATTTATCCTCAACTAGTTTTGTGGTTAACTTCAAATGTTAACTTCAAATAATACTAATAGCCTAATTTAAAGATAAGGCAGCATTGGATATGGACGGTAAGGAGAATAACGCTGGGAGTTGGAAGAGGTGTGTTGCGATTCTGTAAGTCGTGTGGTGAATCGCGATTTCGGTTTCATATTGCATATCGTTACAGCCCAAAAGTTAAGTTCTACTTAGTTATTTTGGTGAAAGTAACTCAAAAGTAATCCATGAGTAATGTAACGCATTACAATTCTGAGACAGTAATATTGTAAGGTAATGAATTACTTTTAAATAACAGTAACAAGTAATACCTAATGTATTACAGTTTGGAAGTAACTTGCACAACACTGATGATTACAGATTATAACCTAAATGTGCTGTGTTTAACAGAAACCTGGCTAAAACCAGACGATTACATTACTTCAAATGAGTGCACCCCCCAAGATTATTGTTATAAACATGAGCCTTGTCTGAAAGTTAAAGGTGGAAGTGTTGCTGTAATTTATAATTGTCACAAACTGCTCTGAGACACAAAGGTTGTGGATTCAAATGCAGTATTTATTGAACAAGGTAATCCAGTGGTCACATGCTTTTTCTGCTGCTGCGCATTGGGGGTGGTGATGGTGCAGAGTGGATAAGACCCAATGCCGTGTGAGAGACCCGGGTCCAAATCCACGGCGAGACACCAATGTGTCCCTGAGCAAGACACTTAACCCCTAGTTGCTCCAGAGGCGTGCAATCTCTGACATATATAGCAATTGTAAGTCGCTTTGGATAAAAGCATCAGCTAAATGAATAGATGTAAATGTAAATGTAAAATTTAAAAGTAAATTTAAAAAAAGGTTATTTTAACACAGTGTGCATTCTCAGAAAGCCTCTGGTTCCCATCACCAATGAAACCATCAACTTATTTCCGACTCTGATATACTTCTGAAGTGTGTCCACAGACGGTTTAAACTGGACGTGTCAAAGCGAACGTAGACAAAGAACAGAAATAACTGAGGATTTATGTACACAAGATGACAAGCTAAATGAAGGACAGGTGTAGGTGATTAGTTGTTATGCTAACAAACAAGGGCTGCATTGGAAACTAAGGGTAAGTTTACACAACAACGATACGCTTAAAAAAGAGACGTTTTACTATGACTTTTCCGTGCACAGACAACACTATTGTCAAAACGATTCCCATTTACACGGATCCACAAAAAACGACTAAAAACCCTGTGTTCTGCTGCCAGGCCATTAGATGGAAATGAAACACTATAGCCTGAAGAGGTAGCCTAATACACATGTGGCATGACGTCATCATTTTCAGAGATTTGCCAGAGATTTTTGTTGTTTTCATGGAGACCGTTTTTAAAAGTTTGCATTTTCAGGCACCCAAAACTCCTTGAGAAGGGTGTCGTGTAAATAGGACCATCCTTATTGTTGAGGCCAGTATTAAAGCATCTGAGAGCTATTCTGTGAACTGCCTGAAGAAACTGAGAATGAGATGGAAGAACATCTCCGAGCTGCACTGTGTGACGTTCTCTGACTTGCAGTGTGTGAAAGCGTGCTGAGTGTGAGGCCTACTCACTTGCAGGGTGATTTGGGGACAGGCTTCTCCATAACATCATAATGACCGGGAGAGAGGTTAATATCCTGCGTTAAACACACACGCACAAAACTACATCAAACTATTGTTTTGACATACTCACTCATAAACTCAAAGGTGAAAGCTTAACTCCAGCCACTGATAGCAGATAAATAGTTTGCTTTTTGTTTTTAGTATAAGTCATCAAAAAAACATTAAACTACATTAAACTTATTTGTAGGTGTGAGCGGGGCAAAATAATGTGGGTCGAGTTGTAACACACATGGTTTAAAACTTTCCACTCATGCTAGCATGACGGCTATACTATTTTTTTGCCAAAATTCAATGCCCAAAAAAAAAAAAAAAAAAAACAGTGGAAGATATCACTGAACATTACTTTAAACAAAAGAACATTTTTTACTTAGACAAATCTGAAATTATCTTAATATAATTTATTTCACAGTTAGTTCTTTAATGGTGATCTAACCAGCATAAAAAAGGGTTTAAATCCCAGTTGCGCAGGTGGGGAACGTTGTAACACCGCTTTACAATGTGCCCTATTAGAACTGTGCTATTTTCTATTGAGTTCTATTGAGAAATCATAAAACGATTAATAAAGACTGAGTCAATTTCATAAATTATTGATTATTATTATTTTACATGAAAAGGTTAATAATTGTATTTTATTGACCAAATATTTTAGTTAGTATTTTTTTTTTTTTTTTTTAGATCAGGTAACATTTTAAGCTGTCATATATGGTCATGTTGACAATATGCCCCACCTATGGGGCATGTTGTCACATTTCACTGCCATTCTTTTGAGGTAAATCAAGAAAAAAGTAAACACTCTATAAATGACACAAAAACCCCAATTGTGCTAGAAGTGAGAAATTAATGTGGGAAAAAATAAATTATCTAAAAGTGGATTTACACAAACCGAGAAAGCCAAAAAGTGTAAGGTTGTGCCCCGCTCTCCTCATCATATGGAATATAAGACAGAATGTTGAACTGACCACAAGGCACCTTGCATTTGTATGCCTATAATATATCATTGTGATTAACTGACCTTATCCCTGAGGCCTAAAGTGAGGTTGTCAGGTCTGGGGCAGTTTTTGAAAGAGTAAGTTGCCTGGCGTCGCAGAGCCTCATTGGTTGAGTCAGTAAAGTTATACGCCCCGGGCAATAGCAGATCCCCACCTCGACGCACAGTCCACATGAGTGTGTCTCGCGCAGGGCCTTTGAAGCTGTACGTCCTCGGCACCGGGTTGAGTCCTGTCTCCTCTATGAAGTCACGGATGTGGTAACTGCCTGGAATGGGATAGTTCTGATGGTAGAAAGAGCTCTTTTATGCCTGTTTACTATCACTGAGTATGTCCTTCAGTAACAGCCAAAGTATAAAATGGTTATTGAGAGAAGTCATTGTTCATTACAACACACTTAAACATATCATCTGGACTAAAAGCATAATGATGAATAAGATTAAAGTGCATTTTCATAATGCATATTTTTTCATTACAAATATAGGTTGTAGTTGAAGCTGTGGTTACACATTGCTTATGTAGGCGCATTGTGAAAGCAGTAACCTGTTAATATGAGAAGCAAGATAAATTCAAGCTGCTTTCATGTGCGGTGTGAAACAGGCCTTGTTTTATAAGACAGAAGCTATTTGTTCACCAAAAGTACACTTCATATTCATATTCACAATTCGTGTTACTTTTACTTCTATGACTGGATCTTTTGTAAAATATCACCTGCCTTAATAGTGTTTCTCCACCAACCACTTCTGTCAGTAAAGGCTTCTTCTTTTTGTTTCTGAAAAGAAGAAAAAAGACCACTGATCACCATTTGGGGTTCGCAAGATTCTGTTGTGTTCACCCAAGACAGTAATATTGTAAAAAGCAGTAATATTGTAAAATATTATAACAATATGTTTTTTAAATGTATATATATATATATATATATATATATATATATATATATTAATGTAAGTATTCCTGTGATGGCAAAGCTGAATTTTCATCATCATTACTCCAGTCTTCAGAGTCACATGATCCTTTAGAAATCATTGTAATATAATGATTTTGTGCTCAAGAAACATTTATAATTATCATCAATATTAAAAAAAAAGGATTATTTGAAAACTAGAAAGATTAAAATAATGCATTTATTTGGGAGAAAAATATCATATCATTATAAATATCTTTACTTATTAAAAATAATAATAATCTTACCGGCCCTTAAACCTTTAAATGGTTGTGTCAAAAATAGGTGCAGAAGATCACTGCACTATATAGAAATAGCACTTGTGTAATTCATATGCACCAATCTTCCACCACACAAATGTAAAAACTTACCCCATCTATACATTTCCCTTTGGGTAATGTTTTCTCTCTTCCCATGGCCATAGTTCTGTCGTTCCTGTTTGTTTTCTGTAACGGACACCTCAACAACAAGAGGCGTCGCTTAGATACTAAAACTATTTAACTATTAATCGAGAGTACTGGATACACGAGTTTCAGCTATTTGTTTGCTTTTGTATTTATTATTTACATTTAGTGATTTTGTTACACATTGAGAAAAAAAATAGTTTGTTCATCAAATTCTCTGATCAACAATATAAATGTACAATATGAACTCAAGACACCTCTTACAAATGTTTTCTGAGCTGCTATCCACAATTATTGTTGTACTGTATACATGTGTCTGTATTAAATTAAACTTCAAATTAAAGTTCTAAAAAAAAAAAATCTCCCCAGCTTTAAAAGGGATTGCGACAAGATAAAGGGAGTTTTTTTTTTAATAATAATGTGTTGTATGCAAGAGGCATGTGACATCCATTTGTAAGTGTTTGACACAGATGAATAGCACAGCAGAAGCAGTGAGAGCCTCTCTCTGGGAGTTTATGGCAGAATGTTCTGCTGTTTCTAGGAGACCAGGAACACATGCTTCTAACAAGCAACTGAAGGGCCCAGTGTTCTGTTTGTCAGAGCCGTCTCCTGTACCAGTGCACTTCAATACCATGAATAACCAAGCCATGCTTCAGTGTACCGCTGTCATTGTAATAAACTCTTGAAAAAAAAAAAAAAAAAAAAAAAAAAAAACCTCATATACTTTTGTTCTGGATTGCCTGAAATGCACACCTAACGTGGAGAAGTGCATGAATGATACTTTATAGCTGTGTATCAACTATATTATAACTAATACTATGTCTTTGTACAGCATAAATAATCCAAAACCAACTATTCTTCAATAAATACAGCCAAACTTCTGAACAGAACAGATGTATTCTCACAAGGAAAAGGATGACGTTTACAACGATTGTCATTCAAGATTACTTTAATGAGCTTTTTATTTTTGACAGAGGCCTCGCCCCAATCCAATCCTGTGAACACATAGCACTTTGTCCAGCTGACTCAGAGACGCATCGTATAATGATGTACAAATAAATAATCTGAACCATTACAATAAATAGAGTAAACAACTCTATTAAGTAAAATAGTTAGCGATTTCGAACTTACAAAAACCAGCTCTGGGATGCATGATTAACAGAGGGGCGTTAAATCAGAGGGCTAAATGATGCTTCGCAAACAAAGAAACTTTTCATTATGGGTAAATAGTCAAATTTTATTGGAAAACAAATATACAACTTGGAATGGACTATCTGAGGCATGACAATGCCATTAAGCGGCTTTAAAAAAAAAAAGTAAAGAAAGAAAAAAAAAAGTGAATAAGTGATTAAAACATTAAAAAGCACTGTAAGATTCAAACAAGTTCTTAGTATAGAACAGCAGATACAAAAAGAGTTTATGTACGAGTATCTTGTAGATACACCCGTGTCTTTTTCTTGTTTTTTTTTTTTGCAGTAGTGCAATGCTGAGAAATTTCATTATATTATATATATATATTTATATATTATATATAATATACTTTGTCCATAGTCCATGCAGAGTTACTCCTCTACATTGTTGCCGTGCCAGCGTCGCTGCCAGAAGACAACCAGCTGGCAGGTCTCCACTCTTGCTACGCATGAGGGGGGCAGACAGACGTGACGTGTACGTTTTTGCACATCACAACCCCCTCTTCACGGCAACAAGCACCTGACCGTGTAACCGCACCGCCACTCCAAAAACACGATGACAGCAAAAGAAAGGGACATGAGGACTGAAGATCCTATGCAGTTTACATGCAGTTCCTTTGGACAGCCGGGAGGAGGAAGGGGAGGGGACTTAACATTTTACAGATAAATTAAACAGAAAAAAGGCAAATTATTTATAGAAGAGAGAGGATCTGTACAAGGCCTTCATTTCGCCGTCATCATCTGTACAAATTCTGTGGAGACATAGAACGGGTTAGTCCATTTCTGAACGAGGACAAGATTTCTTACATGAACACAAGATGCACCCCGACACCATATCCTAAACCAGCCACGAATGCGCCGCCGAGTGACATTTTGTTGGTTGCTTGGACTCTTAGTGATCCAAAAAACCCACTCCGCATAAACAATATTTGTGTTCTGATGATTGTGCGTTTTATTCCTGCAGGACACGATCGAACAGACAATGAGTTCCAAAACAACTTTTCAGTCAACTCACCTTCGTAGTTAACCTGTCCGTCTCCGTCAATGTCTGCTTCCCGGATCATCTCGTCAACCTCCTCGTCGGTCAACTTCTCTCCAAGGTTTGTCATGACGTGACGCAATTCAGCTGCGCTGATGTAGCCGTTGCCATCCTGAAGCACAAGATATCCAGGTCATTGACTGCACCTGACTTTGTGTGGCACTATTTTGTGGAGCTAAACAAGCTTTACCTTATCAAAGACACGGAATGCTTCTCTGATCTCCTCCTCGCTGTCAGTGTCCTTCATCTTCCTCGCCATCATGGTCAGGAACTCGGGGAAGTCTATCGTCCCATTTCCTAAGCAGAAAGCGAAAGAATTCAGACAAAGCCCAAATTTTGCCAGTCACTTGGGTTGAGGATGCACTTACCATCAGCGTCCACTTCATTGATCATGTCTTGCAGCTCGGCCTCTGTCGGGTTCTGTCCGAGCGAGCGCATGACGGTGCCCAGCTCTTTGGTTGTGATGGTGCCATCGCCGTCCTTGTCAAAGAGTGAGAAAGCCTCTTTGAATTCTGTGAAGGGTGACAAATAAATGGAATAGGATCTTGTATTAACAGAGTCTCCCAAAGATAAACACTGAACACACACAGAGGAACCAGTGGGGGCAGTTCCAAAGAAGACTTCCCTTCAAATACACTTTACACACTCACTTTCAAAACAAGCTCTTTCAGACATTAATGCAAAAGAAGCTTGAACTCAACCATAAAGTAAACTAAGATTGACCTATTGATCTATTTTAACACGCTTCCAGGTCTTAATGAACGAATAAATCAGTGCCTGATTTCTAAAAGAACAACAACAACAAAAAAAACATTACAATATTTTATTAAAATGCAATAGCTATGAAGCTACTCTGCTTTTACAGTGCAAACCAATTAGCAACATGTCCTGGCGTACCTCTCGAAACCACAAGAGCACGACAGGTAGGCAGTTGTCCTTACTCATAATAATGCTGTAGTCTGTAATTACCTGTTTATTACACAAGCCACACAGGAAAAACATGTGACACCCAAACTAGAACAGGCTTGAACAACTACAATGGACAGAGTCATGGATCTAAAAAGAAATGGGACATCTGTTTATGTAAAAACACCACTGGCTGCCCTCACATAAATGAAACCTTACCCTGCTTCTATGCAAA
Organism: Pimephales promelas; assembly: GCF_016745375.1. Next base: position 221,306 of record NW_024121655.1, read on the forward strand.
CTATCAACTCAGAGGCACCGTTTCTATGGAGATCCAGCACTGTGACCTCACTCTGTTCCTATGGAGACCCACTGAACCATATGGAGATCCAGTGCTGTGACCCCATTGTGCAGATGTAGGATCTAGATTTCAGAGCAGTATGGAAACACTGCTGTGACCTCACACAATCTCCAGGGAAACACACTTTGGAGACTATGTCTCGATGGATAAACCACCATGACCTCACTGTCGCTATGGAGACAGACCACAATGACCTAAATGGTATCAGAGCATTTCTGTTTGAGGTTCTTTACTGTAATAGCACAACCATGATCAGAAACATTAGTCAAAAAACAGTTGATCCTGAAAGTGTAAGGTTTTCATATTACTTTTCTTCCAAAGTATCCAAAATAACATTAATCTTGCATGGTGGTCTTTGCACACAATACCAGAAATATGGATCTCAGATCACCTAAAATGAAACAAATATTCTGTTGTCATAACACAATACTAACATGTGTATGCGACTACATTAGAGACAAAGAGATAAGTGCACCCCTATGAACACTATAGAAACCATCGAAATTACCCAAAACAACAAGGAAACAAATTATAAAGATATCAAGAGCATCACGTCCCAAAAAAGTAACGCATATAAGTCCATCATGAGCAAAAATCTGCAATATCATGTCAGAAATTACTCCAGCAGCCAATAAAACTGTAACTTCACGTCGAAGCCATTGATATTGAGCAGGGGACACACCCTTGTTCCTCAGTGCCTGCAGTTACTAACGCTCTCCAACAGAGAAGTGTGTGTTCACCGAAAACTACATCTAGCCCCAGGAAATTACTCAGTCACTTAGTTTTAAAGCCTGGCGTTACACGCTTCCCACCACAACAGCATGTCCATTAATTTGAGGAATGTGTCCCGACCAAGTCTCAGGGCCTGCCATAAAAGGAAATAATATAAATCCACAGAGAGAGAAGGTGGGGGGGTAAAGGGGGGGGAACCACGGGAATCCACACCACTGCCCATGTGCCAATAGAAGGAAGGTGGGAATGTCTTACCGGCAATCTGTTCTTCTGTCAACTGGTCGGCCTGCAGCGAAAAAGAGAAGACGTAATGATGTATATGAAGCACTGGTGGAAACAAATCTAATCATTTAGGAATCAACCATTAAAGCCATATTGGTCTACCATTAAATTAAATATTGGTGGTGACATGTCGAGGGGTTTAAAACCTAGGCATCATAAAGGATCAGATTCACTTCTATTTAAAGGAACAATTCTCCCCAAAAATGTCATGTTGGACAGAATGACAGCCTCAGTCTCCATTCACTTTCATTATGGGGGGAAACAGATGGAACTAAAGTAAACGTCGACTGAGTCTGTCAGTACCGAACATCACCTTTTGTGTCCTAAAGAATAAACTCAACTAGCTGTATGGGTTTGAAAAACATGAAGAATAAATGACATTTTCATTTTGTGGGTAACTTTCCCTTTAATGCTAACTGTAAGGTGGCGCAGTCACTTCTCCACCGCTCATAAAAGTCTTTGTACTGCTTTATTCATGAGAAGAACATTGAATTAAAGAATAACAGACGTCCAATGCTTTCCATACGCGTGTTTGATAATGAGCACATATTGAAACATAAGCGTGTGCAAGAGAAATGCGCCATACTTGCAGCTGACGTGCCCCTTAACTGTATTGGCTATCAATGAAGCTTTTGAAATTATTTCATGTAAGGTACAGCAAGATAATTGAATATTTAACTGACATTCCCCAATGGAATTAAGTTAATACGCATATAAAACACAAAAAGAAAACTACCAGTCATTAAACCATAACAATCCCATACATTCAATGAAAAATAATGTAACGTTATGCATATAACTATTCATTACCAACGAACTGTATACTGACTGTAGCGCTCATTATTTTATATTTATTCTATAATAACTACATTTTGCACCAAATAAACAGTCATATTAACACATAACAGTTTTTACTCACCATCGCGATATTTTAACAGATGTATTTCCACACAGAACAACAGTCCGCAGCTGGCAAACAAACAGGATGCAATCATACAGTGCTTGACGCGCCTTTAATGGTCGCTTATAAACCCCTCCCCCTGTTTTATCTAAATCCGCCAACACACTTCCTTCCCTATCAGAAACGATCGTCAAAATTGTCACAATTGTGATGAGTAAGCGAACAGTAAAGAGTACCGTGGATTTTATACGATATCGACGTCTTCAAATCGCAAAAATGTATGCTTTGCAGCGAAGGCGGGCTTGTTTTGAGTGGAACTAGCTAACCGGACTAGCGGAGTCATACATTCTGCTAAAGTGTGATGCGTCAATCGCAGTACTAGACGTTATGGCAAGGAGAGGCGGCTTCTGATTGGTCCATTTGTACCCGCAATGCGTCACTCTCCAAGATCCGAGGAGAGCTGCATTCCCGACTACTAGACTCAATCACTACACACATCAGGGTCAGATATTAACCAGGGCTCAAGGCGGGAATGCCATGGGGGACAAATGTGCTACTATTTAAAATATTTGGGCAAAAAATGTCCCTGAAGTACATTCTTAATTTGTTAATCTGTTATGTGATATTTGATATATTTAATATTGTCTAGGCCTATAAAATTTTATATATATATATATATATATATATATATATATATATATATATATATATATGTGTGTGTGTGTGTTAAGGTGCTGGATGGACTCTATGGAATCATGTCCAGTACTGTGTAGTAGCCTACAGTACTACAAAATGCTATGGAAACCGCTCCTTGAAAGTCAATCCCCAAATAATGCTCATCAATAAATAATAAATTAAATTATTAATAAATTAATTACAAAAAACACTGATTTCAAACATTTCTGACACTGCAATGCACATTAAGCAAGTGAGATTCATAAAAACAGTATGCATTTAAGCATCAAGTGATCTAAGAAGTGTTTAGAGGTTTTTTGTTTTTATTTTGATGATGCTATCGAAGCAATTAATAGCAATAATAATAAAGCAAATTATTTGTTATAATCATTATGCAAGAATCTCACCATATATTCAGGATTGGCAGGACCAAATGCAATAAATTATTAATTTAACATATAAATATTGTGGGGTACATGCCACTCTCAATATTTGTTACACCATGCAGAAAAATTTACTTAATGGACATGCTGGACATTACGTGTAATATTATGCCTTGAATGCAATCGATGAAATAAAACAAATGGTTGACCCGCTCTCGCTCTGTTAAACGGATTTAAACATTAGTTATGGAGTGCAATCCACTTAATTTCTTCATCAGATTGATTTGGCAAGGCTGGCCTGCAAGCTTTACAGAATGTCTGCCTCTTATACGACAAGAAGAATAAAACATTTAGAAGCCCCCGTGATGATTCAGATCCCATTAATACTGTACATGAATCACCTGAAGTATAGGACAATTTGGCTTGATTGCAATTAAACCGAACGATTTTGGAGACATTTCGTACACTGTATTTGATCCATAGTTCGTCATAACAGGTTATGCACTGACAGTGACTGTATGTTTTTGGCGTGTTGTGTGCTTGCAGTGGAGTGTAACATCAGCTGATACAGGCTCATATAGCGATATGTCAGATGTGGCATAAGGAGCAGCAGGTTTGTGGGCACACGTACAGTAGATGCAATGCCTGTATGTACTCACTGAATGCATGAGTATCTGATGGCCTGCTTCTCTATGCTTGGCTGCCTGGCTCTCTCTCCCACTGGCCACCTGTCTCTGGACCAAACCCAGTGAAGTTGCAGGTGGGAGAGTGTGGAAACTCTGGGGTCAGTTTAAGAATAACACAACAGGCTCCAGTTCTCGCAGCAAAATAATGTGGGATTGTGGGTTCATTTTTGGCCCATGCAATAAAAGTCAGTGCGGTCTAGTGTTGTTTTGGACACCGCTGATTTTCGCTAAATAGTCAAAATATTTGTTCTATGTTGTTGAGAGTGATTAAATCATGAGAATTTTCAGTTTTGGGTGAACTATCCCTTTAGACTGACCGCAGTGTGTTCCCAGATTGCACAGTTAACGTGAAATCGTTGATTCGTAAATGGATGCAAACATTCACGCACAAACAGGAAGCATATCATCCGCACCCAGCCATATGCACAAACACACACACACACACACACACACACACACACACACACACACACACACACACACACAAGCGCACCATTTAGAGATCCTTATAAGTAACTGCTTCAGTGTCCACTTGGCACTTGCCACCGTCTCTGCAGCCTAATCCTCAACACAGTGGCGTCTATTCATTCAAATCTGCTTTTCTTCACTGGGATTGCAACTCATAGAGAAGATTATTCGACAAAGAAAGGAGAAACATCATAAAGGGCCTTGCTATTAATCACAAGGGGGAGATAAGCTGGATTCAGACTGAGCATAAATGAACGGTCTTTAAGAAGAAGAAACAAACATGTTTGTGACAATGGCTGCAAGTTAGTGTGTACAAAGGCTTTCTGTGTAAATTATCTTTTGTTAAATGTAGATGTTGTAAAGTTAAGATGTAATCATCCATCGCTTTAAATCTTCTAAAAAAAAAAGCTGCTACCTCCATAGGTCTCTCTCAGAAAAACCATGTTTTATAGGTCAGACATAAACATAGAGTTTAAGTAATGAGAAAATACCTAAATGGAATCGGTCCTTGAAATCACCTCGATTAGTCAGTGATTAGTCAACACAGTTTTTCAACATTGCTAAAACTCATGATAAGTCTTTAGATTACCAAGATGGATCCCACATGGGAGAAACTGCAACATGCAACATGGTGGATGGAGCCAATGGGTAAAGTCATTTTGGTGCATTATCTGCAGAGAATGGGCTGTTATCTGCTAGAAATTATAAGCTTTTGAACTCTATGTTATAAGAAACAATCCAAGACAATTCAAGTCAATCTTTTTTAATGTTGTTTTACAGAGCCTTACAGTTTTTTTTTTGTTTTTTTTGTGTGTGTTTGAGGGGGTGGGGGGTGGTGTTATCGTATAGCAACGAATGAATAATGAGTTCCCACGTTTTATTAATTTGTGTAATAATTAATATGTTCATTTTAAGTAAACTGTTGCCAACGTACCAATTCATTCATTTTTTTTCTGTTAAATTGTAACATTTTTTTTCTGTTAAATTTTTTCTGTTGAATTCTGTTAAATAAATCTGTTAATTTTCTGTTAAATTTTTCTGTCAAATTAGTACATTGTGGCAAATTGAACAAAATAGCACAATTGAACTAAAACGATTGAACAAATAATGTGCAGGGCTTCATGTTATAAAAAAACAAAACAAACAAACAAAAAACAGTTGCTCAAAATAGCAGTTTGAAGTTCTTGCTCCTTTCTTAGAAAAGGACTAATAGCAATTATCACAGAAAAAACAGCTGATTGATATTTTTTGCATTGTTATTTCAGGGATTATTAATTCTAGCGAAAAGATGCCACTGAATTTGTTAACGCATGCATGAGTGTCTTAATTAACATATTTAATGGAATTTTTATCTTTAAAATTTTTTTTGCTTTGTTTTCATTAATCACATTTTTTATTTGTCTTAGTTTCCCACCAGTCATCTGTTGTATGGACTCTCATTTAATCATCATCTGTTCATTATCATCTCATTATCACGGTGTACTTATTTTGCTCTGTTTGATTTTTCAGGTTGCTGTTGTTTGTGCTGGACACACTGTCTGTACACAACGCCTGATTACCTGCTTACTTAATAAACTTCATTTATCATTTTTCATTAAGTCTTCATCATCGTGACACACTCAAGGTTGTGCTGATTTGTGAATATTATAACTTAGCTGCTAACAACTGTTTTTAATGCGACTTATCGTATACTTTTCTTTTCAAATTTGTATTTGAAAATTTGAATGTCCTGTTTCTGGATTCTGATTGGTCAACACAGCATTCCATTGCATCATTCCCCATAGAGACCAATAATTGATGTCAGGGACTATATCTTTGAATGGATTTATTTAATAAAATAAAGATTTGGTGAAAATTCACTTACAGTTGCGATGAAACGGAAGTAGCCAATTTTCATTCGTATTGTGATGTACAAGTCAAACAAATTATCGTATAATATAATTATGTAGGCAGGGACTTGGTCCTATCAATTGGCTTTAAGCACAGCTGCACTACTTCCTGAACTTCAGCCAGCTCCTTTGTTTTCTGTCTGCCATTATTGGACAAACTGATGAATCCAGTTGGCCAGATGTGTCCAGGTGTGTCTGATTATTGTTGTTGTGAGTAATGAGGTCAGTCACACCTGGATTAATCAGTTTTTCCAATAATGGCAGACAGTAGACAAAGGAGCTGGCTGAAGTTCAGGAAGTAGTGGAGCTCTGCATAAAGCCAATTGGTTGTTGATTAGTTGAAGGCTTGCAATTTAGTTGTAAGAAAGGAGTGGGTTTATTAGAAGGGTGTATTTGAAGTGCAGCATACATGACGAGTGAGTTATTGACAACAAATTTTGTTTAAAAAAATGATTATTTACTTCAAGATTATTATAAAATAGATATTGTGAAATTTCATTTCATGCTGACTCTAATAGGCCTATAAAAAATAGTCATGACGGAAAGGGCTGCAGGCAATCTGTCGCTGTGTGAATCAGTGACTCTATTCATTACTGTCTGAAGATAAAATAATTATAAATAAAAATCTAATAATATCTGTCAAAGTTATGCTTTTGAGAGCAATATTGTCATGAAGGAGCCAATTGTGGGTGTTACGAATTCAAATCTCGTGCTATTTCAAGTGAATCTAGTGAGCAGTGAGCATGTTTGAAGGTAAACCTGCATGACGTGTTTGCCCTACAATCGTTTTGGGTAGTGCATGAGTGATGGTACCATACGTGGGCAGGAGTGTGAAGGCAAGGCGTTTATGTACATACTTCTCTAAATGTGTTGTTCTCCTCAAATGACTCACTCTTCCCTGTTTTTCAAGCATATTTTTCACTCAGCGCTCAAATCTTTTCTTGTAAAGCATGTAAAACTGTGGCACTTTAATGAAAGGAGGCTTTATCTGCATTAGAACATTCCAGATCCTTCCAGATCTAGAGCTCAAAAGACAACCCTCATACCTTGAGCGTTAATAGGCAAGTCAATGCAAGTTTATACAGGGCACGGCATTCAAAAGACATTGCAGAAAATATCCTCTTTACAGGAAATATGCCGCAGACTTCTCCCCTTAAGGGCAAATGCTGAGAACTACAGTATATCTTCTGTTCGCTGCTGGAGTTTTCAACAAAGGGTTGTGGAGAGCAGGTATCTGGGTGTAGATGTCTGCTTGTGTAACTGGAGGTTGTGTCGTCTTTAATTTATGAAGCCTGCCCATGCTGGAGGGAACAGAGTTGGTTTTCAGGGACGTTTGAGGATGTTTAGCTCTTACAAGAACATACTGTAGCCTACTCCGATGGTATAGCATGGCACTTTTGTATCTGTTTGTACCATGGTATCAAATTATTTAAATATTCATGTAGCATGGTATTTATTAACATACCTCTCCTGTAACATTTTAGTCCAAAGATGATGAAGATTCAAAATAGAAGCAGTTTAATAAACAAAGTATAACTCAGGTAATCAAGAACTTAAATACACAATGATAGTGAACTCAAGGACTGACAGGTGTGATCGTGAAATGAATATCCATGGAAACTAATGACTTGGGGGGGGGGGGGGACAAAGGAACACAGGAAACAGGTAAATTAGAGAAACAAAGTCCAATATAAATGTTAACATACAGAAGGTGACAACTCCAAGAATACTTTTGTACAATGTCTCAAAAATATGGAGCAAGTAGCCTATATACATTCACTCTCAGAAAAAAAGGTATGAAAGCTGTCACTGGGGCGGTACCTTTTCAAAAGGTACACTTTTGTACCTAAAGGGTGCATTTTGGTACCTTCACGGTACACTTTTGGACCTAAAGGGTGCATATTGGTACCTTGATGGTACATATTTGTACATTTAGGTACAAAAGTGTACCTTTTTGAAAAGGTACCGCCCCAGTGACAGCTTTCGTACCTTTTTTTCTGACAGTGTTGCAGGAGACAAAAAAAAAAAAAAAAAAAAAGATATTGTGGCCAAGAATTAAGAATTCATTCACATTACCTATTTTTTTTTTTTTTTTTTTTTTTTTTTGTAGGGGACCATATACAATATTAAACATAAAAGGCGTTCTTGATGCTAAATCAGATTTAGCCAATGGCTCATTTTAATCTGAAATCCACTGGAATTTTTCATATGTTCCTTATTTTAGGTACATCATGTTACACTCATTTGTTCCCTTGTTTATTTAAATCATAGCCACGGCTTAAAATAACAAAATTAAAACAAGGGAACAAATTATGTGGCAAATTATTTAGCTCATTTGTTGCCTCGTTTTAGTTGAAGGGCCCCATTATGCTTTTTTGAATATTACCTTTCATGCAGTGTGTAATATAGCTGTTTGTGAATGTAAAAGGACTGCAAAGTTTCGAAGATCAAAGTGCGCAAAAAGATAAATAAATAATAATTCCAGTTCAATGTGACAATATAACACATTTGCATAATGACACAACATCTACTTTGACCCACCCTCAAACACAGTAGAGGCCTGGGAGAGTTTGTTGGTTGAGTTCATGTTGTTTAGAAGACATCTGACCAATGGAAAGGAGGGATTTAGAGATTTTGAACAAACCATTTCATACCCTTTGCGAAATGAGGTTAAGCTGCAATGTATAATATGAGAAAATGAAAGTGTTTTTTTGACCTTGGAGGCAAGTAAACCTGTTGTAGGTGATCTCCAAAACAAAATTAGGAACCTTAAAAATAGCATAACAGGGGAATTTTAAATCAAGACTTACAGTAACCAGATGAAAATGAGAACTAAAATAAAGAAACAAATTACTACATTGATTGTGGTCATGTTGTAACTAAAACGAGGGAAATAATTACTACAAAATGGCCACGATTTACCTAAAATTAGGAACGAATTACTACAACGTTGTAACTAAAAGAGGTTTTGGGAATTAATTCTTAATTTGTGGCATTGATATCTACAAAACACTTTACAAAAACACATACTTTTGTCATTGATGTGCCTGCTCACAATTCAAGAGTTGTGAGAGTTTAATGGCATTAAACTCTTGTGCGTCAAGTAGCCATGTGGGTTGTTTAAAACACCGTAAGTACTTTCACCCTTGAGTTTGGGAAAGATTTACAGCCAGATGTTGTTGGATTCATGCAGTTTCTTAACTGCACTGTTACACTTAGATTAAAAAGCTGCACTCAGCATTACTCGGAGCCCAACTCTGGATTAAATTGTTGGCAGAAAGCAAGTCGAGGGCTTGCAGAAATGACGTAAAGGGGAGATAAGGCCAGAGCATGAAAGAGCTTAGTTCACATCCTAAACTTTATAGTTTTATGACTGGGAGATAAACGCTTGCAAAGTGCAGAGTCCAAAGGCAGGACCTTAAGGGCAGCTGATAGCTCTTTCCTTAAAGAGTTTACTGCTTCTGTGTGGCAAATGCTCCAGATTCAACAAGGCGTCCCTCCCAGGTGATATAATGTCATGCCATTAACAATGTCACCACAAAAACAAAGTAAAAGAGAGAGATAAAGGGTGTCAACAAGACACAAAATATTGAGTCTTACTGAATGGAAAAAAGGTTTGTGTATAGAAGTCAGTTGTTTAGGTAACCTGAAAAGCTGGAACGTAGAATGACAGTCCTCCTCCGCCCCAGTTACACCTCTTATGTTATGCAATACAATGATAGATTTGCATGCGAAAGCCTCTCTTCTCTCAGAAAAGTTTTCTTTTGGGTCTCAGAGACCCCAAGGCTGTTTTGATGGCTCAAATATCATGAAGTAGCACTTGAAAACTTGATAACATGCCTCCATGAAAACATTAGGCCCTATTTTAACAATCTAAGTGCATGGTCTAAAGCTCACAGTGCAAGTGCACTAAGGGCGTGTCCGAATCCACTTTTGCTAGTTTAAAATGGCCGGCATGCCCGGCGCATGGTCTAAAAGGGTTGTCCCTATTGTCTTAATGAGTAATGGGTGCGTTTTGGGTATAACGTGAAATAAACCAAGCAGAGTTGCATGTCCCATTACTTTTAAAAGTCAGTTGCGCTCGCTTCATGGCGGATTCGCTATTTACATGGGGGAATTTGCAAGCGGAAAGAGAGGAAAACGTAGATCGCGTGCAAGCAGACCATCTACAGGACAAGCCGAATTCCACCATATCTTTATGTACACAATATTAATCTTTTACATTCTAATCATTTTATTTTTAATATTTGGCTTTGTGTGCTGCTGTGCGTCCCTGTGTGTGTAATAAGCAGAGTGTATGCGCATTATAGCACTGCTTATATGTTGGCATGTAACGTAATTGCGATTTGCAAAATAGTTTCCTCACAACGTATTTCGTGTGATACATAGTTGTTATAGGCTTATATTACTAATGGGCCCTTTAAATAACAAAAAAATAAATAAAATACTGCGCCGTTGACTTTAGACCAGGTTTTTGTTGGTCAATGTTCTGTTTCAGTTGCCTCAAAATAGCAACACATCTTGTTTTCAGACCAGCACGTCCATGGGCTGTGCACAGATGCATTTGTGCCAAATGCATTTGCTATTTAAACAACGTGACGTAAAAGGACGTGAAAGTTGGGCTGAAACTTGCAAAAAAACACTTCACTGCATTGCGCCGGATGTATGATAGGCCCCTATTACTTTTACTTGGCGTCTTAAAGACTATAATAAAAGACGAATGATTGCAAATATCTGAATTTGAATGAGCTGACATTAAACAGAAACAGTTACTGAAAACATTTTTGAAAAGTGCATGTCTGCTTTGTGATACATTTAACTGATGGGTTAAACTGTCAATAGACCTTATTCAGAGCAGCGCCATGTATGAAAGTGAGTCTGTGAGGGATAGACTTACCACGTTTCCAATGGCATCCGCTGTAAAAAGCTGAATAAAGCTCCGATTACTTACAATTTTCCACAGCTTACATTGTAGGGAGTTTTTTTGTCAACTGAAATTTCTTGGAAAGATATTTTTCCAGTGTTTCATAAGCAGAACAATCCGAAAACACATTAAATAACAGTTCCTTCCCATTGAAGAGATGCATGACTATCCCTCACAGCCTCGCTTTCATTCTCATTAAAAATCAAAGATGGCGCTGCCGTGAATAAGGCGCATAATGTCTGACTACTCTATCCAGAAGACCGAATTAAAATAACCTTGAGGTTAAATAAAATTAATCTCAAAATATTTTTTACAAGCTAATATTGTATTTATAATGTCCGTCCCAACAATACAGAAGCCTTACGAGTCCACAACAGAACATGAGGGTTGCATATTTAAGTTTAGTTTGATGATGTTATGCATTGTCATATGATTATGACAAACATATATGATTACTAAAGCCAGAATGAGGGTGTTACCTAAGAAATAGGCTGTAGAGTTTTTAAACAAACAAACAAGATTTACAAGGCTAATAGAGGAAAATGAAAGTCAAAAGAGGGTAGTAGGTGAGGGCCTGATCTGCTGATGGGGAGAAAGACAATTGAAAGATTTATGACAACAATTACTGTAGAAGAGGATGGGAAGGGCGAGCGATAAGGATGGTTGAGAGAGAGGAGGTGGGGTATAAAGGGAGGGAGAAAGGAAAGTGTACATGCGGCTGCTGCCCTGCTCTTGAACCCCTCTCCCTGTGTGGGCCTTCATCTGCAGTGCAGGGCTGCTGCAAACAACTCTGATGATCTCATCTTGCAGGCCCCACACACACACACACACACACACAGCATAGGGATAAGTGCAGGTGTCTGTCTGGTGCCTCTTGTGATTGACTGTCTGCCCTAAAAGGACAGAAGCATACTGCTGCCACCCAGGGGTGAAATGTACATACTACACTTTCATAACACTAATTCATCATCACTCATTCAGTAACACATACTAATTTACAGTGGGGACAAAATGTCCATGTTAAACACACATTGTTAAATACACACACACATTTTTACAAATTTTTATACTAGTAATAAAAACTAGAAATATTATTAGTATTAAATTAGGGATGAATGAAAACTAGAAATATATTCACAAGTGGTCTCAGGCTTTTAGAGCCCACTGTTGTAAAAAACATTTATTCTTATACCAGCTTACAATAAGTTTACGTGACATTTAATTTTATCTTTACAACATTATTTTCCTGTTATCTCTGTAAAGCTGCTTTGAAACAATCTGTATTGTTAAATGTGCAACGCATTCTCATCCCAAAGCGCCATATACAACGCTTTTGCAAAAGCGTAAATATCCAACGCACATGGCACCCTTTAACGTCTAATGGGACGCTTCTTTTATGGTTAAGTTTAGGTATGGTGTAGGGTAAGGGTTAGACCACTAGGGGGCGCCTTCTGCCCAAATATATCTGCGTCTCATTTGACGTTAAAGGGTGCCATGTGCGTTGGATATTTGCGCTTTTGCAAAAGCGTCCTATATGGCCCTTTGCAACGCATTCTCACCCCAAGGCGTCACCTTTGACCATGCTTTAATATTTGACGTTTTAGGCGCCCTTTAGCGTCACTTACATGACGCGATCCTACGGCGTCATCTAACTGACGCTAAAGGAAAGCGTCAGTTAGAGGACGCGGTTAGGTTTAGGTGTGGGGTGGGGGTAGGGTACACGCGATCCTAGGGCGTCATCTAACTGACGCTAAAGGGCGCCTAAAGCGTCAGATATTGAAGCATGTCCAAATTCTTCCCAAGGCGTCAGTTAAGTGACGCCTTGGGGGTGAGAATGGGCTCCCCTTTGGGATGAGAACGGGCTCAAATGTGCTATATAAATAAAGGTGACTTGACGTCCGGAACCTTGTTGAAAAGGTTATTTTTGTTCATTTTATTTAAGGACAAGTACTAGTGGGTGTACAAATATCATAACCGATACAAAGTATTTGAGTGGATTTGAGGATGCTATATGTTTGAACATGCATACATATATAATATATATATGACTTTTGTCTTATGTGCAATATATTATTGACCATTAATTCAGATTCTGTTAAAGAATCACATAAACAATTTAATATTTCATCCCCAAAACAACAAACAGGGGAAAGGGAAACAAACAATTATTAAACATTTAACATTATTGTCTGGCATTTAAACACATTTTACCACAATTCTTATTACCATAATGCATCCAGACCTTTTTAAGAATTTGAATGGTCCTGCCACTGCTGTTCAGATGTTTCTCCTATTATTTGAATATTTTTCAACCATAGCTTCCTTCTATAATGTCAGTGCCACATGAGTGCAACTAATGTGTGTCAGTTGATCATTTTGGTGAGATCATTGCATATGTTTTTCTTCAGACAAATTAGTATCTTCAATTTAGCCAATCGCTGTTCAACGGAGCTTGTTGCTTACAGATCGATTCTGCATGTGGTACTCTTTCACTCTCCCATGGGACTTTAAAAGTCAGCAGTCTCTTTTTAGTATACATATTACTGTATTGGGATTTCCTTTACGCACAAATGTTGCTACTGAATCTACATTGATGCTGGGTGAGCCAGACAATACAAGCGCACTGAGCCTGTGTTATCGATACCGACGCTTCTGTAGTGGTGTGAGGTTGTCAAGGATACGTGGGCTGCCATGGGTGTTATATTGCAGTGAGGGATCTTCAAAGTTGAACGGGGGGTTGAACTGCTCCTGAATGTACTCGGGCAGCAGGTGAGGAATACTTGATGGAGAGAGAGAGAGAGAGAGAAAGAGAGAGAGAGAAAGAAAGACAATGAATGCACTTCAGGGACTCAGACTGGTTGGTTTATGCTTAATCATAATAAGCAGCAAATAGCATTCTGTCTTCTGAATTTGTAAGGTTGTCAAGTAATTTGTTGAGGTCAAATTGTAAAGAAAGACTGCATGCCTGTGCACATATATATTCAAACATGCGTATCTATTGACTAAACCCGTAATACGCATGTGCACGCCGATTTGCGTTTTGTAAAATTAATGCGGAGATGAAATCATTTTCAACTCTTGAACCTTGGAACTTATTTCAAGGTTAACGTTCTCGAGCCACCAGGCACAATTGTCGTGCGGATGAGCGGGCCGAAGCACGTTAAGGGTTTTCTGTTAGAACGGTGTCGTGTAGTCGGCCCCAAAGTTATAACTACCGGTAATGATCTTTGCAATTTATTTATTTAATTTAATTATTTGGATCCGTATTATAAAGTGAAGATCATTGGAGCTAACTAGTAATTACTGAAGTGTTACTACATGATCTAGTCATGATTTGTGCAACCGTTTGAGATTTTTGGTGAACTTTAGTATACTTTTAGAAAATGTCTTTAGTAACACTTGAGTAATTACTAGTTAGTTCCAATGATCTTCACTTTATAATACGAATCCAAATAATTAGTAATTCCCACAGAAGTATCTAGTAACACTTTCATCTGTGAGCTATTACTTACTAATTCGTTAATAAGAATTTCTTTTAGTTAATAGTAGTTACTAGATTGTTAATAAACTTTTTCAGTAGTTCTCTGGGAAGTATTAAAAAAATAGTAGTTATTGATTACTTAATAGTGAACTACCACTTTCGTCTGTGCGCTATTACTTACTAGTTCGTTAATCAGAGTTTCTTGTTAGTTAATAATAGTTACTAGATTGTTAATGTTGTTTTACTCATTAGTTTTTGTGTAGTTATTCATTAATGAAGGAACCGTATTCTAAAGTGTTACCCTTAAATGGACTATTATCACTGTAAAGCTGCTTTGAAACAATATTATTAAAAGCGCTACATAAATGAGGGTTACTTGACTTGACTTAAGATTGCTTTAAAAAATCCCCTACAATGTCATTGAATGTGTGATCAGGACACTTACTCCCCAGTGATAGTTTTCTTTCGTGAGCAGCAGCAGAAGCAGGCGAGGGCCGCCAACAACAGCAGCAGCAGGAGGGGGATGCCAATGCCCAGGACCAGACCCAAAATTAATGCCCTCTTATCGTCCTTAGTTTTATCACCGGGCGTGTCTGTGCTGTTAACACTTTTCCTGTCTGAGACGGACAAAACAACATTTTTATATAAAATCTAACGAGCAGATTCAGGGCCTGAACGCTTTTCTGTGGTGATGCTCTTACCAAATATGCATGATTGTGACTCCTTCTTTAGATCAGTGCCATTGCACACACACCTGTAGCCACCATAGGTGTTTACACACTGGGATGTTTTTGAACATGGAGCCTCATTTGTCTTGCATTCATCAAGGTCTAAATAAAACAAGGAATACAAAGTCAAAAGACAAGGAGTAGAACTTAAGCAGTCATAACAAGCACAGTGGAATAAATGTTCACATCTTATTTCTAATACAGTTAATAAGCTCTATGCACGGCATGACGACGTATTTCCGATGAAGGTCTAAGGATACTGGATTACTTCCGCCGATCGTAGAGTCCTATGCTATACCAATAATTTTTATTGGCTTCTATACTCTCTACATTTTGAAGACTTTGCCATAATCCTATTTTCCTCCGCTTTAAATCTTGCATAAAAACATCAAAAGCTGGGATAAAATACAACCAACAGAACATTTAAAACTGAATCAAAAAGTTAAACAAACATCTTTAAGATGTTTTGTTTACATGTAAAAAATAAAAAAAAAAAACAGTTACAAACTGAAACAGGAAGTGTTTCTGGACCAGTGCTGTTTACATCTTGTGAAATGGTCTATACAAATACATTTGAATTTGATTTAATTTAATTAAACAGTGTCAGTTGCATCCCTTCACTGCCATTGACAAATCCTAGTCTCATGGGATGGCAAAAGTGTCCATTGTATGCGCACTTCAAAAAAGGCGAATGTTGACGTATGGTCAAAAGACGTCCCAAGACGTCAGTTATATGACGACTTGGGATGAGACTGTGTTATTTCAAACCATTCAACAATACTGATTCATTCAGAAACAACACGACTCTCAGTTGCTCTGAGACACACTGCAGTTGATCATACTTTGACCGTTTTTCATTGGCGAAGTAAAAATAGACAAAGTACTTGGCAATACTGTGTCTAAAATATAAGCTTAACTTAAAATTTCACAACAAAAACGGGTTTATTGAATTCACGTATAAAATAAATATCACACTCACAATAAGGCTGAATGTCAGGTCTGACACGTTAATGTATTAACACGTCATACGCTATAATTAGGTGAAAGGAAAAAGACTGACATCTCTCTCTTTTCATACAGATTACATCAACTGAGAATAGTTGCTTTTTTATATAAATTACTTTATTTAAAAGTAGAGAATTTAAACTTTATAAAGAGAAATCTTTCGTGTCTCTGTGACAAGTATTTACTGAGTTACAGTTCATTTTTCGGACGCGTTTCAGAAACATTTTTGCGAAGACAGAGTGAGCTCAAAGCGCACCCTGTTTATATTAGTTATTTTACAAAAACACAAGGTTTTGATGTTAATAAGAGTGTACACAAAAAAGAAGACCCTCCATTGAGAATGAGGAATTGACGTCATTTTACAGTGCCCCTCCCCTTTCCGCCATGTTGGTTGGATTCCCACTGCAAAACAGTATTGATTACGTCTGTTTTTAGCTCGGTTGTTTTACCATGCCTGGACGTAACTGCTGCGTTAAAAACTCCTCCAGTAACTCACACGATACATTTGGAAAACATAGAAACAATGGAATTCAGTTTTTGGGGTTACCGAAATGGACACAGCGGGCAGAGTCTAACCTGACGAGAAGACGCCGGATTGCTGGGTTTGCTAATGCCTTTAGTATACGATTGTCATTTATCACTGTTTGCTGTGCCTTACCGAACATATGCAAAAGTGTTGTTTGAGTGCCTTGTTCATTACTTTTTTATTTCATTGAAATAAATGTTTAAAACAACTTGATATCTCCTACCATCATGGACGACCGGCTCCGACCCCGCCCAAATAGGCACGTGACTCCTCATTCTCAATAGTTTATAATCATGTATTGATTTTATTTATATGACCATTAATGATGGAGTATTTTAAGTCTATGTTGCAGCTACAGTATGTGAAAAAAAAACAAAAAAAAAAAACGATCAAAACGCGGGGACTCGTTTTTGGTCCTCAAAGATGTATAATGTTGTGATTGACAAATCAAGTGTCCCACAGAGCTCAGCTGTGTAATAAGTGAAAATAACATATTACATTTTCTTACCCTCCACATAGGCTGACCGGATGCCGTAGAACTGTCGGACTCTGGAAAGGTAGTCCATGACATACCAGTGCGGCGTGTCGCTGGACACATTGATCCTGTACTCGCTCAGCCCGCCTGCTAATGCTGAATCAGGAGCTATAGCACTGGCGTTGTAGAACTTGTTCTGGAAACCCATTGACAGGATCTTCTCCAGCTGCAGAGAATGCAGAAACGTTAACGCTAAACACAGATGAGATTATGACATGACATGTCTTTGAATTCATCTGATTTATCTGATTTCTCAGATCCACGCACTGACCTGACTCAGTCCCTGTCCGGACTCCTGATTTCCCCAGTTCATGGACACATTAAAAACATTCCATCCTGGAGAAAAAAGACATTGATGTTGGTCTCTCCTAAAACATGATGAAACCCAAGTGGGATTTCCCTGTTTTCCTTCCTACCTGCTTATAATAATACAAGCACTATCCACCTTTTTCCATGACACCTTCATTTCATTTGTTATTTCATACCTTGGATGAATTATGGGAGTAATTTGTGTTAAACTGTAAAAAAATCAGCAAAATGTTCACTTTATGAATACAATAGTAATCATTTTCAAAAACTGGAAACAATGAGATGACATTATTCTATATTCACCCTTCAAATATTGAACATTAAAAGGAATTTAAAAGTGTAAAAGTGTTAACAAATTGCCACAACAGACAATGAATAATGCAAAAGCTTGATTATTTCCACAGCATTATTGAAAATAACATTACGGATGTGTTAATTATCATTGTAGTAATATATGTCTGTATTATGCAACATACTTGATCAAAAATGTTCATTAACTGGAACATTAAGTGATAATATTTCAAAGCTATTTCCGACCTGACCTGTTTTAGAAACATTCAGTAAACACGGCTAATAGTGATTAGAAGTCAAAAGGGGAGACGATTACATTTTAAACTAAGACAAACCTGGAAAGATTTGGGGAGAAAAGAACGAGAGATTCTTGCATTCTAGTGCTTTTGAGTGAATTATGCATGCATCGTAAATTAAACCAGGAGAGCAGATCACACATGCATAGGTAGTATGTTCTATTTTTTCATACTGTGGTCTTTAAAAAAAAAAATAATAATAATAATCCAAGGCGTCACCTAACTGACGCCTTGGGAAGCATTTGACCATGCTTCAATATCTGATGCTTTACTCCCGTTTCACCAACGCATTCTCACCCCAAGGCATCACCTTTGACCATGCTTCAATATTTGACGTTTTAGGCGCCCTTTAGCGTCACTTACATGACGCGATCCTACGGCGTCATTTAACTGACGCTAAAGGAAAGCGTCAGTTAGAGGACGCGGTTAGGTTTAGGTGTGGGGTGGGGGTAGGGTACACGCGATCCTAGGGCGTCATCTAACTGACGTTAAAGGGCACCTAAAGCGTCAGATATTGAAGCATGTCCAAATTCTTCCCAAGGCGTCAGTTAAGTGACGCCTTGGGGGTGAGAATGGGCTGGTTTCACACATACTCCGTTTGCAGTGCGTATGCGGTCCGTATTTTTTTCCGTACCCATGTTAACAGGTTAGAGCTTTCACACTGCACGCGGATGCAGTCCGTCGATCCGTTCCAGTTGCGGTGCGTATACAGCAGTGCAGAGATCGTTTCCGTACCGAGTCTATTTCTGCTGTGCTGCAAACGCAGAAATAAAGTGACAGCGCACGGTTCGTGGTCAAAATGAACTCAGATTGACCTCGAAATGTAGTAGTTTCACCATAAATGCATTTAATTCACAGCCCATTCTCACTCCCAAGGCGTCACCTAACTGACGCCTTGGGAAGCATTTGGACATGCTTCAATATCTGACGCTTTAGGCGCCCTTTAGCGTCAGTTAGATGACGCCCTAGGATCTCGTGTACCCTACCCCCACCCCACACCTAAACCTAACCGCGTCCTCTAACTGACGCTTTCCTTTAGCGTCAGTTAGATGACGCCGTAGGATCGCGTCATGTAAGTGACGCTAAAGGGCGCCTAAAACGTCAAATATTGAAGCATGGTCAAAGGTGACGCCTTGGGGTGAGAATGCGTTGTAATTCAATAAAATGTAGTAATCTCTCCATAAAGGTATTTAATTGTTTCATATTTTTACTTTAAGACATCTTACAAGTAATGCATGGAATTGTATGCATTCGTTGTTTAAATCGTGTTTAAACGAGCATCCGTCCATTCAAGTTTGTAAAAGAGAATCGCAAAGCCATGGCAAAACTTTTTTTTTTTAAAAAGTTACTGCATACATATTTTGATTACCAAAAACCAGGACACATGGCCCAGAAAACAAATGATTTTCGAAGTTTACTCAAAGATGCCTTATTAATTTCAATACAATTAAAATGGCTATGCCCCCTCTGTGGATAGAAAATTGTTGTATTAAGACACAAAATCAGATAGGCTTCTCAGAGGATACTCAACATGTTTTATTAAGACAGGTTGGTTTAAAAAATAATGAATGAAATAATGATTAAAAAATAATCTCTCTTCTGTATTAGAAAAATAAATATATCAATATTAATTAACTAAAAGAAATACCTTCAAACTGAACAAAAATACCTCTCACAAACGTACAAAAACGAACTAGTTTCCTACCTCTTTATCCTGTTTTTCCTCCTCATCCTCCTTGTCTGCTCATCTCCTATATTTTGCTATAAAGCTGATCTTTTCCAGCTTTTTTTTTTTTTTTTTTTTTTTTTAAACCAGGACATCACTTTATAAAAAACGGCCAGGAAGGACGTGAAAACAGGACTGGGATAACAGGACTGTTGATCACTGGTCACGCTATTGCTGCATAACTTCTGATTTTGAAATAAAAATAGCGAGTGTTTGTGGTACAGCTCACGCAATGCAAAAGCAGCATATGTGAAAGCACTTTAGCACGTGCGGCTCCTGTACCGGATACGCACCACAACATTCACCGCATACGCACTGCAAACGGAGTATGTGTGAAACGGGCGTTAGGCGCCCTTTAGCGTCAGTTGGATGACGCACTAGGATCGCGTGTAACCCTACCCCTACCCCAGACCTAAACCTACCCGCGTCATCTGACGCTTTCCTTTAGCATCAGTTAGATGACGCCGTAGGATCGCGTCATGTAACTGACGCTAAAGGGCGCCAAAGAAGCATCAAATATTGAAGCATGGTCAAAAGGTGACGCCTTGGGGGCAAAAGAATGCAGCTACTGAAAAGAGCTCTTGCCATATATATTCTTGTTATATCATGTCACATTCAAATGCCAAGGTCTGAAAATAGAACACGAAGGACATTTTACAGCTCATTCAGTGAAACTGAAGGATAAGGATTATTTGTTGGGCCACCTAATGATTTGAAATGATTTATTTCAGTCTTTTTGAGTGAAACTTTCCACAAACTGCATGTGCCTCCCATAACCTGAAATGTAGCTGTGTTAGGAAAAAGGCGGATAGCTGGGATGTCCAATCCTGCTTCTGGAGGGCTACAGTCCAGCTGAGCCTGAATCAAGGTCTTCGGGACCTCTGCTAAGTCTTTTAGGCAGGTGAGTTGGAGCAGGTCGCAGCTAAACTCTACAGGACGTCAGACACCTGGCAGGAGCAGGATTGGACGCCCTATACTTCAAACTCATCCAAGTGGAATGGTAAATAATTGGATTAATAATTTTGGTTTAATGTATTTAAATGGCAGGATAACAGTTTTACTAGCCATTGCCGTTCTCGACAGGAGACGAGATTTTCTATTGTCAGCTTAACACGTCACTGCCACCACTCTCTTTCAAGAGACCAAAACAGATTTTCATTTTATCTTGTGTTTTTTTACAGCTTATAAAGTGTGATACTACAGTATGACTAATCCTAGATTAAGACAGAATGATAAGACAGAAAGATAGTACAAATGTATTGGGATAGAGGGCTGAAATGTTTCAAAATGTTTTAAACAGCTTATCTTAAGACCTGTACTTTTTATAAATAAATGTATAGCTGTAAAGTTAATTGTTAAAAAAAATAAATAAAAAGACTGAAATTACACTTTATTTCTACATTGTCTAAATTCCTACATTAAAATTTCAATTATGGCATTCTAGACCAAATATCCACCCCTTTAATTGTTTAACAAATCGCAACCCGATGTATAAACCTATAATATTTATATTATATATAATTTCATTTCATATAATATATAATGTAATATTAAAAGTGAATCAATATACACAGTCTTACCTGTAGGATTAGCAGATTCACCTAAAAAAAAAAACAACGTAAACAAAAGTTTTGCATATGTTTTACATAGATGCTATAAATATAACGTATAAATATTCTTTTTGAGTATACAAATAAAATACAAATTATTGTATAAATATTTGAAACCAAAAATATAAAAACTAATATAATCCTAGTTCAATATAATTATAACAATCTTGCTTATATGTGAAATGTATTACAAATATTTGTGCATATGCCCTTTATTAAAATATTATTATTACACTGCAATAATCTCTAAAGAATTAACACATGTTGAGCAGCAGATGTCCTTTTGTCTATCATGATACAAAGCAATTGTTTAAACCGATTTGAGTATTCAAAATGTCAATCAATCACTTACATTACATGGGTATGGTAAATGAAAAGTTCAAGTTGTGCTAATTAGTTAAATAAACTTGAAGTATACTTTATTTTGGTAAGGGTAATAACTCCTGGAATTATGATTTTTTAGATATTACCGATTCAAACCACTTACCACAGCCATCAGTATTTGTGGTGTTCTGATAACGGCATAAGCACCGCACCGATCCTGGCATGTTCACACACTCAAACTTAGCATTGGGACATGCTGAGGGGTTCAGACACTCATCAATATCTGTGGGAAACAAACATACTTGAGTGCAAGTGTGTCTTAAAGAATGCCTGTGGGACTGTGCATTCACGTGGCATACCTGAGCACTCTTTTCCATTGCCAGTGTAGCCACGCTTACATTTACATGTATAGTTGTAGCCAGTGCTGGTGCAGTCTGCCATCTCATGGCAGGGGAAGGGGAACGGAGGGAGGCAGAAGTCTGTGGGACAGAGTTAGATCAACTTTGTTAAAAAAAAATATATTTTTAGTGTCGTTCTGATTCTTAAATGTATTGGATGCACTACATTTGAAACAGTTGCAATGAAAAATAGCTAAATAAAACACTAAGTGGGCCTTTTAAGTAACTACTGACCATTTTCGAAGCATTTGTATCCTTGTTTGTCCTTGGACACAGTCGGAGGAGGACACTGCCCACATGTGAAGAGTTCTGCTTCTTTTTGTCTGATGCATTCCACACCAGGAAAACAGGGTTTACCTTTACACACATCTGTTCTGTTATCACAGTACTTGCCACTGAAACCCGGTAGACAAAGACATCCCACAACCTATACAGAAAAACACATTTGTTTAGGAAGCATTAAATGTCTGTGTGTTCAAATTACCCTCAACACCACTCTACACAACGGAATAGCATAGAATTCACTTGACTCTTCATGAATCCGTAGCTAAATTTAATTGTAAAATAAGAAGAAAAACAAAACGTATATTTTCAAATATTTTTCAGTATACTTTGTTGAAATTGCATAAATACAACATTAATAATGTTTCAAAATATGTTTATTTCAAACAAATCTCTTTTTTAACCATTCTAGTCTTAAAAAATTCCTGATGTATAACCATCTCCACAGCAGCACAACAGTTTTTAACACTGATAATAATATTAATTGTTTCTTGAGCAGCAAATCAGCATATTAGATTTCTGAAGGATCATGTGATAGACACTGAGGCCTGGATTAATGATCCGGAAATTCTAGCCTTGCCATCATATGAATAAATGACGTTTCAAAATCTATTCAAATAAGTTTCCGAAAACTGTATTTATTGTATTTTTGATAAATGCTACTAACTGGTGGTATCATCATCACACAAAAATAAAGTTCCTCTGCAAACAAGTACTGTATCTGTGTGCAGGGTTAAAGACGCCGAGTACCTGAAACTTTCCCAGCAGAAGGTTCTCAGCCACGCTGTTGTATTGGCAGCTTCCTCCATTCAAACAGTTACAGAGCTGCAGAACAGGGGTGATCAAGGAGCTGGATGTTTGATCACTCACTTGAATTGTCAGATTCACTGGCTGAATACTGGAAGGAGACCACACGAGGATACCATCACCTTCAAGACACACACACACACAAAAAATTGCATTGTGATATATCAATGCACCAAAATGTGCATATCACACTGTAAGCAGGCTAAGTTTGTAAATAGAAAGCTTTGCAGTAAGTCTTACTGCTGCCGATGGTGATCCGAGGAGGGCGTGGTAGGGCCAGGGAGAAGATGATTTGGTCTCTGTTTGGATCCTGGGCTTTAAACTGAACTCTAACTGTACTATTGACCTTACACATGATAACAGTCGGCTCTGTCACAATGGGCGGCAGGTTACCTGTTGAAAACAAGCAGAGGGAGAGGATTATTAAACACAAATGTGAAGAGTTTATCTTGAGATCCCTTTGGAAATCTTGTCAAATCTGAGGACAGTTTGTAACATTGTCCCAAGTCCCCCTGTGGTAAAAATCAAACTTTTAATGTTGTTTATATGTCTATGTGGTGTTCTTAATAAATCATTTGTGCACATTCATAAGTCAACACCATTGCTGAGAATTTTCTCCTTAAAACTGCAGTGAATCAAAAATAGTCTGAAAAACACGGTTTGAAAAAATGCTGGTGTTTCTGACGTCACAAATTACCTTGTAACCAATCACGTCAATTTGTGCGAGCGGATCTCTGTGATGGAGTGGAGACGGGGCTATTGCATATTCATAGATCCGCGTGTACTAAATGTGTCAATGGTGTCGAGTTACATTCAAGCTATATTAAGACATGAAGACTTTTTTTTCAAGCAAAAAACTTTTAAATATGTAATATTGGTGATCAAAGACGATGATTGACTACAGGGAGACTTTAAGCAAAGTCTCAATTTGCTCTCCATTTAATCTCATTCAATTTATTTTCCTTTTGTGATTTCTCTTTTCAAAGTTATAAGCATAAAATACAGCACCATTCAAAAGTTTCAGTTTACTAAGTTTTTATTTTTAAAGAAATTGATTTTTACGGAGGATGCATTTGATTTATCAATAATGTAAAGGCATTTATAACTTTGCAAAAAATGTCAAAGAAATGCTGTTCTTATCAATCAACCAAAATATTAAGCAGCACAACTGTTTTCAACATTAATAGTAAAATGTTTCTTGAGCTGCAAATCATCATATTCTGAAGGATCATGTGACAATGAAGACTGGAGTAATGATGCTGAAAATTCAGCCTTGCAACACAGGAATAAATTACATTATATCCAAATAGAAAACAGTTATCTTAAACTGTAATAATAGGCTATTTCACACTATTACGGTTTTTACTATATTTGTGATGAAAATAAATGAAGCTTTGATGAGCATAAGAGACTTAAAAAAACATTAAAAAGGCTTACCAACCCCAAACTTTTAAACATAAGAGTATGCTTTTTTTTACTCTAGGCAAGTTTTTAGTTTGGTTAAGATATTTTTGTGTGTTATAGGTCAGTTAAAGTGGATGAGCATCTAACCGTAGATTTGTGTTCGGTTCTGGAGATGCTGCTGGTCTTTCAGAACATCCAGGCCGAGGTTTGTGTTTCCTGTGGCTAGGATGTCATGTACACACTGCATGCTGCCCTGGCAGGTCTGACTGTGTTTGGCAAGCACATCTGGGCTCACTGAGGACATCAGTTGCTCTGTCATGATGGGATTGAATGGGGCACTAGGAGGCTCTGAGAATAGAAGACTTTCTGGAGCAGGAACAGCCCCTGTGAAAAAAAAGTCAGGAAATCTTAAATGAATGCAGTATTCCTTTTCTTATAAGCCCCCCCCCCCCCCCTTTTTTTTCTTATCGAAGGGCACATATTACTAATGTGCCCTTTAAAATTACAAAATAAATAAATAAAAATAAAAATAAAATACTGCGCCATTGACTTTAAACCATGCTTTTGTTTATCAATGGGTCTGTTGCCTCAAAAATATTTCAGTTGCCTCATTTCAGTTGCCTCAAAATAGCAACACACACTGCCTGAACACCTCGTTTTCAGACCAGCACGCCCATGGGTGCACAGATTGACACAAATGCCTTTGCTATTCAAATAACATGGCGCAGGACCTGAAAATGATATCTGTGTGGGGTTGAAACTTCCAAAAAACACTTGCATGTGTATTAAAGGGCCCTAGTTTTCGATTCCTTAAACGCTCTTAAAAGTAAAGGTTCTTAATTGGCATCTTTTTTCATGAAGAACCCCCCTTTTGGAAAGTGCATTTTTAAAAGTGAAGGATAAAATGCCCCTGATCGCAAAGGCATTTGGGATTTGAAATTCCTATAACACCATTTGTGAAACTGTCCAGCAGCAAGTATTGTAAGTTCCTGTTTTTTCAGTATGAACTCATTTAATTCAAACAGGAATTGGAATTATTCAAATTATGATTCTAAAAAGGCAGTGGTACACCCTAGTTAAAAAGGATGAATGTATGGAGTTAATTTTGTACCATAATTAAAAAACAAATCCAGCATTTTGCAAAGAAACTCAACCCACTTTGTAAAGGAAAACTCGACTTGCAAACAAACAGAATTCAATTTGCAAGTACTGTACAAAGGTCAATTTATGCGAAAATGCAGTGGAGTAACAAATATGTACTGTGTTTTACAAATATAAATAAATGAGCCTATATTTCACAAATAAATACAAACCATCCAACAAATTGCATGTAACCTTTGAACAAATACCAAATCTAGTGCATATCTGTCTGTTATGATTGTGAGACACTTGGCTTTTAATGAGATCTCTCGGCTGGATTTTCTCTCAAATGTGTCCAGGCAGATTTTCTCACAATCACAAATGCAGATGAGCAACTTCCTCTTCTAAAACAGTAGATGACGCTAAACTAGGGCATTAATTTAGTGCTAGTCTCCCGGAAGAAGCACTGATTTGAAACGCGTGCTTGCCTTTGACTACAGTTGAGGAAACAAGTGAGTTTCAAGTTTTCCTTTGCAGAGCAGATCGAGTTTGTTTGCAAAATGCTGGATTTATTTGTTTAATTATTGCACAAAATGAACCCCATAATGCCAGTTCAGTACTGGTAAACACATATTAGTTGTACATTTTTTATCGAGTTTGCAGTTTCTACAATATTTCATGTTTTCTCACAAATACTGAATCCAGCTGAAGAGTACACATACATGATAGTCCAAAGGGAAGCAGACTCTGTTCAGAGGGGATGTTGTTATTTAGAGAAGGCACCAGCCGGCCATTGGAAAGCAGGAAGTCATCTGTCCTGTTGGAGCTCCAGTGGCCCAGCAAACCCAGTGTACGGTTGTAGAACCTCTGAGGAACCTCCACCAGAGCGCTCAGCCTCCCAGCATCGCCTCTCCACACCACCACGTACAGGCCCTCGCCATACACCACTGCGCAGCGACTCGTAGAGGTACAGCGCACTGCAAAGCCTTGGTCCTCTACATGTATCACACCTGTCAGAACAGCAGTGGGCGATAGGTTAAAACTAAAACAACAACTGCATAATATACGTAGTAGGTGAAAAACAGTTTGTGAAAAGAATGTCCAAACATTCACAGTATTCATAAAACAGTAGGCGATATATGACCTGCTACTTCGGGCAAGATTCTGAAGTGTGAATAATGGACACTTTACTATAAGTGAGGTAATGCATCTGACATTGGTAGCGCGCATGACAACCTGACACCATTGTGAATGTAGTACGTCTGGATTAAATTCATATTACATGCATTAATGCAGAAGTATGAGAGCATGCGAGTTCGGACGTAATCAAGATGTTGAGACACCTTTCCATTTAGTCTTGTTATCTGTTATCAGGTTTTAGACACAACTAGTCACACTCACACAGTTGTGTGGACACAATTGACAGGGTTTATTTTTCCTTGAACTTGAATCTAAATTGTGTGTTTACTGTAAGAATTTGTAAAACTAAGACTTTAAAGGTGTAGTGTGTATTTTTAGCGATATCTGGCGGTTGGGTTGCGAGTTGCACTCAGCCCACTGCTCACCCCTCCCTTTCAAAGGCTACGGTGGCTAAAACGGGACAAACATGTCATTGTCTGAGACAGCAGAGAATAGCCAGAGTTAGACAAGAGTGTGTAACATTGTCACTGTTTCTGTACCATAGTCCATTATAAACCACATCATGGATAAAGTTTACAAAGCCATAGTCAGGTGAGGATCAAGGGTCTTAATATATAATAATAATAGTAATCAGCTGATTTTACACACATGTAACCAGCACATTTCTCCCCACATAGCACACCCATAATACAGCGAGGGAGAAGAACCACATGAAACTATGCAACTATATATTTATTTCTAAAAGTTTAGATGGCTAATATGAGCTGTTACTGTGGCTGAACTGGTTAAAGCCTAGTTTAAACTCATCCACATGAGCCCAAAGGTGCATGCGGCAAAAATGACATGATCGTAACAGCGCGCGCGCCTCCGCATCCCCTACACCATTTACGACACACAATAGGCTTTTTTTGCTCTTCACGATCAACTTAAAATGCTTCCAAGATCAACTTGTCGACGGCAGTCGACGGGTTGGTGATTCCTGTAACATTACTGTTTTATGGTCAATGACAAGAGTACTAATCAGCTGTCTCATAAACGCAACCAGCACATTTATCCCCACATAGCAAAGCCATAAAACAGCGAAAAGTTACATGAAACAGTCCCACTACCTATTTTACACCACTGACAAGGGAAAAGTCACTACTCACTGTGTTTATGGCTAGCTTTCTGCTACTTCTCTTTCAAGGTAGAGACGAAACGCGCTCTGTAGCGCTGTGTGTTTGCTGTCGGCTACGGTAGAAACATGACTCACAATATGACCTTCATAGAAGGGGGTGCCCACGATTAAGTAGATACAGTATAAATGTCTCATTCTAAGGTAATAAAAACATTACGGTTAATTACACTAAAAATGCTGGGTTGTTTCAACCCAATTTTAAGTAAAATATGGACAAACCCAAACGTTGGGTTAAAAACTGTTATATAAAAAAATTTTTAACCCAATGGCTGGGTTTGTCCATATTTGACCCAAGTTGGGTTGAAACAGCCCTGCAGTTTTTAGAGTGTAAGTAAGTTCTTTATACACCACTGAAAACATAGTTATGGATGTCATATTGCATTTCTATTAAAGGGGTCATGAACTGGTTTTTTAAATTTTATTATATTGTTGTCTGAGGTCAACTTATGACGTTCGCTTGGTTTTTGCATTCAAAAACATCAAAATGAATAAGTAATAGGCTATTTTGTACCCTAGTTTTGAGCCTAGCTGAAAAACGCTGGATTTTTATGGGCGTCTCACACTAAAGACTTGGAAGTAAACGCCCACTGCTGTGAGTGGATAACAGTTTTGCATATTATAATGAGTTTCAACTTACCTCGTCGATGCACTTGTATTGTTTTGAAACGTCCAATGTTGTAAAATGGCAACCGGAATGATTCGACCCAAAGTCTGTGTGTTGCACAATTCCTGTCAGATCCAATATAGACGGCACAGCACCGTTCTTTACTCTTAATCGGTCTGCAAATCCAGTCTTGTTTACAGGACAATCCTCAGTGAAATGAAGCGAACAGACGACGATGTTTTACCTCATCCGCTGGAACGTCATTAAAAATAAAGTTTATCCATGCAGTCCTATTGGAATCCAGAGGAAGCTTATGCAACGACTGTCGTCTTTCACAACCAGGCACTGCACAATATTCTGTGTTGCTCTGTAGATCAATCCGGTTTGTCATCACGAGGTAGGCATACAGTATATGTTATTTAGCTATGCGTGATTGCGTGTAATGCGTGAATCGGTGGGCGGGGCTAAACTGGCCGTGTTGAAGTAGGAGTTGATCTACTTCTGCGGGGGTGGTGTTTTATCCTCTTTGTCGTCATAGTTCCCCATTTTTAAAAACGAGTTGTTTGCAGAGGCTGGTGTCAATAAAAGCTTTTATTGGACTAACAAGGACATTTTCAGCTCTGAAACTTACAGGATAGTTTTATAATATGATGACCTCTTAGATGTCAAAAGCTCAAGGAAAATTTGATTTCTCAGTTCATCACCCCTTTAATAGGTACTAAAAAATGTTACACATTGCACCTTTAATGGATAAGTTGTACCTAACAGTGAAAAAAAAAACATTGAGGAAAGAGTTTGGAAGGATGGAAACTATTTTTTAAAGCATCCCATGATGCATATAGTATGTCTTTTTGTGTTATTTTATAGGCATGATGACTTAAAAATGATAAAATATGAAAAACAGTCATAATGAAGGAGGTTTTTTAACTTTTTGACTAGTATTGTAAATAGAAGGATGGCGGTGTTATTTCTTCGCCATTTGAAAACCTTTAAATTTGTTCTTACCAACAGACACAGGAATGATCACATCATTGACCAAGACCTTAAGACCATTTCCCGATTCAGCACATCGCCACTCCACCTTACAAGAAATCAATTGACAATCTCTAAATTGTGGCACATTAATTTTATGCATGTATTTTACATCTATATTTCATGTTTCAAACTCACCTTTCCAGCACCCTGAAAGAAGGCGGCTAATCGTACCAGAGCAGGCACAGTTTTGGGCTGCCCGTTGACCACTAGAGCAGCTGTTTGTCCCTGCAGGGTGAAGATGTTTGATCCCGTGCTCGTGGAGAGTCGAACTATGACGTACTCACCCAAGGCTTTGAAGGTATACTCACTTCCGTCAAAGGTGATAAAGTGAAGACTTCCGTATACCATGCCTGGATGAAAGCAGAGAGTGGAACAGACAAGCAACTTCCTTGTCAACTTCAAATCAGCTTCAGATTAATTATTTTTTATATTAAATAAATCAATCAGTAGTCGTTGGGATTGTAAAAATTAACAAATGCGACAAAGAAAATTCAATGCATCGATTATGGAATTTATGATAATTAATGCTGCATAAAATGTAGGTTAAGCATGCTCATTTGCCCTTTTACATTTAGATTAACTTTGTTGTAATCTAACAAAAAGTTAACATTATAAGTTTTATAACACTTTTATGTAACACTTTAGAATACGGTTCCTTCGTTAATGAATAACTACACAAGAACTAATGAGTAACACAATATTAACAATCTAGTAATATTATTAACTAACAAGAAACTCTGATTAACGAACCAGTAAGTAATAGCGCACAGACGAAAGTGGTAGTTCACTATTAAGTAATCAATAACTACTATTTTTTTAATACTTCCCAGAGAACTACTGAAAAAGTTTATTAACAATCTAGTAACTACTATTAACTAAAAGAAACCCTTATTAACGAATTAGTAAGTAATTGCTCACAGATGAAAGTGCTACTGGATACTTCTGTGGGAATTACTAATTATTTGGATTTGTATCTTCACTTTATACGAATCCAAATAATAGTAATTCCCACAGAAGTATCTATTAACACTTTCATCTGTGAGCTATTACTTACTAATTTGTTAATAAGAATTTCATTTAGTTAATAGTAGTTACTAGATTGTTAATAAACTTTTTCAGTAGTTATCTGGGAAGTATTAAAAAAATAGTCGAACTTTTAAATATAATCTTTTACAAATCTCAAAATTAATATAGAATTTAAAATAATTGATTTTAGCTTTTTCTTAGGGTTTGATTTTTTTTGACCTCCTGAACTACTTACTGTACATTGTTTAAGTCTGTCAAACTCAGATCTAGTTTCAGTGTTGTGCCTCTACAATTTGAAAATAATTTTAAAATGCCCTATAATAATTAAATATCTGGGCCTGTATTCATAAATAATCTTAATGCAAAGAGTGACAAAATTCTAAGAAAATTCTTAGAAATGTGGGCGTTTACTCTTAAAATGAAAGAAAAAGTAATTCAAAAAGTATCTTAACCCTTAAAAGAGGTCTTAAGGTCAAAGTTGTTAGGAGTTCGGGCGAGGACTTTTAAGAGGCTTGAGAGTGTCTTTAGCAGAGGGGAAAATGGCAGAAAGATGAAGAGGGAGACGAAATGTGTTGCAGACAATGGATGACAGTGAGTAAAACCAACATTCAAACCAACACTTAAACGTACATGCGTATGCAATTTTTGGCCACCAGGGGTCACTCATTTAAAATAATAACAAAAGACGTAATTTGATGACGTCGGGAAAGAGCGTGGGCTCACGGGAGTTGTTGTCGCTGTCAATGACAACCAGCTCAGCTCATGACATGACATCATCGTTTCACAAAATATACGGATACAGCATCTCTCTGTAGATTTAGCTTGTCAAGAAGCTTTAAATGCAACCCCAATGTTTACCTGTGTTATGCTTCTCCTGTCCCAAACCCTTCTCGGATCATATTTTTCACCCGTACGTTTGAGCTTTACTGAGCTGGCTGTAGCAGCAGAACGTGCAGGCAAAGCGTAATCGTGGTCCATAACTATAATACAGACGAATATAAATATTTATATTACGCCCCTTCAATGAATGAACTATTTAGAACATTTTTTATATATAGGGCGCACCGGATTATAAAGCGCATAAGACACAGTCAAACATTTGACTGGGTTTGCGTTATGCATCCACTATGTGCTAAGGCTAAAGGGAATGTAGTGAGTGCGCGGCGCCGGAGGTGAGGCGTTTATTTAGTAAGCATGAGCGCGCTGGAGCGGGCACGTAACTTATTTACATTCGCAGCCTTACTCATATGAGTATTCAATGTGCGCGGCTCGCTGACAGCAACAGCTGACTGATTTGAATGAGACGACCCGGTTACTGTGAACGGGGAGCGCTTTATGAACATTCTGTGACAGCGCGAGCAGCACCGGGGACAGTGTGTCTGTTAAGAGTGAGCGCTCGTGAGCGGGCACGTGATTTACACACATGAAAATACGTACAACTTTTTTTTCTTCGTCATTTTCTTTGCTTTATTGGCGGTTAGAGAAGTTAGAGAAAATAGAGGAGTCAAAGGTTATATGACGCCATAGACGGGCGACGAAACGGAAATAAAGAAAACGTCCCGTGTCTTCGAATTAAACTATACATTTCTCCGTATTTTAAAGTTGGTGGAAACTGTCGGGATAATGTAAGTACACATCTAATAGAAATATATAACATAGACACAGTTATTTTTGCTATTTTTAATAAAATACATATTGTGGCTTTAAATAGACATGCCAGCAATCAGTGCAATTGGAAAGAGTGGAACAGTTTTTATCAATTTAAGACAATCAAATACCATATAGGAAATTAACAGCATGGTAAATAAGTATAAAAATTATTTATATACACATATATAGTGTGTGCGTGTGTGTGTGTGTGAGAGAGAGAGAGAGAGAGAGAGAGAGAGAGAGAGAGAGAGGGAGGGAGAGAGAGAGAGAGAGAGAGAGAGAGAGAGAGAGAGAGAGAGAGAGAGAGAGAGAGAGAGAACAGTCAAATAGGAAAATTTACGCATTTAATTTCGAAGTGAAGGCTATAATAGACCCTATACTTAAAATCAGTCCTTTTTCGCTTCTTGGACAACCAACCAATCACAGTCTTCAAAATATTGTGTCATACATAGCAACGGTGTCAATCCTACCACCTCACTAAGATGAAATATTTTGTCTTTTCCTTTCTAAGATTTGCCCTCAGAACAGTACCAAATCGCTATTAAGACTCCTTCGTAAAGTTTTTAAACTAAATTAAGAGTTTTCTGAGAGGATTCTTAGAATCTTTATGGATATGGGCCCAGATTTCTTGATGCTTTACATAATTTTGTGAGGATCCCTAATAAAATCACATACACCGCTGGTAGTCATACATAAGGGAGCTAGCGAGGCCAAAAGCCCTTACCAATCCCTGGTGTTCCCCTGTTCCCAGGTATACTGCTGTCAAAGCTGTCCCAGCTATACCCTTGGCACCGATCTAGTGGTCTCTTTGCCAAGTAAATATTACACATAGGGGATTGAACACAGCACCACTGGAAGGGTAATAGATCCTTGTCTAGAAACAAAGATAGCATCAAACAAATCAAATCAATAGAAAGAAATCAGGTAAGTCCCTAATTTGACATGTAAAACTTAACTTAAAATGCCTTTAAAAACTTCATAAAAGAAAAATATATCTGGAATGTCTTACCTATATGTTGTTGTGTCTTGTCCTCAGTAAAGAACCGTTCACTGTATCCAGCCAGCAGGGGGCCCTCTGGATCATACACACATCTCTTTCCTGCCTTTTGTTTGTTAAAGAGGATGGACTGAAAGACACGGCTCCTGCTGCCACCCCACCTAAGAGCTCTCAGATCCCTCACATGTGCCATCTGTTCTGATGGTAGAGTCTCAGGGCCAAAGGCCAAATCCTCCTGTGCCTGAACACGGGTACAGGGACATGATGCCAGTCCAAATGCCCATTCTTTAGGATCTGGCTCGTTGAAGGCCCATATCTGGCATTGCCTCTGAGGATCTGAACGGATTTCATTAGATCCTGCCAGGTCATACACCAGCTGCCCCAGTTTGCCTGTGTTACCAATGACAGTCTGGGGACGATAGCGCCCTTCTGGGCCGAACAGGTTGTTCGGTTGCTTTGGAATCTCATTATGGAAGTTATTCTTGCCGTCAGTGTAGCCAATAAGAGCGTTATGATCGGTTCTCTGTCCTGGACCCCAGTTCATGTCACTGTAACGGAGCACAGCAAATGAACGTAGTCCATCTGTGGTCAGAATGCTCTGGAAGGTGTTGGTCTGCGAATGACATTAGGAAGTTTATTACTAAGATGAGCTTTTAAGAGCTGTTTACATACGTAGTGTAAATGCTCATGTGGTCGAATGTGTTCGAACTGCCGCAAAAGTCCGCCTACTCTCCCCCTACTGACTTATTGTATGCATAATGGTGAGTAGCATGGAAGCCAGATGGGATTTAGACTTTGTTGGATGAAGACCAAAATTTGAAAAACGTACCAAGCATAATGTTCTGTCACCATACCTGATTTCTAACATGCACCATATTTGGCTTGGTCTTGCAGCTGTCAGAACATAAATGAAAGCTGCTACTCTCTGTATGTTTTTACGTAGTCTCCGGACACGTTCATGTGTAAATAGTGCAAGCTTATTTTTGTCCATTAGATTGAAAGATCTGAAAAGCCCATACATTTACCTGCCCATAGACCCTCCCTCAAAAAAAAAAAAATCTGGACAAAAGTGGTGAAAGTGGACAAAAGAAACAGATTAAAGCACCAGGTGAGTGTCTGCCTCTTACTTGTGATCTGATCGACCAAAACACATCTTAATACCAGGTGTAAACAGAGCCATAGTCATTGCAAAAACTCTTGATTTGGCTAACAATACAAACTAGAGCAGAGAGTGGGGGTTAGGGTGGAGACAGCAACACTACACCAAGCCCATCTTTGGTAGTAACCAAATGAGGAACTAGTGAGACTGAGAAAGGATGTGGCTTTCATTTTGTGTAAAATGAGACTATAACCATTTTCTCTATTGCCTGAAATAACTTTGCATTTTTATGTTCTGTACTATGCCTTTCTATTTCCCTTATTTGCCGATGCCATTTTAAATTCATATGTTGTTGGTTGCCAGAATGTTGCTAAGTGTGGTTTCCTGGGTGTTCTGGCTCCTGTGTGTTTTCTTTTTGGCCTAAGTGAAAAGTGTCTGCTTCCAAGTCTCTATGATATTCTACTGTCTAGATATGATTTAACTTTAAATTCGTGTTTAAGTTTATGGAATTTTTCACCAATTTTATTATCTTCCAGGCAAACATAATACAACCGATTGCTTAGAAAAATAATAATCACCTCGGACAAGTTGAGCTTTTGATAGGACACAGGCAAAACGTGATCCCATGTGATTTTCAATATCCAGGATGGAGTAAAGGTGGGGTTGCCCCTTTGAGTCTCAAATCTGCTAACATCTTGTGCTGTTCGGTTGAATACTACCTCAGCGTAGATGTCAGATATACTGAGCAGACTGTATTCCTGTTGGACAGAAAAGGAGAATGTTCAAGATTTCCTTCATGGTACCCTACTGAAAAATCCAGCATTGCTAGTCAACAGCATAAGCAGCATTGGGGAGTAACTAGTCACATGTAATGGAGTAACTAGTCACATGTAATGGAGTTACATAAATTAATAACAAAATTA
This sequence comes from Pimephales promelas, assembly GCF_016745375.1. The sequence continues at coordinate 256,759 of NW_024121655.1, forward strand.
AATGTAACTGTAATCTGTTACAGAGAAAAAAATGTCTAGTTAATTATGAAAATGTTAATGATTACAAAGGGGATAACATCTGAATATTTTCTGTAAAAAGCTAGCATTTGTTGAATAATATTAATTTGTTGCTTCATCTATTTTTGATGTGCACAATGCCTCCTGTCATTTAAAGGTTATGCTATTCTGATGCTTTTGGTTGGTTCTCTAGTTTGAATATGTAGCGCACCACAACAATCCACATTGCCGCTGAAAGCTTTAGTCTACAACAAGAGAGGTCCCACCCAGGCGAGTGATACAAATGCGTTCAATTGCTGGAAATTTTAAAATAATTGTATCCAGATATCTGTATTTAACCTCAGAACGATCTCAAAGTAAAGAGGTGCTCAAGTCTGATTTTGTGGATAATTGAAGAGATGAAGGAATTTGAAAGTCTTATAATAATCAGTGTGACTACTGTACGGCTAACCCTGCCTGATATAAATGTTTGAAAATGATTAACAGTTGAAAATATTGGTAAGGAATTTAGTTAAGTAATCAAATGTAATCAGTTACATTACCTTAATAAAGTAATTGTCAATAGTCACACTACTTATTACATTTATCTGTAATCTGTAACCTATTACATTTTCAAAGTAACCTTCCCAACACTGAGCATGCTGGTTGCTGGTCCCCAGCATTGGAAGCAAGCCACCAGCTAGACCAGCACTATACCAGCTTTTAGAAGTAAACCAGCCTGGACCAAAATGGATTTCATGTTGAGTGTATTTCTGCATCATTGATTTTTCAAGAGGGTAATTTCTGCAAAAAAATGTGGCTGTACTTCTACAAAATAGGGAAATGTTCACTTAAAGGGCACCTATTATGGAAAATTCACTTTTACATGGTGTTTGAACATAAATGTGTGTTGGCAGTGTGTGAGCAAAACCACCCTAGAATGATAAAAATCCACCCAGTGGTTTTTTTACAATCTCAATAAATCATATGCACTGCCTCAGAACGAGCTGTTCTGAGATTCAGCTCTTTGTGACGTAGAAAGGGAGACAGGGGTTTCATTGACAGTGTGGTTGTGGCCTAGACCCCGCCCTCGGTGATCTGTACACATCATCCTCCATTGTTTCAACGACGACAGCTGGTAATGTCTCTTGGAAACATAAGTGTTCTGTCGTGGACTCGTGGGTTAATCCTGTTGTTGTAGCTTAAAAGTTAATCCTCAACTGTGGATCGTCATCTACTGTTTGCGATCCACCGTCACATCCAGTAACAGTAAGTGTATTTTATGATTTTTGAGCAAATAGTCTTTTCAGTCAATGTCAGCCAATTCAACAACAAATGCGTCTAAAGTTGTTGTCGTCGTAGGATGTCTGTGTAGGCTATATAATTAAACCTTGTTTGTATAGTGTGTAACCACACGTTTATATATATATATTTAAAGATATTGTATTAAAACTGCATATATGTTGTTGTTCTGTATGTTAGCCATCTCCTCACATTTGCCACAGAAGCACCCGTATGACAAGTAAACACGACGCCACAGGTCCCCGTCCCTCGCATAAATGTAATTTTGCTTGTACTTGCAAACTTTATCACAGTATGTGTATATAATTTCAAAAAAATTGCGCCAGCATTAGTGTTTATGAGTGTCTGTGAGTGTGTTGCACATGCCCATCATTTCAAAGGGAACGCGATTACAACGCTAAAGTACATAAAGGTATCAAATAACCATACCGAGACGTACTGGTCCATTCTCATTTATGTTTATTCTGCCGGAGACTCTTCGTACTATTTATATATTCCGATTCAAACGTACGCTGAATGACATTCAAAACAGCGCGTCTCTGACTCTCTTAGCCCTTCTGCTTAGACCGACTGCCAAAGGTATCAAGTTACGCCCTCATCCAAAGGCAGGGCGGGGATATGCAGCTCATTTGCATTTAAAGCCGTATACCTCCGAAACAGGTCATTTTTAAGCAGGCCCCAAAATGACATTTTCAAATGGTTATAATAAATTAACTGTGGGGTATTTTGAGCTGAAACTTCACAAATACATTCTAGGGACACCAGAGACCAATATTACATCTTGTAAAAAGGGGCATAATAGGTGCCCTTTAAGTAAAACTTTTTTTTAATGGTAATCTCAATTTAACGTGCATATGAATCAATATGCACACCATTTGCACAGTGAGTCTCCTGAAAAGTGTAAACACAGTGGTTCTTTTCACCTTTTAACCTGTGTTTAGGGTGACTGTACTACCACTGGCAGACAGGTGAAATGTTTATGAAACCTGTTAGAAAAAGTAATTATTTTACTGGAGAATCACCTTTAAAACCAGGCCATTCAACTGAATTTCAATATATAGTACATTTTTTATTAAAAAATCATTAAAAAAAGAAACCTCACAGTAGAAGCAAGACCACTACATTTTGCATTATTAATTGCAATGCTAACCTGGTATAGCAGTCTTCCATCTCCGAGGGTAAGGTCAGCATCATCCCAAAACACTGCCAACATGGGAAGACCCTCATTACCACGGAAACCCCCTGGGATTGGAGCAGGGATCAACGGTTTCTCATTCTCACTGACCGATTGGAACTGCACCAAGCCGTTATCTGAAAACTGGAGTTCATAGGCCCATATCAAGATTCTATTAACTTTTAAAATGTGAACAGAGGTAAGGCTAACTGTAAGTAGCCAAAATGTTTCCTGAGATATTAATGGTTTATTAGTTTTGACATTACAGATTAGCCTGCTCACCATTAAATTGCTTTTAAAATGTGAACAGTTAAATGTGCATGCTTACAAACAGCCGCTCATATAGTCTGCCCATGAATGGAAAGCCTGCAGGAGGAGTTATGTATGGCGAATTTCCATCTGCCACTGTAATTGGTAACGCAGCATCACCCACTTCCTCTCCAAATGGATACAGGTAACTTTCTGTAAAATATACAAAATGCACCCGAAGGGGACAAGGTTTGGCTGTTTAGCATGAGCAGCTAGCCACTACTGGTTAGTTTGAATAAGAATGTGCAGTTCTATGTTGGGAAAATTTGTTTGATGTGAGGTGGATGGTCATGTGATACCAAAATGGCAGTCACCATAAGAGAGTAACTCCCAACATAAAGGAGCAGCATTAATAGGGTGTCCTGATATGAAAAGTCTTCATGTAAAGTGAGTGTGAATTTAGTGCATCAACAGTATTATTTTCAGTATTTCTCTAATTACTAAATTAATCCTGTGATTTCTGAATACTATATATTAAAAACACAAAGAGAGAGAGAGAATAAGAAATAAAGTATAGGTGTAAAAAATATAGATGTATAATTTTACATAGATTATTTTCCATGACTGTAATAAAGTAGCCCACCCATTTGTGGCAGCTCTGGGCAGTCATCTCTGGTAGAGCAGACACAGCTGTAAGATCCAACTAAATTGGTGCATGTTCTGTTGCTATAACATACGTCAGGTGAAAGACATTCATTCCGGTCGATGCATCCACCCAGTCCTTGCCCATTTCTGACTGAGGCATCCCATCCATTGCCACACTTGCACTGAAACCCACCTACAGAGTTGTAGCATGTAGCAGCAGGATGGCATCCACCCCTACTAGACTGACATTCATCTAGATCCACACAAAAAGACCCTAATGCAATAAGACCTGGTGCACATACACATACATAAGACCCAGGGGTATTGATGCATTGGCTTGACTTGTGGCAACGTAAGGACGATGTGGAACACTCATCAATGTCTTTACAGTTTGTCCCATTCCCAGCGTAACCTAAGCGACACTGGCATGTGAAAGACCCAACTGTATTCCAGCATCTTGCCAAGGGGTGGCAGATAGAGTTATTTGCACATTCATTGTTGTCTATGCAGGTACCATTTTCCTCATGATGTCCCAGTGGACAGGAGCACTGGTATGTTCCAGGTTTATTGATGCACACCTGATCGAGGCGACAAGTTCTGTTTAGACATTCATTGATATCTGTACACTTTGGGCCTTGGGCCTCAAAACCAGATCTGCATGGACACTGGAAAGACCCTAGTGAATTTACACATGCAGCGTTGGCAGTGCAGGGACTTTCATCTGCCATACATTCATCAATGTCTTGACACTCTGTTCTGTTTAGAAGGAAACCCAATTTGCAGTTACATTTGTAAGACCCAGGGATGTTGACACATGTAGAGTGAGGTTGACATATGGATTCATTCTTTGATCCTGAACACTCATCTATGTCAAGACACCTAGTGTCATTGCTCCAGAATCCCATATCACAAACACAGTGGAATGAGCCAATTGTGTTAATACAAGTCCCATAAGCGCAGAGTGGCCCAAACTCTGGGTGTGAGCACTCATCTATGTCCTCACATTGGGTACTACCATTAGAGGAGAATCCATCATCACAAAGGCACAGAAACGAACCTTCAGTATTGACACAGATACTGTTGTCCGAACATGCAGAATTGTTCAGGCATTCATTGACATCCTCACAGACTGTCTGATTACCTGTGTACCCATCCCAGCATTCACAAAAATACCATCCCACTGTGTTTTGGCAGTTGGAAGCATTTGGGCACTGGGCTTTCCCTGTGGCACATTCATCAACATCTAAACAGAGAGAGTTGTTAAGGTAGAGGAAGCCATCGTTACATGAACAATTATACCCTCCCTCTTTATTGTAGCATGTGCTGTTGTCTGGGCAAATAAAGTTTCCTACACTGCACTCATTTATGTCTTCACAGTGTGTCCCATTGTTCTGGTAACCTTCCCAGCAGTCACAATAAAAGGACCCTTCTGTGTTGAAACAGTTGGACAACTTTGGGCAAGCTCCTGTTTGTGAACATTCATCTATATCCTGGCAATCTCTACCATTTCCAAGGAATCCTTTAACGCAGGAGCAATAGTTTGACCCACGGATGTGTTTGCACTCAGCATGGGTGTTGCACGCATTCGTTACATTCTTACAGTCATTTTCATTCACGCAGGTACCCAGATCATAGACCACACCAATGGTGCATGTGCAGGTATATGTTCCAGGAACGTTTTGGCAGGTCATGTTGTTCCTGCAGATTGAAGGTAGCAAGCACTCATCCGTATCCTCACAAGTAAACCCATCTCCCTGATATCCATCCATGCACTTGCAAATGTAGGAGCCCTCTGTGTTGTTGCACATGGCGAGAAGGCTGCAGTTATGAGGCAAAGTTGTGTTTTCATTGCACTCGTTCACATCTTGGCAATCAAACCCAGACCCGGTCATGCCAAAGGGACAGGTACACTTGTAGGAACCAGGGGAGTTAGTGCATCTGGCAGCTGGATGACATCCTCCATGTTGGGATTGGCACTCATTAATGTCTATAAGTCATCCAAAATGGGACAGGGTCAGGAAAAAAAAATCCCTAAAAGACTGAGAAGAGAGTCCTCAAGCAAGCAAAGAAATGCACAAATTAATTTTGAAAAGGGAAGAAAGACTTACCAGAGCAGTTTTTTCCATCCCCTGTGAAGCCATTGCGACAGAAGCACAGGTGACTCCCAATGATGTTGACACACTGTGCAAACTTGCTGCAGCTATTGGCTCCAGATTCACATTCATCCACATCTATAAGGTAGGAACAAGAAAAAGAGAAGATTGAAATATTACATTTAGGCATCTGGTAGACACTTTAATCCAAAATGATTTAATGTGCATTCAAGCTAAATATTGTATTAGTTTTTTCCTGGAAAACTGAATCCATGACCTTGGCTTGTGAAAATATTAATTATTTAAAAAAATGACATGTGAATTGCACATACCTATGCATTCTGTTCCATTAAGAGTGTAACCCACTTTGCACACACAGTCAAAGGATCCTGGTTTATTGACACACTGTGTCTCTTTCTTTGGGCACACATTTTCTTTACATTCATCGATGTCTGAGCAAATGAGTCCATCCCCTTTGAATCCCACATCACACACACACTGATACCCTGAAGGTGAAGGATGACAAAGTCCATTTGTATGGCAGGCAGGATCGCATTCACGACTAGGGAGGACACAACTGTTGTTGTATGCTACTGTGCCATTCAGACAAGAACAGACATATGCTCCAGGGGAATTCACACATACAGAGATATCTGGGCAAGTGTAATTGGAAAGGACACATTCATTTACGTCTGTACAGGTGAAACCATCTCCCGTAAAGCCCTGGTGACATGTACACAAAAATTCTCCAGGATAATTGTAGCAGTTGGCATGTAGATGGCACATATCCTCGATTGCACATTCATTTATATCCTCACATGTGACTCCATTTCCTGAGAAGCCATGTCTGCAGGTACATGAAAAGGAGCCTGCTAAATTCAAGCATGTGGCATTCTGGTGACAAGATTTCAGATTTTCACATTCATCAATATCAGAGCAGTCTAAATCATCACTGATCTGACTAAAGCCTGCTTTACACTGGCATGCATATGATCCTTCCATGTTTGAGCACTGTTCATTGGTGCCGCAAACCTTTTCAGGTAGCTGACATTCATCTATATCCTGGCAGGTGGTACGATTGACTACTTGAAAGCCTGAGGGGCAAGTGCAAGAAAAAGACCCCTGACTGTTGACACATGTTGCTCTGTTTCTGCAGCCACCGTTATCAACAAGGCACTCGTTCACATCTATGCATTGCAACACACCATCCCCTGTATATCCCACCATACAGCTGCAGTTGAATTTTCCCGGTACATTAATACAGAGTGCATTAACATGGCACTGCTTTTCTATGGCACACTCATCCACATCATTGCATACTAATCCATCACCTTCGAAACCAGCTAGACATGAGCAGATGAATGAACCAGGTAAGTTTTCACAAGAGGCGTAAGGACTGCAATGCTTTATGGCACATTCATCTACATCCAGACACTGGTTTCGACTAAAGTTGTAGCCTTGACCACAGTCACAGAAAAATGAACCTGCTGTGTTGACACATGCAGCATTGTCTGGGCAAATGTTACTGGTGATACATTCATTAATGTCAGTACACTTTGTACCCGTGCCCACGAAGCCAAAGCGGCAGGAACATTCGTAGCTTCCTAGCAAATTGGTACATATTGCGTTGGGGTCACAGTTGTTCTTTCTATCACACTCATTAATGTCCACGCATGCCAAGCCATTTCCTGCAAATCCTTCAGGACAGGTACAACGAAAAGATCCCGGCAAGTTTGTACAATCAGCAAATGAGCTGCAGATGTTGATTTCACATTCATTGATGTCCTCACATGTCTGTCCATTGCTTTGGTAGCCACTGTTGCAAAGGCAGATGTAGGTTCCTGGGAGGTTCCTGCAACCTTTGTAACCATAGAAAGCAGAGCATACACCAGGAGTCTCTGAACACTCATCAATATCTAGGCAGAGATAATTTCCATTGCCTTTGTAGCCAGTATTGCATGTGCACACGTAGGATCCAGGGTTGTTTGTACAAGTGGCGTTCCAGTGGCAGATTCCTGGTCTTTCGCACTCATTAACATCAGTGCACAGAAATCCATTTCCACTAAAACCAGACCTACAACTGCAGTCCCTTCCTCCATCTCTGTTGGTGCAAAGCGCATTGACATGGCAGCCACCATTATTCGTTTGACACTCATTAATATCTTGGCATTGGAAACCATCACCAAAATAACCATTTTGACATGAACAGGTGTAACTGCCCAGAGTGTTACTGCAGATTGCTTTTCCATGGCAGCTGTGTAGACCAGTAGTACATTCATCAATGTCCAGACACTGCACTCCATTCCCCCGGTACCCAATTTGGCACATGCAAACAAACCTCTCATCACGTGTTTTGAAGCAATCTGCACTGGTGTGGCATATAGTGCCTGCAGCTGCACAGTCACTGAGATCTGCAGCTGTGTAGACAGAAATGATAAGAGATTGGTTAGTCTGGCAATAAGTGACTCTATTTTGTGCTGTGAGTTGATCAATCATAGACTCTGATCTAGACTGTTACTCACCTGCACTTGTGTACCTGAACACAGTACACAGGCACAGAATGTCCAGCAGCAGATTCCTGCAAAAGAAGGTCAACAAATATTAAGATACAGTGAACACAGATGCATTTCCCAGCAAAGGAGTTTTAGCAGCCCCAGTGACTCAACTCACTGCTAAGTTTAAAAATTCATGAGCATTTGTGACCGTGCAGTGTCCATTATGTGTCTTTGTTTCACTTGCTTTTCATCCAAAGATGTTCCTCAGATGACACAAATCTACATATGGTGAATTTCAATTGTGTCCATGATAATTGATTAATCTAGTACCTCAGCTCCGTGCAAAAGATACACACAAAATGAAACTCAAAAACCATAAATTATTTTGTCAAATATATATATATATATATATATATATATATACATTTATCCCTGACTATGACTCACAGCGTCCTGGTGAAAGTAATTAGGTGAATTCCTACTGGTTACATATGTGTGTATATCTTTACATACGTATATAGAGTTACATCTATCAAGTTAAACAAGTGTACCCATAACAAAAACAGAGGTAATGTGGTTACTTTGTCCTAAGCCTCATTTCATGAGAACAAAAATGGATGGATATGCTCAAAGGACCTAATTATTCCAAATCAAAAGAACTTTATTAGACTCAAAGAAACGTAAGTCATCCTACTGTTTCAGAAGCAGTAATTTATTTCCAATATTGTGTCATCTCGAATAACCGATCAACATCTCTGCTTTGTCTTTAAGTAAATTTCAGATTATAGTATTTCGGATTATAGCATAGTTCCCTAAAATTGAGTTAATTTATTGCCTTGATTATGTTTGGAGAGTTCTATATGAAATAATTACTGTATCATTGAGAAAATATAGTGTGAGATAAAGAATTTGGAATTGCTTAAGTTTGGTAACTGAAGTCAACATGAATGGTGCCCTGAATGAGAAAAATGATGATGATAATCCTCGATATCTGACTATATTACATGCTGAATATTTACTTCCCTGCGTGTCAGATTCAGCCATTGTCTGGTTGATGGTATCTCTAGAAATCTATGTTGTGTGTCAGAATCAAATTACGTCAAGACTTGTCTCTAACATACAAAGAATTTACTGGAAAGAACATCCTTCTCGACATCACATTAATGCTGAACACCACAGCCCAAAAGGCGCATTCACAGCTACAGATTGGAATGTTTCAAGTAAAATTAACCATTAAAACAGTTTTGAAACCATTTGTTATATAATAGAATATAAAAACCATTTTTTTAAATCTTCCTAGACTATCCGTATCAATATATCAAATAGAATTTTATCAGAATTCAGAACATTCATATTGAGAAAAAGTTTGTGTATCAGAATGTAAATCTAGAACTCATAACAGTATCATTAGGTTAAATTGCTCAATTCCATATTTGTCTGGAAATAAATCATGAGTGATAACTTCACTGAAATACATATTTAGCACTAAGCACTTCGTACTTGTACAGAAACAAGCCAACAATTTCCACTGTTACTGTAAAGGAAAAAAATGAGAAATTTAAACCTGAGAAATAAAATGAAAAATTTAAATCAGTACTTACAGCATATCTGACAGATGGCTGGTTGTCCTACAAGGCTGACATTGGGATACAGAGCAAGTGGGTCCCTTTCAGACTTAGGAAGGTGTGTGAAATCCCTTCTGTATGGACTCTTCTGCCCAAGTTACAACACTTTTTTCATCCTGGTACAAAGCATATTGACCCATCTCAGCACCAGAGACATCCTATACCAGCATAATAGGGAACACCCATATATTACTGTGATTATGTTTCTCTCTTCTAGTAAGTGTACTACTCCCATTGGGCTTCAACTTGCCTCCGGGTGTAAAGTAAAGGACGAGACAATAAAGAACATACAATAGTTAGTGTTTTGTGTTGAGGGTACCTTTACCTCATGCACAAATAATAGATTATTATTACCAGGGTTGGACTGGGACTAAAATTCAGCCCTGAATTCATTTAGCTTCATGGCCCATCACGACCCCTAGTATGAGGATCGCACAAATACTCTATAATACAAATTAAATATATAAAAAAGTTAAATATATAAGTTGGTGCAATGGTACAATCATATAATGTACGTATATTTCTATAGCCCAATGTTAAGTGCTTTCTTCTAATTTAGCTGAAACATAATTAGGTTAGTTTTACTTTAGTTCCATTTCTCATTGCCTTAGAGCAACTTAAAAAAAAAATGTTTTGATGCTATTTTTGTTTTTAAGTGGCCAGCCAGGTCCATAATTTATGGTCATACAATGTATCAAAATAAAGTACAGAGCCTTTGCTTTAAATAAAAATAATAATTCTAGATTCATGCATTCTTTTTTAATCAACACTTGAATGTAGGTAAGTTTCATAAAAAAGCAACATTTTGAACAAAAATCTCAGAAAAATCTTCTTGTTTTTTTTTTTTGTTTTGTTTTTTTGTCAAAGACTACATGCGAAACGGATTCAGAACCATGATCAAAAGTTGAGTAGATTGAGCCCATCAACACCCCCAAAGCTGGAACAGTTCTTTACATCTTTGTGAGTTCAATATTTAATTTGGTAAAGTGAGGCAGCTTTGAAACATTTTGATTTATATACCATTTAATGTTTGATGATCACTTTAGCTTACATGTGCATAAGCAATGATTCTATCGCTTGTTTCTACTTCTTCTTTGCATTTTTTGGATCTGGAGATTCTGTACTCTTTCAGAAGATGCATAATAGCACCATCTACTGTATAACAATGAACATGGATCTGTCAATGGCAGGTAAGGTTTGTGTCAGTAATGGCTTCCAATTCTGTCAAAAGAAAGAGTTAAATTCACTATGAAATCAAATTTTTTCAATCTTATTTTTTAATAGAATGTTGCTAGCCTGGATGCCAGCCCGAACTCCGCCCACAATATTTTTTGGTCGGGAAGTTCGGTCTGGACTCGATCCATTGAGGAGTAATTATGATCAGGCAAAAAAATGAATGGGCCAATCAAATTGCCAGGGCGGGCTTTATACAATGATGGACAGATGATCTGCAGGGACGTAATCATCACGTTATCAAAGAGCGCTTAACTGTCTTCCCTCAGAGATGACTGCAGCTGGAGAATTGAGATGTATAGATTCTGCTGTCGCGTCTGTTGTGAAATAAATCGACAGCGCATTCATTTTAATAGACAAACAGAGAACTGCAATCAAGGGATTTGTCGATCGGAAAGATATTTTTGGCGTCCTTCCTACATGATTCGGGAAAAGTGTAACTTATCAGCTGGCTCTGACGGTCGTTAAGAAGATGGGACGTAATGAAAAGCCTGTGGTCGTTGTGTTTTTTTGTCCTTTGGTGGCACTCATGGAGAAGTAAGTAAAAGAAGTAACACTCGTTATATTTGACTTCTAAAATAAATAAAGTTAGGCTATGTTCTGTATTTGAAAACTGCGTTATGCAAAGGAGTTGACTTATGCGTTGCTCTGATTGGTTGTAGGTCTACCGACTATCCAATTGAGTGCAGAGGTTTTTTTTTTCCCTGGTTCTGTTATGACACGCCTCATAATCAAAGCCCAATGGAGGAGTTTCAGACTCATATTCTTTCTTGAATATGAGTATGACGAAGTCAGGCTAGAATGTTGCAGTATTTATTATAAATATTTACGTGCCCTCATAATCTTTAACCAAAATCATCATCAACCCCAGAAAGACATCTCTGTGATGACATGTACATCATCACAATGGTTGATTGGTTAGATGAGTGGCCAGATGAGTTTTAAACCCTCATCTCCAGCAACCTGTCACTGACATGTAGCTAAAGCTTATCCTTTGTGTTTTTCGAGTACAGACGTCAACTTTTTTTATAATGAAAAACGTCACGGTTACGTATGTAACCCTCGTTCCCTGAGTAGGGAACGGAGACGTTACGTCGGATGACGGAGGGGGTTTCGCGTAGAAAGCCAATCCTCTTCGAGTATTAAAAACGAGCCAATGGCAAGAAAATACCATGGGTCTGCGGAATTTGCATAGCGTATCTCCGCCCCACCTCGTGAGTATAAAAGGAGGAAGCGGATGCAACCACAGTATGTCTTCGCTGAGGAGCCGAGACTGAACTCAGGCATCTACCCAGCGGTACAGCGGAAGTGGCAGGGAGACGTAACGTCTCCATGCCCTAGTCAGGGAACGAGGGTTACATACGTAACCGAGACGTTCCCTTTCGTAGTCAGTCCGAGTTACGTCGGATGACGGAGAATGGGGGTCCCCTGTGTAATCACGCCACCTTCACAGCTGTCTTCCAGTGCCCTGCGAAAGTCTGATCCCCTGTCGTGAACACTTAGCACGGACGAGGAGTCCTACTTAGCACAGCAATACCAAGGTACACTGGGGAGTATATCCCAGAGGAAATATGCCGAATTAGGGGTGGCAAGGTGGCTTGCCGAGGGAAGACACATGCTCAGAGAGGCTTACAGTGGAAATACACATGTGGGAAATACACACTAGCAGGAACCATGCACACGGAGGCACCTAGCCGACGTCCAGGCAACAGACACTGGCGCCAGCATCAACAGTGCTGGAGGAACTCAGGGCTTACAATAGAAGGCTCAGCTGAGGAATAATCACATTTATCGAGTCTGTGGAGTGGAATGGCGAGCAAGCGAAGACACCTGAGCGGGTCCAGTACTGGCCGGGTGAGGGAGTACAAGAGGGGACACAGGCTCCACTGTGAGATTATAGAATCTGGCGAATGTGTTGGGTGCCGCCCAGCCTGCAGCGCTACAGATGTCTGCTAGCGAGGCGTCATGCGCTAGAGCCCAACAGGAAGCCACACTCCGGGTGGAGTGGGCTGTCACACCAAGGGGGCACGGTCGACCTTGCTGCTGGTAAGCCAAAGCGATGATATCCACTATCCAGTGAGACAACCTTTGCTTTGAGAGAGCCCTTCCCTTCTAGCTCCCACCATAACAGACAAAGAGCTGGTCTGAGGTCCTGAAACACCGCATTCTGTCTACGTAAGCACGGAGTGGACAGAGCAGTGCCAAGGCTGGGTCTGCCTCCTCCAGGGGCAGCGCTTGCAGGTTCACCACCTCATCCCGGAAGGGAGTGGTAGGAACCTTGGGCACATATCCAGGCCGGGGTATCAGGATAACGTAGGGTAGGCCCGCCCGAATTCCAGGCACGCTTCGTGCAGGTCCCCTACCCTCTAGATGGAGGCCAGTGCAACCAGGAGTCTTAATTGACAGGAACTTAATCTCAACTGATTGCAGAGGCTCAAATGGGGGCCTCTGCAGGGCACTTAAAACCACTGAGAGGTCCCAAGAGGGTACGAGAGGAGGACAAGGAGGATTCAGTCTCCTCGCTCCTCTCAGGAACCTGACAATCAGGTCGTGCCTTCCCAGGGACTTACCTTCAACTGCTTAGTGAAATGCGGCAATAGCAGCCACATACACCTTCAGGGTGGAGGGAGACAGCCTTCGCTCCAACCCTTCTTGCAGGAAGGAAAGTACGACACTGATCGAGCATCTCCGGGGGTCTTCTCGGCGAGAAGAGCACCAGTTGACAAAGAGGTTGCACTTTACCACGTAGACGTGTCTCGTGGACGACGCTCTAGCGGAAGTGATGGTAGCCGCCACCGCAGGTGGCAGGGTACTCAAACCTGCCTCGTCCCATCCAAGAGCCACACGTGGAATCTCCAAAGATCGGGACGAGGGTGCCACAGGGTGCCCTGTCTCTGAGAAAGGAGGTCCTTCCTAGGAGGTGATGTCGCGAGGAGTATCAGTTCGGAGAACCAGGTCTTGGTGGGCCAATATGGGGCGACCAAAATGAAATGTTTCTCGTCCTCCTTGATCTTGCACAGGGTCCGTGCAAGAAGGCTCACTGGGGGAAACGCATACTTGCGTAGGCCCCGTGGCCAGCTGTGCGCCAAGGCACCTGTGCCGAGCGTACCCTCGGTCAGAGAGTAATACAGGGCGCAATGGGATGAGTCGTGGGAGCCAAACAGATCTATCTGTGCATCCCCGAGCTGGTATCATATCAGCTGGACCGACTGGTGATGGAGTCGCTATTCGCCAGAGACTGGACGGATCCTGCCAGGTTCCGCACTCCTGGAATGCAAACAGCATGAAGGGACCTCAGGTGCTTCTGACTCCATAAGAGGAGGTGGCATGCGAGTTGCGACACGCAATGCCTTCCTGCGACCTCCTCCAACGACACAGCCCGGATGGAGGCTGCTGCTTGGGCCGTGCGGGAGGGAGGGGAGTCGTGGGAGGGCGCCCTCGGCGGCGAGCAGGCTGAGGCGTCTGTACCGACGGCTGGGTGGAGGCAGCAGCTGGCCGTCAGGGCAGAATATGTTTGATCGCCTCAGTCTGCTTCTGAGCACTTGAATACTGCTGGGCAAAGTCTTCAACCGCACGCAGACGAATCCGCTCGGCGTCCTGCATATCGGCCAGGTTGAGCCATAGGTGACGCTCCTGGACCACATTAGTGGCCATCACCTGACCAAGGGAGCGTGTGGCCACCTTCATCGCCCAGAGAGCGAGGTCAGTGGCAGTCCCCCCCTCGTGCATATCTCTGAGCAGCTTTGCTTGAAAAACCTGCAAGGTGCTCATTGCATGCAGGGCGGTAGCTGCCTGTTCTGTAGCTCTTTAAGATCTCGCCACCATAGATGACGAAAACCTACAGGCCTTGGACGGATGCTTAGGAATACCCCGAGAGGACGCGCTCTGAGGACTCAGTTGAATCGCAACAGATATATATATATATATATATATATATACATATATTTCATTTAGAATACATATTTCATTTATGTATTTTAGTCTGTCAAAAGATTTTAAGAGCCGAAAGAGTGAAGAGTGTGCATGTGTGTACTTGATCTAGTATGCAAGAAGGAGCCTATGACTCAATCTGAAAATAAAGCAAAAAAAAAAAAAAAACTGAGAAAAATGTGAATTGGTCCTCAGATGCCATGACCGTAATTTGTAATGCAGAAAAATCTGGCATAAAAATTTATCTCAAAAGGATTAATTAAAAGAAGCCATCATGACATCAACCAAAATGGTTGGATGACAAATTTGCGATGATACTGTTAGGGGGAAAAGTCTAGACTAGTTAGTTGACTAGTTAGAACATACTATGAACATACTCCATCATACTATGGAGGTTTACCCTGTTTAGTTTCTTTTTCTATGAAGCCACTCCTTTCAAAAAGTACAATGTGCTCACTTTGGTCGGATGAATGTGTTGTGATGAATATCATGAAATGTCATGCCATGACTATGAGTTTGCACATGAAAACATTACACTACATAACATTACACGTATGTAATATGCAGGTGTCAAAGGAAGAACCTTGCACCAGAGATAACACCTATAACTGTGCTGTCTGTGAGATACCCAAGAAGGTTAATTAGAAGCACATTCAATTCTTTTCAAATCTTTTCTCAGACAGTCGAGCTAGCAGCTCTGATACGTGCCTGTCAGCTGCACAAGAATCAGAAAGTTAATATTTATATTGTCGCATCGTATGCCTCCAGAGTTTTACAGGAATTAGGCAAGGCAAGGCAAGGCAAGGCAATTTTATTTATATAGCACATTTCATACACAATGGCAATTCAAAGTGCTTTACATAGAAGAAATTAAAATAATCAAAAGAAATCTGAATAATTAAAACAGTTTAGAATAAAAAATAAGAAATAATGAAAAATAAAAATTATGATAAAAATAAAATACAGTAAATTAAAACCATTTAGAATAAAATGAAGTACATAACAGTCGGACGAACAGTGGCACAGTGCTCATTTAGTAAATGCACAGCTAAACAGATGTGTTTTGAGTCTGGATTTGAATGTGACTACTGTAGGAGCACACCTGATCTCTTCTGGAAGCTGGTTCCAGCTGCGGCTGGCATAATAGCTAAAAGCAGACTCTCCATGCTTAGAGTGAACCCTTGGTATTTCTAGCTGATGTGATCCTAATGATCTGAGCGATCTGTTGGGTTTATATTCAGTGAGCATATCTGCAATATATTGAGGTCCTAACCCATTAAATGATTTATATACCAGTAATAATACTTTAAAATCAATCCTAAATGTAACTGGCAGCCAGTGTAAAGACCTGAGGACTGGTGTGATGTGTTCATATTTTCTGGTCCTGCTCAGAATCCTGGCAGCAGCGTTCTGTATGAGCTGCAACTGTCTTATGGTCTTTTTGGGAAGGCCAGTGAGGAGGCCATTACAGTAATCCACCCTGTTGGTGATGAAAGCATGCACAAGTTTTTCTAAGTCTTGACTGGAAACAAAGCATCTAATTCTTGAAATATTTTTCAGATGATAGTATGCTGATTTAGTTATTGCTTTGACATGACTATTGAAACTAAGGTTGACTCTAGAGACACACCAAGATTCCTGACTTGATTTTTAGTTGTTAGACCCCTAGCGTCAAGGTATGCATTCACCTTGAGAACTTCATCTTTGTTTCCAAACGCAATGACTTCAGTTTTGTCTTTGTTTAACTGCAGAAAGTTGACACATCCAACTGTTTACTTCATCAATGCATTGGCACAGGGAGTCAATGGGGCTGTAGTCGTTAGGCGATAGGGCTAAGTAGAGCTGTGTGTCGTCTGCGTAGCTGTGGTAAGCGATTTGGTTCTTTTTCATTATTTGGCTCATTGGGAGCATATACAGGTTGAATAGGAGTGGTGCAAGAATCGAGCCCTGAGGGACTCCGCAAGTCATGGATGTCCACTCAGACTTATGTTCTCCCATACTCACAAAATAACCTCTCCCTTCTAAGTATGACCTGAACCATTTTAGGACTATCCCAGAAAGCCCCACCCAGTTTTCCAACCTGTCAAGAAGTATGTTGTGATCGACAGTGTCAAATGCAGCACTGAGGTCGAGTAGTACCAACACGGATAATTTGCCTGTATCAGTATTTAAGCGAATATCGTTTATTATCTTTATGAGCGCTGTCTCCGTGCTGTGATGCGATCGGAAACCAGATTGAAAATTGTCAAAATATCCATTTGAGCTTAAAAATTTGTTCAGCTGATTGAAGACAACCTTTTCAATGATCTTGCCTATGAAAGGAAGATTTGAGATCGGTCTATACTTGCTTAAGATGGTCTTATCCAGATTGCTCTTTTTCAGGAGGGGCTTGACAACTGCAGTTTTCAGGGAGTTCGGAAAACTCCCAGAGCGAAGTGAGGCATTTACCACTTCTAGGAGATCTGCTTCTAAACAGTTTAACACACTTTTGAAAAAAGATGTGGGAAGTGCGTCAAGGGCGCAGGTGGATGTTTTAAGGTGCTGTACGGTTTCTACCAAAATTGTGCCATCAATTTCTTCGAAATCAGACATAGTAACTACTTTCTCAGGTTGTGGTCTGGTCTGCCTGACCCCAGAGCAACTCAAGGATGTGCTGATCACCTTTCTGATGTTATTGATTTTCTCAGAGAAGAAAGAAGCAAACTCACTGTATTTCCTTTCTGAGAGCATTTCTATGGGAATCTGGCTCGGGGGGGGTTGTCAGTCTCTCTACAGTAGCAAAAAGAGTGCGTGTGTTGTTTATATTGCTGTTTATAATATTTGAGAAGAAAGTCCGTCTAGCTTTGCCTAGTTCCCTATTGAAAGTGTGGATGCTGTCTTTGTAGATGTTATAATGGACTACAAGTTTTGTCTTCCGCCACATGCGTTCTGCTCTTCTGCATTGTCTTTTCATATTTTGCACTGCTGTTGAGTTTCTCCAAGGTGCTTTTTGTCTGCCACTATTCTTCCTGACTTTCACAGGAGCAATATCATCAATTACACTCTTAACTTTTGAGTTAAAAGAATCAAGGAGAAAATCAGCAGATATGCTTGGTTTTAAAGATATAGCCTTCATAAATAGCACACCAGTGTTTTCATTTAAGCATCTCTTCTTGACAGACACAGCTCTAGCTTCAATGGCAGGAGAGATTAATATATCAAAGAAAATACAGAAATGGTCAGACAGTGCTACATCCTTAATAACAATCGATGAGATGTTTAAACCCGTACTGATAAGTAAATCTAGAGTGTGTCCACGATTGTGTGTGGGACTGTGTACATGCTGTGTCAGATCAAAAGTTTTTAAAACAGTATTGATTTCTTTTGCCATATTGTTTTCTGCATTATCTATGTGAATGTTAAAATCTCCAGCAATGGCAAAACAGTCAAACTCAGAGGCAATTGTTGATAACAGTTCTGTAAAGTCCTCAGCAAAGGCTGGAGAGTATTTTGGAGGCCTGTAAACAATGATAAGTAAAATACGTAGAGCACCTTTTAACACAATACCCAGATATTTGAAAGAGGGGTAATTCCCAAATGATATTTGCTTACATTGATAAACATCTTTAAAAAGAACAACTAAGCCCCTGCCTCTCTTACCCGCTCTGCAGACACTCATATAAGTAAAATTTGGAGGGGATGTTTCGTTTAGGACCATTGCACTATAGCTGTCTTCTAGCCAAGTTTCAGTTAGAAACATGAAGTCCAGGTTGTGTGTGGTTATTAAGTCATTGACTAGAAGTGATTTATTTTTAATGGAGCGGATGTTTAAAAGTGCTAACTTTATATTCTTACTTTTTGTCCCCACAGCAGTCTTAGTTTGGCGTGTAATAGGCACCAGATTAGATGGGTTTGCTGTACGGCTGTTGAAGGCCTTAGATTTTCTATCATGTAAATTAACAGCAATAGAGAAAGATTCAGGCACACTGGGTTTCCGCTTGTTCTGTAAACATTTGATAAAGTTATTGTTTTCATAGCGAGGACCCAAAATATTTCACTTAGAGCTGGTATCAGTTGTTTTTGGTTCACCTCGAGCCGATGGGGGAGGCTGTGAGCCCTGGCGCTGTGGCAGAGGCCGAAGAACTCTCGGAGGAGGAGGGGGAGGGCGAGCTGGGCCCGAAAGCTTTGGTGGTTTTGGGGCCTGCCGTTTTTTGGTTGGTATCTGGGGGCTTGCAGCAAAAGAGTGTGATAGTTTGGTTCCAGCAGACACCAGTTGTTCCATTTTCTCTGAGAAGCACAGAAATGGAGATGCTGGAGAGACAGATAACGTGTCAGGTGAGATGGGCTGTTGCTCTGGTGTTATTGGAGGGTTTAAAATGCTGTCCTGGTTTCCCTCGCTGTTTTCCAGAAAGTCGTCCTTGGGTGCTGAATCTGGGAGCAGTTCTGATATGTCATAGTCTGACTGTGGTAAGCTCTGTGGGCAGAGCTCTGCTGAGATTGTATCCGTGAGCAGAGGTTGTTGTCGTGGCTGAGTGGTGTTATCATTGTCCTTGTGTGATGTGTCAGCAATATGTCCATTCAGGTGTTGAAGTGAAGTCCTGTGTTTGTTCATACTGTGTCCAGGTGTGTGAGTGCCATTCAGGTTGAATGGATTGGCACACACAGCAGAAGGATGATGGAGGGAGAAGTAGATGTTGTCCTTTAGTACTCTTGAACCAAGTTTGTTTGGGTGATGGCCATCCCGTTGAAACAGTTGCCTCTGACTCCAGAAAAGATTGAAGTTGTCAATAAAGTTCACTCCTTTTATATTGCAGGTTTTTTGCAGCCATGTGTTGAGCCCAAGCAACCGTGAAAACCTGTTTGTTCCTCTTGCTGGGAGTGGTCCACTGATGAATGTTTCAACTTTCAGTCTTTTAAGTGTTTCAAAAAGTTCATTGAAATCCTTCTTAAGGAGTTCCGACTGCTCTTTATGAATATCATTTTTCCCCACATGAATGATGAGTCGATTTGCCGTCTCATCCGAATGTTCTGAAGTTCCCTGTTTACATCAGAAGTTGTTGCTTGTGGAAGGCAGCATGTAGTTGTATCCCTGATACTAATGTTTCTGATTATGGAGTCGCCCACTATCAGAGTCCTGTTCTCGGCTGTGCTCTGAGCTGAGTGCCGCTGTCTGCTCGACCTTGAGCGCCGGTTAGCATCAGTGTTAGCTACAGGCTGACTCAGTCTGTGTTCGATCACATTCGTCAAATTCAGGGATTCCTCATTCATTAATACTTCGAATCTGTTATCAAGATGAATAGGCGGTGGTAGGAGACCAGTGGTTGCAATCCTGGTCAGAGTCATATCTGGAGTAGATGATGCTACTGCTGAAATATGTGGTGCTCGTGACAATCTGATGTCTCGAATGCCTTTGGGTCTCGCTCCCTGTTTGTGCCATCGATTTGTAAGTCGATCGGCTTGTTTCTCTACAGTTAGTATAGCCTGTCGAGGAGCACTAGATTCATGGGACTCACCGGCTGTGCGCTGTCCACGACGGAGCTCTGTTGTGCCTTCCGTCTGGTTTGTCGGTCCCGAATTTAACTTTGTTTCAGGAACTGCAATCCTTTGTAAAAGTCTGTGGCAGTTAGAGCAGCAAGTAGATTCCCGAAGAGGCATTTTCTTATCCTTATGAATGTAGGGAGTTGTGTTTTCTCTTCCCCGGAATGTAAGCAGTGAGAGGCTGGTTGAATAAAAGTGTGAAGTATTTTTTAAGTAATCCCAGCGTCTGAGCACTGTGCTGATTTGCTGAAGTTAAAATTAGGTGAAAAGGAGATAAAATATTAAAGCGATAGAGCAAAGCACGGAGCAGTAAGCAGGAGCGTCCGAACAGTAGCTGAGCAGGAAGTGAATTAGGCAAAATATGGCATGTACTAGAATGATTCAATTAAATTATTTCTTTCACATTTATTGCTTTTCACAATGCATATAGTTTCAAAGCAGATTTATAGAAAATGCATGTGTCTACATTACAATTTAGAGTGATCTGTTATCAGAGGTGACTGTGTCCAAGTAATGGATTTCAGAAATGTACATAATATACAAAAGTTGTGTTATAAAGCCTAAGTTAAGTTGTGAACAATTATTACAATATATGAGAAACTTAGCACAAGTGCAATGTATGTTTAAGATGTGAGAGTACCATGCATGATGGAACAGGATGTTTATGTGGTTGGAAATGTGTTAAAGTGCAAAAGTAAAGCTATCAAGCGTGGGACTGATTTACCTCAGCAGAATGTATGACAGATCTCACATAAGATATCTCACACTGAACACTGAAGTAATGGCAGCTGAAAATTAAATGAATTACACATTTAAATGTATTCAAATAGAAAACAGCTATTTTAACAGTTAATATTTTGTAATAATATTTCACAACTTTACTGTTTTAACATTTTTTTCTATCAAACAATTGAAGCCTTGGCAAGCATGAGAGACTTCAAACTATTCAAAACCATGATGTCCATTTTTATTTCTTCTAATATTCTTAAGTGTTATGTACAGCATGAAATGTGCTAAAATAAACTAGATTTACCTTGCTCTGCCTAAAACTATATATAGAGTGCAACAAGAGACATTTGGATCTTAATGTTTCTATCCAATTTGTCTTGTAATGCTGCCCGAATCACACACCATTCCTTCGTTGGCCAGAGGAGAACTGGCCCCCAACTGAGCCTGGTTTCTCCCAAGGTTTTTTTTCTCCATGCAATCTGATGGAGTTTTGGTTCCTTGCCACTGTTGCCTTGGCTTTTGGCTTTCTTAGTTGGGGACATTTAAAATTCAACAATATTATTGATCTGTGTTATATTATTTTCATGTTATCATTGTAAAGCTGTGATACAATCTGTATTGTAAAAAGCGCTAAATAAATAAAGGTGACTTGACTTGACATGTAGAAGGATTTGGAAACCCTACGGAGCCCCCCAAGTCCCACTTTGGCAAAAAAAATTAATTATAACTATCTTGTGGCCTCAGGATACTAACTCGTGGCCTCAAGATACTAACTCGTGGCCTCAAGATAGTAACTCGTGGCCTCAAGATACTAACTCGTGGCCTCAAGATACTAACTCCTGGCCTCAAGATAGTAACTTGTGGCCTCAAGATAGCAACTCGTGGCCTCAAGATACTAACTCGTGGCCTCAAGATAGTAACTCGTGGCCTCAAGATACTAACTCGTGGCCTCAAGATACTAACTCCTGGCCTCAAGATAGTAACTTTTGGCCTCAAGATAGCAACTCGTGGCCTCAAGATACTAACTCGTGGCCTCAAGATACTAACTCCTGGCCTCAAGATAGTAATTTGTGGCCTCAAGATACTAACTCGAGGCCTCAAGATAGAGTTAGTATCTTGAGGCCACAAGTTAGTATATTGAGGCCACGAGTTAGTATCTTGAGGCCACGAGTTAGTATCTTGTGGCCACGAGTTAGTATCTTGAGGCCACGAGTTAGTATATTGAGGCCACGAGTTAGTATCTTGAGGCCACGAGTTAGTATCTTGAGGCCACGAGTTAGTATCTTGTGGCCACGAGTTAGTATCTTGAGGCCACAAGATAGTATCTTG
Organism: Pimephales promelas; assembly: GCF_016745375.1. The sequence goes on from NW_024121655.1 coordinate 279,077, forward strand.
AGGCCACGAGTTAGTATCTTGTGGCCACGAGTTAGTATCTTGAGGCCACGAGTTAGTATCTTGAGGCCACAAGATAGTTATAGTTAATTTTTTTTGCCAAAGTGGGACTAGGGGGGCTCCGTAGAAACCTCCGTAGAAATCAGAATTTGTGTATTTGATATGGTATATTGATTTTTTTTTAAAGATACTCATATGTGACTCAGATATGCTTTTGTCCTGACAATGGCCCCATTTACACTGCATCGTTAAAGGGACCCAAATCTGATTATATCCTCCAAAATCTTAATATCATACACTTTGTATTTTTTTTTACACAATATCATACAATAAAGGTCAAGAACTTGTCCTCTCTGATATTTTCTGACCCTAGTCACTTCCTAAAGCCTAGTTCACACTACATGATTTTAAAATGTCGGGCTGAACTGTGCAGTTCACACTACATGACTTGCTCTCAGTGAAATCATGAGTGTTCAAGTTGTTTAGCTGTTCACACCACACCACACAACGTGATTGATCCACAACAGGAGGTAACTCACTACACAAGTTAACAACGCACTACATAGAGATACAACCACGATCGGATGATAAGAGCATATCATTTGTGACTCAATGAGAGCTGTTTCAGTACTATAGTACGGTCTAAATCCTGAAAATAATCAAACAAATAACGAGTTGACAACAACACGATTCTATCTGGTCTAGAAACCATGTTTTGTCACGAAAAACCACGCAATAAAACGAACCAGAAATGACGCGAAACTGCAGAGAAGAACACAACACGCGAATATGGACGTCAGACAGAAACTAGTGCTGCACACTGTTTGCTCGACGATCTGCTCTGAGAAAAAAAATGCAAAAAAGAAAAGAAAAAGTAAGATTTACCTGGTGTCCTCAACCCATGTGTTGCTATGATTGGCTGTACTCATGAAATCACTGAGATTGAGTCGCGCGACTGCTCGAGATATCTAGCATGCTAGATATTTTTCTGAGCTCGGTGACCTGTCTGCGAGGTGTCTGCGAGCTGTCTTTGGTGCGTTGTTGGCTCTTTCACACTAACGGATTGGCGAGCGTTAATCGTCCGCTAATCGCCCGCGATTTGCACGCGATAACACCCTGACTTGTCGGCGACTCAACGATTTGCAAATCGGGCTTAAATCGGGCTTAAAATCACGTAGTGTGAACTAGGCTTAAATGATCAACAGTTGAAGTGCTTGAGTGACAAGCAATGTGGGACGCCAGCTTTGATTTCACATTTGCAATATTTGCAGAACGTTTTTCTATCATCATTTGGAACACTTCGAATGTGACATGATAATGCTTTGTGATGTTATGTCAAAAACACGTGACGCGTCCACTCGCCCGCCACAGTGGTTGTTGCCAAATATTCATTCCCGGGGTCGATTGCGTAGACAGTAAAAGGTCGATTCTCCACCTTCATCATGCAGCCATTTAAATGAGCTTCTCGCTGACACTCCATTTCTTCTCATCTGATTGCTTCAATAAACATGCCAGTCACCAGAACACATCTTTATCTTTATTTGTGTCAGGAGCCAATCAGAGTCCTCCCAAGTCACCACGCAACGATCACTTTCCCCAGAGTTCTAATCACCTGCACCTGTTTCCAATCAGCACGCCCTTCACAGTCAGCATAAAAGCACCAAGTTCACAGTCACTCATTGTCAAGCCTCCAACAGGAAAAGACCCTAACCAGCCTTCACTTGTTTCCCTCTGAGACATACACCGAGCTGAGATGTAAAGTATACTTACCTGTAAAGACTAACCGCTTTGTCCTTGTTCTGATGTTCCCAGGATCTGCTCCATGATTCTCGTTCCCTGTGTCCTGGATTCTGCCATGAGTCTCGTCCCTCTAATGGATGATCTATAAGGATGAAAAGCAAGTATCACTGAACAGTGTTAGTTCCCGACCTACTATTGAAAAAGGATCTACTCACCTGGAATCCTGTCTGTTCTCCGTCTGCTCCACGACGATCTGAAAGTGAGAAAAGGAAAGTCATTGCCTTGTGTCATCATTCATGTAATTCCTAAGAGGAGGATTCACTCACCTGGATGTATTCCTGTCACGTATCCTCCTTCAAGAACACTTCTGAGCACCTGAAACCCTGAATACTTACCTTGTTTATTAATAAAGAAAGTTTAAGTTCATCACTTACCTCTGTCTCCGAGCCTGAATCCTGACAGAAGGCTTGACCTAACAACAGAACGAGGTACAATCAAGATGAATTCCAAACAACCTGCTGTACCTCTAATTCCCACACCAGTCGCCGCTCCACCCGTGAGACCTGTGTTTTCCCCCATGAATACTTCCGTGAGCGCCGCTTCTTCGATCACCTGCTTTGCAAGTCCCCCGTCGCGTCCTGCGCCATTCTCTGGTCGGGCGGAGGATTGCAACGGATTCCTATTGCAGTGTTCGCTTGCTCTGGAACAGCAAGCTCAGCTATATCCTACTGATCGATCGAAAGTAGCGTTTATCATCCAGCAACTATCAGGAGCGACGTTACGGTGGGCAGAGTCATTGTGGATGAAGGAATCAACTGTGGTTGCGTCTGTTCAAGAATTCGTGAAACATTTCAAGGAAGTTTTCGGACGACCAGCGGATGATTCCTCCTTCGGAGATCAACTCTTACAGTTAAGTCAAAAGAAAAACGTCATTACCAAAATTGTTCCCATTCAACTATGTGTAGAGAAGACACATCAAGAATGGTTCGAACCATTTGTGCTCCTGAATAGTCAAGCAGATCTCATTCTTGGTCGACCATGGTTAATTCGTCATCAACCAACAATCAATTGGGAATCTGGAGAAATTCTACAATGGGGATGCCATTGCATTAGCCGCAAGGATCCATCATCTTGTCTGGTCAACGAATTAAAAGTCCAGTCGATCCCAGTGAATTCCATGTCCATTGAGAGTCCCACAGAAAACCTGTCAACAAATATTCCTACATGTTATTCCATGTTCTCTGATGTTTTCAATCCCGTTACTGCTTCCAAGTTGCCCCCGCACCGACCATGGGATTGTGCTATTGATCTGGTTCCTGATGCACAACTGCCCAAGGGTCGAATCTACTCCCTGTCTCTGCCTAAACAGGAATCTATGAGGAAATATATCAAGGAGGCTCTAGATCAAGGGTATATCCGACCATCTACCTCTCCCGCAGCAGCCAGTTTCTTCTTCGTGTCCAAGAAAGATGGCGGGCTGAGACCTTGTATCGATTACAGAGCCTTAAATCAAGTCACTGTGAAGTTCAGTTATCCGTTACCTCTCATTCCCGCCGCACTAGAACAACTCAGAGAGGCAAAGATGTTTTCCAAGCTTGATTTGAGAAGTGCCTATAATCTCATCCGAATTTGTAAAGGAGATGAATGGAAAACCGCTTTCATCACCCCTGCAGGCCACTATGAATACCTCGTCATGCCTTATGGTTTGGTCAACGCCCCTTCAGTATTCCAAAGTTTTATGGATGAGGTTCTCCGCGACTTCCTAGGAAAGTTTGTCCTGGTATACATCAATGATATCCTGATCTATTCCAAGAACCCAGCTGAGCATCAAAGACACGTGTCCTTAGTCCTCCAAAGCCTTGTTTCTGAAAGCTGAAAAGTGCACTTTCCATCAAACCACTGTCGATTTCCTGGGATACGTTCTGAGTGATCGAGGAGTGGAGATGGATAGAAGCAAGACAGAGACCATCATGTCCTGGCCAATCCCCAAGTCAGTGAAAGAACTCCAAAGGTTCCTTGGCTTTGCCAATTTCTATCGACGGTTTATCAACCAGTACAGTTTGCTCACCGCTCCTCTTACCACATTGCTAAAAGGAAAGCCCAAGACCTTGAAATGGACCCCAGAAGCCGAGGAGGCGTTTACATTTCTGAAGTCTGCCTTCACCACTGCACCCTTGCTTCATCATCCTGATCCTGAGAGACCGTTTGTGGTAGAGGTAGATTCATCCACCACCGGGGTTGGAGGAGTTCTCTCCCAGTATTCTGATTGCTCCTCTAAGCCATCACCTTGTGCCTTCTTCTCGAAGAAGTTCTCTCCAGTTGAAGCCAACTACGACATCAGAAACCGGGAACTTCTAGCTGTAAAGCTTGCCTTAGAAGAATGGAGACACTGGTTAGGGGGAACAAAGCACCCATTCCTAGTACTCACCGATCACAAGAACCTCCAGTATCTAAGAGATGCGAAACGTCTGAACCCACGTCAAGCCCGATGGGCGTTGTTCTTTACACGATTCCATTTCAAGATTGCCTATCGCCCAGGCTCAAAGAATACAAGAGCAGATGCTCTATCTCGTTTTCATGCCTCTGAAAGCCCTGTAGAAGAACCTGAAACTATCCTGCCAGAGAGTCTTTTCGTGAACCCCATCCAGTGGGAGATAAATGATCAACTCCAAGAGCTATCCCAGCAACAACCCAGAGTCCCCGGATGTCCTCCCGGGAAGATCTATGTGCCTGAGGAATTCCGAAATTCTTTGATCTCATCAGCTCACTCATTAGTAGCCACTGGACACCCAGGGGTAAACAAGACTCTAGCCACTCTACAAGTCAAATATTGGTGGTCCACCATGCGATCAGATATCACCAACTTCATTCAAGGATGTATCCCGTGTGCCATCTCCAAAGTACCAAGAAATCTGCCTGTGGGTAAATTAGTACCCCTTCCTGTCCCGAATAGACCTTGGTCCCACATCGGTGTAGACTTTGTCACCGATCTTCCCGTCTCCGAGGGGAATACTTGCATCTTTGTGGCCATCGATCGCTTCTCAAAGGCGTGCAAGTTAATCCCATTGAAAGGACTGCCAACAGCCTTTAACACTGCTGAATTGTTGGTGAAACATGTCTTTCGAAATTTTGGTATCCCTGAGGACATTGTCTCCGATCGAGGACCCCAGTTCATTTCTCGAGTCTGGCGAGCATTCTTCACATTATTGAATGTGACAGTGAGTCTGTCTTCAGGGTATCATCCGCAAACCAATGGACAGACAGAGCGTAAAATTCAAGACATCGGTCGGTTCCTGCGAACATTCTGCCACTCCAATCAGAACATCTAGAGCAAGTACCTCATCTGGGCAGAATACGCACAGAATTCTCTTCGACAGGCATCCACTCAGTTAACTCCATTCCAGTGCATCCTTGGCTATCAACCTCCGTTATTCCCGTGGTCCGGTGAACCCTCAGAAGTACCAGCAGTTAACAAGTGGTTTGAAGAGAGTAAACAGGTCTGGGATCAGACACATCACCATATCCGGCAAGCTGTCAACCGGCAGCAACAGTTTGCGGATAAACACCACCGACCCAATCCAGAGTATCAGCCTGAACAGCTCGTCTGGCTTTCCACTCAAGATATCAGACTTCGCCAATCATGTCGAAAGTTGAACCCCAAGTACATCGGACCATTTCCAGTCGTAAAACGAATTAATCCAGTCACGTATCAGCTCCAGTTACCCCCAGAATATCGCATTCACCCCACGTTTCATGTTTCCCTCCTAAAGCCCTATCATCCACCAGTACCCCAGTCAGTCACAGAGGTAGAACCAGAGGACAACCCCCCTATACCACCAATTGAGCCAGAGTCCATTTATCTGATTAAAGAGATCTTGGACTCTCGACGTCGAGGGGGTAAGCTCGAATACCTCATTGACTGGGAAGGATATGGGCCAGAGGAGAGGAGTTGGGTACCTCGGAATGATGTTCTTGATCCCAGTTTGCTTCTAGAATTCCATGCTCAGCATCCCGAGAAACCTGCACCACGACCCAGAGGTAGACCCCCACGACGTCGAGGTCCAAGGTCCGCTAGCGCGGACTCTGGAGGGGGGGGGGGGGGTAATGTCAGGAGCCAATCAGAGTCCTCCCAAGTCACCACGCAACGATCACTTTCCCCAGAGTTCTAATCACCTGCACCTGTTTCCAATCAGCACGCACTTCACAGCCAGCATAAAAGCACCAAGTTCACAGTCACTCATTGTCAAGCCTCCAACAGGAAAAGACCCTAACCAGCCTTCACTTGCTTCCCTCTGAGACATCCACCGAGCTGAGATGTAAAGTATACTTACCTGTAAAGACTAACCGCTCTGTCCTTGTTCTGATGTTGCCAGGATCTGCTCCATGATTCTCGTTCCCTGTGTTCTGGATTCTGCCATGAGTCTCGTCCCTCTAATGGATGATCTATAAGGATGAAAAGCAAGTATCACTAAACTGAGTTAGTTCCCGACCTACTATTGAAAAAGGATCTACTCACCTGGAATCCTGTCTGTACTCCGTCTGCTCCACGACGATCTGAAAGTGAGAAAAGGAAAGTCATTGCCTTATGTCACCATTCATGTAATTCCTAAGAGGAGGATTCACTCACCTGGATGTATTCCTGTCACGAATCCTCCTTCAAGAGCACTTCTGAGCACCTGAAACCCTGAATACTTACCTTGTTTTTTAATAAAGAAAGTTTAAGTTCATCACTTACCTCTGTCTCCGAGCCTGAATCCTGACAATTTGGCTCAGAAATGTTCTCATTGCCAAAATGGTACTTTTAATGTAATGTTTATACTAAGTAGCCTAAACAAGGACTGACATTTTTTAAATAAGGGTTACCAAAAAATGTCTCTGACTGCATGTGCACTGAAATTTTACAGTCTCACTCCAGCCAAAATCCCAAAGTTGGCATAAATTCTGGTGGAATATGTTGAACTTTATATTGTTGCATGGTTAATTTCTCACACGAAGGGTAATGCAAAGAAACCCTTTTATCATGCTTCTATTTACTTAATAATTTGAAAGAATATTGATGTGGCACTTAAACCACACATGGCCTCTGTGGTCAGAACAGATAAATAGGAAGTTGCAGCCAACATCTGTGTTCATTTAAATAAAAGCGTTTTTGAGTTGATTCTAATCTACTAGATATTTTTGAACTTCAGGTGAGTAGATTGTCATTTACTTTTTACATTTACTAATTTACGTTTGGTCATATATGGTTAAATAAGACTACATTTCTTCAGACAAAGATTGTTAAATATATATAGTTTGATGTTTTTAGTGCATTATTATCATTTCCATGACCTGTTTGTGAATATTGACTGGTTAACTTAAGAAAGTGCTGAGAAATTGTATATTTGTGTATCATAAGTTATTACACACACACAGACACACACACACACACACACACACACACACACACACACACACACACACACACACACACACACACACACACACACACACACACACACACACACACACACACACTGGTTCATCAACTATCTTCAGCTAAATCGGTCTAGAAAAAAAAGAAGCTTTAACAAATAATTGCCTTTTAACTTTGTACTGTATATGAGCACACCTAATTTAAATGCATCACAATGTTTAATAGAGTTTGAGAAACCTAAGTAATTATAGTGAGGATTTAGCTTTATTCAATAACACTTTTAATATAAGTAAGATGGTTGCATTCTCATGGATTAGATCTTTTATAAGGCTTGTTGTGTTTAGGTGTAGAGAAATAAGAATTGATGTAAAATGGGCAAAATACAATTGCTTACAACTAAAAAATTATACATAAATATATAATCATTTTATATTATATACTTTATATGTTTAATATATTAATAATTGTATATATTTTATATTAAAAAATATATAGGCCACTTAATAATATATAAAGTTACCTGTAGTATCTGTCATATAATAGTTTCTGTCATATAATAGTTTCTACAGAATACAGTCATACCTCTGGAACTGCTTTTGAAAATGTAGATCAGCATGTAAACAAAAATATAAGACGCAGTTTAGAAAAACATATAAGGGCGCCATCAAGTGGCGATTTGTCATTAATATGTCTGCCATCTTGAGATCCTCTCTCTCTCTCTCTCTCTCTCTCTCTCTCCCTCTCTCTCTCTCTCTCTCTCTCTCTCTCTCTCTCTCTCTCTCTCTCTCTCTACCGGGTACCGGTGGATATATATATATATATATATATATATATATATATATATATATATATATATATATATATATATATATATATGTAGATAGATAGATAGATAGATAGATAGATAGATAGATAGATAGATAGATAGATAGATAGATAGATAGATAGAGTGTGATAAATAGGATGACTACAACTTTAAATTTGACTCACAGATTGTTGTTTAGTTTAGACTAGACATCATTAAGGTTTTATAACCATATAGCTGTATAAATAAGGTTTCTGATCCACATGACAACAGCTATATAAATCACTTGAACACCAGTGTTGGGAGTAACGCATTACAAAAGTAATACATTACAGTAACATATTTTTGCTGTAACGCAGTAGTGTAAGGCATTACTAATCAATTTTCAGTAATATTTTACTCGTTACATGTTCAGTGAGGCTTGTATTACAGTTGTATTACAGTGTATTGTCTGCTTTTACTTCTTAAAGGCAACAGACTATGTGAAAGTTTTAAAGCAGTCTTTTAGTGCCAGTTCAGAGCGGTCGCGTCTGTAACATTGTTTTTTCCTCATAAATGCGAACACGAAAACTAAAATAAAATGAATATTTTAAGGTTCTATGGAGACTGGAGAGCCAACCCTTCCTCATCCGATTTGCGCAGTGTAATTAACAGAATTACAAAAAATATATTTTACCTCCTATTTTTTTGTCACGCATGAATGTGTGTCTTTTCCCTAATATTAAAAATAAAACATAGACTGATATTTGTCTAATGTCTGGAGTCCTTTAAGGAAGTAGCCTATATACGTTTCAATACATGTATTTTCTGAGAATTTTTATTTCAAGTTTTGACTGCAAATGTCATGTCCATAATGCTGGACTTCCCCAATTTTAAATAATTTATCCTCAACTAGTTTTGTGTAGGTCTACGTATTTTATAATGTTAACTTCAAATAATAGTAATAGCCTAATTTTAGATAAGGCAGCATTGGATATGGACGGTAAGGAAAATAACGCTGGAGTTGGAAGAGGTGTGTCGCGATTCTGTAGGTTCGTGGATCTGAGTCGTGTGGCGAATCGCGATTTCGGTTTCATATTGCTTATCGTTACAGCCCAAAAGTTAAGTTCTACTTAGTTTTTTTGATGAAAGTAACTCAAAAGTAATACATGAGTAATGTAACGCATTACAATTCTGGGACAGTAATATTGTAAGGTAATGAATTACTTTTAAATAACAGTAACAAGTAATGTATTACAGTTTGGAAGTAACTTGCACAACACTGTTGAACACACACACACGCACGCACACACACACACACACACACACATACATTTTTGAGCCAAATAACAACAAGACAAACACAAATCCAGATGTATCTATGAAATTGTCCTTGAGATGTTGTTTAAGATACCACTACATGCAGAGAGTATGACGTCAGTTTCGATGTTGTTGTGGGTATCAGTCTGGAAGGGTGTGTCCATTTGACTAATTTCTCAGCTTTGACAGTGTTGTGCTTCTCATCATGAGGTTGTTATACCCATAGGCTACAACAAAATAAAGATGAATTTTCGACACAATCCAAAATTTGGTGTCCACAGAATTGCTAAGAAGTCTAAGCAATAGTTTACAGAAAATGTCCTGATTATGAAATGCTCGGAAAGTACAGGTTGGGGGTTGGGACACTTCTGTCCAAACTTGTTCACCTGGTTTTCGTTGCATTCTCTGAGAGACAGAGAGAGACTGAGTGTTGATGCCTTGTTGAATGACTTTACACTGATGTCTCAACACTGAACATTAACAGCACTGTATGTGTCTCTGTCATATTGTTGTGATTGTCATTCCTGCCTTTTTCAGATTCTAATTGGCATGGCAAGTGTTTACATTAATCGAAAAATGGCTGTTTTAAATGCTGTGTGTAAACTTATTGTTGCTATTCAATGTAGGTGTACCTTTTTAAAAATAATTATTAGGCCGATGCCATTCCATATCACTAACATCATAGTTCATGCAATTTTGAACATTTTAATTAAAATGATAAAACATATGGTAAGCATTATCATTCAAAAAGCCAAAAATAAATAAATAGGCCTAGTCATATATTTAAAAAAAAAAAAATCCTAACAATTCTAAAAACATAACAGACAGTGTGTGAGAGCATGTTAGCACTTTGCCAATTATGTAAAAAAAATGTCTACTGTCCCGTTTTGTTTTGTTTTCTTCGTTTTTTGTGTGTGGGATACAGCTCTTCTTGCCTGGTTAGGCATGATATTATTAGCTTTTTAACATGTAAATGAAAAGTTTGTATCATACATTATATTACATTAGACTAAAGAATATGCTGCTTTATATAGGCTACCAGTACTGTCTTTCCAAATGTATTAACAACACTAATCACAAATCAAATCATTAGAATTAAAATTACTTTCTTACACAAAAATTGTTTGTTTTCTTGTAAATCCTCTATATTTGTACAGGTTCTACTGTCACCTCAGGGGGGTAATGGTCATTATGGTAATGATTTTATACAGAAAGCTCAAGTAATTGGTAACTTATTTAATTAAAGTCAAATTAAATAAACTGATTGTGTTATACTTCCCACTTTATTCTATGCTCTTATGTAAGCATTATTATTATTATTATTATTAAAAGTTATTATTAATACTTACTGACACTTTTTATTCATTCAAATCAAAAGCATTATTTGTATGGTCTGAAATGATGTAAAAACTCAAACTACATGTTTGTATTTATCTCTCTTCCTCTTTATGCACTTTGAATCACGATTGTGCATGTAAATAGTTGCCCATTTTAAAATACACTTGCCTTGCCTAACATCTGTAAGTGCAGGTGTGTTATTCACCTTGTGATTGTTTCACTCCGATAGCCGTTGTCATGTTATAGACTACAACTTGCAGCTACATAGGCTAGCAGTTTCACTTCATTGGTATCAGAGTTTGCATGTGTCGAGTTTCAACCGAAAATCTTTGTTGACGCTTTCCAAAATGGAGAGATGAAGTTTTGCGTTCAATCTCGATGCGTCAAATTCCAGATATGGTCATGGGCGGAAAAAGGTGAGTCTCTTAAAACTTAGTCCCGCCCACTTCCGCCTGACGTCTTCACTCAAACAGGTATACATAATTAGTCACCTGTTGCGCGTTAACATCAGTCGTTTGGCGAGGTAGAGAGAGAGAGAGGGAGGATATCTGCTGGATCTAATCTTTATAAAGCTCTAGAGTCTACAGTCTATCAAGCGGAATAACTCACTTTGGTTGGATTTTGTTCTCTTCTTCAAGACTTGCCGAGCTTTTTGGGTAAGGAGCGTTTTATTAACGAAAGACTAGTTAAATTGCGCATTTGGATATTAGCAGAGGCCTACGCGTAAGTTCCTTGATCGGAGTGATTTATAAAGCAGACTGTTTGTGTTTGTTTTTCAGTTCTTACCCACGATGAAGGTTTTAATTGCCTTGTTTGTTGTGGTGTTTGTGGATCTGGTCTCCTCACAATGTAAGTATTTATTTTAAAAGTTTTAAATGCCGCCTACGTTGCAAAGTAATTCAAATCGGTATAAGCCGTTCCTTGTCATCAACTTGGTAGTTAGAAGGCAAACAGTACAAAGAGATCCTGGGTGTGGTTCAGTGTGGGGGAGGGGGGCGAACTCTACCTGGGGTTGTATGCGTTTTTAAATTTAATCCTGTTTACCAACAAGTCTTCTATGTTTAAACAAACATTATACTTATTATATTTTGTTTTAATCCAACAGGTACTTGTGACAATATGAAATGGGCGGTATGTGACGGAGAGCCATGCGAGTGCACCCTTCGGTTTGCTAGCGATTACAGGCAAAAGCTTGATTGTACAAAGTGTGAGTTTTCCACTGGTTTTATTTAATGAATTAATGTTTTAAGGGTAGCTTTTTACATTTTAGGGTTTAACCTGGGCTATATTAAAGAAAAAAATGTAACAGCCTAGTTTGCTGGCTTCACTAATTTAGGTGGAGTTTCCAAAATCTGTTTAGCACCAACTTGCCTAAGACTAACCAGGAAGGTTTAATTGTATTTTCTCATTAGCCTAAGTGTTGTAGGTGGGTTTTTTTTTTTTCAATTTCTCTCTCCATCTCCCCTTAGTGATTCCCAAGTGCTTCCTCATGAAAGGGGAGATGTATCGTGCCAGGAATAACATGACCACAAGATCAATTGGTGGGAAGCCAGTAGAGACCGCCTTTGTGGACAATGATGGCATCTATGACCCAGAGTGTGAGGCTGACGGGAAGTTCAAGGCTGTCCAGTGTAACAAAACTGATGTGTGCTGGTGTGTGAACAGCGCTGGTGTACGTAGAAGTGACAAAGGAGACAAGAACATCAAGTGTGAGCCTGTGGAGACATAGTAAGTGCACTTAAGCATGTAACCAGGACACTTTTCTGACTGACACACCCAGTATGAGGTGTGGTCTGTATTGTACTACTGTTTGTGGAAGGAAGCACAATTTGATCTGACAATGCCTTTTTTTTTTCTCCTCTAGTTGGGTTCGCCTGCAATTGAAGCATAAAGATGCACCAGGTGTACCTCTTGATGCCACCAAAATGAAGACGTACGTTACAATGGATTTCTAGGACTTTGATAGATCGTGGTCTATTAAGACCTGGTATTGAGGTGTTTTTTGCTAATTTTTTACTTTTTTGCAGTGGAATTGAGAATGCTTTGCAGCAGCGTTACAAGTTGGATAAAACGTTTGTGTCTGAGGTTCAGGTAAGACATTACCATTGTAAAGCAAGCACTCAACTTTTCTGCTTGTGGTACAGAACCTAACCCCCCCCCCTCCCCCAGTATGATAAAGAAGCCCGTCTTGTTGTTGTGGATGTCAAAAAGCCGATAGGGCAACCTCTTCCGGACCTGTCCCTCATGACTTATTACATGGAGAAAGATGTAAGACTTTTTTTTTTTTCTTCAATTTTAATCCCTTGTTTTATATTTGGTAACTAGTATATATTTTGTGAATTTCGTCTTCCATAGATCAAAGTTAAGCCCCTGTTTAAGGATGAGCAACTATTTGAGGTCAGTGTTGATGGATCAAAGTTGTCCATGGAGGATATCCTGGTCTACTATGTAGATGAAAAGGCCCCTACCTTCACCATGCAGAAGTTGACCGGTGGGATCATTGCTGTCATCGTGGTGGTCTCACTGATTGTGCTTGCAGGACTTCTTGTTCTGGTAAGTCGGTGTAGATTCGCTTCTAAATAAAAAGTATGTGTGAACTTGTCTAACTGTTCCTCTTGTTTTAGTACTTTCTTGCACGGCGGCAGAAGGCCCAGTACAGAAAAGCACAGGTTAGTTTTCATTTACCTTATCCAAACTGTTTTTATTTTTCCTTTTCCAAATCAGAGCAAGCTTCTGTTTAACACATTTCTTTCTGTTCTTGCAGCCCAGAGAGATGGAGACCATGTCTTAAACCATTTAATGATGTCCCATGTACTTGAAAATGACACTGGGATGTGCCCATGCTGAAGCATGGACCTGTTGTGTGCATTGCATGTGACACTTTCATATTGGGAAAATTGTGTCTGTTACATGCTGACTACAGTTGTTTTTAAGCAATATTTCTGTTACGTTTTGCTATTTAATGAGGGCTCATTTTCATTGGATCTACATTTTAACATTGTACAGTTTGTGTGACTTGTAAGTTTTTAATAAAATTTGTTGAATGTCAATTTTTTTTTAGTCTACTTTGTTCCTAATGTATAGGCTAATTTAAATGGTGACTCAACCCTTTTAACTAAAGATATATTGGCTTTAATGAAAAGAACAGTACTGCTAAAAATCTTTGCTATTTTTGTGAACTTTTTTTTTTTTTTTAAGCTCAGGGCTGAAGCTGCACCTGTTTGGCACAAGACTAATCACAGAAGTAAACCTTATAAAGTCAATACAAATTGTTTAAAAGGATAGTTTAAGCTAGAGACTTTACACTGTTTGAGAAATAAAACCACTTCTGAGACTGAGCCTCCCTATCTATAGATAAAAACGAAGTGCACCATTTGTGCTACAAACCAATGTTTTTAAAATTCCAATAAGTGTAAAATGCCAGTTTGCAATGTCAAGCAGCATAATGCATTTTTTTTTTAAACTAAAGTAGATGGAAATGAGACATTCAGTTTACTAGTGACAATGCTTACTCTTAAAGTAAGGTTTAAATGGTCAATGGCCTGAAGTTTGTATAACTTTTAAATGTGTGTCTTTGTACAAGGGTTATTTTCTTTCAGAATTTAGGACAAAAGGGCTGTTTTTTAACTCGAAGCTGTTGACCATTCACTCACAGTGAGGGACTAATAATTAAACCTGTGAGCTGTGCATTGACTTTTTTTTGAAAAACTGGTCAGACCTGTTGCTCGTGTTGCACAAAGTTCCTATGTCATTGTGTTGATGCAAATTTCAGACTCAACCTCTCACAAACCAGGAAGCAGTGTTTCCTCTAATTCTGTTTTTGGTAGAAAAGTCTTTAAGGCTTTAACAGGCACATTAATGAATGACCAATGTATTAATGAAAAACTTTCCCATACTTCCTTAATAGAAATCACACATTACAAATTTGCACAAGAATAGCAAACAACTTGCTTAAGAAGGGACAAATCTAACTTGTTTTTTTAAGAGATATGTTTACACAAAAGATTGGCTGGCACTCCCTTGCTTTCAGTTCTAGTCCCCCAGTATTTTTCCCAGAAGAGCTTTGAGCATTTGTTTCTCAGACTAGTTTAGACAGGTTTGGCGGATCACAAATTGCCCTCCCCCAACCGCGCTCACACCTGAGTTGGGAGTCACTCTGTGTTTCCATGGCAGAAAAGGAGGGATTAAATAACAAAGCTTGTCAGATGAGTGTAGGTCACAGTGGGAAGGGACATTTTTGCTAGGATGGTTCACTCCTCACCTGTGTTTCAGTTCACATTTTCGATGATACTTAAAAGACACGTGATTCGGTTATGATCAAATGTAGCTAAGCGATCTAATTTTGTTACATCCTTGCCTTTAGAGTATACAAGTGAAGTCACCATCTTAAAGTTTTCAAGTATCAGGTGTTTATCTAGATCACTTGACTTGATTATTTAAGAAAAATAATGACTTGAATTGAAGGGTAAATGGTTCCAAGTAACATACCAAAGTGATTAAAAAATGATTTGATTCAGTGATTCAGTGAAGGGAGGGAGTCTGCCAGTAAAACAAAGAAATACTGTAACAACAGCAGCCAAGTGGAAAGATGTGACATGGGGAAAACACCTGTATGTTTTTAATTCCACTGGTTTGGGAAATAGCATGAAGTGTAGCAACCAACCAACTGAGTCAGAACAGACTTTTGATATAATGCAAAACTAGTTTTCACGATCAGAGTACTTATTAAAAACCAAACAATCATTAATGTCCAGCAAAACCTTTTTGATCAATCTCTCAATGATATGTTGATTAAAATCGATTGTCTCATAATAATTAGGTGAAGTGTAGCTGTCTTGAATTCCTGAACAGTACGCATTATACAGTAGGTACACTAACATTCACATTTAGGGCGGAAAGATTTTTTAATCGAATACTCTTATCCAGAGAGAACAAATTAAACTGATCAAAAGTGACAGTAAATACACACAACTTTCTACTCATTAGAGGACTCATCTATTCATTGGAGAGTCCTGAATACATTTACAAAGTTTTCAACAAAAAGGTTTCAAGATTGCATATTAGAATTCATGTGACACTGAAGACTGCAGTAATGATGCTGAAAATTCAGCTTTGCATCACAGAAATAAAATAAATTTTAACATATTTTTTTTTATATTTTATAAAATAAATATTTATTTTAAATTGTAATAATATTTCACAATATTACCATTTACCGTGTTTACTTTGATCAAATAAATGCGGCTTATAGGGGAATATAGAATTTTTTTTATAAACCCCTTTCACAAAATACTAATGACCACAAATCTTTGAATGGTAGTGTATTAATATAACTTAGGATGAATTTTTATTTTAAAAATAGATTCGTTTTTTTTTTTTTTTTTTGAGTAAGGAAATTTATTTCAAATTGCATAATAGACAATTTATAGAAAACACACAGAAAAAATACATACAATGTATGACGTTATCTGTCATCCTTAATGAATTATGAAATATAATGCTTTGGCTTTTGAAAAATCTTTTGCATTGAATCTCTTTATGAATCTCACAACCCCAGTTCAGTACACCACATCTCTAAAATACTGCAACCACACTATGACTCCATGTTGGCTTCTGTGCCAAAAACCACACATCTTTTGCCTTAATACACTTCCTGGTAGTATTGTGATCCCTACATTCTTTCACCACAAGCTTAAACATGCAAAGATGAGGTATGATTCAGAGTGGAGGGAAATAACTAGTATTTTTCATTCTGCAATCATGATTTACTTCCAGTTTCATTTAAAAACTCCAGCAACATGTCTGAACAATGTATAGCTTACATATACCTTTTGAGTGTGAGAAAACTTGTTTAGTTAGTGTTTAAAGCTTATATATTTCTTTGAAATTGTTGCTAGAGCCTGAAAACCACAAAAGGTTCTTATACATATCAGAATACCATGGCATGACAAAAGTGCACTTTGATTCTCATGAAACTTTTCAAAGAACAGTTTTGGCCATATTTCATCCCCAAATCATGAAAAAAAAAAAGATTATTTGCTTTGATATTTATTTTCATAAAAAATATGTTCACACATTTTCACACAAAGTTGGATTTCCTTGTGCAAAATCGAATTGGATAAAAAAAAAAGTTTTCGGACCACTGAATATGCTGGAGTATGTTTTTGGATGAGCGAGGAGGATTTTTCTTGAAACCCAAACAACATGTAGGGATGTAGGTTTCTTTTTTGACCCCAAAACTCAACTAATCTCTGCAATTCTCCATCTGGGAGCCTTGGAATCTTTGCCATTCAAACTTTCCTCCTCACCATGCATTAAGACTGTATGGACACATGTCCTCTTCCTGGCAGATTCATAACATCTTTAGTTAATTTGAACTTCTTAATTTTTGCCCTGATGATGGAAATCTGGATTTTCAACTCTTTAGCTTTTTTATGACAGGCTCTTTATATTTTGTAAAGCTCAACAATCTTTTGCTGCACATCATAACTATATTCTTTGGTTTCCCTCATTGTGATGGACGAATTTGGCATTTGAGTTTCCGCATATTTATGTGATATTTTTATTTTACTCTAGGAACAATTTTAGGAAACGATTCCTTTGTTTGGTGACTTTGACCAGCTCATGGGCAGCATTTAAAAAAAACATGGCCACCTGTAGTTGGAAATTAACTCACCTTCAGGTAAAAGTTGATAGAGTTCACATATTTGCAATATTTGGAAGGGACTTGTTCAAAAAGTTGGGTAATACTTTATTCTGATAGTCCCTTTTGAACATGGTTATTACGTTAAATGTTGAAATGTTATTAATTTAATTTGAAATATTTTTAGTTTTTAGTAAAATTTTTAAAACATTTACTCTCTCATAACTTCAACAGAATTTTACAAATAATGTTTAGTTTAACAATAAGTATAATGCCTATTTATGAATTTATTAACTTACTTTATCATATTTAATACGCAAATTTCTAGGGCCTATAAATGATCGGTATGACCAACACTTTGCTGAAAAACCTCTTTATCCACAATCTTCTGGTCTTCAGTCCTCTGATTAATAGCTCATACTTTTTTTTATCAAATAAAGTCCTTTTTGCTCAAAAATCATTAATGATTTTTATAAAGTAAATGCAAGAAAAACATTTACTTGAATGAAGCAACTTGGGTTTACTTAATTATTTATACATTTAAACATAATTATGACATGTTAAAGTAAATGTCAAATATAACACCATAGGCTTTTGGGGAACATTTTCCATCTATTAATTATCATTGATTTGTATATATTAACCATAAAAGCTTGATGTATATGTACGTGTGTGTGTGTTTGAGTGTCTAAAATTATACCCCCCCCCCCCAAAAAAAAAAAAAACACCACACACACACATATATATATATATATATATATATACACACAGTATATATATATCAACTGTATATATATCTATCTATCTATATATATATATATATATATATATATATATATATAAGGGCTGAGCAACGATTAATCGCAATTAATCGCATCCAAAATAAAAGTTTTTGTTTAAATAATATATCTCTGTCTGTAGTGTGTATAACTATTTTGTATATATAAATACACACACATGCATGTATATATTTAAGAAAAATGTGTTGGTAATATATCAAGTATTCATATTTATAAATGATATTAATTCTGTATAAATATATAAAGTATATACATGCAAATATTTCTTAAATAGATACATGCATGAGTGTGTATTTATATATACAAAATAGTTATACAGACCACACACACATATATTATGTAAACACAAACTTTTATTATAGATGCGATTAATTGCGATTAATCGTTGCCCAGCCCTAATATATATATAAATGGTGTATGAATAATCAAGTAAACCCAAGTTGCTTCAGTATACAGGATAAAAACATTCAAATCAAAAATTAAAGTCATGTTTAAAAAACAAACAAAAAAACATTAAATTGTATTATTTATGTCCTATAATATATCAATAAATAATTTTTCTGATGTCTCTTTATGGTCTTACCCTTTTATAGATATATCTCTCATTTCATTTCCAGATTCCCTTTGATGTAAATCAGTATATTGTAAAGATGGTTTTGGGCACTAGCTTATAACTTAGTAATGAATTAGAGAGTGTAGTGTGATACAGCCTGAGTGAACACCAGCACACATGGTCCAGCAGGGATGTGTTAAAGAAGGGTTGGTGTTTTGCTGGGTCTGCAGGCAGCAGGAGGAGACTTGCTCCTTGATTCCTTGTTCTTCATCTCCGCAGACAGGGCAAGAAGCAAGGCTGGGGCCGACAGGTGGTGCACCGCTGCTTTTTGTTGTTGTGTGCAGTTAATGTAGCTGGCTATGAGCAGCGTCAGGTCTCGAACCTGAAAAATACAAAGGTAGCAGAGAAATGCTGTGGGATACACTTTATGAAATGTGCATGTATGTTTGCTGTTGCAGCATTTCAATTCTCTAGCAGCATATGAAATGTTAGTTGTAAGAAATGTAATGTTCATGAACGGCAAACAGAAGTATTTATCAGGCGTGTTTCTGTGTACTTTGGTGTGTGTGTGTGTGTGTTCTCTTTGTTTCTTCAACTACAGACTACTTTTCAAATGCCTTTTATGTATGAATTGTTATGTTTAAAACTATGACGGTCTAAACCAAAAGTTATGTAATCTATACTTTCGTTCAAGTATGCGGCTAGAAAGATGTTAATGTTTTTGTTGAGACATGTCCAAGGCTGAAATAATTTGATCAAAAATACTTTAAAATATTAATATTGTGAACTGTTGATAATTGTTTCTATTTTCACATGTTTTAAAATGTAATTTATTTCTGTAATGGCAAAGAATGTTCTGCATCATTACTTCAGTCATCAGTCTCATATGATCCTTCAGAAATTATTCTGATATGCTGATTTGCTGCTCAAAAAACCTTTACAGTCTTAAAAAAAAGTGTTAATATTTTTGTAGAAAATTATTTTTAAAAAATCAACGGCATTTGGTTATACTTTATTTTAAGGTGACGTACTTACATTGTACTTAAAATTAAAATAATCAATTAATAAATAAAAATATAAATGAACTCAATTTTATAACTATAGATTTTGGTTTAGGGTTAAATACAGTTTCACTTCATTTTGATGGTCCCTTTAACACATTCTGTTGACTGTAAGTAATGCTGCACCTACATGTATCTACTACTGTAACTCTCATTATTGTTAGAGTATTAGTAGACTGGTAGGGTTAGTGTTAGTAGACTAAGTTGACAGTTGAAAAGTTACTTATAGTCAACAGAATGTTCAAAAGGGACCATCAAAATGAAGTGTTACCTTAGTTACTTGGAAGTATGCATAATTTACTATAGTACATGTAGTAACGTGTAACTATATCACCTTAAAATAGTGTTACCCAGCATTTTGTTTTTTAAAGTAAATCTTTTGAAGCATTAGAAGTATTATTACTAGTCACTTTTGATCAGTGTGATGCATCTTTATCCTGAATAAAAATGTTCTTTAAAAAAAATCTTACTGACCCCAAACATTTGAATGTAGCCTATAAAACATCTCAATATTTATCATGTGAAAATTATGATATTCTTTTTACACAGCTGTCCCACAATTGTAATTACCACAACAACCATTTTCTTTTTAACAAAACAAAAACAACAACAACAACAAACAACACTAATTTAAGAGCACAATAGATACCTTAGATGGAGTCATAGCAAACAGATGCTTCTCTGTAGACTTATCTTTGGATGTGTTGGTGCCAGAACTTAGAGCTACTACCAGCATAAAGTCCTGACCACATGCTCCAAACGTCACAATGCTTTTTTGAGGGTAAGATCCAAGGACTTTCTAGAAGACACAAAGGGAAGACTCATCTTAGCTCTTCACTAATATGAATTGTTGTGAAACAACACCAACAACTGCTGCAGCTCTGAAAAGAACATGTTCACTTACTATAGAGTTAAACTCCAATATGCTGACTCCGTCTTCATGCACTGCCAGCCAAACACGCACATTCTTCTGTGGAGATGACGTTACGGGCTACAGGGAGAAAGAGAGTATGGCTAAGACAATGCCACAGCATTTACACTTTTTTGAGTATTTAAATATTGAACAAAATTGTACGCATCGCCTTTAATCTTTGAAGGAGACTAAAGGATTACCAAGAACGTCACACCAAGAATGACAACTATAAAGATAACCATATCAGAACACAATTTCGTTCTGTTTATTATAAGCACTGCTGCAGTTTTGTTGTCTACCACTTTAAATTCTCAGCTCTTTAAAGCAGGATGGAATCTGATTGGCTGTCAGTGTTTTTATTGTTTTCTGCTGGAAAAAAAAGCTTGTTTCTCTGTGCTGTTATTGTTATAGTTGAAGTGTGAACTCTGCAAATTCTTTTAAATTTAGAACAAATTTTAGAACTTTTATTGTTATCTTTATATTTATCGTTATTGGTGTGAAGGGGCATTTAAGGGTCACTCCACCCATTTGCATTAAGCTTTCCATTGTTAGAAACCCAGTTATACTATTGAATGGTCGTGCAACACTCTTTTATTTTCCGCTGAGACGAGAGAAATCTGCTATTTACCCTTTTCACTTCCTCCTACAATGCTGCAAAAATCGTCATTTTACGTCATTGTAGAAGGAAGTGTAAGAGAGGGGGATTTCTGTAAAGACTACAAGCACTTTCAAACCTGCCCATAGGGGGTTGGGCCTAATGCCCTAACAGACCAATCACAGATCAGTGCCAGTGTGTCTGATTTCACCGGCAGAAACGTTTTGAAAAATATGGACGAAGCCACTGAATACGTAGACAGATGCATTATGGAAGATTGGGATTACACATAGTGTCAGCCATCTTTTTTGGAAGCTAAGCTAGCAGGCTCTTGTTCTGTGGAGATAGCCGAGTAGTAACTTTAGGGGTTACCGTCCTCTTTTTCCTGGACATGTCCGGCCGTCAATGTCCGGGATTCAGCTTTTGCTTTCTGCGGTCGCCATTCATTGTTTACATGCACAGCTTTTGTTTCAGTCTAACTGAATTCATTCTGATTGGTGAATCCGAATGTAGTGTTTACATGAATGCTAAACAAGTGATCGGTTGATGTGCGTTTTAATGTTGCTAAGAAAATTCCCGCTCCTCCGTGAGAGATACGAGACCAGTAACTTAAGTCTCACAGCTGTCACTCATCGGTAATCACGCCACCGGCCTCGCGTCATTCTCCACACGGCCCTAGCCTCATCCTGCTCGCCACAGTAAACATGATGAATGGTGACTGTTGAACGCAAAAGCCAAATCCCGGACATTTTGGGTGATCACGAAACACATTTTTGGGCAGACTCATCACGGGGACTCACTATTAGCCTAGACTTCTTGTTTAGCTACTGCGCGGTTACTGGTAGGCGTGGCCGCCTAGGGCAGTGAAGCAAGTGCATTCTGGGAGTTTTTTTCTTTCATCCACATAAGCCAAAAATACATTTACAGTCTTTTCTCAGTCTAGAAAGCTCCAAATAAAAAAAAAAAAAAACACATTTCTTCTACATAAATGACCCATTTTAAATACACATTCATCTTTCCAGAGGTGGAGTGACCCTTTAACTCACCTCAGCCTCAAATAGTTTGGCTCCAAAAAATGACCACTTCCGGGCCACTGTCAGGTAGATTCGTATGCACTCTGATAAACTCCGGCCCCTCAGAGATGCCCAGCGGGTAGAGAGTTTCTGGAGCAACTGCCTGAGAATGCATGCATTTCAGTTGGTAAGCCAAATAAATTCTTTGTGCTCATATAGGAGTTTGTTTCACTGGAGGCATAAATACCTCATTTGTTCCTCAGTGGAGGTGTGTCTGTAATGCTTCGGGTAGAAACGCTCTAGAACCTGTTTGAGGGTCTGGTTAGACTTAGTATGTGCAGCTCCTGAACCACTTGGACTAGAAAATGGGCGCTCAAAGTCCCCAAACTCCACCTGCATGACACAAAACCCATTAGGTTTACGTACTTAAAGGACATTAAGCTTTTTTTAGGTACATTAAGATGTTTTGGATTATGGCATTATTTCAGTAAAAAAAAAAAAGGACATTTTCTCCCCAAATTCTCATTAACGTAATATGTTAAGACATATTTTTAGTAACTGCCATTTATCCTCCATTAACAAATTACTATAATACAATATTTACTTAAATGAGCACGAATTTAAAGCAGTAAAACAAATACTACTGTGTATAAATACTCTACATTTTAAATATTTTTTTGACATGTTACAGTAATGACACTGATTTATTAAAATAATATAAAAATACACAAAAAAATGTATGGTACCTAAAATATAGCACATTTTCTTTAGAGGTCCTGTGATATTCTATTTATATAGAAATTACACCATGCCATCATGATTTGTTGTTGCTGCTTTTTAAATAAATATAGGAAAATAAATAAATCTCAAATATAGGAATCTATTGATTAAATATGAATTATATGTTTGAAACTATGACATTCTAAACAAAAAGTTAAATAATAATTCATTAATTTGTTATGTATCACGTTAAAAAGATTTATATAATTTTGACAAAGATTACAAAAATTCACGTTTTTTATGTGGGCTTTGATTAATTGTAATGAAAATGTTAGAATATAAAAACTAAAATTATCAGTAGCCAAAACTGAGCTAATTGTATTTACAGGTGCTTTAAGTGATCACATCCACAGAGTCATTTTCTGCATTTGAATTTGCTGACGTCGGTTTGGCCGCTGTGCATTTTGGAGAGAGGGTGTGGGGTTGAAGAAATGTAGTGGGCTGTTTAATTCATTGATAAAAAGTGGGATGAAACTGGACAGTATGACCTGGACATGTTCTTGACAGGCTTGTAAAATTTTCCAGTAATATAACAGTACCTGAGCAAGCAGGGCGGCCATCTCTAAAGCAAGCTCTTTGTTGACAGGGAAGTGACCAGCTGTAATCTCCTCATTTGTTTGGTATGCCAGAAGCAACCGCTCTCTCTCGGTCTCTCCTCTCATCTGCTGGGAGAAGTACAACCTACAGGGAACAAACACAAAGTGCAGGCTGTTGGATGTAGGCTTGTTGATGATCTTCTGTTTTAGAATCTGGGGCGGGATTCACAAAACATTCTTCTTAACTGCCATTTTCTAACTTAAGAAAAAAGATACGAATATTTTGCATTCCCAAAAACTTTTCTTAAAAAGGTTATTATCTTTTTTCTTAAGACAACATTTAAGAAGCTTTCATATTCCTGAAAAGAATGTTCTTAAAATCATCGTAAATAACTTCTTAAAGTTAGGATAAGTCAAGTCAAGTCACATTTATTTATATAGCGCTTTTCACAATACAGATTGTATCAAAGCAGCTTCACTGTGATAACATGAAAGTAGCACAACACAGATCAACAACATTGCTAAACACTAAATAACCCCAACTGAGCAAGCTCAAAGCAAGCCAACCTCCAACCTGTCTTAAATCTCCAAAGACAAGATGTTTAATGAATTATTTGAGTTGAATAGTTAACAAATTCATTCCTTCAGTGAGCTTATTGTTTCTGCCCTAAATTATTACATTGTTTAAATTAATATTTTTTTTGCTAACTGTGATTTGTACATACATTTCTGAAATTCATAACTAAGACTTAAACTTAAACTGAAGCATTACAACATAACACTAGCTACATATAATACATATTACTAGTGTAATATCAGCTATGCTAATTATTTCCCATCTGCCTTTCTGCTGTTATCTCGGGACGCTTGTCCCGAGAAAAATGGCGTTCGTCAGGTCCAGTTTTGTGTCCAGCCTCTCACGGGGATTTCGGATGCCCCAACGCCTGTGATGAGACGACTCAACGCCTGTGATGAGACGACTCAACGCCTGTGATGAGACGACTCAACGCCTGCGATATGTTATGGCGCCGTTTGATTCATAAACAATATTTATATTTAATATTTATATTTAAACAATATGAATGTAAGCCAGAGGAGAACTGGCCCCCGACTGAGCCTGGGTTCTCCCAAGGTTTTTTCTCCATCCAATCTGATGGAGTTTGGTTCCTTGCCACTGTCGCCTTGCTTTTGGCTTGCTTTGAGCTTGCTCAGTTGGGGTTATTTAGTGTTTAGCAATGTTGTTGATCTGTGTTGTGCTACTTTCATGTTATCACTGTGAAGCTGCTTTGATACAATCTGTATTGTGAAAAGCGCTATATAAATAAATGTGACTTGACTTGACTTGACTAGTGTCAGGAATGTGGGCAAGTGTCACAGATCAATCATTAAACATTGGTCACTGGAGTGGTTGTGTATACATAATGCATTCACTCTAGCTAGAACTAGTGAGGCAGCACACACACATTCACTCTATGGTACATTCAAATCACACCGCTGAGTGATTAAATCCCATCAAGCCATTTGCATCGAAAATAGTCTGAGCGCTTATTACGATAACTACAGAATCTGCAGGCAGCGCAAAAAGATGGGATTTGAGGTGTTTTTCATTCAGCGAGTCTTCAGCAATACCTGCCTTTCAATCAAATAACACCAAAGCCTTTCATTTTCTTCTTAGTGCAATTCTTGAAATTCTTAAAATGTTCTCAAATATTTTCTTAAGGAACATTCTTACGAACGTCTTAGAATTTATATTAAGAATTTTCTTGAATCCGTCCTCTGTACTCTACCTGTTCTTGTAAGTGAGTTTCACCGTCCTGGCATTCTCAGATTTGCCTGTGTGCTGCTCCTTCGAGGCCTGCTCCCATTTTGCAATAATGTCACAGATCTGAGGACGCAACATATTGCTTTGATTAAAGATGGCTACAAAGTACAATAATTCACTGTCCAGTAGGGAGTGTGTGTGTGTGCGTGTGTGTCTGACCTTCAGGTTTCCCTGAAGACAGTGCTCCAGGTCTTTGCCAGTGGGGTCATCAGAATAAAGGCTGAAACCGGACTGACCAGTTTTCCTCATGCCTGTGTCCTGGTTCAGCCGACTCTGAAACTCCTCCACTGTGGATGAAGCATCAAAACCAACAACCTGCCATACAAAGACAGACTGTTAGCTTAGACTGTTAGACAAGATGGTGAATTACCAATAGTTTGTATGTCATTTTTAAAGACACAGTTCTTACAAAAATAAAACTTTCCACATTATTTATTCACCTCCATGATGTTCTAAACTGATATTTTTGTTCCGTGGAATATAAAAATAGTTCCCAGACTTTTGGCAAATGAATTTCCATGACTTTTTCTTCTTTTTAGATAAGAATAAGAATAAGAATAAGACTTTTTCTTATTCTGAGGGTTATTTTTATTTAATCATTATGTGGTGTGGATCAGTAAGGTTTTAAATACTTAATAAAGCTAAGAAAATAATACTTATTCAGCAAGAATTTCATAAATAAAGCAAAAATGATGGTAAAAAATAAAAACATGTATAATCTTATAAAAGGTTTACATTTCAATAAATGCTGTTATTTGAAATTTCTATTGATCAAAGGAATCCTGAAACAAATGTTTCAGTTTCCACAAAAAGCAACTACTTTCAACATTGACAATAATAAGAAATGTTTCTTGAGCACCAAATCGGTATATTAGAATAATTTCTGAAGGATCATGTGTAGACTGGAGTAATGATGCTGATAATAATTAAAATTTAATAGTTTAATATATTGCACTAATATTTTACAATATTACATTTTTTAATTTTTTTTTTTATTAAATAAATGCAGCCTTGGTGGGCATAAGATATTATTTCAAAAACCCTATTTTTTTACCCTAAAATTTTGAACTGTAGTCTATCAGTAATTTTAAGGAAGTATCTCTGACAAGTCCTCCACACAAGAACAAGAAAAAAACTAGAAAAAATAAATATATTCTCTAAAAGTGAATTATATTAAATTAAATGAAAATTCCCTGAAATTTTCAAGTTTTACTTCCCCATGGGAATGCTTTCTGAAGAATTTTCATGCAGCTTTTTTTCTATACAGTCATGCACTTAAAAAAACAACTTGCATGTTTTGCATTCTTTGGATATCAAACACAATATGTTGTTAAAGTCATGCATTAAAGCTACAGAAACACCACGCGATGATTCATAGAGACCGTGTCAAGATCCAGAATGCACAATAAACAGTTTTAAATCATCCACATGTCTCTTGCTCTCTATTCCAAGTATTCTAAAAGAAATTCTCAGATGGCTTAGGATATAACGCACACATAAATGCTAAAACAACTTTCATAATACTTGTATGACTTTTTGGTCATTTTTGGTCACTCATATTGAAATGAGCTGCATAAAGATTTAAAAGAACATCAGGATGAGTAAATAATGACAGATCAATGTTAATTTCTTGATGAACTGTTCCTTTATCATAAAGTATTGTAGAAATGTGTGGACCTGGTAGGTATTGTTAAGGAAGTGTACTGGCACGCTGAAGGGCAAAGAGTGGTGGTAAGGGTTCCTGAGTAAGATTGATAAGATCTCCATACGTGAAGATCGGGCTTGCCGATCCCCTTTTTGCTGCGTCCGCTCCAGTGAACGTTGGCAATAAATTGCATACTTTCCCACCTCCGTCCTGGGAACAATTCAGAAATTGAACAACAGTCAGATTAAGTAAGTGGAGTGTGCTACATGGAATAGTGTGATAATTGATCTGATTTACCTTGAATCTCCATATCTTTTGAGATGAACTTGCAAATACCAAAGAGTGGGGTGTGTGGGCAGGAAAAGACCGACACACAGAGCCAGAAACTGCCACCCCTGTGTTAGAGAAAATCTAAACAAGTCATGGACATCCTCATAAATCACTCCCAAGTTTGGCATAAAACACAAAACAAAGCCAAGCACCCCTCCTAGTGGTGTGTGTTCGCATCACAAGCATGTGATTTTCTTACCTGCAGGGTTCCAGGCCCTCCGTGTGGTTGCCTCTTCTGTGTCTGTTTGATAAGCTGGCAGTAGATCTCGTTTTGCAGCTCTGGGTGGGTGAGACACACTTGTAGAGCACACTGGGCAAGAGTCACGTGATAATCTATGGCTGGAGTATCAATGGCCACATTAATGAAGAGCTGACATGTCTGTAAAGAGGAGAAAAAATAGTGTTTTTTCCTGTGTTTTGGGGCTATGCTCCCCAAATGTGTAATGGATGAACACACACCTTAAATAGCTTGATGGCTTCAGTTTGTAGAGCCTGTGAAGGCAGGGTGGTGAGTGGAGAAGACAGTCCTTCCTTCGTGAAACACAGCATTGGGTGTCTCCAGAGAGGAGACCCTGAGAAGGAATCGGACAAACATGGGCATTAAACTGTTTTTATACAGCAACCATTTAAAAGGTCAGCACAAGGTCAAAATGAACAACTTGAGAATAAAGCAAATTTATGACATATTGTTTGCCATGGTTACATTTTAATAACATAAGTCAAATCAGTCTCAGCCTCAAGCACTACACCCACATGCCACAGTCCTCTCATTTAGGGATGTTAACCACCACACAAATGCTTGGGGCCCATGATTTCACTGCATCTTTTATTTAATACAGATAATAAATTCAATCTGACTATATAATAATAATTATTTTCATTATTAAGGTTAGGACAACAGTAAAATTACAACATTAATATGTGTAGCTGCCTTAATTTCTTTGCTTTCAAGTGCAAAACTATAGAGGTTTTATTTTAGCATAAAACCTTTTCATTTGTTTACAACAGATTTATGAGAGCTTATCGTTGTTAGGAAGATAGTTGATGTGGATTGCATTTTCAAATGCAGGTTATAAGCAACCCAAATGAACTTGCCGAGAAGGAATTTGCAGGAAGCAGCATTTACTGTGAACCAAGTTACTCCAAAACATTGAAAATACCGGCTCATGAGCAGTAAGCCTTATAAATATGGAAAAATTACATCTCCGTCTTCAAATCCAAACTTTGCTGGAGACCCTAAAAAAAAGCTAATTTGCTAGACTAACATGGTGGAAAATACTATACCAGTTTTAAACATCCGGCCCTGGAAGATGGATCTAATATTCTGGGATTTGATTCCCATAGCTTATTTTTCAAGAGGCTGATTTTACTAGGAGGCATGTCTTCTCCTTCTACTGCATGTCTCTGATGTAGGACACTCCATCACAGTGAAACATATGAAATGAATAACACGATCATCCAAAATTAATCTGTTAGTTTCTTACCTGGGTCTCCCTGCATGTTGAGAAGTTTACCAACCAGCTTCTCAAACTCAGTTCCCACCTGCCCCACTGTAGTGCCTGCTGCCACAGACAGATGGTAAAACCAGGCTGTCTACAGGAGAGGAACACATAAAAGCAACAATTTGATCATAAACTATCCAAATGTTTAGGATTATCTTTGAATTTTCTTTGCCGTAATGATATTAGATCCCTTGTGAAAAAGAAGTACACTTACTAAAGCATACTTTTAAAAAGAGCACTTATTATGAAAATAACATACTTTAAAATAATATATTTAAGAGAGAACTGAATTAAATGTTTTTGGACAGTTAACATTTATTTACAATGAAATAAAAACATTAGTTTTTAACAAATTAGTTGAAATCAAGAGTGTTTTTTTGACCTACTTAAGTAGTATTAGTACATCTTTATAATTTCAATAGTTAGGAGTACAAGCACAGAAGGCGTGATTAAATATATACAGTATGTTGTCCATTTAAAATGAAGAGACAATAATTTGTATCATTATAATAATAAAATAATAAAATAAACACGTGTTAAACTGCAAGCATATGTTAGATGGCAACACAAAAAATGATAAAAAAGAAAAGGGCCTTGATATAATTGCTTCAGATAAATAAGGTTTTGAGCTCCAAACTGTTAGGGTTACGTTCTATTCTGTTTTGGTTTAGTTTTAAGTGTTCCTAGTTCTTGTATTTATTTCCTGTCTTATTAAGTTGACCAAGACTGTGACCAAAATAACCCCCTATACCCTTAAATAGTGCACCATTTTTAACCGATGTACACTCAATGGCTATATTATGCACTGTGAGGGCTGTGCTGAATTAATTCCCACATCTGACCAGAAGAAGGTGCCTGCAGCTGAAATCCATTTTCCAAACCGCTGGTCCAGTGTGGGTACAGTAATAAAATAGATGTATAAATAATTGAATATTAAATAGTTTAATTAAGGTTTATACTGTGCATGCTAGTTTCAATGACAGAGCAAAAGATAAATCTTTTTCTTTTTTCTGTAGCTGCCAGTTTGCAAAGTTTCAAATGTTTATTAAACCACAAGCACAAACTATGCAAAAGTGGCAGCCCTTCTAGCATGCTCAGTTTTCCGAATTTGCGTACTCATTTTCAGTTACTCCTTCAAGTGGATTATATTAGTGGAGTAATGTAGGGAATAGTGAATGTAGGTATATGGGGCAATTTCGAACACAGATCTAGTTTCCTAGAGCATGCCTGTAAGTTACTGCTACAAGTAGACCCAGCTCAAACTCATCATTGCTGCAACCAACATGACAGAAAAACAGACATTAAAATGGATCTGGCAGCAGTTTTTCCTCGGACCAGATACTATTATGTGTTCTATTTCCCAGAATCGCATGGAGATTGAAGCATATGTGGAGAAACTCCTGGAATACTGCCGCCTGACATCAGTGGATGATTTTTCTCTGATGGTCTGTTTATGGAGTGGGCTTGGCGAGAACATTGGCTGTTGGATGCCAACAGGAGATTCCAGCTTGACCTTGGCATAGGATCTGAACACTGTGCTGTGGCCATGTGGCTCATCATTTACCATCAGTGAGGCGGAGGACAATATCCCCACACAGCTACAGCCATCCCAGTCAACTCCCACCATCCTGATATTGTCAATCATCTAAAGAGTCAGAGCAATTACCCATCAAAGATCCAGAACTAGAGTCGGCTGCTGACGCTGAGCCAGAGCCTATTCCCGCCAGTCTGACCAGGTGTGTGAGCTGGTCCCATGTCTGTCCCAGAGGGAGTTTGGTGGAATTGGACAGCCCAGAGTGGCTGATTGACTTGAGCGACACAGAGCCAGCTTCTGTCCTTGTTTCTGACCTTGAGCAACCTTCTTACCTGCTGATTACCTCAAGCAGTTTAGATAATTCCAGAACTTTGCTGTTTTTTTTCCCAGCACAAAGCCAGTTTCGTTGCCAAGCACTAATCCTATGTCATTGATTATGCTCCCACTCCCACCTCCTCTAACCATGCCATCCAGTAATTTGGCCCTATCTCCACCGGCTCCCTTCAGCCCTGCCTCGGTCTGCCGAGTCCCCATCTCCACACAACCCTGGGATTCATGCCTCAGCCTTCCAGTACAGCGATGTCAGCCTGAGTCATTGCCTCTTCGAATCTGCCTGGGTGCCCACTTATAATGGCTTGGTCGCCCTCCTGGTTCCGCCTGGCTTATCCACCAAAGCTCCACCGTGGATCTTCATTATGACTCTGCTCTGGGTCATTCCCAGGCTCCTTCCTCAATCGTCTCCTCCATGGTGGTTCCCTCTGTCAGCTCCCTCTTGGTCACACCACATTCTAGCTCTGGAAGGGGGTGTAATGTCAGGTTTATGTTCTGTATTGGTTTAGATTTAAGTGTTCCAAGTTCCCATGTTTTTTTTCCAGTTTCCCCTTAGTTGACCTACTTTCCTAGTGTGTGCCTGTTAGTTACCATAGCAGCCTTTTGTGTCCACCGGCCCCTTGTTAATTTACTCATTTAGGCCACTACTGCTTCTCAGTAAAAACTGAGACCTTTTGCTACGTTTGCACCTCCCGTCCAAACTAAAATGGAAAAAACAAAGACCTAAAACGGAGAAGTTTAGAAACGCTGCAGCTCGGTTTTGAATCTCCGGACGTTCGTTTTAGTGAAGGCGGGACAAAACGGAGGAGTTTAGAAACGATGACGCAGAGGCTCACGCTCGGCTCCATGATTGGGTGTCATCAGTCATGACGTGTCCTTCCCTGATTCGTCAGCCACTGTTTACACCGGCACGTGCATGCCCAGTGTTGGTGAATGGTCATGTGATCCGCATTTTCAGTCGTTTTAATGTGGACGGAGATCAATTCTAATATGCAGATAAAACACTGGTGAGGACGTATTCGTTTTAATTCTCCGTTGTTAAACAAAAACGCAGTAGTGTGGATGCCTTAGTCTGTGTATATTGTTGACATTTTTTTCCTAGTCTATAAAAAACAATTGCAGAACGGGGTTGAATACTATAAAAGCCAGATGTGTTTTTAAGGCCTTATGGCCTATGTGACTACAAAGGTCAAGATGAAAAGTTTGTAGAAGATGACTTTTTTTTTTTAGTCTTTTTTTTAGAGAAAGTTTTTGCTTAGTCAGGGATTTTCAAATAAACGACAAGTGATAGTGAAAGAATAAGACTATTGTTAAGAGGTGTCATGTGGAAGTTTTTTGCCCCTGGGAAGATTGTTGATTGTCCTTGGAGAATGCTACATTTTGCCTATGAGAAAGAGTTTACCATCAATTGCCAGAATGCCACAATTAGAGAGAAAGGGAAAATATGTAGAACTTCATGGTGGGAAAACAGAAGGTACACATTACCTTACCAGACGTTATGTCACTTGGTTATTGCAAAATAACATAAAAACAAGGCATACTAATTGCGTTTTGGCTAATGGAAAATTCTGATGTCCCGCAGGCTTCTCAGCTTTGTTGCTTTGTTCAATAAAGTCTTATTTTGATTTCTGGAACTCTGGAGCTTCATTTGCAAGAAAGAGATGACTTTTCTCCACAACAATATATATTCCCGGTTCAGTTCCTTGTCCATTCTTAAGTCTTTTAGTATGTCTATTTTAAGTGGTTGTTCTTTTCTTGCATGTTGCTCTTTTTTTCCTGTAATTTTTAGTGTATTTGTTACTTTAAAGTTCTACTGCTGCAACTAGATCCTACTCATACTCAACCTTCTAGCAACCAAGGTGACACAAATAATATCTTGAGTCCACACATACACTACATATACTATTGTGATCCTTGTGATCACCTGACATGGGGTTATTTTATTATTTTATAATGTTTCCTGGGTTGCCCATAAAGTGTTAGTATGTTTTTAAGATTAAAAATAGCCATAATTTAGTAATAAAGGAATTTTTTTCCTAGCCTGATTTTAGCCTCTGATTTGAATGCTCTGTTTGAAGGGGCGTGTCTGCTGTGGGATTCAGTGTAACCACCCACTGCTGTGATTGACTGACATGCTTGCATATGAAATAGCTACATATTACATGTGAAACTCTCTCGAATACTTTTACTACAGCTATTATACTGTACATTTTTACTATTACAATTAATGAGATTACTGAATCGTGAGAAGTTTTTGAAGTATTTAGATCTATTCCCATCACATAAAATGTTGCTGTGATGAGCATTAAGCGAGCAGATGACAGTCTGTTAATCGGGAGAATGAAGATCTTATCTTCTGTTAATCGGGAGAATGAAGATCTTATCTTTGTAACACAGTTAATGCACTCTCTCTAATGCTTTCACCAATGCAGGCACGATGATGTGCATACAGTAAGAGCTTCTTTGTGCAGTGTAACGTCCGTCATTGATTTCATAACGAGTTGTCCAGATAAAAATCACTATGTGGAAAGATTGTTCTTTGATTGCTTTCTGTATAATTTGATCACAATTTAAATAAGATTATTTTCATCCTACAAAAAGAAATGATGTGAAGTTGATATTTTAGTCACTGGCTTGACTTATGCATAAACAGTATTGAATGATTTTGAGAGAAAGATTACCTGTCTGAACTTGAACAATTAGGCTACACATCAAAAATTGTTGCTGGGTAGCTCGATCGATTTATTTTTAGACGTTCATCGAGGCCGGTTCTGTATTGGCCCAAGTAGAGGAAACAGGCGTCGGTGGGGAAGTTGTGTTGGCACATTTCCAGAGAAAATAAAATTAACCTATTGTTTCTTCAGAGGCTCGGATGAAGAATCAATAAAATACGTTAATATTCATTTGTACATCCGAACAACTGCCATCAACTGCCATGCTTCGATCGTTTGCAAGACATGATATCTCTCGAGAAAAAACTAAAATCGCGCCTGCATGTTCGCACTTCCCGTTCCTAGCTCATTTTCTGAAAGCAAAGCAGAGAAAGGGGGAGGTTACCTAAATAGCCAAAGCTCGGTTTACACCGTTTGAAAATTCTAGACACGAGGGGACTAAATACAGGCTAGGGGAACTAATATTAATGCTAAAAAACCTCAGAAAGTGGACATTTGTCAGGGGATCTTTAACTTTCAGAAGACTGTTATAAAAATCACATCATAAGATACATTTCAGTTGGATAGCTAATCCTTCAGTTGGATAGCTAAACAGGGGAACATCCACAGTACTTGGACACAGTACTTAGATGATTGTCACAGTACTTAGATGATTGTCGTGTCCTTGTAAATGGGAAATTCCTATTTCCCAATATAAACTTTTAACTGGAATGCCTCCTCAAGTCAGAGTTGAGACTGAAAAAAACTCGGTGGAATTGCAACAGTCCAGAATTTAGAATCCAATATGGCTGTCGTGAACTGTAATAAATTGTGGTGAAACTGTGGTGAAACCGTAATAGATTGTTTACTGGCACTTCTGTTTCTGTACTGTGTCTCAAATTCAGTGGTGCACACAGTACTATCCAACCTCTATTTGTGTACATAATTCTTCGGCATTATCTGAGCAAAATTCCACTTTTTTTGCTTGCAAGAGCAAGCACAACAAATGTTTGCCTGGACGCATCCATTTTAGTTTTCCGACCTTTGTACTGGAACAAGGTGAACTCGTGTGTGATGACATTCAAAGCTCCAACATCCCTTTTCCAGGTAAATGGAATGCAGCATTACTTATATTGTCTAGTTAAGAAAATACTCTCTTAAAAATTAATTTTTCTTTCATTAATATTAGATTATGTGCATGCAAATATTTCTTAAATATACTAGTGCACATCCAATAAAATTAAGTGCACTTCCCTTGCACAAGGGATGTGCAAGAGGTATTTGTGGTGTTTTAAGTATAATTCAGAATGGCTTGCCCACTGTACCTTCTCATGTGGTGAGTCGATGAGCAGGTATGTCAGGCCCTGGCTGATTGACTGAATGGACAGGGTATACTGAGCAGAGACTTCAGCTAAGTCACATGACTTATGCACTTCCTCCACACAAGCCTCCCACAGTTTGATCTGACCTAGGGGAAACTTGGTAGAGAAATACAATATTAGTGCATTCACACATACAAATATACTGTGCAAGATGACTGATTTGAGGAGACAAAAGACCTTGTCCTCTTGACTTCTGAAGTAGTAGAGAATCTTCCCAAAAAGCATACACCACACATGCTTAGAGTAGCCATGTTTCACCTTTAAGAGTCAGAGACAACATATAATACACAGAATACAAGTTATAAACGACTACAAATAAAAAATAAAAATAAAAATTCTTTAATTCTGCAAGGATTAATTTAATTGATCAATAGTGACAGTATATACATTTACTTATGTTACAAAATATCACCATTTCATATAAATAATGTTCTTTTGAATGTTTCAATGTTTCAACTCATGTTCTTTTGAAAATATGAAGCAGAAAATAATGAACATTGAACGTAATAATAGGAAATGTTTCTTGAGCACCAAATCAGCATATTAGAATGATTTCTGAAGGAACATATGACACTGAAGACTACTGAAGATGTAGTTTTCCATGTACAGACGACATCATTGTCAAAGCGATCCCCATTCACAAGGATCTGCGAAAAACAACTAAAAACCCTGTATTCTACTGCCAGGCCGTTAGATGGCGATGAAACACTATAGATTGAACATGTTATAAACATGTATGACATCATCTACAGAGATTCGCTTTTTTGTTGTTTACAAAGAGACCATTTTCAAAAACTTGTACTTTGAAACCCGTTATCAAAACTTTACGTTTGCAGGCACCCAAACCGCTGTTGTCGTGAAAATGAACGTCCAAAGCGCATACAAATATTTTAGTTGAAAAATATTCAACTATACAAAGGGGGGCGCCTTTGTAGCTGGCTATCACCTGCTGTTAGCATCCCATTGACTCCCATTCATTTTGGCGTCACTTTAACAGCGAATAACTTTACATCTGAGGCGTCCAAAGACTCCATTTGTCCATTATTTATTTCTAAAGAAACACGTCAATGTATAAAAGGCTCCATTACTTTGTATGTTACGTTATAGCCCAGTAGAATCTGTTCTTGTAAAAATAGGGTTCTTCTAAAAATTGCGTTCTTCATCCGTTCTTCTAAAAATTGCGTCATAACCACTCGACTGTCCGTCACACAGTAGAGAAGTTACCGTATTGACAGGAGGAGAAGCTTGCACAGCCTCACAGGCAATCTTTTACTGTCTAAAGTCAGCCCATGGCATAGATAGAAGCAAAATGACAAAATAATTAATCAGAACACTTGCCAAAAGTTGCTCCAGGTCGCGCTTTGCCGTCTCTGTACACGATTAAAATTTGTCTTGGCACAGCTACTAGAAGATTTACAACTGTCACTCAGTTTGCTCACGTGACATCTACGTCGTCAAGCTCAGTTTGAGCCTGCGCAGAAAGCTTGGCTATCAGGAAGGAACTCTCTCCATTGAAATCAATGGGGTCGCTGTGTCTATTTCTTTTACTGTCTATGTATCTAACACAGGCCACATTTGCACATTTTCAAACAAGTTGTAATTTACATCAATCCGAATAAATACGCCATCGAGTGCCATCATAACTATGACAAACCTATGGGTGGCAGTGTAGGGAGAAATATAAAGCCATGCAAGCCAATAAAAATCCAGTCGAAAACAACGAATAACACAAGCGACTTCCTGTTCCTTTCAAAGTATACAAAGTCCTTTCAGTTGCATTTGCAAATGCAAAAAGCGTTTGCACAAAAGTTGACAAACAGAACACAATGAAAACTGAATCAAAAACAGAACAGAACACGTGACCTAATACAAATGATTATGAGTGCATATTACAAATGATTTTTAATACCTTCGTCACGTGTCCTTTCATAATGGGCCGTACGTCTGGATGTGTAAAGAGTGGACTAGCAGCTTTGATCCTTAGGACGCTTTGCAGAACCTTAAGCCACTCCTCCAGGAGGTTCGGGGAATCTGCTTTCAGATTACACACACTTTTACCTGTCACCACCTGAGGGGACACAACATCAACATGGAAAGTCATGTGAAATAACATGCTATATCTGAGATCTATGAACAATCTCTCTCTCTCTCTCTCGCTCTCTCTCTTACACACACACACTTTACCTGAAGCATCTGTTTCCCATCACCACGTGCTATAGTGCTACATGCGTTCAGATCAATCTGGCCTTGGGGTTTATGGATGACATCACTCTATGAAACAAAATCACAGAATCTCCGGAAACTATTTGTAGCTTGACCACCATATTGTGGTCACTGGGTTAGCCAAAAGTGCCTAATATTTAGTTAGCATATAGTTATATGTTTAAGCTAATTATATGGCATCAATTAAAAAGTGTGTAAAAAGTGCTTTAAAGAAAACGTACAATTAAAAAAAAAAGTAAATGAAAAACAAGATAATAAAACAGGAAAACAAACAAATTTATAGTAAGAGTCATTTAAACTCACTGGTGATTTGAAGTAGAGAAGCTCCCCATCCTTCAGAACAAACCAGTGCCTCTTCCATGTTTTCTTCCATGTCTTTACCATCTTGAGAAGGTACCCAGACTTCTCCATAGACTCCTGAGATGAAACACATTCTCATTTGGTCTCAGGTGTGACTCACTGAAATGCAAAAATGTATGCATATGGACATGTGTCTTACACTCTTGCCGTTGTCACTGTTGGAGGAGCAGGTCTTTGGTAGCTTGTTTTCAGGTTCAGAGCACTCCGTATCAGTGGAGTAAGCGTCAGGAGGTATGGCATAGTCGCACTCAGATGTCATAGAAGATAATGACACAGCTAAGCAAGACACAACACATTCATTAAAGGTGCAGTATGTAAGAATGAGTGGTTGAAATAGGTACTGCAGTCCAATTCAAAATATCCAGACTGATCTCATGAAGTAGCGTGTGTATGCCACGCCAATTCGTATTTCCATTTTTGGCGTGCTATCAAGATGCATAATCGCTTTTCAGCGTGTTTATGAACGCCGTTGACTTAACGTTATATAAATATATGACTTACCTCAACCCCGTCCCTAAACCTAACCGTCACTGGGGTTAATGGCATTTATGACTGTTCCCTTACCCTCCAAGGTAAAAAAAAAGATATGACTTACCTCAACCCCATCCCTAAACGTAACCGTCACGGGTTAATGGCATTCATGACTGGAGATTTGACTGCGTCTACAGACACGCGGAATGACGCGGACGCGGATACACGCGGATAGCTCAAAATGCGTAGAGATAACACGCCACCTGACTCGAAAGTGGCGTGTATGTTTACGCAAAAGTCATGATGTCATGTTGAAATATCGGAGATCGTCGTTTTTCCCGCCACCTGCTCCTCAGACTGGACAGTGCTCACACGGAAATTGGCAACGTATTATAGACCAAAACAATAACATACATTCCAGCCTGGAAACACCCATTTCACAAATAACTGGCTGTAGAAGTTTTTTTTCTTTCTTTTTTCTTCAGAAAAACAAGTATGTTTGCTCAATATATGCAAACATATCATGGTATTTTTTATTTTAGTGCTTTAGTAGGTATTTTTTATGCTTTAGTCGTGAAAAATTTACATACGGCACCTTTAAGGTGTGTTTGTCTGTAAAGCCCTGTACAATCTTTTTTAATGGGCCAATTTTTAAAGTATAATCATGGGATTTTCTTTTTTGTCCATTTTCCAAAATCACTTGAAATCCTATTCTTAACCCACTTACAGCCACTGAGATAGAAGCACTGAAATGAAAATTAAGCAATTTAATCATCTGTGGACTGGCCAGGACTCAAAAAACTCCAGCCAATCATTTCCAAGACCACCTAGAATCATTGGACAGTCAGTTCGTCAATCAAAAGGTCGTAACATACCCCCCAACCCCCATCGCCCTTGCGCGCGTTACCCTTCGTGTACATACTCAAAGTTCGTGACCCAGTCACAGTAAGAACAGGTGGCCCCGGTACAGATCTCGCGCATCTGAGTTTTGCACATGCATGATTGCGTGCCCATGTTCTTCGAATGGGTGGAGTCAGGGCCAGCATTGGAGGAAAGAAGGTAGGAACTTTTGAGTTGTGTATTTTCAAAATCCGCCAGCCGTTTTGCAAATCCTACGGCGTATATTTTCACAACATTGTCATAAAAAAAAAAAAACTCACTTGTGGCACCTTCCTCCCTCTTTCTACCACTGCTCATGTGCATTTGTTATTATCGGAGCCGGCCAACTTTATCGTGTGAAGCTATGTCTACGAGTGGGTAATACATCATATACAGTTTTATAGAATTGATTCGAATTGCCACAAAGCACTTCGTGTTTCTCGCTTGTTCTCGCTTCTCACAAGACTTCTATTTCCAACTTACTGAACCCGAGGTTGCAAGGTTGGTTTTCCACCTGGGGACAACTCAACCCATCGTCACAATGGGTCACAGCCCATTGCGCAAGTATTTCCACAAGATTTTGGAGTATTTCTGTGGGAATTTTTGCCCATTTGTCCAGGAGAGCATATATATATATATATATATATATATATATATATATATATTTATATATTTAAAGGGACACTTGGCAACTATTTCGACTTAATAAAACTGTTTAGAAATCATTTGAATGGTTTAATAACCTGTTCTGGAGAGTAGGTATGTCACGGTACCAAAACTCCAGTAGTCGGTAGAGAGAATGTTAGTCAACAATGAAAAAGTGGAAGCTATTATACAGTAGCTGTAAAGGGGGGGCCATATATATTAATGTATATGGACCAGATTTACTAACAGCTTGCACCAGCGCAAGCCCTCTTTTGGCGTTAACTTTTGGCGTTAACAACAACTGTCAGGATTTATTAAAGAAAAGCAGTGAAAAAATTTGTGCTGAAAAGGTGTGGAAGGGGGTTAATTTTGCATATGCATTTTTAGGAGTTTCCCTTTCAGATGCAAAATGTATGGAAGGAGAGTTTTTAAATGAACCATGCAATGTGATTTGAGATTTGTGGTTTACTATAGTTTAATTACGGGTATTTGTGGCATTATTGGACACCTACGAAAGTGTGTCTTAAACTAGGTGCCAATTTGCTCTGCTCAATTACAATTAGGTTAATTTTTAGAACCCTAGATTGCGTTGGTCATTATGAAAATGATCTGGCATCTGGTTGTGTTTGAGTTCTTTAATTTGTGTGTTGTCAGTAGATCACGCGCAGAACTCTCCACTCCCATCTGAATTTTTTTGGAGTTGTGCTCTAATACTATTTTGCCCTGTAAATCTGGTCCTATGTATTTAGAATGTGATGTCATTAAAGTCCTGCCGGTGTAATGATCAGGTGTCCCAATACTTTTGTCCATATAATGTGTATACAGTTCTTTGTAAATTGGCTAACTCATTTATTTCTGTCAAGATTTCTTCACATTGGCAGTTTGTAGTGAAGACCTTTGTGTTTCTGTTGTATTTGACGATCAAATGAAATGGTGAAATGAAGTGAACTCTCAGAGCAGCTCTGGAGTTCACTTCATATAACAAGACAGCAGACGCTGAAGACACCATGAACATTACACGTCCAGACATTAGTCTATATCACAATTTGGTTAATTTTTAGAACCCTACTTTTGATTTATTAATCAAAACATTCAATACTATGCAGTATATTCCAAATTCCATGACTGACTCTATGTTCTATGATTCTGTCTGTGTTTTTACATAAATCATAGGAACAATTTTAAATATGTTGTGACCAAAGATTTTTATAGATTTTCCATGAATGTTCCAGTCCTTAATCATTGGATGAGAATTTTTTTAATTTGTAGAGACTGCACTCATAAAGAACACACATTTTAGAGCAATGTTCCAGTGTATTTATTATGAGGACAGACCCACAGGCTAGCTGTGATTGAAGATTTTGCTCAAAGGTACAATGGTGATAACTTATGGATTAATACTTGCAGGGTTCAAACCTGCAGGTGCTTGGTTTCCAACCATGATCTTTAATAACTGCTGCATAATGCGTGTACCTCTCTTAAGTGACCGAGGGCTTCCTCGGCTGCTGCTCTTGTGTGACTCTGATCCAGAGGTCTGACAGTTTTCCTCCTCTCCAGAGTTAGACTGACACTCCTCCGAACTGTCCTCCTCAGAACTACACGACTCCTCAGAGAACTGAATGTTGCATAACAAAGTCGCCTTCTATGAGAGTAAAAACAAATGTGGCAATCTACATAATTAAAATATTTGCTTCTATTACTGATAGAAATGCAGACTCCTATGCAAAAACAATTTCTACAATTAACACTGCAGAGCATCACAGTCTTCACCACAGTCTTGCATCACAGTGTGACAGCCACACACTTCAACAGACAGATAAAGACACACACAGGTCCCTACCCCTTTCATTGAGGTGAAGATGGGTGTATTTGTGTTCCTGTAGATGAGGGATGTGTAGAGCATGTAGGCGGGGCATGAGGATGGGTGGGAAGAGTCTGGAAGAGGAGGACATCACTAGCTATCAGTAAATGCACAATATGATTTAGGCAAGTAAGAAATGTTCATTGATTATTTTGCTGGCCTTGGACTAATATTTACATTTCTATGCAACAATCATTGGCCAAACCAAACGCCATTCTATAACCATAACTTAAAACTACAGCTATTAAAATCAAAGGGTTTATACAAGAAAATAAGAATATTGTTTAAATCTCTAAACCAGGACCCAATATGTGAATGAACTGTAATTATTCAGGGGAATTTGGGCGAATCTCTGGGAAATTTGTCAAGATTTTCTTTAAAATGTAACATTTTGCACCCATAATGCAAAAATAAATAACTAAATAAATATGGTAAAAGGATTCTTGGATGAAATGCCATAAAAATACAGTCACAATGCAAAACAAAAAAAAGGATTTATTTTACGTTCGGCACTATGTAACTTTGAAGTTGAACCGTGGAAATAGGAAAAATGAATGAAATGCACGTGAATGATAATGAAGATATAAAATGAAGAGAGATGAATGAAGGGCAACTGCATGGAAAAAAAAAACTAAAATTAAAAAAGAACCCACCTTTATTAGCATCATCTGTACATGACGTCTCTGACAGACGAATTCCTGATTTTGCCACTGCGTATATTCTGCTCTCCTGCAGATAACATGAAAACACAGGTTTAGCACATAAACTTAAACAACAGCAATTCATTTTACATATCAACTATTAGTTCCAGGAATCACCCAAGAGGGCAGCCTGTGCAGTGGAGGGGTCGGGGGTTTACTCCCGGAAACAGCTGCAGAGGTGTCGGGTGTTTCGGGTTCCTCAGGTGGCACTTCAGCTGAAGGCACATCATTATGTTCTCTTTCACCAGTCTCCATCTTTGGATCTTGGTCCATGTCAGTTTCTTGAGGCCGCAGAGGACGTAGCATGCTGATAGCATTTCGAGTCCGCCCATGGGTGGCTTCACTGTACAATGGAGGCTGACTCATATGCTTCTTAGCCAATGCCAAATTCCGCAGTCGGGGCTGTTTGGGGGAAGCTGGGGTGTCTTGGGTGTCCTGAGACGGGGTGGGCCGCTTTGGTGTGAGAGCTGGAGTTAGGACTGGACTGGAGGTGTTTGTGTCACTGGACGAGGATGAAGAATCCAAACATTGCAACTGGAAGCGCTTATTTAACTCATCTGAGGATCCATCTTCAGCATCTTTCTTTGAAGCGTTCTTGGTGCCAGGAAGACAAAGTCTGGTGCAGTCCACACGCTGCATGTCATCATCAAACAGCGAGCTGCTGTCATCAGAGGCGGTGTGGTATGTCTCACTTGTGGGTCGGCTGAATTGGAAACTTCCAAACAGACTCCTCTCTACCTCAGAGGCAGCGCTAGACAGGATCGAGGAGACACCTCCGGGACTGTCCCGCCCACCCTCATCTTCAGATCCCCCTTTAGAGCAATGGCCAACATACTCTGTTTCTGGGTGGTTTTGTTTTATTTCAGAATCTGGATTGGACCAAACACACAGACTTGGTAAATACATGGATACAAATATTTTGCAAAACATTGTCAAGCCATCTATTTCACTAACTCAGACTCATCACCAAACATGACTCATTTGAGCAGTTCTTTTAGTGAATCAAATGCAGTCATCGCAACCAGTGCAGTGTGATTCCTGAACAAATGACTCTTATGAGCTGATTCTTCTGAATCAAAAACATAAATCACAATGTTAGTGTGGTTACTGTGAATCATAGTGTTATGCTGTCATGCTGCTTAATTTAAACATTTTTGAATTTCTAGATGAGAAACTTTCCTTTTCAAGATGTTTTGTAGGGACAATTAAAACTGGATAATCAAAATGAGATTTTTCCATTAGATTTTTTTAAATTAAATGTTAAAATGTTCTTTTTTTTTATGAAGTCTCATACTCACCAATACTTTATTTATTGAATAACATTATTGAAAAACAGCAATATTGTGAAAAACAATATATATATATATATATATATATATATATATATATATTTTTTTTTTTTTTTTTACTTATTTTAAAATGTCATCCATTACTCGAATCTTCAGAGTCACATGATGCATCAGAAGTCATTCTAATATCATTACATAACATCAGTTTCATTATTAACAGCAGTTTTGCTGCCTACATTTTTTGTGGAAATTGTGATAGTTTTTTTCCCCGAGATTATTTGATGAACAGAAAGTTAAAAAGTAATGCGCCGTAATGCGCCTTGCGGAAGAACATTGTAGCTGGAGCTCCTTTTTTCTGTCTATGATGAGTTACGCAGGTACTAGGGGTGTAACCCCGGCATCCCGGCCAAATTTGCCCAGTGTGCCTCTGTCCATCATGGCCTCCTAATCATCCCTAAATATACCAATTGGCTTCATCACTCTGTCTCCTCTCCACCAGTAATCTGGTGTGTGGTGGGCGTTCTGGCGCAATATGGCTGCCGTCGCATCATCCAGGTGGATGCTGCACATTGGTGGTAATTATTATTATTAAGACCCGTAACAGTCTAAAATGGTCAGAATATAAACACTTACTATAGGTGTACATCAGGGCTGTGTTTAACGGCTATTAGACGTCTTTTAAAAGCAAAATTGCTTGCTGGGAAATATCTTTAATGCCACTTTTGATCAATTTTATTTTGTAATAATTTCTTAATTTCTTTCCAGCCCTGTTGCATCTCAATCAAACTCAGCAGAATATGAACTATTGCTCTCAGTCAAACAACTGAAGATATCAGATCTTCTGACCAGTAGAGGGTCTCTTGCAATCCATGAGTGTGTGGTCATGATCAGGCAGGGTGTCGATGCTCTTCTGGGACGGTTCTGGGCCCGTCAGTACCTGAGGGATCTTCCCTCTGTTTTGGAAACAGCCAAAAGTCAGACTGCTGAGTCGCTTGGCCTCACCCACACTGGGCTGGACTGGGCCACCAGAACCCAAAGTCTGCTCCATGACTAAAACAACACAAAAACATGACACTTAATATATATATATTAAACCTTATATATATACTGTATATATATATATATATATATATATATATATATTCACTTATATATATTTTAAACCTATGCTGTGTTTGCTAGCTCAATTCTTGTTCTTTTATTTATTTGCATTATTTATTTATTTGTTGTTTTGTTAATATTCTTTGCTTTATATATTAAAAACTGAGATATTTTATATATATATATATATATAT
Source organism: Pimephales promelas (assembly GCF_016745375.1). The sequence goes on from NW_024121655.1 coordinate 323,486, forward strand.
ATATATATATATATATATATATATATATTAGGGCTGTGCAAAAATTAATTACGATTAATCGCATCCAAAATAAAAGTCTGTGTTTACATAATATATTTGTGTGTGCTGTGTATAATTATTTTGTATATATAAATACCTATGCATGCATGTATATATTTAAGAATTATTTGTGCTTAAATTCTGTATATATATAAAAATGCATAATCTAAATTATATAAATATAAATATTTTATATAGGAGTAACACATTTTCTTAAATATATACATACATGTTTGTGTATTTATATATACAAAATAATTATACACAGCACACACAAATATATTATGTAAACACAGACTTTTATTTTGGATGCGATTAATCACAATTAATTTTTGCACAGCCCTAATATATATATATATATATATATATATTAGGGTGCATCAATAAACACAATTCTTGAATTTTGATATGGCTGGGTGCTAAAAGTGTTCCAATATATGTAGAAACAACACATGTAAAATATTTTTCCAGTACATGATGATTTAGGGGTGCCACCGCACATCTGTTTTTGTTGGATAAAGTGATTAAAGGTCCTCAATGTTAGCCATGGAGATCTGAGGTAAACAATACTACAGCTCAAGAAAACTGAGGTGATCTTTCTGTTTGAGGTGATCTTTCTGTGTTGGGTATGTATTATTAGATACTACTATCATATCTGTAATTGTGTCTTTGTATACTTATTTATCATAAGACATTTAAGTCATATTTATAGGCATTTGGTGCTTATTACATCTAGCTAACGCTAGCTATCTAGGTTAGCTAAGCTATTAAGCTTAACATCAACAGTATTCATATACTGACAATGTCATTTTCAGAGTATAGATGTATCATGTTTATTGAGAGTAGCATTGTAGTTGTTACAGTAAATTAACATTTTAAATACAAGTATATTTGCAAGCACAGCTAGCTACTCTGGTATTGATGTAACTGTAAGTTATGATGAAGTTAGACTCAGGTGTGAAAAGGCTGTGAAAAGGAGCTGGAGGAGATGAGGGCAATGTCCAGCTTGGAGTCAGAGGGTGATGAGGAGTCAGAGGAGTATACTGACAAGCAGTGGGCACCATCTCCATTGTGCGCCCTACACTGGGACAGCAAGTTAATACCGATGCTCATGTGCACCAGTTGGAGGAGCTCCAACCAGTGGTGGTTGGAGATGCAGAGCAGCTGAAACTGCTTGGTGTTCCGGTGTATAAGAAGCAGATCTGCTGCTGCACACAATTCAGGGTAAGGCCACGTGAACATGTCCCATTGACCTCCATTCATTTTGTCTATAGGACAAATGAATGGAGAATCTTGAAAGTTGAATTCTGAGAAATGTCCAAGTTGCCCAAAGGGCAAACCAACAACTTTTACTTTGATAACCCTATAGAACATGTTACTGTATAAAAGTTCACTGTACTTATCATTTCTAGGTCAACCTTTTGGCAATTAGGCAAAAAATTGCTAATTTTTCAAAATTTCGCCAAAGTTCATGTGTTAGGTGGCACCCCTAAATCTCAACGGAATTCCTCAAAACTTTGCAAAAGTCATTTTTATATTAATTGGAACAAAATGCAATGCCAGCCAAATTGATGTCTTGAAATTAAATTTTCCCATTCAAATTTGATGCACCCTAATATATATATATATATATATATATATATATATATATATATATATATATATAAATAAAGGATTCGATGAAGTGTGCTCTATTCAATACTGTAAAATTTTACATTTTTTTGGTGTTAGTCAAAGTTGATAAAAATGTTGATAAATGTTCTCTCAGTTTAATCTTAAATATCACTAATAAAAAAACAAAACAAAACAAAAAAAACTCATCAACAAATGTTTTATGAGTATAACACTGTACACACTGCAGAACTAGCAGGATTTAATAATGGTAGCACTTGGTAGAATGTTATTGTGAACATAGCCATGATTGAACCTACTCTTTGATCACATGCACGATTACCTTGCAGTTGTCTTCTTAGGTCTTGTATCTCATTTTCCTGTTGTTGGTTGATCTCTCTCAGAGAGGCATTCTCTATATCAAACTACAAGAATAATAATTGTGATCACAAACGTTCACACACTCCCCCAGATATTTATCTCTTTCTAAAAACATACAAAGAGCATTAACATACTTCATTCAACTTCCGTATGACCCATTCTTTGATCTTAGCTGCTTTTTCTTCCACTGTCTTGGCATCTTGAATTCGGTTCTGTTTCTGAAGGTATAAAACGTAATGAATTACTTTTTTTAATGGATTTAAATAAGCATTTTTGTATACTGATGCAAACCTGATGGTTTTAATGACTGGAAGTATGACTGACCTGTTCCTCCAGCTGCTGCTCTAGGGTGTCAATAAGCTCATCTTTCTCCTTCAGTCCCGCTTGAAGATCTTGACAGCGCCTGAAAAGCTGCAGCTCTGAATCACTCGACTGGATATCTGAAGTCTTTAAACGCTCTTCCATCCACTGCACCTGCAACAAACACATGCACGTATACACAGTGCTAATAAATGTTACATGATCATATACCAAAAATGTATATATAAACACTCACAGGTTCAACTACACCAATTCAACTGCTCGTTAATACAAATATCTAATCAGCCAATCACATGGCAGCAACACAGTGTATTTAGGCATGTAGACATGGTCAAAACAATCTGCTGAAGTTCAAACTGAGCATCAGAATGGGGAAGAAAGGTGATTTAAATGACTTTGAGCGTGGCATGGTTGTTCGTGTTGGACGGGCTGGTCTTAGTATTTCAGAAACTGCTGATCTACTGGGATATTCATGCGCAACCATCTCTAGAGTTTACAGAGAATGGTATTAAAAAGTGAAAATGTTCAATGATTGGCAGTTCTGTGGCTGAAAATGCCTTGATGATGCCAGAGGTCAGAGGAGAATGTCCAGACCTGTTTGAGCAGATAGAAAGGCAACAGTAACTCAAACAACCACTCATTTCAATCGAGGTCTGCAGAAGAGCTAGCCTGGCATGCCAGACCTACATCAAGATGTTAGGTCTGGAAACTCTTCATTGACAGGGCTCAATCCGAGGGGCGGGATAAACGGTTGTCTTTCTCTCTGCACGCAATTGGATAGCGCTAAAGCCAATCAGAGCAACAAAGACGGTGACGTACTCAGCGGAGCAAGTTGATATATTAAACTTTTACCGTATCCAGTCCGGCTGTCAACATTGAACATTGAAAATAAGGGAGAATTCCCGGAATCCATCCCCAAAATAAGGGATTTTTTTGTTTGTTTTTTACACGACCCACAAACTTTAAAAATAAAACACTAATCATTAAAAGTCTAAAGAGTTTATAACTAGCCAACATATGTGTGAGAGAGAAAGAGACAGTGTGTCATTAAAAAAATAATATCAGAGAGAATGTTTAAATATTAATATCAGCTTACGAGGGAAACGGAGGCGGAGTAGTGGTGCTTGCTGGAGATGATTCGGGAGAGGTCCGTGCACCTATACCGATCAGAGCGCGCGCTGACACGGAGTAAAGCCTTTATACTCGACGTGACAGCACGAGCGCGGGCGGCAAATATGACAAGTTGATCATTTCGCCACAGCTTTTTTGTAACAGCGCGCGCGGCGCCGGCCGCATCCGAGGATGAACGACTTCAAACCGAATATGTCCGAGGCCGAGCTTGCTCTGACCGTCGCAACTCTGTCATCATTATGTTAAGCCCGCCCTCCGACTCTATACACGATGTGATTGGCCCTACCGGAGTTGGGGTTTTCCAGCTCAAACGTCTATGGAGAGTTGCTAGACCACACTTTGCTGCAAAATAATTTTTGCTGCCGCTAGGGTGCGTCTAGATTTCTAGGCTACAGAAGAGCATCTCTGAACTGACAATAGAGGGAATGCATTGACATCACATTCCTGCCGGAACAACCCCCCTCAGCCTGACTGAGTGGCAAAAGATCTGCTGCGTGACTGGATTTAATAGGGGAAACAGCGAAAATGCTACTATAACGGACAATTTCAACTAAATGTTTATTTAAACTACATTCAAACTAAATCTCAATTTAAACTAAATGTTGGACTCAATAGTGTTGCATCTTACTAAAGATCCAGTGATCCATGGATATTGACATGCAGCTAGGTGTTGCCTGACATTTATGTTTGCCTGATTTCGACACCGGGGAAATAAAAGCAATATAGACCTAAACATAAAGCAAATTTGCCTGTGAACGATTTATATAAATACAATATAGGAAGGTCTAAATCCGGGTGATCACTTATATCAGTGTTATAACCTATATATCATCATATCGTCCAGCCCTAAAACTTTAGAGTTTTTTTTTTTTTTTTTGGTCAGTGTTTATTAAAAACATCCAATAATGCAGAATATGCAATAATAAATATTTAATTGATGAGTTGTTAATATATATAACAATACTAAATATATGGGTATGGTTTTACACCTAAATTCAGCATATTGACACAAAATGATAACTTCAAATCCACCTTTCGCTGACTGGAGTCCAGTTGTTTCTGTGAATTGCAGAGATTAATTTGCTCCTCTTTCTATAGCAGTCTGTAAAAATATACCAGACTGCTTTTTTGTCAAATCTAGTTGTACAGTCAATCGCAAAGCTCTTTTCCACTTTTTATGTGTTGTGTTTGTTTTTTGCGGCATTCACAGTGAAAACATACAGCTGCTCAGTCTTTTTGCCACTCACTGTGAGTAACTGCAGGCACCCCGGCCGACAGTGACGTCACGCGCATTCCCTCTATACATCAAATGAAAAACGTAGGAAAAACATTGCCCGCAGCCAAAAAAAGCATGCAAATATGGACCAAAATCTCAAAACCTTGTTGAATGCCACGAAGAATTATATATATATATATATATATAAATAAATATGTATATATACTGTATATATATATATATATATATATATATATATACACACACACACACAGAGATATATTAGTACTGGGTTGGACATCTTTTTATCAAGAAAGCTCTTTTATAATAAACATAATAAGTGCTACCATTGTTTTCAAAGATGTGCAATCTTTACTGTTAATAACCTGTGTGTTAATGTGTTTTAGTGTTTGAATGTCCCTTTGAGAACAGAATCATAATTCAAATGAATCAAATACATACAGTACATCTCAAATATTTGATGAAATGTCCACAAAAGTGTTACTAGCATTTACCTGCTGGTTGGCTTCATATGCCCGACGCTCTGCTTCCAACACTTGCTTCTCCAACTGCTGCATCTGAGAGAACAAGAACTATGAATGAATGAGCAAAGGAGCTGTGTTTGTGCATGTATGCATGGACATGATAAATATTCATATGAAAGTCTGCTTTCATTTTTCCTCTATGCCATGGGCAAAGAATAAGCTCTTAATAAAACGTCAATCCGTCCCCTGTGCTTTTTTTCGGCTAAGTGTGTTCATGTAGAGGTTTTCATGGACCAATATGAATAAATCCAATTTAAATTGAAAGATACAAGATACTCTATGCATGACCAGACACTTTATTGTAATCCAAAATGAGGCAATGTCAGCATTATGGAGCGCTAAAGTCCGTTTATTTCATACTAGAAGCCGGAGGGTGCCCTCATACAAAAAGTATGCAAGTGGGAGGATATCATTTAAGTGTAATGAGTGAAGACAGAAGAACCCATAACTCTCCCTCTACGCATTAGATCCACAGAGCTGGACTGGGTCGAGCTAGACCCAAGCAAGCACCACTTGCGCGTGAGGCTCACAGAAGTCATTACACTTGACATTCCTCCTAATCCGTTAATGTAAAAAGGCATCCAGCTATCACTGTACCTGAACAAAAAGCAGAAACGAAACATTTTGACTGATGAAATGTAAAGACAATAAATACATGATTGCCACAAATATATGGGTCATGTGTGTTTTTCAAGCAATCTCAGGTTATTTACATAACAATAAAGTAGAATAATGCAGTGCTTATTGACATCGCCTTAGAAATTATGAAATATATTTTCTGCCTTATTCTGCAATAAAATGTTAAGGCCCATTCACACCAAGAACAATAACTATAAAGATAACTACTGTACATTAGTGGACACACCAGCGGACGGTGTCATTCAGTTTATTCTAAGCGTGTGCTTGTCTAGCTCTATAAAGCAAGATTGCTTCTGATTGGCTGTCAATGTTTTTATCATTCATCAGCTTGAAAAAATGTTTTATTTCTTTGTGCCATTATTGGTATAGCTGTGGTGTAAACTCTGCCATTGTTTAATATTGAGAATGATTTTTAGAACAGTATCTTTATTGTAATATGTATATTATATATGTAATAATATTATATTATAATATTATCACCCTTGTTGAGAATGGTTCTTTATAGTGGCTTTAAAAAACACGTTATTCCTTTTTTTAACATTGATAAAATCCAAGATGACTTAACGCACAAGTGTTTGTAGTAGTCCTACATAAACAAATTATAAAATTGTCATTAGGAAAATATGGGATAGTAAAAATATTTTAGAACATTAAAATTATTGTTTGTTGTAGGACAGTGTATTTCATTTTTTAGCTACCTAAAAGTGAGAGATAAGAAAAATAAAACCTGTCAATTGCAAAGGTCAGAATAAACAACTAGTATTACACATACTATAACGCTCTATGCATAACATATTCCATGCATTACTAAGGGAAAAGGCCAGCTGGTTTTGTAAATAAATATCCTCTGAGCAAGGATTCCATCTTTTTATACATATTTCTCTAATAGCGTATTGTCAGGAATGCTGCATGTCCATTTTAAAATAATTTTTACCAAAGCAGGAATGCTATTCTACATTACCGTAACATTCCATCAGGTCTTTTTTTTTTTTTTTTTTTTGGATGAGAAGACCATGAGAACATTTCCTGTAGAAAGTTAGGAAATGCAAAAACTACTGTCCAAGCAAAAACATTTGCCAAAGTCCTGAAGCTGTGTTGTATTGAAATGAAAGATATTTTAAATTCTGTGGTAAAGCAGTGGTGATGATTCAGTAGCTGGTCATTTTGGTGACTTTACCGTCATCAATTATTAAAGGGATACTCCACTTTATTTGGAAATATACTCATTCTACAACTTCCCCAGAGTTAAACTGTTGAGTACCGTTATTGAAACGATTCAGCCGATCTCCGGTTCTAGCGGTCCCACTTTTAGCATAGCTTAGCATACATCATTGAAGTGGACAAGAACATTAGCATTTCTAAAAAAAAATGACCAAAAAGTTTCGATATTTTACCTATTTAAAACTTGACTCTTCTGTAGTTACATTGTGCACTAAGACCGACGGAAAATGTAAAGTTGTGATTTTCTAGGCTAATATGGCTAGGAACTATACTCTCATTCCTGCGTAATAATCAGGAAACTTCACTGCCGTACCGAGTGCAGCAGGCGTAATGACTACACAAACTTATGCTGTGTCCGAAATCACCCATTACTCACTATATAGTGGACTATATAGTGAGCTCGCCATTTTGTAGTGCTGTCCGAATGTATAGTGATGATTATTAGAACCTATATAGTCCATTCAATGTATCCCAGAATGCATTTTGAAAAGTAGTGTACAACCGATGGTCACTAACCTAAGCCCTACAAACCATCATGCATTGCGCTGATCATAAAAATAAGTTAATCATGTGTGGAGTAGCGCATTATAACAAAAACGGCCAGAAATCACTTTTAGTTTTTTAAATTTTGAAGAAATAAGCTCAATATAATGTAATGTATTTATTTTTAAAAATCTATTTGGCCCAGAGCCGGCTCGGCACCAGCTGACAGATGATGTAATCAACGGCGCAGAGAGACGATCGAGTAGTGTCCGAAAGTGGTGTTTCTATTATGCTCGTGAGCTCACTATATAGTGCTCTGCTATCTACCCCCAACATAGGGGGTAGGGAGTAGTGCTTTGAGTGGAGATTTCGGGCACAGCATTAGTCTCGGTAACGTTGGAAGCTGGGGACTATTTTCAGGCGCTGCGTCATATCATTACGCCCGCTGCACTCATGGTACGGCAGTGAAGTTTCCTGATTATTACGCAGGAATGAGAATGTAGTTCCTAGCTATATCAGCCTAGAAAATCGCAACTTTACATTTTCCGTAGGTCTTAGTGCACGATGTAACTACAGAAGAGTCAAGTTTTAAATAGGAAAAATATCGAAACTCTTTGGTCATTTTTTTTTTTTTTTTTTTTTAGAAATGCTAATGGTCTTGTGTACTTCAATGATGTAAACTAAGCTATGCTAAAAGTGGGACCGCCAGAACCGGAGATCGGCTGAATGGATTCAAAAACGGTAAAACTCAAAAGTTTAACTATGGGGGACTTGTAAAATGAGCATATTTCCAAAAAAGTGGAGTATCCCTTTAACATACATTTCAGAAAATTTTGACCACTTTATTCTCAATCCTCAAAGTTTCAAGTTGAGCTCTGATATAAATTCCATATTGCTCAGTCTAAACAAGCACTTCACACATTCAGGGTCTTAGTTGTGCCCAGATTGGAGTTTGCTGAATGGCTCTTGGAAATCTAATGTGGAAATCTAATGCTTATATTGTGCATTTTTATTTAATTGAGTAATCAATTTTCAAATACAAATTAAATGCTCAGTGTAAATAATGTAAATTAAACATTTTTGAGATTTTGGTAAAAAGTAGAGCCAGGCCGATATATCGGCAGGCCGATATTAGGCATTTTCGGTATCGGCAGTTATAATGGCCGATAAATGAATATTTCAAAAATAAAATAAAAACGGACGAAACACGCTTCAACCATATCATGAGTGTTGGAATTGTATAGTTTGTCCACCCGAGGGCACTCTACACCGTCCCTGCTAACCACAAAGTTAGCTAATGCCACTAACATCAGTGGAATATCGCTAACGTTAACATTAATGAGCTTTGGTTCCTCTGTTCTGTTGTGACAATAAAATAAACAAGTTTCTTTTCAAAATGCATTATCATACTATTTTAGTTAAAACTCATACATAACTACAAATAACTAATGTTATGGAAATCTGTTAATGTTTTGTTGTGCGTTTCTGAAAAAAAATAAAAAATAAATAAAAAATATCGGCTGATATATTGGAATATCGGATTTTAAAACCAACAAATATTTGTAGAGGTATCGGCCTTCAAAATCCTTTATCGGTCGGGCTCTGGTAAAAAGTGCATTTTTTTTTTGCTCATACAATTTTATTGGTGGACACTTTATAATTAAAGATTTTATTTTTTATTGAGAATGTTATTTTTATTGGATTACGGTAATTCGAATTTAGAGGGTGCCCAACTGTCACAAAAAAGGTTAATAAATTAGCTTTCTTTTAAGCATGTTTTGGGGTCTTCTTTTAATTATATCTTTTTGATTTATGTGTGGGTGTTAATTGCTGGAACAATTTGCTTGTTTCTACTTTGGCATGAGCTCAATCAGCAACCTGTTTCATTTCACAGAGTTCCCAAAGGAGAACACACAAATATGACCTAACACGCTACTAATAGTTACTGCTGCTGCACTCATATTTTCCAATGAACACCACACAAAAGTGTTCTATGCAGTTGTGTATGACTGAATAATGTTCTGATCTTTCTAACAGCCTCTCTTGTTTACAAGCCACCGTCATTAAAGATGTTTAATAAGACTCAATGCATAGCGGACTACTGACAAAACTGTCATTGTGATGACTCTGATGGAACGATACAGCTCATATGTAAACCTTTTCTGCTCTAGGCCTCTTGGAATTAAGTTAAAGCACATTTTGTTGGATTTGTTAATGGTGCATTATATTAGGCAGAGCCTGATGAATGACATAAATCTCTTATTCACTGATGGTGAATAAAAAGATTTACGAAGACTCTGGTTAGTTTTCCATCAAAAGTCTATTCCTATTCAGTGTTTAGGGAGCCAATTCCTAGACTAAACCAAAGGGTGTGTCCCCAAAACACACTGATGGTCAGAAATACATCACGGACTCTAAACACACTCGTTATTTATATATCATCTTCACACACAGCCACTATCCCCACAGACTATTCATACACATATGTGTAACTACAGATGTGTTCATACCACAACAACCACACATACACACATATTGTATACACCCATCCTCATCTGTGGTCAAGCTGGTCCACCACCGACCACTGAGGCAGATATAGAAAATAAAATAAAAACAGCAGAGTAATTACAGACTGTTCTGAGACAGCTGCACAAACCATATTCTGACCAGTTGAGCCACAGGTTAATGCATATTAACATCTGCTTTTTTCTAAAGCTTATCGTTAAATCCATTGGATGCTGTGGTGAAAAGCACAGTTTCTCGTTAAAGGGATACTCCACCCAAAAATGAAAATTCTGTCAACATTTACTCACCCTCAAGTTGTTGCAAACCTATATGAGTTTCTTTCTTCTGCTGAACACAATACAGTGTGCACAAAGGAAGTCAATGGTGCCAAACAACTGTCGGTTCCAAACTTTTCTCAAAATATCTCCCTTTGTGTTCAGCAGAAGAAAGAAACTCATACAGGTTTGCAACAACTTGAGGGTGAGTAAATGTTGACAGAATTTTACATTTTTGGTGGAGTATCCCTTTAAAATAACACATGGACTTAGATCATGCTCCACAATGCTTCAGTGAATTATATATATTTCATGCTATTCAATATATACATTTTAATTTATATTTAGGCATGTCAACAGTCAGCACTGTTTTTTGAGGAGTGCGCATATGCATAAATGTGTAAGGAACCCTGGAGTATGACATATGAGGGAACCAGCGAAAAATGAAATATCAAATAAAGCAAAACAACAAAACAAAAACAGTGCAGTCATCAGTTCATTACAGTACAATGTCAGAAAACTTACATTACGTCGATAAAGCTGCTGACTGAATGAAGCACATGGAGTAAAGTGTACGCCAAATACTGCATGTTAACGTGATTCATTTACGACTTTCTGTTGTTTATGTAAATTAACTTAAAGTTCACTTCAAAATGACAATTCTGTCATCATTTACTCACCCTCAAGTTGTTTCAAACCTGTATGAATTTATTTATTTTGCTGAACACAGAATTTTGAAGAATGTCGGTAACCAAACAGTTGATGTACTTCATTGACTGTACCCAGACATTCTTCGAAATATTTGTGTTCTTTTGTGTTTAGCAGAAGAAATAAATTCATACATGTTTGAAACAACTTGAGGGTGAGTCAATTATTTTGAAGTGAACTATTCCTTTAATAATGTTAAGATATTACTCTAAATCTGCATGTGAAGTTGTTGAAACAACAGCGGTACGACCAGTTTCTGGAAACAGTTGTAAGAAGTTAGTTTCTTCAACAATGCATTTTTCCATGGTGGTTAAGCAAATTACGTCATTGTACGGCAAATGCACCCGTGTCAGATAAGGGACAGATACAATATGTGCAGAGCAGTGTCCCCAGAACAAAGTTGAGAATCACCACATTGAATGAATCAAAAGTGACAGACAATGTCAGACAAAAGATTTTTTTTTTTTTCAAATATTGTTCTTTTTGAACTAAAAAAAAAAAACTTTGCATCACAGGAATACATTACATTTTAAAATAGACAAATAGAAAACTGCTCTTTTGTATTGTGATAATATTTCACAATATTAATGTTCTTATTTTAGTTTTTCATCAAATTAAATACTTCTTTCAAAAACGTACGGACCTCGAAATTTTTAACAGTGTAATCTAGTCTAGCTGGAGTCCACCTAGAAACAATGTTGTGTTTAAAAGATTTCAAACCTTTGAAAGAAGTAAAATAGCCTATTCAGCTATGTTTTGTCTGTGATTGATCTGCAGTGCCTGTCCTATTTGGTATTCTATGGTACTCCAAACAATCCAGTACTACAGTGAGCAGTCTGAAATCACAAATTGATTCAGATCATCTTGCTTACATGTTTAACCATTTCAGTGAAAATAAGCATCACAACCATATGGAGCTTTGACAATGAAGGGAGGGAAAAAAGATATTGCTGCTACAATTGCACAAAAACAATTTTGTTCCTTAGATTCAATTAAATTGTGGCCACCAAGTACTAATTTTTTCCCTTGTGTCTATGATTTTAACAAATAAAACGGAGGGTGGTGAATAAAACATGGCCACAAAATAATTAAACTAATTAATGCTCCATGCAAAAGGGTATTATTAGTTTTATTATTATTATTTATTCTTTTCTGACAGAAAATAATGATTTGATTGTTGATTTAAAAAAAAAAAAAAACTTTTTTTTTTTTCAAATGAGTAAGACATGATGGGAGTGCATTATACCAAAAACAAACTAAAAACCTCCATGGATGCTTTCACCAGTTTGCACCTGTAAACTCCACATTTTAATCAATAGTTTTCTTTAATCTACTACGATCACTCCTAGCTTCTCCACTCCATGTGGTCCTGGCTACAGTCAGTCTTCCATTCCATGAATTCCATCCACGGCCTTCTGTGGCCGGCCCGCCCTGCACCCCTCATCCAGCCTCCCTCTACAGGCCAGCTCACAAAGCCTGTCTGTATGACACCCCTCACTGCACCACAGCTCCAAATTCCCAAGCGTCACCCGGCCTCTGCTCTACACTCCACTCATCTGTGTCCTACACACTCAGGGGGAACAGCAGCACACTGTATATTGGATACACTTTGGAATGTGCTAGAAGCTAACATTTCTAAATGTTCTAGTCCATTGCTGAAATAAGAATAATATATATATATTTTTTCTCTCAGAGAAAATTATACCATTATACATTTTATGATAATTAATTTAAAGGGGCATGATGTCGCAACGACACAAGAGCATTTTTGGCAAAAAAGAAAATGCGTTCACATCAAAAAGGGCTGACAACAGGAAAAAATTAAATGTATCAATATATGAACGTAAATACGTAATGTTTATTGTTGAAGTTTGTTTTTACATTTGACATAGGGTGGCTTCACGCAATGATTGCTGGAAGCAGGACTTGCCGGCGCCGCCATCTTGGAAGTGATCTCACTGAGGTCTGGGTTGAAAGATTTGCCCAGAGTTCACAGGTCAGATGTCCGACATCAAACAGCGTTCCGGGTGTTATTTACAATTAGGGCGTGGGAAAAATCAGAATCCTGAGTTGTTTGGAACGGAGAATTAGGGCAAACGGAAAAAAAAAAAAAAAACTCAAGAAATATACAGTATTCATGATCATTGTTAGTTCATGTTAGCTAAAGCATTGGGAATGGGACCTTATTGTAAAGTGTAACCAATTACATATAATATTCACAAGTTCACATGTACATATAATCAGATATAGTATAAAATATACATATTTGGGGTGCTGTCTGAGGAGAGGGCTCAGAGCACTAGGGAAAATGTCCGAAACATGTCAATAACAACAACGTCTGAACTCTCTGGACACCCAACTAAACGTGGACTCAATCTGAGGCTGTTGGGCACAAGGAGACGCGGAGCGTTAACCAATAACAGATTCAGACTTCGCACAATGTGCTTTCTGTGTGAGAACACAAGTAAGTACAGTATGTTTAACTGCACTTGAAACTGCCCTTAATTTTACCATAACGGTTTAAAAGAAAAGGTTTGCATGGGTTCAGAAGCAGGATATGGTTTAGCCACTGAAGTTTACTTCATGGGATCCTTCGTGACATTCCTTGACGATGGCTCACTGCGAATGTTCGTTACTGTTTTGAGTTTCTTTGCATGATGAGCAGTTGCTGTCCATGTCTGTTTGATTCATTTCAAACTTTATTAAAAAGTATGCAAAGCAGGAGAGAAAATGACCTACATTTCTCCCAACAAACCACACTTGCATCAGCATATACAAGTTTGTTTGTGTATGTATTTAGAATGCTAACTTCCTGTATAGCACGAAACCAGGCATTTCCTCCCATGGGAGTCTCAGTGATTAAAGGATAGTTTGTTTTGCCACTCTGTTCATATGTCTCTCTCCTCCCATTTTACTCCCTCTCTTTCTCTTTCACTCTTATACCTCTTCATTATCCCACAAGGCATGTGCAAATCTACAAAACAATTTCAAAACAAATTCATCATAGTTTGAGACAACCCATTAACTAGGAAGGATAACTAAGAAGGATAGTCCCTTCGAGTTCGGAACTGGTGCTGGTTCAAAGTTGGTTCGGAGTTGGTTCAACTTGCGAACCCGTTTAGAACCTGTTTGTTTTTCCACTGACTAGAGCGCCCAGGGAACGACATCATTACGTCACTGTGCACGTCGCTAGAAATGCTTGCAAGTACATTGCTTTGGGATTATCTCTAACTTGTGTACCAAGAAAACTTTAAAAACAATTGAAATATGTAAGTCTTTTAATCTAATAAAATAAGCATGACGTGGTAAAAGAACGGTTCTAGTCCAGCAAAGAGTTGGTGCCGCTTTGGAACCAGTTTTCAAGGCCGCGAACCGGTTCTTTGGCTGTCGAAACACAAAGAACTGGTTCGCGCGCAGGCTCCGGCTCCGAACCGGCTCTCAAAATGCTTTGGTGGAAAAGGGGCTTCAGAGCACGCAGAAGAAACACAATAAACACTGTCAGGTTCTCTTGTTTTTGGATGGTGTTTGGGAACACAATCATGTGAGAAACTTCTGAGAGGTCATTATGCCAAATCATTCTAATAACAGACTTTGGCTCAGACATTTCAGAATCATCAAACCAACATTTGAGATGCTGTGGAATGTGAATAGTCCAAAAAATGTATCTGCATCAATTCAGCAGAAAAACAAAAAACAAAAACTTTTTTACAATGTACGCACATTTTGCCATTCATCAATAATTTTTTTATGGGATATCTCCTGATGTGCCTGATGAAGGTCATGAGACCGAAACATTGCAAATATATATATATATATATATATATATATTTTTTTTTTGATAGTGTGCGGGAGTTTCTCGTTTGCAGATTGTCGACCGATCTCCTCTTTTCGTTGTTTTCCTATGCACCTATCGTCTGCAGGTGTGTGATGGTTTTTGTTTATTATAGATCTATATAACTATAACTAGCCTACCTTTTTTTGATCGTTTTTTTGGGCGACAAGTTAATTATCCCACACTTTCCTACTTCCCTACTTTCTTTACCCTATGACCTACTCCTTTCCCATCATCCTCTTCCTTTGTCCAGTTCTACATGATTAATCTCTGACATTTCCTCAAACTGATCGTACCAGCTATCTGTATATGACAGCACAGCTGATCCAGGATCTGCAGCGAGAGGACATTTTAAGAGAGAGGCCCAATGTAAACATTTAATAGCAGCTTTTAATTACTGCTGTAAGCGAATGCATCGACATGCCATGCAAGGGAGGAATAATATATGGCAAACTTAAGCGGGCCCAGACGGTACCCAGCTGATAACAACAACACGTCTATAGATGAAGGAATGAGGAACCATTAAAATGAGATTCTTAAATGATGGAATCATTAAATTTTTTTCATTACACAAGTTATTGAGAAGGAACAAATAAATCAAAAGCGATAGATTAAAGAAAAAAATATTACAAAACTAAAATAAAATAATTAAATTGGTGAACAAACTCTGTTCCTGTAAAAGTCACTTTGTGTCCAACACTTATTTGGTTTACCGGTAACTCAGATTGTTTTGTGATGCTGGTTTCAAGAGGCCATTATTGAAAGATAAAGAAGAAACTTTGGGAGCCAAAACTTTGGGAGCTGACTATGAATCAGTTCACTGAAACAGACAGTTTGAACTAGTCCATGGAAATGAAGTAACCAAATTGTGTCTAATGATGACATCATCAACTTTGGGAAACTTAAGGGCCAAATGAAACCAGATTTCATGTGATTGACCTTCAATGTTGAAATGTAATGTAAAACATACAATATAAATATATATTTAGTAAAAAAAAAAAAAAATCCTAAACTTGACTTCTCCGCAAAGGCAAGACATTTAAAGCACCCATCTCGAGTCTGTAATTCAAAGACGATTCTGCTATACCAGAATGCAGTAGTCTGGAGCCCTGTGGTCAGGCGTCTGTTTATATTAACCTCTAATCTGCTCTCCCTCGAGATAGGCCAAAGAAATAGGCCATGGCACAATGGCACAATACACACACACATACATATTCATGGAAATGAAAACCAAACATGGAAATGAGCAAATAATTTAATAGGTGGCTTTTTTTTCGCTTTTCCAAGAATTTACACTACTGAGTAATTCACACAACTCTCCTGTATTACTACAGACAGGAATTACTGGGGTGGTGACAGTTGCAGACAAATCTTATGCCTGGTCTGTTATTATTTGAATAAAAGATGGCTAGCGGTAAAGTAGGTTTTACTTGCTCAGCATTCAGTTTGATATAATTATTTTTAAAGATCCGAGAGTACCAGTGTAAAACAGCAGTCCAAGTGAAAGAACTCAGGGACCGTTTGACTGACCTTTTCTGCCGTGAGCTCTCGGATCACGTTCATCTGCCCACGGAACTTGAAGAGCAGGGCCTCAAGGGCCATGTACTTGTCTTTCCACTCCCTGCCTGCGCATTCATCACCCTCTGCCATGCCGTCACCCCTCAGGCCCTGCAATATTATAAACACAGCATGAGACTGAAGCAGACGGACACACAGAACATGCAGTAGAAAACCACTCAAGAATGAACATGGGTCCAAATACAAATCAGCTGCAGGGCTGGGTGATGTATAGCAAAACAAATATCATTTGGAATAACCAGCAACATTTTAACATTGATATGTGGTTAAAATAACATTGAAAAAACACTTAAATAACGCTTAATGCTTAACGTAAAAAGGTTAACAAAATAGCAGATCAACAATGTCATGTTGAAAAGATACAAAGTTGCGATATCAACAGTGATTCCATATGCAAAACCGAAACTAATATAAGCAGTGATTTAACCTTGATTCACCAATTTGCTTCAAAATGTTTAAATGTAAGAAAAAACAGTAAAAATACAGTTTAACCTACGCATGTTTCCACATAATTATCTACATTAATTATCTACATGAAAAATGTCAGGAGGGACTTCTGTTAAAAATAAATAAATAAATAAAACATTTTGGATAATGTAAATGAATCAAACGTGATTGATTCAAGATCAATCAATTGATTGATCTTCCATTCCTATGAATAATTTCATAGAAATGGAAAGTCTGGTCTAAGGAACTGGTCTATGGAAATTAAGTACCAAAATGTTTCTAATGACATGGACTTTAGATAACTTAATGGCCCAACAAAACCAGACAGCATGATGTGACTGACTTTCAACGTTTAAAAACAATTTAGTTTAAAAAAAAAAATGTAGGTTGTGTTGTTGTTTCAACATTAAAATATAACATTGGGACAATGTTTGGTGGTTGTAAATAGGTTATCAAAATACTTGTACATTAATGTTGAGATTCATTCAGCCATGATTGATGAGGGAAAATTTAGTTAATTTGCGGTTTTAACTTTGACCAACGATCACCCACCATGTTGATTCAGCTTAATATGAATAAAAGCTGAGATGCAGATGCAAATGGAAAATGGAAATGGAGAGCACATTAAAATCATCATCATGAATTGCAAAATTTGTTTTACTAACATTTAGACAGAATCTACACCTTGTTTCAAAACGTTCTTGACTTTTCACAACTTCTTATGTGTCATAGAACTCATAATTATGTTTGTTTGGGCATTTTACAATGAACAAACAGTATAGCAACAACAGCGAATATACTGAAGAGGGTTTATTTGCCACAACATTGTGATTGATACAAGCATATGCCAGGTGTCTTTTATGGATTTAAGAAACTGGAATCTTATTAATAAATGGTTTACCCCATCAAAACATTTATGGTTCATGCACACATCATCATTTTCACATCAATAATACTTGGAAATAAACAGCAAAGACAGTCTGTATTTGGTTGTGTGGAAACGTCAAAAGTGTTCGAGGGCCAGGCAGAGCCCTGGACAAACTGACCACCACTATAAAAACAAACAAAACCAGGCAGCACTGATACACCATCACACTTTTCCATCGTAAACTTTCAATTTCGAAAAACACGTGTTAACTGATGTAAATCAGGTGTTGTAAAGCACAGCAGAAAAATGTGAGTGAACACTTTACACTACAACTACTCTAGTTATAATAAGCTGTCATTACAGCATTGGCATGAGCACAAAGGGAGTGCAAACATGTGTTGAGCTCAATTAAGCTGTGGTAAATAAAACTGAGGGTTTGAATCTCAACCAATGTGAATAAAAACAACATGTTACTGTGGAACAACCTCCTTGAGAGACACATTTAGGGAAAGTGAGCCAAAGTGGATAACAAAGTCATTAAATGTAGATCTAGAAATGTATACAAAGATCTGGGAATTTTGGTAGGAATTTGCATCTCAGGAGATGGACAGTGGTCTTTTGGCTCCATTAAAGGATCTCCACATTTTCTCTGCAGTTCCATAGAGGGCAAATATACAATGATTCCACATAACTGTAATTACAGGTTAATCTTTTGATTGGACAGATTTTCGGGCACTATGTGGAATATTTGTACTATCAAATATTAGTGGGCCATTGGAAATGAATGAATTAAGACAACATATATATATATATATATATATATATATATATATATATATATATATATATTAATGATGAATATGGTATAAAAACCAGAATAGTATTCATACAAATTTTAAACTAAAATCTTGATATAAAAAAGGTCTATGTGTACAGAACGACAATAATCTACAAGTTAACAGCAGTTGAAATAATGACGATGCAATTCAATTGGTTGTGTTCATGAAAATGAACAGAAAAAAAAAACAGAACAGAGTTAATGTGTTAACTAAATCATATAAAATCAACAAATAGTGTACTTTAAACAACATGAACCACATTTAAGCAATTATTCCCTCATATTCACTTTATCAAGAAACAAAAACAAACTAATACTTTTTGTTAATAGTTAAAGATTATATCCTTACCCGACACTCAGTGTTACAGTGCAGTAGATGGCACTGGTTTCACACCATAATAAACATATTATTCCGTGTTGTCCCAGTTGTTATTGCAATAATGACCTAATTATGATATAAAGAGCGAGCGTTTTCTAGCTCAAAGTTTTCACTCCAGCATCGTACTGTGGAAGTGGGCGGGTTCAGGGGCGTGTTTTTACGAGCACGCACAATCAAACCATTGTAGGTGTGGTTTGGACGCTTTTTTGGAGAACGGTGATGTCAGAAATGATTGATTTTCCTGAGGACCAATCACACATCTGAGGTGTTGAGTCTGGACCAATCATATGTTTAATTGGGCGGTCTTTCATAGTGATTCCGGAATTGACGCGTCACACGTGTATGTTATGTTCCTGCGGAATTACTGATTTCTACACGCAGTATTGTATTTCAGTATTGAACTTTTTCACCGGTACCTGCTTTATTGCAGAGGTATGACAATATATGTTTATGCCTTATAGTGTTCTGAATGTGCAGTAAAATAGGGTGTACGGTGTTGGAGAACGTCGGTTTAATATGTCTGCAGGAAACAAAAAAGTGACTAGCACTAACGTTAGGTTACACTAAGCCTAGCGCTGTAAATTAGTTTAAAGTTGATCTTATTGAGTTGTTGTATTAGCTTTTTAAATAATTAAACGATACATTTATGATTCTAATCTGCAGTTGTTTTTATGCCCCAGAACTAACGTCAGTCATGGTTGTGAAGAAAAAAACACCTAAAGTGGAGGCTGTAGTTTTGGATGATGTCAAGCTGAAGAGCCTGACAGGTGAGTGACCGATATCACCAACCTTTAGTGGTTGTGTTGTGGTTGCAATGCATATATTTCCCTGTAATATTTCTTTATGTTTTCTTCTCCCAGATTCCTTATCTGTGGAGGGGGACAGTAGATTAATAGAGCTTGCTCAAGTTCTGAAGGACAGTTTATCTTCACCAGACCCAGTTGAGCAGATCCAGCTCATCTCTAAGGCCGGTCTATATCACATTCATCATTTAAGTATACAGAATGTAATCGCTTAACACTTTCAATTAATTGGTTTGAATGTTGACTGCAGGCAGGCGTCATGTTGGAGCAGTTGAGAGAGGATGAATCCTCTACAGGTCCTTTACTGCATTCCTGCCTGGGCACACTAGCGTTCCTGTATACCACACTGCCAGCTAAGAACCCGCTTAAGAGAGCTGTAGCAAGGTTAAAAGTACCCACATTTCACTGTCACTCATGTGACTTGAAATCAGCAACTCTTTTTTAATGACTTCTGGGCACTTAGTTTATTTAACATAATGGCATATTCTTTTTCTTTTCCACCACCAGTGCACTACGTAGTGGCCCAGATTGGCTGGAGGAGAAAACGGTTGGATGTCTGTCTGAGTGCCTGTCTTCCTCTCTCTCCTTTACGAATACAGATCACTTCTCACACCTAACA
This sequence comes from Pimephales promelas, assembly GCF_016745375.1. The sequence continues at coordinate 343,925 of NW_024121655.1, forward strand.
GATAGCATCACTTCCTGTCTGGATGGCTTTAAAATTGGTATGTCTAAGTGAATTCATTTTAGAAGTTATATATCTTAAAGGGATAGTTCACCCAAAAATGAAAATTCTGTTATTTACTCACCCTCATGATGTTCCAAATCTGTAAGAGTTTCCTTTATCTTCTCAATTCATATGGATTAGTTTTATGATCTCTCTGAACTTTTTGAAGAGTCAAATCTGTAGTTGCGTAGCTGTCAATGAAAGGACAGAAAGATTTCATCAAAAAGATATTTATTTGTGTTTCGAAGCTGAACAAAGTCTTACAGGTTTGGAACGACATATGATGGCGAGTAGCCTAAGTAATGACAGAATTTTTCTTTTTGGGTGAACTATCCCTTTAAAGTGCTCGCATGAACAGCATCAGAGATTGAAGAAGAGAAGAAATATCTGAATTCTGAATAGTCATTATTGTTATTATTATTTTGCTCACAAATAAGTATTCTCGTCACTTCATAAAAAAAAGGTTGAACCGCTGTATTCACATGGACTATTTTAACAGTGCATTTTTTGTACTACTTTTCTGGGTCTTAAAAGTGTTAATTGTGTTGCTGTCTATAGGGGATTGGAAAACACTTGGTTCCCTTTCGAATGGTCACTTCATATTCCGTAGCTATCCGCAGTGGGAAAACTCCTTTTTTTGTAACTTTTGTAACTTTTATGTAACTTGCTACACAATGCGAAGTGACCGTTCACGAGAGAACTGAGGTTACGTGAGTAACCAAGTATATTTCATCAAATATCTTAAAGGACAACTCCGGTGCAAAATGAACCTTTGGTCTAATTACACATTGTTACCTAGTCAACCGTTATCTGAGATTTGTTTTCATGATTGCCGAACGTAAATAGTTTTATCTCTAAAAACAGTTTAGCCTATAATGCTAGTATAACGCTAGTATATGGGGCATAGAGTAATGACAAATAAAAATCGCTTGTAATTACCACTAACAAGGCTCAAAATAGCCCCACAGTAACACGACAGCATAATGAGGGTCCCTACATTCAAACCGAAGCATTGAGAACTTTGTCAGTGTCCATGAAGTTTAATAAGAAGATATTTTATAAACGCAGTCAACTTCGCGAATACAGGAAGAAGCCATCTTGGAAAAATAGTCTCGACCAGTCGATCTACGAACGCCGATCCATGTGCGCTGGTGAAATGTGAATAATGTGATAAGGTGAGCGCGAACAGTAGGCTACATGTACATATTGAAGAGAAGAAAACGGTTCGTGTTTGTGTTTCTTCCGAAAACAACGGACCATATGATATTCTGCACAGTTCAGCGCACTTGGATCGGCGTTCGTAGATCGACTGGTAGAGACTATTTTTCAAAGATGGCTTCTTCCTGTATTCGCAAAGTTGACTGTGTGTATGAAATATCTTCTTATTAAACTGTTTGGACACTGACAAAGTTCTCAATGCTTCGGTTTGATTGTAGGGACCCTTATTATGCTATCGTGTTACTAGCCATGTTTCCATCCACTTGTCAATCGAATTATCTGAAATTCGGTTAAAAAACTCATGCGGATAAAGCTGGTGAAAGTGTGTTTCCATCCAACGGCTTTAAAGCGAATAAAAACCTGTACGTAATGACGTCACATGCTTTTAAAGGGTTAGTTCACCCAAAAATGAAAATTAAGTCATTAATTACTCACCCCCATGCTGTACCAACCCCGTAAGACCTTAGTTCGTCTTCGGAACACAAATGAAGATATTTTTGATTAAATTTGAGAGCTGTATAACTACCACATTGGCTGCCTAAGGGACTGCCTCTTGACGGCCCAAAAAGTCAATGAAGAAAATGTTTAAATATCCCAAGTGACTACCGTGGCTCAACTATATGTTTATCAAGCGACGCGAATACTTTTTGTGCGAAAAAACAAACAAAAATAACGAGTTTATTCGACTATTTCTTTTCTTCCTTGTAGGCCAGAAACGAGACTTCCTTAGATTTCCACGACGCATGCGCGAGAATTGTGATCTGAAGTAGTGTAAGCTGGTGTAAGCAGATCGCAATTCTCGCGCATGCGCCGTGGAAATCTAAGGAAGTCTCGTATAACCGTACTGGTCCATTCTCATTTGTGTTTATTCTGCCGGAGTCTCTTTGTGCTATTTATATATTCCGATTCAAACATACGCTGAATGACATTCAAAACAGCGCGTCTCTCACTCTCCCCTTCTGCTTAGACCGACTGCCATAGCCATAGGTTTCAAGTTACGCCCTCATCCAAAGGCAGGGCGGGGATATGCAGCTCATTTGCGTTAAAGTGGCATGCCTCAAAACAGCTCATTTTCAAACAGGCTGCAAAATGACATTTTCAAATGGTTATAATAAATTAACTGTGGGGTATTTTGAGCTGAAACTTCACAAATACATTCTGGGGACAACCGAGACCAATGTTACACTAGAGCTTTTGACATCTAAGAGGTCATCATATTATAAAAATATCCTGTAAGTTTCAGAACTGAAAAAGCTTTTATTAGGGCTGTAGCCAAGACCACCTTTGTCGAGTCCAAGACCAGGACTCCAAAGAGGTTCGAGTCCAAGTCAAGACCGAGTCCAGGACAGTAAAAAAACATCTTCAGGGCCTGAATTTCGTTTTTGCCAAACAAAATTATTAAATTTATCTTGCCTAAATGTTTGCGCTCGTTGCATTTTGTTACAATGGGGTAATGTTGTTAAGAATTTACACAACACAAGGCTTGATTTAAATTGTTCAATTAAATTGAAAAAAGTTATACAAATAAATACAATAAAGATACAAATAAAGGCAAATAAAGAGAAACGTTTTTGAATAGGTCTAACACTAGTATTTGACAGAAACTGAATAAAGTAATCAAATGGAAAACAACACTGAATAGTATTTTAGTCCTGAATAAATTAAACACATTAATCCTGCCTATTAATCCTGATTCCTTTAACTTAAAGCTCTCTTTTGTTGTTTTGACGACAAAATGAATGGCCGGCATATGGTTGCGGTCACTTTAAGACCTAGTGCATGGATTCTCTGTTCATTATCCTGGCATGCGTTTTATGCTTATTAAAGACAAAACCGACTATGTTTAGACCATTATACTGACGAAGACCAAAATTGACACAGTTTTGAGTGTTAGTTAAAGCAATATACAGTGCCCTCCACAATTATTGGCACCCCTGTTTAAGATGTGGTCGAGGACTTTTAAAAATTCTCCCTTTTTTTTTAAACAACATAGAATCCAAATGCAAAAAAAGAGAAAAATCCAACCTTTTATTTAAGTACATTACTTTGGTGGTAAAAAAAAATGTAAAAATTTAGAAAAATAAAAACTTCAAATCATGTGTCCCACAATTATTGGCACCCCTAACAATTCCGCTAAAAAATGTAATTGATTTTTAAAAAATATATATTTTCTGTAGTTGCTAATGTTGGTCAGGATATCTAGGAACTTTTAATTAGTAATTCATGACTTCCTATTTCCCTGGGGTATAAATATGACATGACACAGAGGCCTAATTCTCTTACCCATTTGTCAACATGGCAAAGACAAGAGAACACACCATTCAAGTAAGGCAGATGTGTGATGACCTTTATAAGTCAGGCAATGGCTACAAGAAAATAGCCACTCACCTTATCTTGCCCGTATCTAAAGTTAGAGGAATCATTAAGAAGTTTAAAACAACTGGAACAGTGACAAACAAGGCTGAAAGAGGTCCCAAGTTTATCTTGCCACAACGCACTGTGAGGAGGATGCTAAGAAAAGTAAAAAAAAAGTCCTAAGCTCACTGTCACAGAATTGCATCAAATAGTGGCATCTTGGGGTCACAAAATCTCCAAAACAACCATCAGACGCTCTCTACATGCCAACAAGATGTTTGGGAGGCATGCTAGGAAAAAGCCTTTTCTCACTAACACTGATAAACGTAAACGTCTGGAGTTTGCCAAGCGGCACTGGGACTTCATCTGGGATCGTGTGCTTTGGTCGGATGAGACTAAGATTGAGCTTTTTGGCAACAAACACTCTAAGTGGATCTGGTGTAAAACAAAAGATGTGTATGCCGAAAAGTACCTCATGCCCACCGTGAAGTATGGTGGAGGATCTGTGATGCTGTGGGCCTGTTTCTCTTCCAAAGGCCCTGGGAACCTTGTTAGGGTGCATGGCATTATGAACGCTTTGAACTACCAGGACATTTTAAATAAAAACCTGATGGCCTCTGCCAGAAAGCTGAGGATGGGTCGTCATTGGGTCTTTCAGCAGGATAATGATCCAAAACGTGTGGCAAAATCTACACAAAAATGGTTCAGTCACAAACTCAAGGTCCTCCCATGGCCATCTCAGTCCCCAGACCTCAATCCAATCGAAAACCTGTGGGGTGAGCTAAAGAGGAGAGTGCCAGGATACTGGATGATCTAGAAAGATTTTGCAAAGAAGAATGGTCAAAGATCCCTCTCTCTGTGTTCTCCAATCTTGTGAAATGTTATAGAAGGAGATTAAGTGCTGTCTTGTTGGCAAAAGGGGGTTGTACAAAGTATTAACATCAGGGGTGCCAATAATTGTGGGACACATGATTTGAAGTTTTTATTTTTTTAAATTTAAAAAAAAAATTTTACCACCAAAGTAATGTACTTAAATAAAAGGTTGGATTTTTCTCTTTTTTGCATTTGGATTCTATGTTGTTTAAAAAAAAGGGAGAATTTTTAAAAGTCCTCGACCACATCTTAAACAGGGGTGCCAATAATTGTGGAGGGCACTGTAGCTAATCCGTGAAAAATAACTTTTGTTAGTGGTCAGCTGTTCTTGAGGCAGATTTTCTATGAATGTGCGCATAGTCATCCCAGAGAGTGCACGAGGACTGATAGTTTAAAATTGCTTGAATGTTAAACTGGTAAGACTTAAAAAGATGTGTAATGGTAAGCTTTATTTTTATGAATCCTGAACACGAGTGTGTATTATCGCAGCAGCGCATGATGCGCCTTCCACAACACATTTTGAGAGAAGAGAAGACGCGGCACCGTTAAACACTAACGCTGTTTGTGAAATTGCGTCTGGCAGATAATTATTAAAAGAATGATTTGATTTTATAATCTGTGTGGATTATGATTGCGGGAATATCCCACATTATAAATGGGAGACCTGCGGGAATCGTGCGCAACATCCACTAACTATAGTAACTGCATGAGAAGACGCGATCCGTTGTAGTGAGCACTTGGTCGGTTAATTTGGGCATTTTCTAAGTTAACGTTACCCTGATAGGCTAGTAATAAATGAGCACACATACAAAGATGTTGGGCTCGATCGAGACCAAAAGCCATATTTGGCAAGACCAGTGGCCGAGACCGAGACAAGTCCGAGTCCAAATACCAGCGAGCCCGAGACAAGTCCGAGACCGGACTCGAGTACTACAGCCCTGGCTTTTATTGACATCAGCCCCAGCAAACGACTCGTTTTTAAAAGTGGGGAACTATGACGTCAAAGAGGATAAAACACCACCCCCGCAGAAGAAGATCAACTCCTACTTCAACACGGCTGGTTTAGCCCCGCCCACCGATTCACGCATTACACGCAATCACGCATAGCTAAATAACATAGGCCTACCTCGTGATGACAAACCGGATCGAGCTACCGAGCAATACAGAATATTGTGCAGTGCCTGGTTGTGAAAGACGACAGTCGCTGCATATGCTTCCTCTGGATTCTAATAGGACTGCATGGATAAACTTTTTTTTAATGACGTTCCACTCCAGCTGATGCGGGTAAAACCGTCTGTTCGCTTCATTTCACTGAGGATTGTCCTGTAAACAAGACTGGATTTGCAGACCGATTAAGAGTAAAGAACGGTGCTGTGCCGTCTATATTGGATCTGACAGGAATTGTGCAACACACGGACTCTGGGTCGAATCATTCCGGATGCCATTTTACAACATTGGATGTTTCAAAAAAATTTCCCCCATGTGCATTTACGGGACTCATTATGATATGCAAAACTGTTATCCACTCACAGCAGTGGGCGTTTACTTCCAAGTCTTCAGTGCGAGACGCCCATAATTCAGCGTTTTTCAGCTAGGCTAAAAACTTGGATTCAAAAATCAAAATAGCCTATTACTTATTCATTTGGATGTTTTTGAATGCAAAAACCAAGCGAACGTCATAAGTTGACCTCAGACAACAATATAATAAAATTTAAAAAGCCAGTTCATGACCCCATTAAAATATTACATTTACATTTATTCATTTAGCTGACGCTTTTATCCAAAGCGACTTACAATTGCTATATATGTCCGAGGTCGCACGCCTCTGGAGGGGTTAAGTATCTTGCTCAGGGACACATTGGTGTCTCGCAGTGGATTTGAACCTGGGTCTCTCACACCACAGGCATGTGTCTTATCCACTGCGCCATCACCACCCCCTATTTCAGTCGTATGTCTGTTTAGTTGTATTTATTTGTGCAATTGCTAAATTGCTAAATTTTTGCTTTTTTTTTTTTTTTTTTTTAAATTACTAAGTGTTAACTTGTCTTTAATAATGTTTAAATTGTATATTAGCTAGGCTAGTTGTTTTTGCTGTGGTGTTTTTAAACCATAAGCAAAAGTTCCTTGTGAAAGTGTTCTTTAGCTCGTTGATTTTTTTTGTTCATGTTATTCAGCTACAATTAAATGGTTTGCAGTAAGACATAAGACTTGGATATCATTCAGATTTATTCTAAATGCTTTTTTTTTTACCTTATTGAAAACAAAATTAGAAATGGATAAAAATCAGAATAGATAAGCAGAATCTAAATCTGAATCGTTAACATTCAAACGATACTCAACCGTAATTTTACATATTATTTCATATTATTTCAAATAAATGCTGTTACTTGAAAAAAAAATTAATAATAATAAAAAAAGAATTCTGAAATAATGTGTCAAGGTTTACACAAACATATTAAGCAACTCAAGTGTTTCAAAATTGATAATAATATGAAATGTTTCTTGAGCACCGAATCCGAATCGACATATTAAACTGATTTCTTAAGAATCATGTGACACCGAAGACTGGAGTAATTCAGAAAAGTCAGATTTGCCATTATAGCAATAAATCACTTTTTATAAAATTGTATAAAAATAGAAAGAAATTATTTTAATTTGTAATATGTCACACAGTATATTATATATTATATTTTATATATATATATATATATATATATATATTTTTTTTTTTTTTTTTTTTTTTTTTATTTTATTTTATTTTATTTTTTTTTGTCAAGTCAATGCCATCTTGGTAAGCAGACAAGACTTCTTTTATTTTTTTAATTTTCTTTTTACCACAAACTTTTCAGATGTAGTTTAATATAATTTTAAATAGTTTTTCTTGATTTACAGGTGAGAAATGTGTTCATCGCTTGCTAACAGAAGGTTAGAAAACAAGTTAATAATTTAATGGTATACCTTTGGCTTTCTCAGCTTTGTTTTGCTAATACGGCCACTGACTTTTTTTCTCTCTCCTAGTCCTCCACTTCTTCCAAAGGACTTTAAATTATTATGTGGAGCAGAACAGGTAAACTGATCACTTGTGTATTAAATAATGTGCTGTATGCATGGGTGAAAATGTTTAAATCTTGTTCCTATTATCTAGAATCTTTGAAAATTGTCTGTAACATGGTTTATTGTTGTATATTTCCATTTGATATGTTTTCAGGGGTCTGGCGGGTCGTCATGTAGCCCAGGCTCAGCTGATGCAGTCCTGTCTGGCAGTGGTGAAGGCCTCAATGCTGGTGGTTCAGAGATCTCAGGAACCCATTAGTTCTGCAATGCTTTCAGCTTCAAGTGACCAATCTGATCTGCATCAAGTTCTCTGTGGACTACTGAACTGCTATACATGGATCTTGACTGATGGTATTGTTTAGACCACTGTATTCTGCATATGCAATTAACAATGAGGCTTTGTTTATATTTCCAATTTTGTTGTTGTTGCATGTTGTATTTATTTTTGTATTATTGTATTTGTATGTTATATTTGTTCTTGCCTTTTTTCCCCATCCAGAGGAGTTTCTTCAGACGGTCCAGAGCACTGCTGGGATGGCTGTTGTTTTGCTTATTAGATCTATTATGGTGAATGGAGATGATGTACCAGTTATAGTAAGTGAGCATTCCTTCTTTCCAGGAGCAAGAGTCCAGCATTGTATTTTGTACTATCATTATCTCATTATCTCTATCTGTACTATCATTATCCCAACTTGAGCTGCATTGGAACCCATTCCTGGCTGTGTGTGAAATGTGTTTGTAGGTTGCCGGTCTCCTGCAGTGTTCAGTGGATGCAGGCGACACTGTCCCCCAGTGGTTGAGGCTGAGCTGTGCAGGTCTGTATGACAGCAGCAGGCCTGCAGCTGTGGCTCTGTATCTAAGTCATGGAGCTCTGGCTATGCTCAGCTGGAGAGGAAAGACTCATAGTCCACAGATAGAGAAACTGCTGCTGCTCATACCTGAAGTGCTCCTGTCTCTAGATACAAGGTATTGAAAATGCCAAATGAATTCACACAAGGATATGGTTCAAATATATAGTTTAACAATTGACTAGTCAGTGGTTTATCTGAACCATGAATTTGTTTGTGTATTTTTCTTCCTCCCCACAGTTATATGTATAAACCGGAAGATAAGACTTTTTTTTCTTTGCATTCAATTTTGTGGGTGTTACCATTCTAAAGGTTGGAATCTGATCCAAACGTTAGAAAATGCTTTTATGCTCACCAAGGATGGATTTTAAATAATTGATTTATTGATTATTTTAATACATTTAAAATGAAATTTATTTCAGTGATGGAAAAGCTGAATTTCCATTATCATTACTCCAGTCGTCAGTCACATGATCCTTCAGAAATCATTCAGATGTGCTGATTTACTGATTTTATTATCATTATCAATGTTGAAAACAGTATTTGCTGCTTAATATTTTTGTGAAAATCCTTTTTTTTCCCCAAAACTTTTTTAGATGAATAGAAAGTACAGAAGCATCTCTTTGAAATGTAGTTTTTTGTTTAACATATTTCTTTCTTTTTTTCTCTTTTGATCAATTTAATTCATCAAAGTTTTAAATGGTAGTGTATATTCATCATAAATTTTTAAAAATATATAAATAAATAAATTTAAACAGTCTTTATAAAGATGCAGCACAATATTAAACCAAAAACTTAAAAAAAATATATATTTTGTTAATAAAAAGAAATCAGAAATACATTATTTTCTTTTCATATTTCATATTGGTAAAATTGTTTATCAATAATAAATAAAAAAATAACGCAATTACAGCATTTCAGTTGACAGAAAGCAACATGAAAGAGTAATGGTCTAATTGTTTCTCAGAGAAGTAGCATCTCTGAATTCAACCTGTTTCACGTTGTAAAACTGTTCTTAGTTAATATGGTTAATGTAGCTAGTTAAAGTTGACAGCCTTGATTTCCATTTACTGCTCTCTAACATAAATCTCTCTCAGAGTTAAGGAGTCCAGTACAGTGATGGTAGTGGCTCGGGTTTTGACGCTCTGGAGCGGACTAGTGGTTGAATGCGTCCAGGTCGACACGTGTCCCCCTCTCCTTCGCTCGTCTCTGGTCGGAGGCTCTCCTCTAATTTCACGCCTTCACCACCACATCTATGCCCACTGGGAACACCCGCTGGATGGTGTCCGCCACCAGATGCGTACCCTGTTCCAAAACCTTCTCAAGATCCACCAGCATTGCAGTGATCACAAGTCCGATCCCACCACCGACCCTTATATCAGCCAGCTCACCCGGGACCTTCTAGCACTGGAGTGGCATATGAAAGGGAAGTATGGCACACTGGCCTGCCTGGTGGAGCACTTGGGTGCAGAGTATCTACTCAAGCTTGATGGAGGACTTCCATCCAGACTGCTGGGTCTGATGGGGGATCAGACACTGGCACCGTACGCCAGCGACCTTCTGGAGAAGTTGTTTGTCAGTCATAAGGCCCAACTATGTGTCCGATTTAAGGATGGGCATGGGTGGATAGATGGATGGCACAAGGTTTGGGTGACACCTCTGCTGCAGGTGCTGTGTACAGCCCGATTGGATCAAACCACTTATATCCTAGACTACTTCCTGCCCAAACTGCTACGCTGCAACCCCTCCAGCCTTAGCCACATGGTACAGGCCCTGCAGGAGATGCCGTCTTGCACTGAGGGTAAGAGACATTTAACCTGCAATGCAATACATATATGTGTATATATTTTATTTGAAAAGATAAACTATCTATCTATCTATCTATCTATCTATCTATCTATCTATCTATCTATCTATCTATCTATCTATCTATCTATCTATCTATCTATTTAAAGGCACACAATGTAAGATTTTTAGATCAAAATATCCAAAAAACAATCAAACAATGGTATATATTTTGTTGATTTCTATGCTTAAATTATCCCAAATGTTTCTAAGAATATTTAAATTCAGAGAAATAAGCCGTTTTAACCATGACATGGATCCGTGCGTCACCAATGACAATTTAACCGCTTTACCCTCGATATCCGGTTTTATTTTGTAGAAAACATGGAAACAACAAAGACGCTTTAATATATGATGTGTTTTAGAAAGCTGAGCCACTGTTTGGATACATTCATCAACAGAAAACAAATCATTGTTATACAGCTCAACACAGTTACTCTTTTTGTTTAAATCTCGTTTTCTTGTTTTACCGCGAGTACTGTATTTGCCATGCCTAATATCGATCTAGCTCATATATCTCATATAGTAACTGCCGAGCGAACGCACAGAGGTCTCTCATTACCAATCGCTCCAGCAGCCTCGTTCTGCTCCAACGGTTTTTGTAACGTCAAAGGGTTAGTTCACTCAAAAATGAAAATTAAGTCATTAATTACTCACCCCCATGCTGTACCAACCATGTAAGACCTTCGTTCATCTTCGGAACACAAATGAAGATATTTTTGATTAAATTTGAGAGCTGGATCACTCCTCCATAGACTTCCTAAGGGACTAGCACTTGACGGCCCATAAAGTCATTAAAGAAAATGTTTAAATATTCCATGTGCCTACATTTATAAGTATATAAACTCAATTATAAGTTTATCAAGCGACGAGAAAACTTTTTGTGCGAAAAAAACATAAATAACTTTATTCGACTATTCCATTACTTCCTTATGGGCCTTGAGACGAGAATTGAAGAGATTTCCAGAACGCATGCGCGAGAACTGAGCTGAGGACGTTCTTCTTCGACTACTTCTTGTTACCGGCTGCTCACCGCTTAGGAGTATTACCGCCACCTACCGTATAAGATGATGATCCATATACAGTATAAGGTAGTGTTGTCACGGTACCAAAATTTCAGTATTCGGTACCGATACCAGTTAAAATTCACGGTTCTCGGTACCAATTTCGGTACCAAAGCTTAGTTTAAATTTACATATATTTAAGTGTTTATCACGGTTACAAGTATGGAAACTGTACATTTGTATTATAAACACTTTAGAAAAAGATTAGATAAAATGACCTAAAATAAACAATATTATACACTAACTAACACATTTTTAAAGTTGTTTGTAAAGTTTTAATCCATTATTTATTTAATGCACAATGAATTAAGTGAACAAACATTAACAATCAGGTGTTTGTAATAAATAACATTTTCAAACATTAATTAATGTTGTAAAAATATATTGTTCACTCAATGTGTTGATAACTAAGTAATGTTTATGAATGGTATCTTTGTAGCATTACCATAAAACATGTTTTATTTGACTTGACTGTCCTTTTATTAATCTAAAACTGCATTCATATTTAATTTTAAAAAGGCTTTTTAAACCTGCTGAGTTATAAAGGCAAAAATACGCCTAGAACTGGCACTGACATTAAATGATAATACTAATACCATAGTACTCTGGTGTCGGGTAGATACTACTGTGCTCATGTACTCGTAAAACTACCCCGAAAGCACTTTAGAGGCCGTTCACATGTCGCGCGTGTTTTTTAATTATATTTTTGCGCGTGCTTATTCTTTCCAAAGCGCTTGCTCTCACGCGGCGTCTGTCGTTGCTATGCAACGCCAACGAGTTTTTATTAGGAGCGCGCTTGAATCACGCCTATATTTGAAATTGCGAATTTGCATGTAATCGGCCTCTTATGGCAACGTGACATTAGCCTAATCCAAAATATTTCCATATGTGGCTCTTTCCTCCTTTCGTTTCAACAAGTGGATTCAGAGAGAGAGAGCCATATCAGCGTTATGAAGAGGACGCAACTGTGCACGTTTCAGACATCGCGTCTAGAACAGAACTGGACGAACCTGGTATTCGGTACCTAGAAAAGCTGGTACCGTAACATTTTTTTTTTTTTAGTACCGACTTGGTACCGAAGTACCGAGTTTTTTGACAACACTAGTATAAGGTGCTCCGGATTGTAAGGCGCACAGCACTGTCGTATTTGAGAAGATTAAAGGCTTTTCAGTGCGCCTTATAGTGCGGAAAATACGGTAATTGAAACGCGTACAGGTATGTACAGCGCACGTCTTCCTCTGCTTGTAAACAGAAAGTTTTGCGCTTCCAGCTATATCAGCACGTCATCTTATACGGTAGGGGGCGGTAATACTAGCTGTGAGCAGCCGGTAACAAGAAGTAGTCGAAGAAGAACGTCCTCAGCTCAGTTCTCGCGCATGCGTTCTGGAAATCTCTTCAATTCTCGTCTCAAGACCCATAAGGAAGTAATGAAATAGTCGAATAAAGTCGTTATTTATGGTTTTTTTTCGCATAAAAAGTATTCTCGTCGCTTGATAAACTTATAATTGAGCCGCTGTAGGCACATGGAATATTTAAACATTTTCTTTAATGACTTTATGGGCCGTCAAGTGTGTTCCGAAGAAGAACGAAGGTCTTACGGGGTTGGTACAGAGTGGGGGTGAGTAATTAATGACTTAATTTTCATTTTTGGGTGAACTAACCCTTTAATAAATCTTTAATACATTACCGGCCACCCATGCATATGATTTCTGCCCGAGTCACATCATATTCTCCACCGGCTGTAGAGGTGAAGACAACAAATTCCACAAAATCAAGGCGTCATCAATCTTTGCCTTTGTTTTTAATAAATGACCTCTAGTGGCGAAAAAATTACATTGTGCCTTTAAGTGTCAAGTACGGTTGTTCCTCAGGGGCTGGTAGCAGAGGTGCGTTGGGGGCTCTAATGACGTGTCTGCGTGCTGCCCGGTCTCAGGGGGTTCTCAGGACTGATGAGGAAGAACTGTGGGGTGGCTTGGTGTCCCTCCCACTAATGCGACAGGCTCTGGTGCACAAACATGATCAGGTTACCTGGAACACGTTACATTTTATTGAACCTTTAATAATTAATGTCTGACATGTTAAGGTGTGTCATTTCTGTGGCACTAGAACACCAAAAGGGAAATTGTGGCTTTTTATGTCATTTCAGGTGCGAATGGATGCTCTGGGTTTGCTATGTGAAAGCCATCGTAGCACAGAAAAACTTTCCAGACAAGAAATGGAGCTGATCCGTCACTTCTTGCCTTTTAATCTGAACAGTCAGTCACCAGGTGTCAGACAGCAGACCATCAGTCTGTTAAAGAAGGTAGAAACCAATATCAGATCAAGCTTTGATTGGTTAGAGGACATTGTAAGTGTGTTCTGATTGGCTCCTGACTGTTTTGTGTTGTCAGCTCTTGTGTAGGGTGAAGGACAGTGCTCAGCTTCTGCAAAAGAGACAGGAACAGCGTGAGAACGACAGAGATCAGCAAGTCCTCAACATGTACCAGGTAGAACTGTGATACAATTATGATAAACTCCACTGACAGTACTTTCATTGGTCTTGAATCCTTTTCTTTGGAAATGATTTTACTCAATAGGCATTTTTGCATTTGAAACTTGCATAACTAATACAAAAAAATTGCTTGGAAAATATAGCTAAAGGAGTGGATTTAGAAATCCTTATCTAAACAGCAAGAAGTGCCAAAGAACATTATGAACAGAGAGATAAGAGTCGTCTGTTTACATGACTATTTTGAGTAATGTGTTAAATACAGGAGACACACATGAAGCAATAAACATTAGGATAACAGAAGAAAAATGTTCTGCTCTCATTTGCTGGAATTTCATCTCCAATTGGAATTGAGCAATTGGAGATAATCTAACTACCAAACACGATTAAAGGCTGCACAGAGAATGTGCTTTTTTTTGCATATGTGTGGTTTTAGTTGTTCCTACATTTTTGTAAATTTACAACAAATTTTAGTACGAAAGTTTTTGGTGAATCCTGATTTGTTTGTGAAACAAATCATGCAGATTTCACACACAAATTTGTTCTTACAAATGCTTGGTGAATGAGGCCCATTGTTTTTAGACTTCAAAATTCATAAGTTGATTATCGTGAACAAAATGAGTAAGAATCATAAACTTTTATTTGGCCCCAGTGCTTATTTTCTGCAGTAATCCAAAAGCCATTTGAAAATGTAATTGGCTTTTTGTCAAGGGAACCAGGGTGATGCTAACCTCCAGGTTGGCCTACAAAAAAAAAAATAAAAAAAAATAAATAAAAAAAATATAACTGCAGCACTCTATTGTTTTTATTGAACAATACACAGTCCTTAAAATGTTTGGAACCAAAATGAATCTAAATGAATTAATTTAATATGTCAACACTGAGTTAATAAAAAAAAAAGTTACAAACAAGCAGCTTTGTCATAATTATAACAGAAATAGTGGACATATCTTGCCCTATAACCAAGAGATATACATCATTATTTTTCTTTTTCTTATCAGGAGTTCCTGCGCTGGTTCTGTGAGACTCTATTTCAGGTGCTTCATCCAGGAGCCTCGTTTTCCAGGTGTTTGATGGCTCTGCACCTGCTGCTGCTGATCTCTGAACTCTTTACCTTTAGCACAGGTAAGCTGAGTTTTCATATATATTTTTTTCAAATTAACTCCGAAGGATGTCGCCTCTAGTGGTTGACTTGACACATTCAAGGGTAATATCGAACGATATTCGTAATGGTTTCACTTACTGGAACCAGACTATACTTTTTCTTTTAATTTGTGCAACTTCATTTGGGATTAACAGGATTAAGCTGGGATTTTCCAGTTATCCTGGCTGAATTTAGCCCTGACTCGGTTGCATGAAGGGAGGCTAAATTAATCTACATTAAGTTACTATGGAGATTTACACTTTGCAGCTAGCCTGCTCTTGAGCAGGCTAACAACCAGGCTAAGATTAATCCTAGTAATTTCTCCTAATAATTAATCCTACTAATTAAAAATCGGCTAGTTCCTCCCTAAATCCTACTAATATTAATGTTTTAGTTACTTAATGGTCCTGCATTAAAATACTAAATATACTGTCATTCATCTAAGTATGTGTACTGCTATTTTAGTTATTATTAAAAACTGCTGTTCATTTCACTGTCAGAGGTTTGATGAATATATATATATATATATATATTATTTGAGATTTAAAGCATTTATTGGCATACACCTGCAGTGAGGAAAACAGATTTTCCTGAGCAATTATAACTTTGCTTTCCACAATAAATGCCAACACAATGCAAAAGAACTACTATACAATATGAGAAATAGAATATAGCCTATGCATATCTATGCAAATATAGAGTAAAATGTATAGTTGAATGAGAAAATTATAGGATATTTTATTGCAGTTGATGAGATAATAAGAAATGGCTCATTAAGTCGTAAATGTGGTTTCATTTAAGTCTGTCACAAGGTTAATATGTAGTGTATATATAGACTAAAGATTTGTTTTTCCTTTTCACAATGGCTTGCCCTTTGTTGGATGATGCAGTTGATGAGGAAGTTTTAATACTCAGACGAGCATTCAGGCATGAAAGAGTCTTCCGAGAGAGGGCTGACCCATTGGAATCACTGGCTTCCCTTTATAGGGCCAGTTATAGGGCCAGCTCCTCTGCTGTGGTGTAATCTTGGGATGGAGGGCCACCCCCGTACCAGATATATGACCTTTTTTTTATTGCTAAAATCAGCACAGACGATTAAATATCAGCAAACATGACATTTAATCGTCACCATGTTCCCTGCAGACAAGTCACTTACCAGCCTGCAAAATATTCTTGTATTTAATCTTGACTTGCTGCCAAGTCCATTTTTGGCCAGACATGTTTGTTCTTTAGATGCAATTGTTAGATACATGTTAAATACATGTTAGATGTTATCTATGTTAGATACACGTTATCTATGTTAGATACATAGATACAAATGATGAAATAGATTAGATGGATAAAAATAGAGCAAAATATCTGATTATAGATTACATTAAATCAATTAGGAAACAAAACCTACAAATAGATGAGAGTAAAAAGATTAAAGAGATACTAGACATAAAACAATCTAAATACATCAAATTGACACATAGTGGGTAAGTGTCTGCAATTATTCTTCATGTTAAATGTATGTCCACTGGTCACATTTAAGGCAAAGTATACAATTATGTTTTTAAATGACAAGTAACTCCTCGAATTGTAATTAAGCACTGCACACTCAAAAAATAATGCTGGGTTGTTTTAAACTAATTTTGGGTCAAATATGGGCAAACCCAGCTGTTGGGTTAAATTTACTAATTGCATTTTTAAATCCAACATTTGGGTTTGTCCATATTTGACCCAAAATAGGGATAAAACAACCCAGCATTCTTTAGAGTGTGGTTATGGATTTACGCGTTCAATCGGTCTGCTATTGTTTGCCAGGTATTCTATCTTTGTTTTATTAAAGCATCTTTATTAGCTTTTTTACATATTATATATGTTTCACTTCTTCATATGTTTCCATTAGAAGCTGTTGCTCATTATGCGAAAAGTATGCCGCACGCGTTTTGTCCATTTTTGGATCGGTGATTCTGTGATCGATTTCGTGCTCTTTTTAAGAATGCCGTGAACGTGCATTTATCCAAACTATATACACCTGGCTTGACATATCCGCGCGTTCTCATCCTGGCTCAGCAAACGTGCAACGGATTAAGCCAGGATGCACTGATCAGACTAGGTCAAACCGCGATTGTTCAGTTATCCTGACTTTCTTAATTCTACTTTTGTGCAATACCCCCCTGATTACTGAGTATACCATTTAAGTGTTTTTTTTTTTAAATCTTATTTATTTGTGAAAAATATTATAATTGGGTTACAGAATCAAGAGATTTCTATATAAATTATAAATAATTATCTTATTTTTTAACAGATTTGAAGGTTTTTCAAATCGATTTATTTTCAAATAATTTATTTCTGTTTATTTTAGTAAATATTATGTAAAATGAAATTTTAATAGCTAAACTTGTGTATGTGTTATTTACTTAAATAAAGTAGAATTATTAATTAGAATTATATCAAATAGACAGCTTTATATAACCCACCCTGCTCTTCAAGATGTTTCTTCTCTTTGTTTCAGGCTCTGTTGGCTTTGCTCTTGGAGAGTCAGTAAGTGTAGCTCATGCCCAAGCTGTGCTGTACTGCCTTGCAAACAACTTTCTTGAAGTCAAACAGCTCGCCTGCAACCTCTTACAAAAACTGCCCCCTGCTGCAGTGCAGCTTCAGGTCAGTGTAAAAATAAGAGTCTGTCACTAGTATCAGCGCAGTCTCATCGATCATACGTCAACATCCGCCGTTTTAGGGTACCCTTAAACGTTGGTTAGATGACGTTATCTAATCCTAACCCTACCCCAGACCCAAACCTAGCCCATCACCTAACTGACGTTAAAGGTAAAGTGTCAGTTGGATGACGCCCCAGGATCGTCATCTTACTGATGTTAAAGGGTACCCTAAAACGACGGATGATGACGTCTTGGGATGAGACAATGTTACTAGTATTAATTAATGCTTAAATGGTAACACTTTACAATAAGGTTCATTTATTAAACATTAGTTAATGTATTAACTAACATGAATTAACCATGAGCAATACATTTGTTACTGTTTTTGTTAATTTTTGTTAACGTTAGTTAATACAAATCCAGCTGTTCATTGTTTGTTAATGTTAGTTCACAATGCATTAACTAATGTTAACAAGATTTTAATAAAGTATTTGTAAATGTTGAAATTAACATTAACAATGATTAACAAATGCTATAGAAGTATTGTTCATTCTTAGTTAATGTTAACTAATGTTGTTAACTAATGAACCTTATTGTAAAGTGTTACCGCTCAAATGAATATGTATGTTTTTCCTCATCTGATTAGGAGCCGGAGAGGCTGCAGTCTTTGCTTCAGGTTGCTCTGAACCTCAGTACCAGCACCAAACCCTTCGACAGCGTCACTGCTGCTCATCTTCTCAATCTGCTCCTGCACCAGCCGGGTCTACAAGACGCGTTACTCAGCTGTATTCAAGCGCAGAACATCCCTCTCCGGCCACCAGCACTGAACCAGTCCCAGGTGCCTGAGGCGTCCACTCTGGAGCAGAACACCTTGGCAGGTATACTAGACAGGGATGCATTATTGACACATTATCCTACACATTATGCTCATGCCCATGACACTAGAAAAGAGATAGCAACAATACCCAACCCCCCCACCCCTGCTGAACGTGATATCTGAGAGCTGCAGCCAAAACCCTTACCCCACCCGGCTAAACAAAAAAAAAAATGGCATGCAGGGGGATGTTTAGACAAGTCTGTGCCCATGGTGTTGTAATTCGTCCCTGGTGTTAGATGAACATCATTGATGGGTGGAGGTATGATCCAAAATGCCATCTGAATGATTGTAGATGTAAGCAGGATGTCAGTTTTCAAGAATCTCCAGACTTTCCATAATTTAACCCTCCTGTTACCCTCAAATCTGATAACACTTTTTACCCAGTAATTACCCAGTAATTTACACAGTAATTTAAACCTCCACAATATGTGTATTTTTTTTTTTTACAAAGTTTTGTCTTAGTTAATTTATGTCTTTGTTGACTACTTAAGTAACGTTTTAAGTTGACATCCACCCACCACCACCCTCCCCACCCCACCTAACCCCACCTAACCCCTTACACATCCAGAATACCCATTGCACGACTATGGACAAATTTACAAATCAACATAAAATCTTACTGATTTGACCTAAAATTGGAAAAGTATAAATACATCTGGTGTTTTATTTTGTTTTATAATATTTCTAAGTATAGATTTTTGTAATCTATAAAATTTGGAAAGAAAAACTATTTATTTTATCAAGGATAGTAACACGAGTTATGTTTGGGGTCAATCTCACAAAAATTATGTTTTTTCCTCCCCCATGGCACGGGAAACATCCAAGTTCTCACAAAAATGATGTTTTCCCCTCCCAAATACACAGGGAAGAATTATTAGTTATCTTGAGAATTATGTCACATGTCATGTGAACTACTTGTAGTTCTCGCAATACTACAGATATGGTTATGTTTGGTTAGAGCCCTAAAACAGAGGAACGTTTTTTGAAAATGATATTGAATATGTAAAATGACAATGAACATTGTAAATTCAAATTATAACATGTTATAATTACCTCAATATAACAACCAAAACAAATGTGTGTGAAATTTCAATATTTCTTCTGTTTTATTATACAACTAAAAGAGCCTGGGGTCAAATTGACCCCAAGGAACACCGATGCTACAAAATTTGTACAGGACTTTGAAAAAATATTAGCAGGTAAATTTTATGTTTACAGAGTTGTCCCCATTAAATTAGGACAAGTCATTAAATTTGAAGCAAAAAAAATAAATAAAATTGTATGTTTTTACAGACGTTAAACATTGAATGGGGTCAAATTGACCCCAAAGATAATAGGAAGGTTAATTGTGAATGTAAAAGCATGTTTAACACTTCAAAAAACCCGTGTCCTTTCTTAAAAGTTCACCCCAAAAATACATATAGCATATCAAATGGTTTACAAGGTAAACAGAAATTCAAATATATTTGCCTGATGCATACACAATAAATAAACCAATGAGGTTTGTTTTCTTGTCATGCAAGCACAATTTAGCTTCTGCAAGAATAAATGAGTTTTGTTCTGTTCTAAGTACTGTTGAGCTTCCTCTTTTTTTCATATTTGATGTTCTAATTGCATGTGTTGATCAATGGTTATTTGAATAAATAAAAAATAAAAAAAGCAAAGATGCCCACTTTCAAGTACAAAATGAGTCCATTTTATACCTCTGTATATCGGTATCTAAATTCTAGAATTTGTTTGTGATGTTTCAGTGGTGCAGTGGCTGATGATTTGTCTAAAGGAAGAGATTTTGAAGGCAGAGTCGTCTCTTCTGCAAGCTTCTGCTTGCTGTCCTTTATATGGCAGAGCTCACTGCATCACTGCAGTACTCCAACAGCTCAACACTGGGTACTTCCACACACACTTTACCTTTAATCATCTACTTACAGAGGTCTTGGCATTTATTTTGACTGGTGTTCATGTGGTTGAGATATGTCTGTGTTTAGATCACTTGCGCTGCTGTCTCAATGGAGGGCTGTTGTGTCAGAGCTCATAGGCCTGTGCTACAAGATGTCTGATGTTGTGTCACCTGTGGTTCAGAGCTCTTCCCCCGAGGGCCTCATTCCCATGGATACAGAGTCTGGTAAATGCATCTAACACTGTCCTAAATAAGTGAGTCCTAACCAGCTGTTATCATGCCAAGTATTGCACAAGTAGCCGGCTCCTTGATTTGATATGTCTCGTGTGAAAGTACTAATGCGTCAACCGATTGCTATGCTGTTTATACTGTGATGGTAATATTTCTGTGCCTGTTAATGGGCAGAACTGTTTTACATTACTCACACATGGAAAAACATTGAATAATATGAAAATGTAGTGGCGAGGAAGAGGCTTTTCTCACAGTGTCTAAAATGATAAAGGATTCAGTCTCTATAAACTCTATAAATTCAGTCCCTTTTTTGACGTTCATTGGTTAGCATCATACAATTTTGGGTAACACAACTTTATTTGAAGGGGTCATAAGACTGACATAACAACTGTCATGAACATGAAGGAGTCTTTATGAATGTTTATGACTAATGTCATTAAGTGTCATTCGGTAAATTATGACACTTTTAATGCAAAGTTGACATTGTTTAAAATGTTTTTGTTATGACAACTTGACATTAAAAAAAGACAAAAATGTCTTTGTTATGACAACTTGACATTAACCAAGAAATCATAACCTGTCAATTTGTCACAAATATGTCATAACAGGTCTAATTATCAAACTTAAAGAGGTAATTTAGCTTTGTGTTAACATTACATTACCCTGTCATATGTTATGGTTGGTTTTAACTTTGGTTGTCATGACACCATTATAACTGTGACATGAATATTTTACTTGTCCTCAAGTAAAGTGGAACATGTTGGACTAGTTATGATTTCTTGGTTAATGTCAAGTTGTCATAACAAAGTCATTTTAAACAATGTCAACTTTGCATTAAAAGTGTCATAATTTACCGAATGACACTTAATAACAACAGTCATAAAGACTCCTTCATGTTTATGACAGGTGTTATGTCATGTTTATGACAGTTTCATGACAGTCTTATGCACACCCCTTCAAATAAAGTGTTACCCAATTTGGTTACAAACCTACATAAGTATGTGCGGATGTAAGACTGAAATTGCTGACGACTTGTTTCAGGCAGTTTAGAATCAGTTCTTTCTTTAGGCAGACAATAACAACACTTTGATCAGCTATATGACGCACTGTATGAAATGTAATATGTGAAAAAGCATAATGGGGGACTTAAAATGTTTCACTTTCAAGCATTCAAATGCTCTAAGACTTCAAGATGATGAGTTGCTTGCATGTAAATTAACACAACGCTGCTCTTCACTCTGAAACACGTAGTTCAACATTACTAAACACTTAATTAAATTGCAGCCTTTGATTTGATTTGTTGTACTATGCTACCTCGCTTGTCATAATTGACCTTATGACAGACACATGACTGACAGCCCAAATAGCCAATGAAATTGCTGTATTGAGGAGCCTTGTTTTCCACCATTTTCTGTTATCACCAACCATGCAAATATTTTTGGTAAGAGCAAGTAATTTTGAAAAATTCAAATGTTGGAATAGACTTGTTGTTCTTTATGACACTGACCTTTATTTATTTTGCACTGGTTCTGTGATGCATTCTTTGTGACATGGTTATTGGAGCACAGAATCAGGACAGTTTAGAGTCAAGACACTTTATTTACTTTACATTCAGTTGCATATGTGTTATTTCATCACATTTTTTTTCTCTCTCTCCACAGAGACCTCTGCTGACCTACAGAAAATCCTGCAGGAGATTCAACCCCGTGACTCAAACGACTTTTTCACCAGTGCCAGAGAGCTGGACCCCAGTGAGACCGGCCATAACAGTGAGCAGAAAGAGCCAGAGAACGAAGTTCATAGACAACAAATCTGTAACACTGGTACAAACACATTTGCCCATCACTATATGCAGCTCATCTACCTTATTGCCCTAATGCCCTTTACCGTAGTATCCGTTTCGAAAAAGCTCAAATTTCATAGATTTAGGGATCTACTGATATTTTAAACATCATACTTTTAGCCATAATTCATTTCCAATGATGGGGTGGTGTTGCTGTAATACATATCCTGTCCATGAGAGGCCGACATTTGATCAGTGATTCCGAGTGCTTATTTGTGTGTGTGTTTATTTATGTTGTCTAGGTGGCAGTGATGGAGAGGCCTATCGAGTCACCGCTCAGATGGTGCTGGTGTGTTGCTGGAGGACCATGAAAGAGGTGTCCATGTTACTGGGTCATATGTGTCAGAGCATGAGCCTGTATTGTCCTCTCACACACCCTGACAGCAGAGGAGTCATCACGGAGGACCAGGTCAGATACTTGTCAGGTGTCACCTGATCTACTATTCACTGTCTGACATGCATATACACACTCCTCACTGAGACTGTTATAATAGAAACCGCTGGGCTCTCCCTGAAGCCAAGATCTTGGTTACATAAGCTAGTCAGATATAATGGAGAACTGTACCTCACAATGTAGTGTGGAGACTTTTACCAGTAAGCTGATCTTTTTGAGCTCAAGGCTGAGAGATGAGACGTCATGGTAATAGCTAATACAGACTTAAATATGGTCTCGCGAACAGCCCCTGAAGAGGCATCAGGAAAATGTGATCATTTTGAATACAACTTCATTTGCCATAAGGCTGAGCCTGGCACCCATTGAAAAGAAAATGTCAAATGTATTTCCAGTACAGACTTAAAGACTCTGTTCTAATCCCTAGGGAGCTGCCTCAGTGTCTACTCTCTTCATAGTAGGCTTCCTTCTCAGGTGGAATTTTATCCCGTATGGAGCTTCTTGGTGCTTTTCCCCCCCTTTAAATAATGTAAATACATGCTGTGTGCTTCCCTTTCAATTATTCAATTAAATTCAAATTCATTTGTATACCGCTTTTCACAATACATATTGTTTTAAAGCAGCTTTACAGAAAGTGCATTTCAGAAACATACATAGATAAAATAGTTAGTTAATCATGTAGATTTAGGGCATAAAATATCGCCGGTATCGCATAGATTTTAGGTCATCTTTGAAACACAAATGAATTTTTTTTAATGTAATCTAAGTTAAGACACCTTTATTTATATAGCACTTTTTACTATACAGATTGTATCAAAGCAGCTTCACAGTGATAACATGAAAATAATACAACAAGTTTGTTTCTAGAAGAAAATTGCATCATCATCCACCTGAAGTAAGCCAGATCAGTAACATTTTTCGAATATTAAATGTCCACAACTAAGCAAGCCAAAAGCCAAAGTATAGATAGTTTTGAAAGTTACTCACGCTTTTATTTCAACACGACTCGGCTACTGTAGCTCATATGTCGGGTTACCTCTCTCTTCCATCACTCGTCTCCAAATGGTGCAAACGAGATCACATCACCCCAATCCTACGTTCTCTGCATTGGTTTTCAGTCCGATACAAAAATTTATTTTAAAATTTTATTATTTGTTCATAAATTTCTTAGCAACCAAACCCCCAAATAGCAAAATCAAATTTTATTTTATTTGATTTTTAAAAATTTGATAGATAAATTTTAAAACTAATCCATATGAATTGAGAGGTTTAGTCGAAAATGTCTGAAGACATGAGCGTAGAATGAAGGAGCGAGTTGGGATGTGTCCCCCTCACTTTCAATAAGACATACACGAAAGTGGATTCCCGTAGGGGTTTTCATGGGCCAATGTGAATGAATCTAGATTTTATTTCAAACAGACAAGATATTCTATGCATGACCTGAAGCCACACAGCGCGATGTGAGCATTATGGAATGCTAAACACTCCCTTATAAAGTCTGTTTTATTCATGCTGGAAGCCGGAGGGCACCCTCCTGTAGAAAATTCTCTGATAAGAATATGAGGATTTTTACCTTGTATAAAATCCATGATGACTTAATGCACAGGTGTGTGTGGTACATAAACTAATCATCAAATTGTCATAAGGAAAATATAGGGAAAAATATTATAGAATACATTTTTCCAAATTAGTGGCAATTATTCAGCAGTGTATTTGATTTCTTAGCCAATAAAATGCAAGAGATAAGAAAAATAAAGAAAACAAACTGGTATTGCTCTTGACGTTTCTGTCCTGCTCACTTCTGAGATGGCTACGCCCCTGCCTGAAGAGACACGATCTCTTTATATGATGAACAGATTTAATTTAGGCTTTTATTCAGATAACCCTTTAATAGTTCTTACCTTTAAGTGTAAAGAGCGTTTTTTTTTTTTCTTCAGTTGTCGCAGTGCATTCTGGGATTGCCTTATTTGTAAAGGATACATGCGATACTGCTTTCGTATGTGGCTGAAATGAGGTATGTTATAGCTGAGCCAGCAGCCATATCACCCTGTAGCCCAAGACTGGTTGCCCACTGAAGCTAAGCAGGGCTGAGTCTGGTTAGTACCTGGATGGGAGACCTTCTGAGAAAGTCAGGTTGCTGCTGGAAGAGGTGTTAGTGAGGCCAGCAGGGGGTGCTCACCCTGTGGTCTGTGTGGGTCCTAATGCCCCAGTATAGTAATGGGGACACAATACTGTCAAAGAGCACCGTCCTTCGGATGAGACGTTAAACCGAGGTCCTGACTCTCTGTGGTCATTAAAAATCCCCGACATCCTGGCCAAATTTGCCCAGTGGCCTCTGTCCATCATGGCCTCCTAATCATCCCCATCTATACCAATTGGCTTCATCACTGTCTCCTCTCCACCAGTAAGCTGGTGTGTGGTGAGCGTTCTGGCACACTATGGCTGCCGTCGCAACATCCAGGTGGATGCCGCACACTGGTGGTGGTTGAGGAGATTCCCCTCTCTATGTAAAGCGCTTTGAGTGCAGAGAAGCGCTATATAAATTTAATGAATTTATTATTATTTATTATTATTTTGTTAGAAGGAAGCATAATTTTGCTCCCTATGCTTCAGGATAAAAGTGTACTTATGATGTGTCTAGTCTAGATGGTCGCTAGGTATGCAGCTCACTAGGGTTTGGAGCAGTGCTGGACTCTAATTCAACATGAACCTTGCCAGCTGCCTGTGTTTAGCAGGGCAGTTATTTTCCGTCGGCAGTTGTTTAAACCATGTGAATATATATGTTGTGTCCTGCTGTGCCCGGCTTCAATTAGCATGCGCCCTCTTAGCATAGTGCTTTCATTTCAGACCAGCCTGCTGTTTAATGGGCCGACTACCTTTCCTATCCTACATTCTTTTCAAATAGCTTCCTTTTTCCCTGAAGAGCTGAACCACTTCACACAGAACTCATTCACCAGGTTTTTACACCTGAGACTCTTGCAGCGGTTGTTCTGGCAGCATCTCGGTCCAATGTGCTAATACGATATATAAACATGAATGTTTCCTACATCCTGATATATATTCAAAACCTCCCCGACTTAAAGACTTGAGCACTTTGAGAACAATATGAACATTTGTTTATAACAGTGTCTGTGTAGATTCACTCTACATTGAACAAAAAATAGCTTGAGGTGTAAAGTGAAAATTCCCTTTCTTAAATGGGCCTTGTCCTGAAACCTAGCCTAGCGAGAAACCTAATCCTAGCCTAGCGAATAGATTGCCCAACACTTATTGAACCTCATGTTTATACAAACCTATATGGCTGACTTTTTCTGTGTAAATCAAGAAATATTAGTCAAAAAACAAAACAAAAACAAATTAATCTTTTTTATTTTTTATTTTATTTGATATTTTCTCTCTATAATTGTATTGTTTTGTAGTTTTATAAAATAAAATAAAAATGTAATCTGCCATTTAAGATTTTTTTGAATTTCAGTTTATTTAATTTCACTATATCTCTGATTTTAGAAATGCCTAATTTAATTCATTTACTGGTATCATTTAAAAATGTATTTAATTTCTCTGCTCAGTAGGACTTTAAGGACAAAGCCCAGATAAGTGTCTTGAGATGCAACATCTGATCATTATTATTTTCTTATAATTCAACAGCCCTTCTTCAATTATTCCGTACATACTAGATGAAGATAAATCACACAGGTTTGATTTCAGTGAATTAACATACAGTGCTTAATACATTTATTAGACTACCACCCAATGTAAGATTTGTGCCACAGCTGTCCTAAACAAACAGTATTGGTTTTACCAAAACATTTTTTTTGTTTCTGAAATGATAAATCCACCAGTATGTGTAGTTCTTTAGTCACAGTCGGCCAAGTCAAAGTCCGGAGTTGCATCCTATTGAACAAATTAGGGATTTATTGGATTCAAAGATGGATCGCATAAAAGTTTAATCAAAAACATGTCTGCTATCATGACCAAAGGTTTGCATACACATTTAAATTTTTTGGTTATTGAATAATGTTTCAATTTGTTATTTGCCTAATAAATGACAATACAAAATTTAGTTTTAAAAAAGTTAACAGATTCCTGAAATATTTAGTGTTTTCTGTTTATTATGGCAGGTGGTCTAATAAATTTAAGCGCTGTATCTTCTAACTAATGAAGTGAAAGTGCAGAATTGAAAAATAGATTTAGAGGTATAGTGGATGCTAAGTTTATCAGTCCTCACACAAAACTATTGTATGCCTTCAGAAGAAAATATTAAGGTTTAAAGTTTAGATTCTTCTTAGGTTCATTTAAGGTTATTTTGTAACATCCTGTGCAGAGCAGATTTTGCATAGCAGTTGAGGGGCTGGAGGTTTAAACTCTTAAATTTGTTTTTGATGTCTTAAGCTAAGAGCGTAACTTCGGCCAAGCTCAGACAGCTTGATCAAATGTTCCCACTTTGTTTTCTTGATAGATTGCTGTAGTTTCCAAATCCAGAAATTAGCAAGGGAGGGAGCAGACCTTGCAACATCTCTTGCGCTGAAGTAATGAAGTAATATATCATTAGAGCTGTTACTTGATATCTGTGCGAAGGTTTCAGATTGGGAATTCGTGTTGATCAGCCAGCGGCCTCAGTGAACGCGTTAATGTGTCAGTATGATTGTTATTTTCACCGCTCTGTCCTGCTAAAATGACTTCAGTGCTTTAACAGATGGAGTGAAGTTATTCAGTGATGTCACTGGTGTGGTTACCATGGCATATTCGCCTGTTATGTAAAGGATGATCTAACGATGCTGTTGGGGTCCACATGGCTTGTGTTTGCGGTTTGTGTTTATGCCTCATACAACATATTTTTCCAGACCACATTTCATCAGAGGGTTCGGACCGAGCGTGTGTTTATGATGGTGAAGTTTCTGTTTCCCAAATGTGTGTGTCCTGCATCCTGTTATGTCCTCCGTCGCTGTGGAAACACGGCACATGTTTTTAGACTTTGGAGGCGCCATGGCAACTGCAAGCAGTTAGTCACATCTTGATGGTGTATGATTCCTTTACTTAAAAGTGAACCGCTTCTCAGTAGGGGATGCTTTTCACCATCAGTGTGGTACCCAAATAAGTCGTACTCTGGTCACTTGACCATCAAATGCTCTTTACAGTCAAATATGCCAGTTTCTATTGAGTAGATCGTTGCTGTGAAATAATTAAGGGCCTACACATTTTTCTCAAGATCTTTTTGCATGTTTAGTTTGGATAGAGCTCTGATTTGCCTCTGATTTCAGGCATTTGTCAGCGATTTTGTAAAATCTGTCGGTGAGTGAAAATCAGGCCTAAAATCGTGCAGTGTGAACTCAGAATTAGCTGAGAGCTGATAATTTTTATAATCCAGTGGCTGTCATAAGTTTAAGTACTGTACTCTGTTTACTAGTTAGCTGCATTAGCTTGAAACATTTCTAGAGCTGATATTTAACTGTACATTTTTATCTATTCTTTTGTTTGGCTAATTTTCGTCAGCAAAATCCGGGCAATTCAATTGGTATCCATGATATCTGGAATTTCTCCTGCAGGTGAAAGATTTTCCCTTGCAGATTTCACAGTGGGTTCATCATGTTGACCAACAAAATGCTGCTTGGTTTGGAAACATTGTTAGTGTTAAAGTGTAACTTTGTAGATGTTCGAACCGCTTTGTATTGTTACAATGTGTAGTATATGTAAATGAACAATGTTTACTCCCCTTGTGCTACCTGAACAAAAAAATCATATTTGTTTGTCAGCAAAAGACTTTTGACAGCTACAGATTATACTTCCACATTGTTGTATCCCCACACATGGACTGTCAGATCAACAGAGGGTTATTAAAGGGGTTATGAACTGCCTTTTTAAATTTTGTTATTTTTTTGTCTGAGATCAACTTATGACGTTCGCTTGGTTTTTGCATTCAAAAACATCAAAATGAATAAGTAATAGGCTATTTTGTACCCTAGTTTTTTTTAGCCTAGCTGAAAAACGCTCGTTTTTATGGGCGTCTCGCACTGAAGACTGAAGTAAACGGCCACTGCCGTGAGTGGATAACAGTTTTGCATATTATAATGAGTTTCAACTCACCTGTCTGCACTTGGGTGAAATTGTTTTGAAAACGCCCAATGTTGTAAAATGGCAACCCGAATGATTCGCCCATACATGTTCGACCCAGAGTCCATGTGTTGCGCAATTCCTGTCAGATTCAATATAGACTGCACAGCACCGTTCTTTACTCTTAATCGGTCTGCAAATCCAGTCTTGTTTACAAAACAATCCTCAGTGAAATGAAGCGAATATACGGACAATGTTTTACCTCATCAGCTGTAACGTAATTAAAAATAAAGTTTACCCATGTAGTCCTATTGGAATCCAGAGGAAACATTTGCAGCGACTGTCTTCTTCCACAACCCGGCACTGCACAATATTTTGTATTGCTCGATCCGGTTTGTCATCACGAGGTAGGCATCTATGCGTGAATCGGTGAGCGGGGCTAAACCGTCCGTGTTGAAGTATGAGTTGATCTTTTTGGTCTTTTGCAGAGGCTGGTGTCAATAAAAGCTTTTATTGGACTAACAAGGACGTTTTCAGCTCTGAAAATTAGAGGATATTCTTATGATATGATGACCTCTAAGATGTCAAAACCTCAAGGAAAATTTGATTTCTCAGTTCGTCACCTCTTTAACAGTTATTGTCACTGAAAATTATATCGTACTTTGTCTGCTTTTTAAACAGCATTAAGTTAAAAATGGAACACTATTTCAACAGCTTTCTTACCTGTATGTGACAACATTTTACACCATTGTAACTAAAAGTTGACACTATTATAACTAAAGGTTTGCTAAGTATTATTTCCTGCTAAAGCAAGGTGGTATCTAACTCTGGTCAGGCATATTCATAGCAGACTGGTGGGATTGACCTTCAACGGTCATTATTTGCCAAACGGGAAGACAACATACCATTTTTATTTTTCTCTTGTTGTGTAGCAATGATTTAGGAAATGTATCTGGTTTAAATAAGTAGGTTGGTTAAACAAATTCAAGTCTCGTTAAAATCTACAGTGAAATCTGCAGACATGCTTATGAAGGCAGTTTTATGTACAGCGGATGTCTTCTGCTGCTTGTGAACAGACAGTGTAGTGCTTCTGCCTGCCAGGACGTCATCTGCGTCATCTTCTCAGTTCTAGCCCATGTGTTGTGGTGCTTTCATGAACTCACGTTTGATTGCACTGTCTGTGATATTTTATTGTTTTTCTTTTCTTTCTCAATAGCTATTTTAACCAGAATTTGAGTTATTGGAATCAAGACCAACAGCTTTAGACTTGCATTAACCCCTCTTAGTGTTAGACATGCAGGAAAAGCTGCATTTAGGTCACTGACCCTGACAGTAATTAGCTGGTCGCGTTGGGAAATTTCTCTGTGCACGTGGAGCGTAAGCAAAGTTTGGTGGTAGTGGTTTTGGGGTCAGGTGGGGGAGGGGGATTTGCGGGTGAAGTTGCAAATAGGAAGTGTTTGGCTAAATAAAGTCCTACTGAAGCTAAAGCATTTGGAATAAACGGTTGCTCCTTAACCACTGTTTTGTTGTGCTATTTTGTTGATTTTGGAGCAGAGGCTGACATGTACAGTACAGTATCTATTTTACCAAGCTTATTTGTTAGCATGAATGTTTGCCATTCAGAAATAAAATGAGGGGCCTATTTAAATTCAGATTTAAATTTCTAAATTTGGTTTAAAAAAAAAAAAGTATTGCAAGCATCTTTTTGTAATCCTGGTGTGTTTGGGATTGTTATCATTGTGTAAAATACACATTTGAACTCCATACTTGACTGTGTTCATCAGAATTTCCAATATTGGTCCATTTTTAAAGTGCCAGCAACTTCCTAGATCCTTCCAGAACCTGTTTCCCTGCCGTGCTTAATGGCGCCATGATTGCATTTGTCATTAAATCATGACTATGAACACACATGCCACCATCCAGTGCTAGGTTGTTTTGACTTGTTGGACTGCAGAACATTGCTCCAATCTTCCACACTTCAGTCCTTATGTTCTTTGGCAAATGCACTGCATTTTTTTTGCATCAGATACAACTAATAAATGGTTTCTTTACTGGTACACAACCTCTCAGCCCAGCCTCTTGTAGCTGTTGGATAGAGTTCAAAATTAAATGGGTTACTCACAATCTCATCCAGGTCCGTAGAAGCTGTTTGGAGGTGGTCCCACATTCAGTTGATTTTCATCCTCCTGTCAAAACTCCCTGACCAGCCACAGCACTTTACATTCAGCATGGTAGTGGTGTCACTGTTCTTTGTGGACATTGTGGCCATTCATATCTTGCATGTGAGCAATATCTTAAAACGATCGATCAGACTTAGCCATTTCAACAATATAGTTGCAGATATAGTTGCAGGAACAGCTCCTTCCAAAATAACATCTAAAGTTATAGCTAATACTGGCCACATAGTGATTTATTGAATTAAAGACTGAGAATAATGACTGCAAGCTTGGTATGAGTCATTGCATCATGTTAAATCATACAATTGGAACCTGAAACACACACATTAGTTTTATACTCCAAGCACAACTTCACATCATGCATACAAAATAGGAAAAAAAGAAAATGTAATAAGTTTGAATAAAGTGAAAACAAGGGAATTTTCCTTGGTCGGGCATCACTTTTGGCCACTACTGTATAGACCATTTCACAAGATGTAAACAACACTGGTCCAGAAGCACTTCCTGTTTCAGTTTTTTAACACTACATAAAAGCTGGGATAAAATACAACCAACAGAACATTTAAAACTGAATCAAAAAGTTAAACAAACATCTTTAAGATGTTTTCTTTACATGTGAAATAAAGAAAACAGTTACAAACTGAAACAGGAAATGCTTCTGGACCAGTGTTGTTTACATCTTGTGAAATGGTCTATATGTAATGGCATTGCATTCTGAATACATAGACATTAAAATGGGGTTAAGTGACTGCCTGAGTGAAGTTTTTAGAACCCATAAGAATATAAGTTAGACCAGATATTTAGCAGTTGTGTCCATCTAGATTTTATTTTTGATGTCTACTATATTTTATTTTGGCGGTATGTACAAAATGCTAACTTTTTAATTTGAGTAGCTATTTAGTCAATCTGTCTGTCTGTGTTTCTCTCAGGTGGAAGGTGTGGGCAAGTACTTTCGGGAGCAGCTGCTGCAGTCTCGTCACAGGGGGGCGTTTGAACTGGCCTATGTGGGATTTGTTCGGCTTACTGAGATGCTCTGCAGGTGAGAGATCAAACTCTATTAGGTTGTTTGACTGGCCTCAACAATAAAATAATAATGATAAAAACACATATACTGACTTGTCAACTCGCTGTCCTGTAAAATAGCTCCCTTGTCATTACACAAATTCAAGATGTTTTCAACCCAAAGGCCTCAGACAGAACAAGTGTGCATCTTACACTTTTAGAAGAAAAGGTTCTATATAGAACCTTAAAAGGTTCTAAAGCGCTACATATTTGGAACCCCTAAAATGCAATGCATGGGAATGATCACAAAATTCAAGATATGGGGGTTAAAAAATGTAATTAATCAATATCACATGAAGAGTGTGTTTCAGTTTTTATCCTCCAAAAATCAGCATGATTAAAATGCGATATTAAGTTACTACAACAGTTTAATAAACAATATTTTAATTACAACTGCAAAATGTTGCAGAATAATGTAATATATGAATTAATAATAGCCTATTAATAACCTTTGTGCCAAAGGGGTTCTTTCTTGTCATTATCATCAATTTTTTTTCCATAAAAGGTCCTTTGTAGTTGAGTAAAAAACCCTATGCTACATATATAGAACCCTTTTTTCTAAGAATGTGCGATGAGGGAGTCATGGGGACTGCTACACCAGAGCCCCTAATGTTGTGCTTGGCAACAATATTTCATACCTGAATGACCCCAGCCATGCTACCTCTCAGCTGCTGGGTGGAAAACAAGCTTCAAATAATCAGGAAGTTTGAAAACTGTTAACATCTGGAAATGTGAGATTTAATGAGCTTTGGAATGTGGCCTCTGCGCAGAAGTTAAGGAAATTGACTCGCTCGCTTTCACAACAGTGACCTGAATAAGGACATCAGATCAGTTCTGCTGTTGTGTAGTTGTAAATTTAATAAACCTCTGCAGTTCTCTTTTTTTATTTCCATGAAATAGAAACGGTCATAGTGTTGTTATCGTTAATTAGAACAAAAACTATTAAACATACATTAAAATAGCTCAAAAACATTAAATTAAACTTATTTCAGTTAGTTGCAAGGCAATATTTATATTTTTGGTTTAGTTTGTTCCAGTATTACATAGTTCCTGCATGAAACTCTGCATGGTGAAGGCTAATAGGTCTGTAACTTATTGGTAGCAATCATGTTGTTATCTAAATAACACAGCTGATTGATATCTTTTGCAAGCAGCTGCCAATGAGCTTGCTGCTCAAACATTCAAATACAGTACTTGCTATTGTTTGCTGTTTCAGTCTGCAGTGTGCTTTCAGAACCCTTCCCCTTCCCCAGCACCACCTGTATAGATCTGCTACGGGGTTAAATCATTTCTGTTACATGTGTAGCAGCAGCAGTATGTCTTATATGCTCACAGCATGTCTGTGAAGGTATTCGCAGTAGCAAGTCTCGGTACTTGCTCTGAAGTAGAATCAGTGTAGTAGATTTATTCCGCCAAGACCAAATACATTGGCATTGTATTCATTCATTTTATTCATAAATGCATACATGAATGGCAGCTCGTTCTCAACCATCACATAAGAGGATCACAAATGCAAATGAATTGTTTGAATTGCAAGATTATTTACTGGTATTTATGCAGAAATGATCTATCTCTAAATGAGGATTATTAAAAGTTCTAATGATATATAACACCATGTCTAGGGATTTAAACTATAAAGAGAAAATTATAATAATCAACTGGGTTGATGAATGTTGATGAATAATAAACAACCTTAAAGGAGTAGTTCACTTTAAAAAAAAAAAAAAAAAAAAAAAAACTTCTGCTGATAATTTACTCATCCCCATGTCATCCAAGATGTCCACGTCTTTCTTTCCTCAGTCGAAAAGAAATTAAGGTTTTTGATGAAAACATTCCAGGATTTTCTCCATATAATGGACTTCATTGGGATTAAAAACTGTTCAAGGTCCAAATGAGAGTTTCAGTGCAGCTTCAAAGGGCTTTAAATGACACCAGACAATGAATAAGGGTCTTATCTAGGACCCTTCGAGTCATGACTCGAAAAAAGATTTGTTCATTTTGATGAACGAGTTTGAACAGGAGAGTCACGAACGCTCATCACAGAACAGAGCAAGGCGAGCATTTGTGCTCATAAAACTTAAACTTTTTTATTTATTTTTGAAATGACCAATCATTTAAGCTAGATAAGACCCTTATTAATCGTCTGGTGTCATTTAAAGCCCTTTGAAGCTGCACTGAAACTCTCATTTGGACCTTGAACCATTTGGTCCAAACACTCCTTGGTTCCCATTGAAGTCCATTATATGGAGAAAATCCTGGAATGTTTTCATCAAGAACCTTAATTTCTTTTCGACTGAAGAACGAATGACATGGATATCTTGGATGACATGGGGATGAGTAAATTATCAGCAAAAGTTTTTTTTTTTTTTTTTTTTTTTTTTTTTTAAGTGAATTCCTTTAACAGTCCCCCATTTTGACTGTAAAACAGGGTGGTCGGGCCTTCTCTTCTGCAGCACCTAAACTTTGGAACAGTTTGCTTGTAAATGTGAGGTTTGCTCCTCCACTAGCCAGTTTTAAATCGGCTCTTAAATCTTATTTGTTCTCTCTGGCTTTTGATTAGGTGTAGTTTAAGAGTTGTATCTTGAAGTTTTCTAATTGTATTTTATTTAATGTGTTTATATTTTGTACGCTGCATGTTTTCCTTGAATGATTTCTTTTTATATGCTGGACATTTTGTTGTACAGCAAATTGGCACAACTCTGTTGCTTTTAAATATGCTATATAAATTCATTTTGACTTGATAAATATACTCAGTTTGGTTATAAAAGGGAGTGTTCTCTGTTGACATTAACATAAGTGACTCCCTTACATAATCAAGACGTACAACTTAAATTTGAAAGCAATTTGGTTATTGTGTGCTATATATATATTTAGTTAACTAGTTTTTTGCTCTTCACAAGTTAGTCTTTGCTGTTAATTGCTATGTTAAAAGTGTTCTCAATCTCTCCAGGTTATGAGAAATGGTGGAAAGTAGGTGTATTGTGGGCTTTTAAGTGGGCAGAGTAGTTTTTGGGCTGGAGATCAATGAATATAAGAAGCACGAACTAGAATAGAAGTTAAATCCATGTTGTTTACAATTCATTGTTTCTTATTGTTACTTGTTTCAAATGAAACAGGATATGTAATGATAAAAATGGATGAAACGTATTTATAATAACTTATAATTACAATTTTGTAAGGAATTAATGGTAACACTTTACAATAAGGTTCATTAGTTAACATTAGTAAATGCATTAACTAACATGAACTAACAATGAGCAATGCATTAGTTACAGTGTTTATTAATCTTTGTTAATATTAGTTAATATAAATACAGCTGTTCATTGTGTGTTCATGTTAGTTCACAGTGCATTAACTAATGTTAACTAATACAACCTTTGATTGTTAATAATGTATTAGTAAATGTTGGAATTACTATTAACTAAGATTAATAAATGCTGAAGAAGTATTGTTCATTATTAGTACATGTTAACTAATGAACCTTATTGTAAAGTGTTACCGAATTAATTGATTGTGAAGTGGGTATTACCCACTATAATTGAGCCTGAGCCGTTTAGTAAATATGTTTATGCATAGTGATTGAAATGTTGTGCTCAAGTGTGTGATTTGGGGTTATAGTCTGGTTTGTATCTTTTCCCTATTATTTCCTGTCATTTTTCTGGCATCCCTGTAAATAAGGTTCAAAACACCCAGAAATGTGCGTGCAAACATATGATTAGTCCTGAGATGCCAACTTTTCTTGAAATCCCTGAGGAAGCAGTAGTGTGTGTGTTTGTGGTGGATCAGCCTGTATTAACAGTTGTGGCTGTATTGAGTCTCAGAGGTGCTTCTGGAGAAAAAGCATTGCAGTGTGATCACACGCCTCCACCGGCAACCACTATGCCCGTTACGAGGTGTTGATTGTGGGGCGTTCATCGGCTGCCTTTTGAAGGTATCGCCTTGTGTTTGGGGTTGTATATTACTGAGTGAGGTGTGTGTGTGTGCGTGGGCGCTTACTGTGTGGTTTGGATTGTTTGATCTGGCCTGCTCGGTCCAGCGCGTCTGGTATAACGGTACTTTTCATAACGAAAGCCTCACATTTTTCTCCGCTCTCAAAGTGGGCGTTCTGCACACGCTTGGGCAGCTCCTGCTATGTGTTTGTGTGTGTGTATTCATCCGAGGTTTGCAGTGTAATTACAGTGCTTGCTGAGGCAAGCATCTCTATTATTATTGGTCATACTTTGGAATAGAGATTTGAATAAACTCTTAACCTGAAGTATTAAAGTGTGTTGTGTATCTCGTTCTGTGTTGCTACAGACAAGAATGATTCCTCAAATTATTATTATTATTATTTTCAGATTTGATTTCTTAATCACTGCGTGAATAAGAAATTGTCGGAAAAATCATTTTATTGTAGCATTTGCTTTAGTCACTTTGAAAAGTTTGAAGGTAGTACGATTTTTTTTTTAAGATTTTTTTTTTGTCACATGATCTTTCAGAAATCATTTTAATATGCTGATTTGGTGCTTAGGAAACATTTATTATTATTATTATCAATA
This sequence comes from Pimephales promelas, assembly GCF_016745375.1. The sequence continues at coordinate 380,562 of NW_024121655.1, forward strand.
TTATGTTGTGCTGCTTTGTTTTTGTGTAAATTGTGATGCAATTTTTCAGGATTCTTTGAATAGAACGTTCATAAGAATATAATTTATTTGAAATAAAAATGTTTTGTAAGATTTTATATATATTTACTGTCACTTTTGATCAATTGAATGAATCCATGAATAAACGTTTTTTTCTTTTAAACTTTTAAACAGAATAATAATAAGAGTTCTAATAGAACCTAAAAGTGATGCGTCTCATACTGTGTGGTATCTGAAAGCATCATATGGTCCTACACTGGGTCTTGATAACAGCAGACTCCACAAAGAATCAATGTTTATCCTCACAACTTTTCTGCTCTAATGTAACTTGGCTCTAGCTTGACGTTTTCCTCAAATGACTGTTCAAATTCATTTATATTTTATAGTTTCTGCTTTATCACATTTGGATGCGATTTGATTTTCAGATTGCTTTGAAAACCGTCGATAATATCACATCTGAGAATAAGTTAACAAAAATGTCTTAGAGAAACTGGGAACCACATAAACTTGGAGGACCACAGTCATGGGAGCCAATCTCTTGTTCATAATTCCACAACAAGCTATTATGTGGGTTTTTCTGTAATATCTGTGTGTGTCTGTGTGTCAGGAGTGGGAGTACTACACTCCAGCAGCTGCCAGCACATTGGCTGAAGGAGGTTCTTGAAGAAGTAAAATCCAGTGACCCCTCCTCTAAACTGTGTGCTACCCGCCGCAGTGCGGGAGTACCCTTCTATATCCAGGTTAGTACTCTATGTACAGCAATGAAAATGTATATAAAAAAAAAATATATATATTTTTTTTTAATACAAATTTCTATATTTAAAGTCAGCATGAAATGAAACTTTATTCTTGTTATTGACTAAATTGATGTTATTGTTTTTTTTGAACAATTTATCCATGCATACACTAAACAAGTATTTGTTTATAAATAACTTGTATCCTGTACTATGCAAATCATGCTGGGAAGTACAAATCCACCACCCAATTTACAAAGTTATTACTTCAACTTAATTTGTAAAGAATATTCAAATTAACTCAGAATTTTTTGTTTAAATTATACACCATATTAACTTAATGTAATGAACATTTATAATGTCAACTAAACTCAAAAACGTTTTGAGTTGTGATTACAGATCCCATAAATTGCTTTTTAGATTGTATGTTTAGTTTCACCGTCCACTTTATTAGGTGCACCTATTCAACTGCTTGTTAACCCAATCAGCCAATCACATGGCAGAAACTTAATGCATTTAGCCATGTAGACATGGTCAAGACGATCTGCTGAACTTCAGACTGAGTATCAGAATGAGAAAGTAAAGTGATTTAAGTGACTTTAAACGTGCCATGGTTGTAGGTGCCAAATGGGCTGTCTGAGTATTTCAGAAACTGCTGATCTACTAGCCTGGCTAACACCAGATCCAATTCTCATTGAGACTTGGGTCTGGGAAACACATGCTCATTTTCTAGTATTTGAGGCGTGGTTTAGGAATGCCCGGCGTCATTTATTGGGTGCTAAGAATGTCTATCAGATGCGCCTGTACGTAGCTCATAGCAAATCGTTTCAATTAGAAAAACACAAGTATTAAGTACAGTTTAACATAGATGTTGAAGTTGTTATTTGCATTGGGAATTGTTTGCACTTGTACTTCACAAGTTTAAAAAATGTAAATATTTTATTTAATGACTAAAGTGTCAACAACTTTAATCGGGTATGTGTGCACAGCTGAAAGTTATGCTACTAAAGCGGTAGCTGTGTATTGATATTGAAAAACAACACAACTTAGTGGCACTGTGACAACCACAGTAGGTCTACAGGCATAATGACTATATGATATTAATTAATACCACTTACCATTTATAAGTTAAATGGACTTCGTCGACGACGATGCCTTGCAGGTTGGTACTATACAACTCCGTGGCTAACATGTCTTGCCACTTTGTGCTCATCCAGGCCTCGGAACTGCCGAACAGAAGTTGGTATCGAGAATTCTTTATCGCATTTTCTTTCTCGGGACACAGCTGAGCGACAGATATTCCAAGGTTGACCGCCTCCTGTACCTGGTCCTCCATTAGGGCGATTAATGGCGAGACAACAATAACGACTGGGGTCTTGCGAAGTTTAACGCCAAAAGCTGCTCTTTTTTCAAAATAAACTTGCATTCTAAACTACTTAGAACAATATCTTAAGCCCCTTCACACAGAGATTCCAGAAAATACACGGATAATGTGACCCAGCATTTGTCCCAGAATTATTTGATTTCGGTTCATTCACACTGCCAGACTGCCAGTGATTTGCCGGGATCTGTGAGTGCATTCACACACAACCTGTAAAAATCCCGGGAAGACCCATGACGTCAGGATAAGACGTATAACGGACGCGTCGAAAACATGTACACGCGCATACTGTTTCACAAAGCTGGTGAACAATCTCAGCTTCAGTACGGATAGTGAGGAGCTCCTGGTCTCTGCTTCGCTCCAGTTTGCTGGTCTTTGTTTGTCCTTTCTTTGTTGATGACGAACACAAACTTTCTTCTAGAGCAACAAAATCGTTCGATGGCACGAGCGTCATCACTATGACACACCCTTTACGGCATTGGTCCTGGCTTTTGTTCACACAGCGCGCGTTCCGGGACTGATTCCAGCAATGTTATTAGGTCCCCAACCCGGGATCAATCCCAGAATCAATCCCAGGTCGTGTTTGCGTTCACACAGAAGGTGTTCTGGCAATTTCCCGGGATCAACTCGCTGTGTGAAAGGGGCTTAAGACTGCATCAAAAGGTAGCTTCGCATCTGCTGCCATGTTGAATTCATAGAAATAAACAAACTGCTTCAGTGTGTCACATAGATGTCGTCATCGTCTTGCTGCTCCCTCCCCATTCTGTGATTGGTTCCCTACATGAGGCGAAAATCTGGACCATGGTATCCATACTGCCTTTCAGCGTGAATAAAATCGCGCTGCGGGAAGGCAGCATGGGAAACCCAGTCTAGATCTACTAGGGGTGTGGTAAAAAATGGATTCTTAGATGTGACGTGGACGATTCTGAATACCTGAGTATTGTTGCTGACCATGTCCATCCCTTTATGACCATAGTGTCCCCATCCTCTGATGGCTACTTCCAGCAGGATAATGCACGACCAAGTCCCAAAGATCATCTCAAACGGGTTTCTTGAACATGACAATAAGTTCACTATAATCAAATGGCCTCTTCAGTCACCAGATCTCAATCTCAACAAGCACCTTTGGGATGTGGTGGAGCCGGAGATTTGCATCATGTATGTGCAGCCAACAAATCTGCAGCAACTGCGTTATATGATTGGCAATAGGGACAAAAAATTTTGCAGAATGTTTCCAGAACCTTGTTGAATTTATGCCACAAAGAATGAAGGTAGTTTTTAGTATGGTATACAACAAAAGTTGCATGCATTCTGATTTGACTGGTTATACTGAGGTTGCTTTGCAAAACATCAGATCTGTATCTGATTAAGGACCACATATGGAAGTGGCCCAAATTGGATTCGAAAAGATCAGATTCCATATGGTTCACACTGTTTTGAAACAAACAGATCTTGGTCTTGTATGAGAAAACTGTTTGATTTGGGCCACTATTGCCTGCAGTCTAAGCATAGCCTAAATTTACCACTAATGTGTGTAAAGTTCTGATGTATAGCACCCTCAAAACATTTGTTCTTTTACAAATATGCAATGATCTGACAATCTCTGAAGATTTCACAGTTTCATTAGTTTTATCTGAACATCTGTGAATCGGTAATTGAGTCCTCATAGTTTTTTATGATTGAGATCTTCCCCAGTGGACAATCCTCTGAAAGGTCAAAATAGCTGAATACTGAAGTCAAGGAAAAATGGGTTTTGGATCTGAAACACATGACAATGAGAATGTTTTAGGGAAGAATTAGACGAAGAGAGAATGGATAAACTCAACACCTTGGCATAAGCACACATTCCTGCGGAATGTCCCGGAAAAGGTGGTCTTGCGTGATCAGTTCACACCCTTTGGCACAGGGACAAAAGAACTCCAGAGACTGTATTCGGTTACAAACCGTGAGTCATTTTTTCCACTGTCATGCTGTCATTCACTGTCCCAGTCTCATAGGAATGTGCTGTTTAAAATACAACTTAAAGGATAGTCTATCCAAAAATGAAAATTCTGTCATTATTTACTGGCCCACATGTCATTCCAAATCATGTCAAAAGTGTGGGAACTTCCATTGTAAGCGATAAGTATAATACATCTCTGTGTAGGCCCTGCTGTCTTCTGAGCCTAAATCATCCAGCTGTGGACTCCTGAAGATGACCATGACGTCTCTGACGGCATTGGCCATGCCATCTAACGATGGAGCTACTGAAAGCAGCACTGTGCCACAGGTACACACACACACACACAGCTTTAAGGCCCTTTCACACCGGACGCGTAACGAAAAAGCGAAACGAAAAAGCCAATAGTTCGCGTGAGAATAGTTTGCGTCAAAACCATTCACATCAGCCACGACGCGAATTTGCGACGTTCAGAGCTTCAACATTCCAAAACATTCGCGCCGAGGGTGAACACCTGGCTATTGCTCTGTTGCAGGAAAGCAGACCTGATTTTAAGGGAGAAAACATACTATATACTTATTATTATAGCCTACTAGGTGAATAAATATAGATTTTATATTAGATGTCTTTTTTGCAGTGATGTTAACATGATGCTTTACATTGTTATAGGCTTTATAAAAAAAAAAATAAGCACATACGTTCATTAGAAAATAGAGGTCGACCGATATTGGATTTTACCGATAACGATAGCTAGGTTGGGCTGTACTTGCCGATAACCGATTAATCAACCGATAGTTTTTAAAATTGATACTGGATAAAAACAAACATAACACTCCAAGTAAAACAGTGCTGAACTTTATTATAAAAATACAAAAAACTGTATGAACCATGAAAACATGTCAATAAAAGGCATTCTTTCAAACAAACAAAAAATAATAATCTAAATAACAAATTAAACGTTCCAAATGTAACTGTTATTTTTCAAATAATAACTAAATTTGCCATCTGAAAATAATTTAAACAATAAAACATGTCAAATGTGTGTTTCTTTAGCTATAACATGTTGCAAGTCCAATTTGTTAACAATGATTTATTAGCTAGTTTACATGAACTATGTGCATTATGCAATATAAATGTTTACAGGATTAATATTTGAGCAATACAATTTCACCTTGATCATTCATGTTAGTTCATAGAGTTTTAACTATGGTTAAATAAAAATCTTAATTTAAAAATGTAGTATGTTAATTAACAAACAATGAACAGCATTTATTAACCTTAGCTAATGTTAATTAATGTGTTAACCAGCGACTGGCAAGTTCGGGGCTTTATTACCGTCGGTGGTTCGGGGGGCTCTGTCTATTATTGGTCCAACCAAATAAAAACGCCAACGGTCCGTGAAGCATAGCCTTATATATGAGTTGCGTATTTTAGTTCCACTTTCATTTTGTTTGTATATCGCTTATTGCTCAGACGCACATCAGGTTGTGATATTTGTTTCCGTCTCACTCCGTCTCTCATGTTCCCATAGACGTTTAATCGCGCTATTCTTGTCACGGATTCATTGACGCGTCAAATTTACCGGTCGCACACTCTCAAAATGCGACTATTTGGTCGCAGTCTGGAGCCCTGTATTTTATAGAACTTAATGAATATTTAATAAAAATAAATATGTATTAAAGTGATGGTGAAAAAAGAACCGAAATCGAATGCTTCTCTGATTCATTTGTTTTTGTCGACTCGGCTGTATGAACATATCAGTTTGCTATCATACGTCTCTAGCTTATATGCGACGTCGCTGCATAATGAATGCATCAAAGTGACAAGCTGGATATAAACTAATGCAAATAGATGGTAACAATTTGTGACATTAAACATTCGGGTCGGACTTAGGTGTATTTTTGTGTCAGTGTTTTAACCGCTTGAGGTATATTGAGGTACCTACTAATGTGCGTCCTCTCAGCCACTCTCGAAGGCAAACAAACATACTGTTGTGCGGTTCTTTCTCTACTAATGCAGCATTTAGTCAACAAATTCATCAGTTTATAATGATATGATAAAATTTCCTGTGTATAGACGAATCCGGCGAAACTACCGGAAGTAAGCGGGGCGCCATTACTGAGCTGTTGCTGGGTAGCGTTGCGCCATTGCCTCCTATTGTTTTAGTTGCAACTTGCGTCCACTGGAATAAACAGCCCGCGATTTACGACTGTCACTAACGTTACAACCTCATCCCTTGTATAATGTCGAGTGGGTAAACAGTTTCCGTTATAAATTGTTTCAATGGTGGCAGTAAAATTTCAATTTTGAAGAGAAAACACTGTGAATACCCCGGGTCGACTGCCCCTGTCTGGTGCCGTACGGTTTACAGATTTCCTGGGCGAGTACAAGACGTGGACATTCGCGTATAATAACAATTATTTAATGACATAAGTAAAAAAAATATATAATAAATATGTGATATAGTGATCAGCAAAATCTCCTCTCTTGCTATTTTTTCTATTCAATTAACATGCTATGGTCATTAAATGGCTTTCTTGAGCTAAATGTAACGTTATGTGACCTTTTTCTCCTGCTGTTCTATTGACCTCTTTCCATGGTTTAAAAACACTAAATGGTCGATATTATGTATACTTTCTAGCTGTAACGTTACCTTACCCTTGCCTGTTGCAATGTGAAAATGAGATAAATAATGGACACAAATGAAAAACATGAATTTGTTTATTTGATTTCATTTATTTATTTATTTATTGTTGCCAAATGGACAGATCTTTTTTATAGTTTCCTCGTTAGCAAACGTTAGCCTAGCTAGCTTGCCAAGCTATTTTCATAAATAACGTTAATCTGTAAGATCGTTTGTACCTTCATCTGTGACTGGAGGCCACTGCAGTCACAGATCAACCCAACAAGTCATTCTGCCTGGCTGTAGCTGTCATCGAGGGTGAGTTCGCGTTATCACCGAGGTTTGTTTACATACCGGTGCATATGTCTATGCCTGTGTAACAGCTCAGTAATGGCGTCGCCACAAGATGGCAGCCTACACAGAACGCTCGTCGGATTCGTCTATATGCAATCAAACAAACACTTTTAGTAAACGGATTGAAGCTCAAATAGACTGAAAAGCCTTGTAAACACCCGGTTGGGCTCTATACGAATGAATGAGCACAACGTTCCTCCAGTCCTTGTTTCAGATTTTCATTCACAGACGACTCGACACACAAGCAATCAGAAGATCCGCTATTGCTGCGGTCACGTTTGTTTCCTTGTACAGTATATGATTGGCTGAAGCCTTTTCTTTCGCCTCAAAAGTAAAAAAAAAAAATCGACATCGAAGCGAAAAAAATAAAAGTCGTTTTTTTTCGCCGCAGCACATTCGCGTTCAGTGTGGAAGGACTCATTATACAACAGCTGTTAAAAAAATAAAACAATCGCGCAAATTATTTGTGTGTTAAAATCTCATCCAGAAAGGACCTTTACTCTGAGGAAACTATGAATTGGATCAGACATGTTTAATGGGACTTTTTTTTTTATTTGTTTTTATGCACATACAGGTCCATGCTCTGAACATCCTGAGGGCTTTGTATCGAGATACACGTCTGGGGGAGAACATTGTGCCGTTTGTGTCAGAGGGCATGCAAGCTGCTATCCTAGGTTTCACTTCTCCTGTGTGGGCCGTGAGTGTATAATAATAATAATAATAATAATAATCCCTTTTCTCATGTTCTGTCTAGGGATGTCAATTTTCACAAATTCCCATGATCGATCGTCGTTTAAATTTACGATCAATTAATCGATTTATCGTTAGCATTAATGGCAAACAGCATTACAGTATGCAAATGCTGCTCAAAAAGCTATAATTCCTCACCAAATTAATACATTTTGATAATTGATAAATTAAATGAATTATTTAATATATAAATAAAACGACAAATACAATGCAGCGTTGGTGACCGATACGTGCTTGTCAATGAATTCACAACCATTTAATAAAATAGTGTTCTCATGCTATGTAATATGACAGTCCCAAATTAACCATCGTTATTATTAGTCGTGCATTCTGCTTGAGTGGCGCGCGCTGAATGAATAACCGTTGAGCACTTTGTTTTTTTTGTTGTTTTTTTTCTTCGTTTATTTAAAAAAATAAAGTAACACATCCTATTTGATATTAATCAGATATATACTAAATAAACATAATATTACAAAATTATATCTGCACAAAATAACGTGAATGCATAAGTAAACTTAGTTGCGTGCCATTCAGAATGACTCATGTTTTGGTGGACGCGCTCTTCCTGGAACAACGCAACATGGCATCTAAACCCAAACAATTCACGTTTTATTACTATATTGTTCTCTTTATAATCTTGTGTAATATGACCGTATTCCCAGTAGTCATTATTAGTCATGCATTGTGGTTTGAGCTGAGCGCGCTAAAGATCATGTCAATTCTTAACTAAATGCATCCAATATGAGATAAATCAGATATAGATAGGCATACACAAAATAAACTATTACAACTTACATTTGCACAAAACAAAAGGCTGCAAACTTAGTCATGATGAAGGTGTAAAATAGTCCCAAACAACTCCACTGTGTGTCATTCAGTGGGACTCAACACTTCACTACACCGGCACGCTCGCTTGCATGTTTCGCGGTTGAGCAGCACGCATGATTGATAAGTTTTATCGATTAAATGTATTATCGACAATTAATCATCCTGTCTATGTCTCTTCCTTCACTAACAAAAAAGAAGTTCCATGTTTATTTTGGACATTTTTGGTTAGTCATGAACTGCATTATTTTATAATGTTTCCTGGGGTTCACTTATATTGTTAATGTTTTTTACCACAAAAATGCGTGGTCATAATTTAGAAATTAAATGGTCCTGCCCTGATATTAGCCTCTGATTTGAATGCTCTGAAGGGGCGTTTCTGCTGCGAGACTTTTACTACATCCTTGATCGCTTTCTATATATAATTTGATTTCAGGTTAAATAACAGATTATTTGCATCCTGCTAAGAGAAACAATGTGCAGTTACTGACAATAAATGATTTTGAGACAAAAACATCTGACTGTAGGCCTACATGAATCATTACATACCAGAAATCACTGGTCACTGGTGATTTTGGTTAGACATGTACGCGTAATCTTTATATCAAACGATCTGTAACAAAACAATAGTGACACAGTAAAAACTTCTTTACTCACTTAAATGTTTTGCGCCGATCCTGTCCTATCTAATATAGTAGGCACAGCATCGTTTTTAAATTTCAGGGTCTCTGCAAATCCAATGCAGCTACTCTGTTTCTCCACAACCTGGCACTGCGAACATTCTACAGTCTTCAAAGGCATGTTTATCGCTTAGTTGCTTGATCCAATGTTAGCTCAAGTCTGTTATTTACCTACTACTTGTTGTGCTCGAATCACAGGTTTGGGATACTGAACTTCAGGGTTTGTGATGTCACCAACCCGGTAAGAAGTTCATTGTTGTTCCTACCTGCTGTTTGTTTTAGTCCTTAAAAATAGATTTCTGTAAAAGAAAATATCTCCCTTTGCATTGAACTGTGTCGTAACTTTTCAGATGTTGTTTATACTCAATAAACTTTTTATAGTTTATACTAATGTTGCTCAAACAGCAACATTACATATCTAAAGTTAAAAAAAAAAAAAAAATCATAATGAAGGACCCCTTTAATCCAAAGCTACTTTTTAAAGTATCATGTAAATAACATGGTTTATGCATATGGTAAATCAGTACCACAACAAATATATTATAACCTTATCTGTTTCTGTGATGATAACTAACCAAAATGTAGCGTACTCCCTCTGAACCAGTTTAAAAAGTAATTTGTTTTCAGTTGCCATTTGGTTTGATATTTTGTATCTAATGTAATGTAATATAATTAGTTTAACTTTAACCATCCAGATGCACATACATACACATGCATTGCATGCACTAAATATATTTCACTTTTTTATGAGAAGGGGGGCTTATGGTATATAATTTCTTTATAAAGAGAATATTGTGTATGTAGTTATACACTAGGTATATAGAGTCGCATGTCTCTTTTACCTTTCTCACACTCATTTGTTCTCACGTACACTACCCTGTCAGACCATAGAATTTGCTGAGACACTGACAGGTTAATAATTAAAGTGAAGGAGAACACAAGGGACAGGAGCAGTACGTGCAGTCACACACACACACACACACACACAGCTGTGCGGTGGTCCTGGCCGGTTGCCCTGGATTGCTTGCTTTGATCACCTCCACATGGGCGACACGGCTCCTACAGGTCATGGTGGCGACAACTCTAGGTCACATTCCTGTGCTCTCCTCCCTCATACCTGTCTATCTGCCTTTACGTCTCTTTCATACATCTCTCCTCACTTCATTTTCTTATCAGTTCATTCCTTTCGAGTCCTTTTTTTTCTCCTCCCATTTATTCCACATACTCTCAGGATGTCAAAAGATCTGCTTCTGTAACCGTTTTCTCTCTTAATGGCAGAGCTGAAGTCAGCAGGCTTTACTGTGGAGAGTACAGTAAGCTTAATCCTTCCCACAATGCAGCAGTCAGACACAGAGAACACACAGTTTTCTTGTAGTCTGTGAGCAATGTTTCTTAAGCTGACATAAAATTGTGATCAAAGTTATGAGCTGGTAATACTGAGGTTTGAAGTTTGGTGTGTACAGCATTACTTTGTCCACATAAGATTGTGATTTGACGGCCTTTTAGTGTTCTTAGAAATCAAGATGTCATCAGACCCTGCAAATCTGGCTTCTTATGTTAAGTTATAACTCCTATGTCTGCGTGCCATTGGCTTTGTTTTTCTTTTACACCCTTGAGCTCCAAGACCAATTTTTGCACTGTAATCGTCTCGAGGGCCATCATCATGTGTTCTGACTCACTATTCTCTCATGTCAAATACATCTCATGTATTAATCCCCTTAGGTCCATTTAAATGGATAGTTCACTCAAAAATGAAAATTCAATCATCATTTTCTCACCCTCATATTGTTCCAAAACTGTATGCATTTATCTCTTCTGTGAATACAGAAGATAATTAAAGAACTTTGGAAGCCAAACAACATTGAAGCTCATTGACTTCCATTATATGACCATAAAAAAACACTGAGGCATTTTTCAGAATAATTTTAATATATGTGCCAAAGAAAAGAAAAAAAAAAGTTAGATTTGGAACAACATAAAGGTGTGTAAATGACTTCAGAATGTCATATTCTTGGGGAAATTAACCTTTTTTTTAAATGTTTAAAACCAAATATTCTTTTTTTTATCAAGCTATTTCCTAAACAGTGATAACATGACTGCACCTTAAAAACTATACTTCACAGTAAATGATGAGAGTTTGCATTTTTTGGTATCAGTTTAAACCTCTTATTTAAGAAACTACTTCACAAGTAAAATATGAAACAATAAGGAATAAAGTCTGTCCAGTATTAATCTTTTTTTTTTTTTTTGCTTAAAAAAAGATGATCAAAGACATTAGACTATATAATTGTTTAAGACTAATAACTCATTGCATAGACCTTAGAAAACTGGCTGTAGATATCAATCAGCACCACATAATTAAGATTTTAAGCACCAATTTGTCAAAGGTCAAATGATAAATCTACATGGAAGGAAGGTTTGCTCTGACATGAGTTTCTCCATCCTGTCCTCTTTCTAGGTGAGGAACTCCTCGACTCTCCTGTTTAGCACTCTGATTACAAGGATATTCGGGGTGAAGAAGGGAAAAGATGAGCACTCCAAAAAGAACAGGTGGGACTTCAGTTGTTTTATGTACCATTCACAACTACACTTAGATAATTAGAACATTCTAAAACTTTTTAGCAACCAGTTCAGGTTCACTAAACCTGGTCTGTGTTTCAGTAAACATAATAAAATAATGTCTATGATTCATAATGTATGCTTGTGAATGAAAGTACAGTCATTTTTTTTTTTTAATTTAAAATTATTATTAATCAAAATGAGGAGTAATATTATACATTATTAATGTGAGATGTTCTTATTTTTGGCAGACCTTTCCACTGAACAATTAGTTGCACAAACTCTGATGGTCATAGTTCCCTCTCTGCACCAAAACATGTGTGTAGAACTTAATATAGGGAACACTAATCATCCTAATGGTGAAAACAAAAGACACATTTTCATTTGAATTGAAAATAATGAATTTTGAATAATACAAATTTACATTCTTTATTCTTTATTTATTCTTTATTTATTTACAGGGTCAATGCATAAGCAAGTGTAAACATGCCAGAATTAGCCCAAGAGGCTATTTTTCATCCGTAGACCCTGGACAGAATGTTACACAGTCACCCTAAAAACAGAGACAGAGCATCACACATACTGTATACAAACACACACACAAAAAAAAAAAAAAAAAAGAAGTGCTCATAAGTAGGGTTGGGTATCGTTTGAATTTGAACGATTCTGATTCCGATTCCTTGTTTCGATTCCGGTTCCTAACGATTCTCGATTCCGATTCTTTTAAGAGGCAGGGTCAAAAAAGTTTAGCTAACCTTGCTAACCAACGGCCTTTCTGAAGGAAATACTCCTTCTGTAAAAACACTCCTTTTGTCACAAATTTTGCATTTTGCCGAGATTTCGTTATTTTTAGATAAGTGAAGCCACACTTTGGATCGCCGACGTAAGGTACTCATGTTCGACTTGCGTGGTTATGCCAACACTTCCAGTAGACACTTCTTCATTGGTGTTCAGCGGTTTCTTCTTCCGCTCGGCGGACTGTGAATATCGAAACTAGGAATCGAAATTTTTACTTTTGAACGATTCCGGGAAAAACGAAAAGTTAGTCTCGGTTCCAATCGATACTCGATTCTCGATACCCAACCCTACTCATAAGTCACCATACTTTGACTAAACAAATGATTCAAGTTCAATGGATTATGGTTGATCAGTGATCAAACTGAACATGCTCAGAAGACTGTTAGTTTGACCTTCTTTACCAAAATTGACATCGCCAAAGTCAGTTGTCAATTGTCAAGTTCTTGCTGTTTAATATTTAAGTTGCTCATACTAAATGGCCTAAAAGTTAACTTTTTTTTGTATTGACAACTTTGTCCACATGAAATAGTTCAGTTAACCTTCAAAATAGTGTCTGACAAAATATACGATGTATTTTTTACAGTGTACAGGCTTTTTTTTTACAGTCTGTCCTGTCATCTGTGACTTAATACCTTCACTGTCCCTGCAAAAAAAAGCTTCAGTTTGTGCTCTGCAACCCATTGTACTCATGTAATTTGACTTATTTTCAAATGAGAAACAATGTGAAGTCAGGACTTCATTTTATCCTTCCAAAGTGGCTGTAGCATTGCAGAAAGAAGCCAGGTTGTTGTAGAGGAAAGGTTGAAAAGAGAGACATCAACCAAAAATTCGTTTCAGATGAAAAAGCCGGTTATTACATTGTAATCAAATATTGTTTTAAGACTTGATGCAAGGCGACCATTGGACAGAGGTGAAAGTAACGAATTACAACTACTCAGATTACTGTAATTAAGTAGTTTTTTTGTGTACTTGTACTTTTATGAGTACATTTTTAAGTCTGTAATTTTCCTTGTACTTGAGTACAAATTAAGTTAAGTAATGTACTTCACTACTTTAAAAATCCCATTAATTACAAAGTACTTGTAAAATTTGAATTTAACAATTATTCAAATCTTTGACCAGCATTTTGGTATCCAACGGAAATAACTGATCGTGGGCGGGCCAATAAAAACCCTTGTATTTGGACTGGGAAAATATCCCGGTTTCTGGAGAGCTATTCGTCCTCACACGTCCTTCAGTGTGTATTTTAATGTTATCAAAGAACTTTGCCGTTCGAGACGCTGAATTCATTGAAAATTCCGAAGAAATACCAGATGACGAGTGCCCATGACCCCACATGGAGGAGTTGTTCTTATACAAAGGAAGGAAAGGAGACAGCGTCCGTTTTATAGAAACTTTGTTTCTGCAGTGATTTTGGCTTACAAGACTTCAGCCTCTAATCTCAGAAAATACATTATGGTAAATTTATGTGATAGTTCGGTTGTTTTCGTTTTTAAAGTTGGGTAGACCTCACGATAATTTGACTAAAAACATCACTTGAAACATGAGCTTCAGCTTTACTCAGGTGACAAGCACATATACTGTAATAAAGATTTAGCATTGTAAACTTAGATTAAAAAGTTAGATTCTATGTCATTGTTAACACATTGTTTTATTAATATTGAATCCGTGTTTTAAGCTTAGAATGAAGAGTTTAATAATGACTCTTTCATAAAAACAGTATCTTGCCGGCCACGACCCACTGGCATAACAGTGTAACTGCACTAATTGACAGTCTGTCTAGATTGTGCATTTGTGTCAGTGCTAAATGCTGATAACATTTGAAACTTTTGAAATATTAGTAGGGTACTTTTTGAATAAGAAAGAAAAAAGAAGTTTATAAATAAAATAACCCAATAAGCTTATTTATTTTGCATTATAATTTATTAATAATAATAATCATATTAGACCATTTTTATAATTTGGTTTCCATAAAAGTAAATAAATATCACAGGCTAAAAAGTAATTAGTACTTGAGTAGTTTTTGAGAGGGGTACTTTGTACTTTTACTTAAGTACATTTTTAACACCAGTACTTTCGCTTGTAATCGAGTATTATTTTAGCAACTACTTGTACTTGTACTTGAGTACAAATTTTCAGTACTCTTTCCACCTCTGCCATTGGAATACATTTATTTCAATTTAATGCTTGTCACAGCATTCACTTGGCGTGAATAAATCTCGTTGATGAGCAACAGTTCTGAGTGACCCTGCTCTGTCAGGGGTTGTTCACTAGGGGTCACTGAAGCTCTACGCTTTTTCACCTTCAAATATTTCAGTCCACCCATTAATCTTTTCCGTATGTTGGCCTACGGTGCATGGACATCTTCCAGGCCCTTAAATGTTCTGGATGTTCCTCCTAACTCGTTTTTGGCCTTTGTTTGTTTGTGTTCTATCCTCATCCCACGTATGTCCACCCTTGCAAAGACTTACTCTTTTGCTCACAGTTTCAACTCTTCCCGTTTGCTGATAACCTCAAACTCTGGACAGGCATTTTAGTTGACGCACAGGGGTTAACGCACTTCAACGCGTGTTTATCTTTTCCTTGGTAGAGGGAATGCTAACAACATCTTGCCTCAACACGCACAATCGTTGACACACTTCTGCCACTCATTCACACCCTCTAGATTGCTGCTGGGTTGTCCGTGACCCCTGACCCCTGGCCAGAACAGAACGGGGCGGGTGGGCCGTGATGGGACCTCCTGCTGCAGAGACTGCTCTGCGTTAGCTCCCTAATCTCATCCAAACCAGTGGAGCGTGAGCTGTTGCAAGAATGTCCTGATGCATTCTGGGGTTGAACGCAGAGAGGTCACGGATGGAGTGAGGAATGACTAAACAAGAGTGGCGCTGACCTTGTTGAAGAACAATAATGGCTCACTCATGAGATCATGGTTTGTTATGATTAATCGGCGTGCTGATTGGACTTAATTGGAAAATCGAGCAGGCCATAATAACACAACCCGGTCTGTTTTTGAATACCTCACACTTCAAAGAGCCCATGTGCTCCCAGGTCAGCTGACCATGGCATTTCACTCCAAGATTACCAACGGATTTTCTAAAGAGACGCTGAATCTTAAGAGGTCACTGAAACTATTCAGAGCTTTGTCATAATCGTACTGAAATAACGCTGATTCTTCGATCTGGCTCCTGCGCTCCGAACACCCATAGTCAGGATCGTTTACTTTCAGGACAACAGCTCAATTCGTTTGTCTTTAGATTTATGTGTTTATGGCAGACATGTTGATCCTGCGAGTCACTCAACTGTTGCTTAATGCTATTTTGTTTATTGCCTCTTCCTGTGTGCAAGTGTTTTTTGTGAGTCTAGGGATTTGTGTGCTGACAAACACTTATTAAACATTTTGACAGGCTGTTCTCTGTTATGACTTTTCAGGGACTTTTTGATTTACAATCTGTGTGTGTGTGTGTACTTTATAGGCTGGGTTCACAACATACTATCATACTAATGATATTTCTGCAGTGTAGAATATGTATACTGGGCACAGTATGCAAATTATCTTTGTGTATTACTAAGGTGTGTCCTATCTCACATATTTCTGTACTATTTTGTAGTATTAGTAGTGTATTTAAAATGTGGCTTCTTTAAAGAAAAATGGCTAAAAGTCAAGTGTTCTATTTAAAAGGAAATACTTTTCTAAATTTAAAATACTAGATGGCAGAGAGCATTGTTAAGTGTAAGTGAGCAGTGTAGGCTACTTGCCCTAACATTCAAAAGTTTGGGCAAAGAAAAAATAAATAAATATATATATATATATATATATATATATATATATATATATATATATATATATATATATATATATATATATATATAAATAAATATATGTATATATATATATATATATATATATATATATATATATATACACACACACACACACACACACACACACACACGACAAGCATTTGAACAGTATGATTTGGAACACAACTGCTTTATACATCAGAATACAATGTGCACATCTTACAGTGCAATGCCTTCGACTTGACTTCATGTAATTTCAGACGTGCATTTTTAACATCTGCATTGACTCACCTTTGGCATTTGTATCAAATAATAACTGTACGGAAACATGGATAATGTTTGTAACGCATCATGAGGTCATGCTATAATGTTCTCACTGCTGTTTGAGATGTTTACCATTGCATGCACTGTTCAGGTTCATTTAAAAAAAATAGTAGGCAGTGTACTGCACAGAAAGTAAAAATTCCATTTTGAAAATAGACATAGGGAGGTAAAACATTATTGTGACTTTTTAAACTTAACCATGTACAATTAAACTTATACATGGAATCAGACTCTTAAATACCCAAATAATAAATCACAAATAGTTGTACAGTTTTTAATTTATTCATTCAGAATTTTAGTAGCATGGATTAATATAAGTGGTGTTTGGGTATTTTTCTTGGATTGATGTGCTGTTTAAACATATGTTTTATATTAGCTTTTATGTTTAGCGAAACTTTAAAAAAAATCTTTAATTGTTCCACTTCTTATCATTATAACAATGATTTTGGTCAAAACAAAGCACACAGAGTAATGTTTCCTTTGGTCTATTTGTACTAGATTAAAGGAGTCAAATCACACTTTTAAAATGGATTGATAAATATCTTGGTTAAACATTGAAATTAAACAAAATGAAAGTCTTCACATCATTATTTAAAAAAAATAATAATAACTAGAAAAAAAAGTTTGATGACACAAACTTTAAGTTGGCTTGAGAAAGCCAGACCAGAGCGTTTGAATAATCTTGAAGTTTGAATGAAGTTTTAAAGATGGAATTAGAAAGAAAGAAAGAAAGAAAGAAAGAAAGAAAGAAAGATGGATAGATTAGTTAGAAAGATAGATTAGTAAGAAAGAAAGATAGATAGATAGATAGATGTTTTTGACAAGAAGCTAACATGATTAGCATGTAGCTAGCTTGATGCTAATATGATTAGCATGTAGTTAAGATGATTAACATGTTGTTAGCGTGATTAGCATGTTGTTAGAATCATAATAGCATGATTAGCACGTTGCTAGCATGTTTTTAACAAGAAGCTAGCATGACTAGCATGTAGCTAGCTTAATGCTAGCATGATTAGCATGTTACTAGCATCATGCTAAAATGTTTTAGCAAGAAGCTAACATGATTAGCATGTAGCTAACATCATAATAGCATGATTAGCATGTTGCTAGCATCATGCTAACATGTTTTTAACAAGAAGCTAGCATGACTAGCATGTAGCTAGCATCATACTAGCATGATTAGCATGTTGCTAGCATCATGCTAGCATGTTTTAGCAAGAAGCTAGCATGACTAGCATGTAGCTAGCATCATAATAGCATGATTAGCATGTTGCTAGCATCATGCTAACATGTTTTTAGCAAGAAGCTAGCATGACTAGCATGTAGCTAGCATCATGCTAGCATGATTAACATGTTGCTAGCATCATGCTAGCATGTTTTAGCAAGAAGCTAGCATGATTAGCATGTTACTAGCATCATGCTAGCATGATTAGCATGTAGCTAGCATCATGCTAGCATGTTTTTAGCAAGAAGCTAGCATGATTAGCATGTAGCTAGCATCATGTTAGCATGATTAGCATGTTGCTAGCATCATGCTAGCATGTTTTTAGCAAGAAGCTAGCATGATTAGCATGTAGCTAGCATCATGCTAGCATGATTAGCATGTAGCTAGCATCAAAATAACATGATTAGCATGTAGCTAGCATCATGCTAGCATGTTTTTAGCAAGAAGCTAGCATGATTAGCATGTAGCTAGCATCATGCTAGCATGATTAGCATGTTGCTAGCATCATGCTAGCATGTTTTTAGCAAGAAGCTAGCATGATTAGCATGTAGCTAGCATCATGCTAGCATGATTAGCATGTTGCTAGCATCATGCTAGCATGTTTTTAGCAAGAAGCTAGCATGATTAGCATGTAGCTAGCATCATGAAAGATGTTAGAAAGATGGATAGATTTGTTAGAAAGAAAGATGGATAGATTAGTTAAGTAGAAAGAAAGACTGATAGATTAGTTAGGTAGAAAGAAAGATGGATAGATTAGTTAGGTAGAAAGAAAGATGGATATACTAGTTAGAAAGAAAGATGGATAGATTTGTTAGAAAGAAAGACTGATAGATTAGTTAGGTAGAAAGAAAGATGGATAGATTAGTTAGGTAGAAAGAAAGATGGATAGACTAGTTAGAAAGAAAGATGGATAGATTTGTTAGAAAGAAAGATGGATAGATTAGTTAGAAAGAAAGAAAGATGGATAGATTAGTTAGGTAGAAAGAAAGATGGATAGATTTGTTAGAAAGAAAGATGGATAGATTTGTTAGAAAGAAAGAAAGATGGATAGATTTGTTAGAAAGAAAGAAAGATGGATAGATTTGATAGAAAGAAAGATGGATAGATTAGTTAGAAAGAAAGATGGATAGATTTGTTAGAAAGAAAGAAAGATGGATAGATTTGTTAGAAAGAAAGAAAGATGGATAGATTTGTTAGAAAGAAAGATGGATAGATTTGATAGAAAGAAAGATGGATAGATTTGATAGAAAGAAAGATGGATAGATTTGTTAGAAAGAAAGATGGATAGATTAGTTAGAAAGAAAGATGGATAGATTAGTTAGAAAGAAAGATGGATAGATTAGTTAGAAAGAAAGATGGATAGATTAGTTAGAAAGAAAGATGGATAGATTAGTTAGAAAGAAAGATGGATAGATTAGTTAGGTAGAAAGATGGATAGATTAGGTAGAAAGAAAGATGGATAGATTTGTTAGAAAGAAAGAAAGATGGATAGATTTGTTAGAAAGAAAGATGGATAGATTTGATAGAAAGAAAGATGGATAGATTTGTTAGAAAGAAAGA
Source organism: Pimephales promelas (assembly GCF_016745375.1). The sequence goes on from NW_024121655.1 coordinate 400,133, forward strand.
TGGATAGATTTGTTAGAAAGAAAGATGGATAGATTAGTTAGAAAGAAAGATGGATAGATTAGTTAGAAAGAAAGATGGATAGATTAGTTAGAAAGAAAGATGGATAGATTAGTTAGGTAGAAAGATGGATAGATTAGGTAGAAAGAAAGATGGATAGATTTGTTAGAAAGAAAGATGGGTAGATTAGTTAGAAAGAAAGATGGATAGATTTGTTAGAAAGAAAGATGGATAGATGTGTTAGGTAGAAAGAAAGATGGATAGATTTGTTAGAAAGAAAGATGGATAGATTTGTTAGAAAGAAAGATGGATAGATTTGTTAGAAAGAAAGATGGATAGATTAGTTAGAAAGAAAGATGGATAGATTTGTTAGAAAGAAAGATGGATAGATTTGTTAGGTAGAAAGAAAGATGGATAGATTTGTTAGGTAGAAAGAAAGATGGATAGATTAGTTAGAAAGAAAGATGGATAGATTTGTTAGAAAGAAAGATGGATAGATTAGTTAGAAAGAAAGATGGATAGATTTGTTAGAAAGAAAGATGGATAGATTAGTTGGGTAGAAAGAAAGATGGATAGATTTGCTAGAAAGAAAGATGGATAGATTTGTTAGAAAGAAAGATGGATAGATTATTTAGAAAGAAAGAAAGATGGATAGATTTGTTAGAAAGAAAGAAAGATGGATAGATTTGTTAGAAAGAAAGAAAGATGGATAGATTAGTTAGAAAGAAAGAAAGAAAGATTAGGTAGATAGATAGATAGATAGATAGATAGATAGATAGATAGATAGATAGATAGATAGATAGATAGATAGATAGATAGATAGATAGATAGATAGATAGATAGATCATTAGTACATATAGAATGGTAGTTTAATTGAGTCTAGGGCTTCAGGGAATTTAGATTTGAGTTTTTGTTGTACGCTATTGGGCCACCGTAGTCTTGGCTCAATTTGACCATGCTGCAATGAAAGTCAATGGGATTTTTATGATTTTTAATATTAATTTTTAAGAAATCTGAAAGTCGAATCAGTCTAAAAAGATATAGCACACTAAGTCAGAACAGTCTGAAGGTCTGACCCGAGTTTGGAGTTTGTAGAGTTAAAGCTCTAGGAGGAGTAGCAGTCAGAAAATTTTGAGTAAGAAGAATAATAATAACTAGAAAAATTGCATTTCCTGCGGAATATGCGTGTGAATGCTTCAAAAGCTGAACTGAAATGCTTAAAAAAAAAAATATTGCAGTTCAAACAACAGCAAAACAGAGCAAAAAAGAAAAAAAGCTTAATTCAAATGCATTTAATAAGCTGAAATGCAAAACAAGATCCAAAAAATTGTAGAAAACTACAAGTTTACTTAGAGAGGTAAAGAGAGGTAGAGATGTAGACACAGAGGTAAAGAAATATAGGGGTAGAGAAAGAGACAGAGGTAGAGAAGTAAAGGAGTACAAAAAGAAAGGTAGAGAAAGACAGGGGGTAGGTAGATAGATAGATAGATAGATAGATAGATAGATAGATAGATAGATAGATAGATAGACAGACTGTAGATAGATAGATAGATAGATAGATAGATAGATAGATAGATAGATAGATAGATAGATAGATAGATAGATAGATAGATAGATAGATAGATAGATAGATAGATAGATAGATAGATAGATAGATTATTAGAAAGAAAGAAAGGATTAGTTAGAAAGAAAGAAAGAAAGAAAGAAAGAAAGAAAGAAAGAAAGAAAGAAAGAAAGAAAGAAAGAAAGAAAGAAAGAAAGAAAGAAAGAAAGAAAAGAATTAGTTAGAAAGAAAGATGGATTTAAAAGAAAGAAAGAAAGAAAGAAAGAAAGGATTAGTGAGAGAGAAAGAAAGAAAGGATTAGTTAGTTAGAAAGAAAGAAAGAAAGAAAGAAATATGGATTAGAAAGAAAGAAAGAATTAGTTAGAAAGAAAGATGGATTTGAAAGAAAGAAAGAAAGAAAGAAAGAAAGAAAGAAAGAAAGAAAGAAAGAAAGAAAGAAAGAAAGAAAGAAAGAAAGAAAGAAAGAATTAGTGAGAAAGAAAGGATTAGTTAGTTAGAAAGAAAGATGGATTTGATAGATAGATAGATAGATAGATAGATAGATAGATGGATGGATTATTAGAAAGAAAGAAAGAAAGAAAGATGGATTAGGTAGAAAGAAAGAAAGAAAGAAAGAAAGAAAGAAAGAAAGAAAGAAAGAAAGAAAGAAAGATGGATTAGGTAGAAAGAAAGAAAGAAAGAAAGAAAGATGAATTAGGTAGAAAGAAAGAAAGAAAGAAAGAAAGAAAGAAAGAAAGAAAGAAAGAAAGAAAGAAAGAAAGAAAGAAAGAAAGAAAGAAAGAAAGAAGGATTAGGTAGAAAGGAAGAAAGAAAGATGGATTAGGTAGAAAGATAGATAGATAGATAGATAGATAGATAGATAGATAGATAGATTATTCAAAATAAAGAAAAAGAAAGAAAGAAAGAAAGATAAAAAGAAAAAAAGAAAGAAAGATTAGTTAGAAAGAAATATGGATTTGAAAGAAAGAAAGAAAGGATTAGTAAGAAAGAAATATGAATTTGAAAGAAAGAAAGAAAGAACGAAAGAAAGATAGATAGATAGATTATTAGAAATAAAGAAAAAAGAAAGAAAGAAAGAAAAATAGATGATAGATAGATGAAAGAAAGAAAGAAAGCAATGATTAGTAAGAAAGAAATATGAATTTGAAAGAAAGAAAGAAAGAAAGAATTAGTTAGAAAGAAAGATGGATTTGAAAGGATGAAAAAAGAAAGAAAGGATTAGTTAGAAATAAAGAAAGGATTAGTTAGAAAGAAAGAAGGAAAGATATATTGGTTAGAAAGAAAGACAGATAGTATAGTTAGAAAGAAAAGATTATTTAGAAAGAAAGATAGTATAGTTAGAAAGAAAGATAGATTATCTAGAAAGAAAGAAAGATAGATTAGTTAGAAATATAGATGGATTAGATAGATAGATAGATAGATAGATAGATAGATAGATACACAGATAGATACATACATAGTCTATACATAGATAGATCATTATAGATCATTTGGACACAGAAAGTCAAATAGTTAAGACAGGCAGATGGATAGAAGAGGATAAAAGGAAGAGTAGAAAGGAGAAGAGATTATGAAAGGAGGGTAGAATAGGAGGACAGGAGGAGTAGAGGATTGGAGGAGGAGAAGAGGAGGGAAGAGAGAGGGAGAACAGGAGAAGTAGAGGCATAAATGCAACAAAAACTTGTAGTATCCTTCAGAAAAGAGCTGAGTGACTGTCCACCAATCAGAAAACAGGACCAATTATGTGTGTCTCCCTTTGATCTTTGCTAATCAGCATCACCTGTGCAATCAGCTTTCCTATTTAGACAGAGGCCAAAATTGCTGATACTTGGCCTCGAACAAACCTCAATAGAGACAAAACTATAGGTTGTATTGGCGAAATGACCTGACCGTGAGCGAGACAAGGCCTTTGTGAACGATGTGATGTATTTTTTTTGTGGATAGAGTTAAAAAAAGGGACCACTTTGGCAAGTTAAAAAACTGGTTTGTATTGCTCTGATCACAAAAGTTTGACCTGAATTTATAATTGCTGTCAATGGAGGAATGTCTGTCACTCTTGTCCTTTGGAAGGACACAGTGAAAAAACTATAAGTCCCAGGGATTTACTAAACACATGAGAGGAACCACAACAAAAATACCTACGTTTCAAGTATAATTTTATGCCCAAAGAGTGAAAATTGTGGCCAGGCCAGCGATTTAAAAATTATTTTTTAGCATTAGGTTTCAAGCTGGCTCACTCTAGCACGTGCTCTAGCTCTGAACAGTCTCTCTCATTCACTCCCATTATAATTTCAGAAACGGGTTGAAAAACATCATGAGACTAAAGTAGAGATTGTGAAAAAAGTATAATAGATATCAAAAAGTTGAATACAACTTTAATAGCTTACAAATTTCTCAACATTTTAAAGTTTAAATGACAGAAATAGCTGAAAGTATGCAGAAGTTGTAGGCTTTGAAAGCAGAAGGAGCATAAAACAGAATTTGAAGAATTCTCCATTGACTTCCATGTTAAAAAATATGCACAAAAAGTTTAATAATTTAAAAATTATAAAGGTTATAAAAAAGAAAAGTAATAGCACACATGTCCTTGAAAAGCTGCACATTTTGATACTTGAATGGTTTTTGTAGCACAAAGTAGAGAGGAGAAGAAAGCGACCGAAAAACGTACGGAAGAATACGGAATAATAATAAGAAAGATTTGGATTTCAAGAGTGTGAATGCTTGAAGCATTCACACTAACTAGAAAAATTGCATTTCCTGCGGAATATGCGTGTGAATGCTTCAAAAGCTTAACTTAAATGCTTAAAAAAAATATTGCAGTTCAAACAACAGCAAAACAGAGCAAAAAAGGAAAAAAATGCTTAATTCAAATGCATTTAATAAGCTGAAATGCAAAACAAGATCCAAAAAATTGTAGAAAACTACAAGTTTACTTAGAGAGGTATAGAGGTAGAGATGTAGACACAGAGGTAAAGAAATATAGGGGTAGAGAAAGAGACAGAGGTAGAGAAATATAGGGGTAGAGAAAGAGACAGAGGTAGAGAAGTAAAGGAGTACAAAAAAGAAAGGTAGATAAAGACAGGGGGTAGGTAGATAGATAGATAGATAGATAGATAGATAGATAGATAGATAGATAGATAGATAGATAGATAGATAGATAGATAGATAGATAGATAGATAGATAGATAGATACATAGATACATAGATACATAGATACATAGATTATTACAAAGAAAGAAAGAAAGAAAGAAAGAAAGGATTAGTTAGAAAGAAAGAAAGAAAGAAAGAAAGAAAGAAAGAAAGAAAGAAAGAAAGAAAATAATTAGTTAGAAAGAAAGATGGATTTGAAAGAAAGAAAGAAAGGATTAGTGAGAAAGAAAGAAAGGATTAGTGAGAGAGAAAGAAAGAAAGGATTAGTTAGTTAGAAAGAAAGAAAGAAAGAAAGAAAGAAAGATAGATTAGAAAGAAAGAAAGAATTAGTTAGAAAGAAAGATGGATTTGAAAGTAAGAAAGAAAGAAAGAATTAGTGAGAAAGAAAGGATTAGTTAGTTAGAAAGATGGATTTGATAGATAGATCGATAGATAGATAGATAGATAGATAGATAGATAGATAGATAGATAGATAGATAGATAGATAGATGGATGGATTATTAGAAAGAAAGAAAGAAAGAAAGATGGATTAGGTAGAAAGAAAGAAAGAAAGAAAGAAAGAAAGAAAGAAAGAAAGAAAGAAAGAAAGAAAGAAAGAAAGAAAGAAAGAAAGAAAGATGAATTAGGTAGTAAGAAAGAAAGAAAGAAAGAAAGAAGGATTAGGTAGAAAGGAAGAAAGAAAGATGGATTAGGTAGAAAGATAGATAGATAGATAGATAGATAGATAGATAGATAGATAGATAATTCAAAATAAAGAAAAAGAAAGAAAGATAAAAAGAAAAAAGGAAAGAAAGATTAGTTAGAAAGAAATATGGATTTGAAAGAAAGAAAGAAAGTATTAGTAAAAAAGAAAGAAAGAAAGAAAGAAAGATAGATTATTAGAAATAAAGAAAAAAGAAAGAAAGAAAGAAAAATAGATGATAGATGAAAGAAAGAAAGAAAGCAATGATTAGTAAGAAAGAAATATGAATTTGAAAGAAAGAAAGAAAGAAAGAAAGAATTAGTTAGAAAGAAAGATGGATTTGAAAGGATGAAAAAAGAAAGAAAGGATTAGTTAGAAATAAAGAAAGGATTAGTTAGAAAGAAAGAAGGAAAGATATATTGGTTAGAAAGAAAGACAGATAGTATAGTTAGAAAGAAAGAAAGATTATTTAGAAAGAAAGAAAGATAGATCAGTTAGAAAGATAGATAGTATAGCTAGAAAGAAAAGATTATTTAGAAAGAAAGATAGTATAGTTAGAAAGAAAGATAGATTATCTAGAAAGAAATAAAGATAGATTAGTTAGAAATATAGATGGATTAGTTAGATAGATAGATAGATAGATAGATAGATAGATAGATAGATAGATAGATAGATAGATAGATAGATAGATACATAGATACATAGATAGATACACAGATAGATACATACATAGTCTATACATAGATAGATAGATCATTTGGACACAGAAAGTCAAATAGTTAAGACAGGCAGATGGATAGAAGAGGATAAAAGGAAGAGTAGAAAGGAGAAGAGATTATGAAAGGAGGGTAGAATAGGAGGACAGGAGGAGTAGAGGATTGGAGGAGGAGAAGAGGAGGGAAGAGAGAGGGAGAACAGGAGAAGTAGAGGCATAAATGCAACAAAAACTTGTAGTATCCTTCAGAAAAGAGCTGAGTGACTGTCCACCAATCAGAACACAGGACCAATTATGTGTGTCTCCCTTTGATCTTTGCTAATCAGCATCACCTGTGCAATCAGCTTTCCTATTTAGACAGAGGCCAAAATTGCTGATACTTGGCCTCGAACAAACCTCAATAGAGACAAAACTATAGGTTGTATTGGCGAAATGACCTGACCGTGAGCGAGACAAGGCCTTTGTGAACGATGTGATGTATTTTTTTTGTGGATAGAGTTAAAAAAAGGGACCACTTTGGCAAGTTAAAAAACTGGTTTGTATTGCTCTGATCACAAAAGTTTGACCTGAATTTATAATTGCTGCCAATGGAGGAATGTCTGTCACTCTTGTCCTTTGGAATGACACAGAGAAAAAACTATAAGTCCCAGGGATTTACTAAACACATGAGAGGAACCACAACAAAAATACCTACGTTTCAAGTATAATTTTATGCCCAAAGAGTGAAAATTGTGGCCAGGCCAGCGATTTAAAAATTATTTTTTAGCATTAGGTTTCAAGCTGGCTCACTCTAGCACGTGCTCTAGCTCTGAACAGTCTCTCTCATTCACTCCCATTATAATTTCAGAAACGGGTTGAAAAACATCATGAGACTAAAGTAGAGATTGTGAAAAAAGTATAATAGATATCAAAAAGTTGAATAGAACTTTAATAGCTTACAAATTTCTCAACATTTTAAAGTTTAAATGACAGAAATAGCTGAAAGTATGCAGAAGTTGTAGGCTTTGAAAGCAGAAGGAGCATAAAACAGAATTTGAAGAATTCTCCATTGACTTCCATGTTAAAAAATATGCACAAAAAGTTAAATAATTTAAAAATTATAAAGGTTATAAAAAAGAAAAGTAATAGCACACATGTCCTTGAAAGGCTGCACATTTTGATACTTGAATGGTTTTTGTAGCACAAAGTAGAGAGGAGAAGAAAGCGACCGAAAAACGTACGGAAGAATACGGAATAATAATAAGAAAGATTTGGATTTCAAGAGTGTGAATGCTTGAAGCATTCACACTAATAATAATAATAATAAGTTTAAATAGGATTTCAGTAAGTTGGCTTTCTCAAGCCAACTTAATAAGTAATGACTACAGTGGTGTGCAAGCTTGTAAACTAGACCAACAAAGTTGCTAGCCTCTGATATCATCACCATCTCGCCTTCGTAATTTTTATTTTTGACTCTTCAAATATGTTTTAGTACTTTCACAAAACCCTCAAAAAACATCAGATTATGATCAGGGATGTTTTCTTGTTCCTTAGACGTACATTGGCTGACCTCAGTCAGCTAGTACACAATAGGTTAAAAGGTGTGTTTCCTGTTTTCATGATGTTCTGAACGTACTATACGCTACATACTTACAGTAAACAAATTAGCTGAAGAAATACTCTATTGTGTGTGCGTGTGTGTGTGTGGTTGCCGTTTGTGGTTATGACCCTATGCAACACACTCAAGTGCATTACACATAATCTGCTTACTTATCAGTTTACATACATTTGAGAATTTAAGTGATGAGAAATGAAAAGTGGTTAAAGATGGTTTAAGCTTAACAGGCTGCATTTATGGACATCTTGGAAGTGTTTTGTCAGGAAGATACTAATCCATAATGAAAAAAAAAATGCAGGGTTGTGTTGAGCATAACTATAACCACATTTGCCCACATCAGAGCTCATTAGCGTGCGTGTCGCTAGCATGCAGCATGTGGCCATGTTACAGAAGTAGATGACCCACCTTGTTACCATGACAGCGCCCTGGCCTAAGCTCAGACCAGACTATGTGCATTAGTGGTTGAAACAGGATGTGGTGTGTTTGTGTGTGTGTGTGGATTTGACATAGCCAAAGTCACAACTGTGTTTAAAAAAATGGCTCTTGAGCTAAAGTTAGCCCTGTATGGGGCTGTTTCAGTTACATGAATAAGTAAAAAAAAAAAAAAAAGTTTTACTGTAAGGCAAGGCTATCCTAAACACTGAGGCTTAGCTAAATAAAGATACGTTTATGTGTGTCACACACGCATACACTTTTGCTATCTGTCTTCCCCTATCTTAACACACATACATTTGTCTCGAGTGAGATTCCCAGCCACTGCGCTTTCTAAGGAATAAACAAACAGGGACTGTGAGCCGTGTGTCCCTGCAGTGCTCCATCAGAGCCAGAGCTAATGAGAGCTTTATAGAGCTGTAAAGAGCTCAGACTTTAGGAAGTGGTTTGCAAACCAGAGCTTTAAAGGTTGCAGTCTCTCTATCCTCTCCATGCCACTTAGGCTCTTTTCCTAAATCTAGATTGCTGCCTATGTAGCACACTCCTGACACCAAGGGTGTTCCAAAATGAAATACCCACCTTTGACAGAATTGCCAGAAAATTGATCCCGCAATGCACTATGAAGGTGTCATTATGCTGGAGGTGTATAGGTGTAGGTTCTCCTACACACCCCATAACATACATATGTTAATGGAGGTGTGTTCTTAACCTCTCATGTCTGTCTGTCAATCACAAGACTTAGTGATACTAATGTCAAGTAAGACTGTTCAACATTGTTCTGTCCCTATATATAGACAAACTACTTGTCCAAAAACTGCATACACTTCCAAAAGATCAGACTATTAGAAATGCATGTCTGAACTGTGTTTTTATTGTGTCTGAGCGGTTAAACAAGAAATTTTTCATTTGTTCGCTTTTCATTTGTTCGCTTCATATGGGTTTTTTATAAATATCTTTTTTTGAAAGCTACTGCAGTGCCAAGTATTTTGTTGTCAAGGCAGTCATTGTATTTGCAGTGGTTAATTTTAATCGGACTCAAGCATGTATACGGCTCTATTACAGCATTAATACATCACATGCTGTGGGTTTTTCTTTTCTGAAAGAGGTAAAGGCCTTTGAATAGGGGTGCTCCGGTTGATCGGCTACCAATCGTTATTGGCTGATAATCGCTTTAAAAAGTTTGATCGGCGGTCGCTATAAAGGCCAATCTCATTAACCGATCTCATGCTGATGATGCATAAAGATGGTCCCCTGTGGTGAGAGGTATGATATGATTTGCAGCACCGTCTCAGTCTCTGTCCATCGCTGGTAAAAATAATTATAATTCTGAAGGTGAGTTACAATTCATATTTCTTTATTAATATAAAATAACTTGCATGTAATTTGAAAACTTTCTGTGAGACGTAATTCACAAACAGCATGAGTGAATCACTGCGTGCTTTCCGTTTCCCTCTTAAAATGCGCAAATGGCTTCCCATCACCACATCACTTCAGCACTATAAGAGAGCTGCATGCTGCACCGTTGACAGAGGAATTGTCCCTTGCACAATCGAGGCAGTGTGGCATCGGCACCAAAGTTTATAATTTGCATTGCAATTTGCAAGTCTTGCCAGTGTTTAAACCACTCAGCTCTCATGTGCTCTATGAGTGCTCTACTTATGCACACTCAAGTCAGCATGACGTAATTTTTGTTATTTTAGAGGGTCTGCGTGGTGCTTTAATTTTAGCCGGATCTTTTTGCGTTCCAGCATTGTTTTTAAACGATCCGGCTTAAGCAAGTGCATTACACTGTGATTGTGTGAATGGAGCAAGCATTTTAAGTTTATTCGGAAATTGAGCTGCTTGCTCGTGCGTGTGGGTGAGGCTCAACTTCCATTGGAATTAATTGAAAACGCAGCACAACTGTGCATGCACCGCGAGAAACAAAACGAGCATGGGTTAATGCAGATGTATTTGTTGGTTATGTTTTGCTATTGGCCTTCAGCTATAGCTTATTGTTTTTATTTTGCTTATTGTTTTGTATTTGTACAAATTGTAGTTAGGGCTCTGCTAGTCTCGCATAGCCAGAACTTCAGATTGATGGCAGAAGGTCTGGACTCTCGCAGCTTTCATTGGCTAAGGACCGCCGAAGAGAAAGTTTGACTGACTTGTAACGCAATCAATCACAGTTTGTTTAGTTTCTGCATCATGTTTAGGGCCGTGAAAATGTAAAGTCAAGTCACCTTAATTTAAATAGCGCTTTTTTATAATACAGATTTTATTAAAGCAGCTTCACAGTGATAACATGAAAATAATACAAGAAGTTGGTTTCTAGAAGAAAATTGCATGATCGTCCACCTGAAGGAAAGCAAATCAAAGATATTGTTGAATAATTAAATGTCCCCAACTAAGCAAGCCAAAAGCCAAGTGTAAAATATTTTTAAAGCAGCGCTATGTAACATTTTCAATCATTATAATATTTTTCCAAAACCCTTGAGATGGTGCATAGTTACAATACTTGCATACTTATAGTTACAATAGGTTGAAAGACAGGTCTGCCATAGCCTGACAGTGTCTTTATCACTTTTACTGGCATTATGTAACTTAGGGGAACGGGTAGGAACCCGAGCACAAAAAGAACTACAAAATTCGACTGCTTTACAGCATACATCACTTCCCCAAATTCCGACGCGAGAGCCCAACAAGCGTTTTTTGTTGCTGTAATGCAAATCGTTTTTTTTTTTTTTTTTTTTTTTTCAAATTTGTAGATTCATCTATGGTAGCTTGATATTATAATATTGACGATATGGCTATTATCTACCACACAAACATTGAATTGAATTAGCATATCCATTATGTAAAACAGTAGCCAATAGGCTAAAGTTACTTTATAGACGCTGGCTTGTAAACATGAGCTATGTGATCTTTTGACGTTTGAAAAAAATAAATAAAAAATAAGCCCATGATTAAGCCCAACTATATTCATCCTGAGATGAATTCAACGACATCCTGTAGAATTCAACGAATCAGATGATGACTTTGAAACAAAAATCCTGAACTGTTTCCTGTTAAGTGTGCCATATGAATCAGACCTTCAGCCAGCGGTCTGTGAGCATGACGTCTGAGACTGAGACTAGGGCCATGCAGAAACTGAATTATGCTCTTACAGTTGTGTCGTACTTAATTTGTATGGCCAATGTTGGTCACAGCACCTTTTAATTGCTGTCTTTGATCCAGCAATTTTCTACCAATTAAGCACTGGGTCTGCGGACGTCTGTGGACCCTCCCAATGACAAATTAATTGCAGCCTAATACACATGGATAGTGTGTGTACAACAGCACATGTGGAAGGTAAATGTTGAGACAGAGTACACGTGGTGGCAGTAGTCAAAGAAGAGTGTGTAAAAAGCCATACAAGCAGCATAACCTTCATCATTTTAGTTTTAGTTCTTGTTCTAAACTTTGCATGCCAAATAATTTTCAGGAGTTTCAAGTTGCTAGAGGCAGCTTTACTATCCCATGAGCCCACGAAAGAAGAGTGGTGAATGGTGGTGAAGCGATATAGGTCACATGTGCATTTTAAATTAAAATGTAAGCATTTTAGCATTTAACTTAGCAACTATTTAAGAGTTGATAAAAGTTGCCAAAAAAAATAAAAAATAATAGCTACATTTGTTGCTAAGTGCTTTTTGAAAGACAAAGTTGCTGGTGTAGTCTGAAAAGTTGCTAAATGTAGTAATTGGCATCACTGGATCCGCTACTTTTCTTCTATCCTTCTGAGCGAATGTTTTGTAAATGACATGACTCAGTGCTGCTCTCTGACATCTGGTAGAGTACAACAAAGCAAATTGTACATGTGTCAAACACATCCATCCACGCTCATCCGCTGTTGTGTATACTGTAATGCTGTGTGGTCACGAGTTTGTATTTGCAAGACGGAGCCGAACGTGGAAATTGAAAAATACCCGGGCCTAAAGCTGAAATCATATTAGAGAAATTTAAGGCAAAAAGCTCCAATGTCTATTGTCAATAGTGTAATGATGTATGAAGCACAGCTCACACAGAAGTCACTTCCAAATCCACGAACCAGTGAAATTCTCAGTCGCATGGATTCCTATGGAAAAGACTGGATTTCTTCTCTGAAAATTAGAGAACGTCAATAAATTTGACCAAGGATTTAAAGTAGATCGATCACACGTCTCAATTGAGAGCTAAAGTCCTCACATTTATCCAAGCTATGGACACAAGATCTTACAGCTCAAAGTTTGTGGCATTAAATATTTATTAGATATTCAAAGACTTGTTTAAAATGTGTATTGAATGCCGACAGTAAGTGAAAAAAAAGTGTCATAGCATTTGCCTTTTAATTATTAGACAGAACTGTTAAAGACCGTAAACTAATGAAGACTGAGAAAGGGGGCTACCTGTGCAAGTGCACTGTCAGATTGCACTGCACTGTACATTCAATCATCATTTCTCATCTGATTGTGTAATACTGTCACTTTAATCTCTCTCTCTCTTCTCTTAACAGGATGACCGGCCGAGAGTTTTTCACCCGTTTTCCTGCCCTCTATCCTTTCCTTCTTAGTCAGCTACAGGAAGCTGCAGCCTCTGTGAACAGGTGAGAATGTCCCAACAAAAGACCCTGCAATGTGTGTGCGATTTGTGTCGGATGTTGTTAAAAGAGTTGAATGATCCCAGCATTCACTAAATGAGTGCAGTTCTTCTCACCCTTCTTTAATTTCTCTGAGGCCCTTATTTAAGAACGTTTAAGTGCCTCATCAAGTCTCTTTAGACCTATTAAGCATTCTTGACCACACTGATGGACAGATTCCTAGCAGAGATGCCTCAGATAAGTGAACCGCATGTGGGAGTATCAGCCATGTTGGATCCAGGACGCACTCTGCACTGTGAGAACATGTTAGTCTCTTATCTCCCTCATTTAATTTCTCCACAGACTGATGAGCTACTCTTCCAAATAGCTCTCACATTGTGCAAGAGGCCCTTGAGCCAATATTATCTTAATATGTATCAAATTATTTTAATGCGTTTTCAGTCTGGCGTTCTCTCCTTTTAGCTAAGAGTGGTCTGACTCTTTCCCACGGCCTATTCTTCGCGTCCCGACTGCCAAGCCAGTCGGACTCCGCAACACTCAAATTTTATACCGCCAATAAATCAGTTCTCGTATAAATAAGGGTAGAGAGAAGTGCGAGAGAGGTTTAAAAATCATCAGCATCCTTGCGCCACCCACCTTTACCAAATACAAAGGGAGCATCATGGGATATCTAGGGGGGAGTGTGTCATTTAAATTGATTTAGAAGTTTTTCCTATTGAAGTTCAATCCAGAACGTTTCTTTTATCTGGAAAGCAGGCTGTGGGATTTCTGGAATACGGTTCATCGACCTCCTTGCAATTTGTAATCCGGTTTGCGATATGAATATTTCATGAGCATGGACGAAATTGTGATGAATGATTTGTCTCAGCTTGAGAGGTTTATAACAATTTTAAACGTTTAACATGGGAAATGAGTGTCGAGAGGGTTGGATTGGACATGCACCAGATATGAAATGAGATGAAAAGACTGTGTCAAATGAAGCCAAGACTGAACTCCAACTAACTCTCTTTGCTAATCTCACATTTTCTTCCAGTCTTATCACCTCTTCACACTGGCTGCGCTTTTTCGCTCATTTTGGCGTCTTTTTCCATTCCTCTGATCTATTGTGTTTCATTGGTTCTTTCTCGCACTCCCCTTTCAGCTTTTTTCATGAATGTGGATGAAGTTTAACACTTCAATCTCCCTGGGCTTAGGGATGATCTCAAGTTCTTGGCTCTCCCACATTGTGTTTGACTGAAATCAGACTCTAAATGCATTACCCAGGCCCTGATTAGCAAAATAGCATTTCCTGCACTCTGGCCCAGGGTCTACAGGCTCCTGGGACCCCTTGGTGGTGAGTTTGGCCATGTTTGATGTAATAATGACAAGCGTATCCACAGCTGGCAGCTGTGCCGTGGAAAGCTTACGGCCTATAGAGAACAAAACAGAGTTTGGCCCTTTCAGAGTAATAGAAAGATATGAGTAATTTATATTTTCATGTTTTTCGCTCTGTTTTTTCGTGTTTACTCTGGCAGAAGTCTTGAGTTTCCACTGGGCTGACAGAAAAGCACATTTCATGTGCAGAGATGCAGTAAAAGAGAAAGGAAATTGAGGTTTTGTAATAGTGGCCATGTGTACATGTGTTCATCTTATAATTTTGAACTGTTTGTTGCTGAACGTGTGTGGTGGCTGGTCACTAATTCTGAACCCCTCTGCTGATATTACCTCTATTATAGCCCTGTCGACATTTAGTAAGTTCAGTTAGTCAAGTTCAGTTATAACATACAGGTAAGTTATGTAGATTACATTAGTTGAGTTAGTTCGTATGTTGCATACATGTGTGTGTGTGTGTGTGTGTGTGTATATATATATATATATATATATATATGTATACATATACAGTGGGTACGGAAAGTATTCAGACCCCCTTAAAGGGTTAGTTCACCCAAAAATGAAAATTCTGTCAGTATTTACTCACCCTCATGTTGTTCCAACCCCGTAAGACCTTCGTTCATCTTTGGAACACAAATTAAGATATTTAAGATATTAAGATCGCTCCTGCATACAGTCCGTAGGCTTCTTGAGGGACTGGCTCTTGCTGTCCCCGAAAAGTCATTAAAGACATTGTTAAAATAGTCCAAGTGACTACAGGGGCTCAATCTTAAGTTTATCAAACGACGAGAACACTTTTGTGCGCAAAAAACAACAAAAATAACGACTTTATTTCAACTATTCACTTCGTTCTCCATGGGCCTGTAGTCAGTTAACGTAGTATGATTGCGTAGAGCTACATCACACGTAGGCTCACTATTGGCCGACGCTGGTCGTGTGTGTGATGCGTGTGACGTACAATAACAGAAGCTTACGCTATTAAACTAGTAACCTGACTCGCGCAGAGGGAGAAATAAACGAATAGTTGAAATAAAGTTGTTATTTTTGTTGTTTTTTTGCTCACAAAAGTGTTCTCGTCGTTTGATAAACTTAAGATTGAGCCCCTGTAGTCACTTGGACTATTTTAACGATGTCTTTAATGACTTTTCGGGGACAGCAAGAGCCAGTTCCTTTAAGAAGCTTACGGACTGTATGCAGGAGCGATCTTAATATCTTAAATATCTTAATTTGTGTTCCGAAGATGAACGAAGGTCTTACGGGGTTGGAACAACATGAGGGTGAGTAAATACTGACCGATTTTTCATTTTTGGGTGAACTAACCCTTTAAATTTTTCACTCTTTGTTATTTTGCAGCCATTTGCTAAAATCATTCAAGTTCGTTTTTTTCCCTCATAATTGTACACACAGCGTCCCATATTGACAGAAAAACACAGAATTGTTGACATTTTTGCACATTTATTAAAAAAAGAAAAACTGAAATATCACATGGTCCTAAGTATTCAGACCCTTTGCTCAGTATTTAGTAGAAGCACCCTTTTTATCTAATACAGCCTTGAGTCTTTTTGGGAAAGATGCAACAAGTTTTTCACATCTGGATTTGGGTATCCTCTGCCATTCCTCCTTGCAGATCCTCTCCAGTTCTGTCAGGTTAGATGGTAAACGTTGGTGGACAGCCATTTTCAGGTCTCTCCATATATATATATATATATATATAGCCGCTCTGGAGTAAACCGTGATGTCATCGTCCTGCTCAGTTTAGTTCATTTATAATAGTGTCAATGCAGGCAGATTATATATTATTGTTGAATATTAAATTGTATAATATTTAGTTGAAGAAATGAAATGATTCGTGTCGTAGAGCTAGTTTTATCCAAAGCTCTGCTTACTGTATTTATAAGGTATAATTCAAAATTGCAAAAAAGCTCTGCACTCTAAAAATACTTCATAACAAACAGGAGATAAAGATCATATAAACGTTTTGGCTCTTTGCCTTTGTCAGTGTGAGAATTTCACTTATTCTTAATAATAGAAAGCACGCTGCAGGTCTTCAGGTGGTCGTGATCATAGTTAATCAAATAATGAATCCATAGACTACAGTTTATGTCCATATGGAACAGTAAATAATGATTAAATACAAGTTGGGAACAATTACACATCAGGAAAAAAAATACCATATATAAAAAATGGCTTATTACTTCTACACTAGAATGTTTTTGATGGGGGGAAAAAAATAATCTTTGTAACATTATAAGTGGACCTCAGAGAAAATTATATTTAAAGAAAATGCAGTTCATGACCACTTTAAGCAAGTTATAAGTAGTTAATTTAATAGTAGTTTAATAGTTAAGTTGGGAAAAAAAGTTTTTTTAAGTTTGTACCTGATACAAGCAAGTCAGGGAGGTTTGTTCATTAAGTTATAGGCAAGTGACACATGTTAATGTTATGCTAAATAAGTTATATACTGTGTATAGTATGTTAGTAAGTGAATGTCTTTGTTAACTAAACCCCTGCTCAGACCTCGACTCCACCAACAGGCAATATTTGAAAAATGCTGGAAAAGTGGGCAGAGCCCAGCGGAGGGGGAGTGCACCTGAGACTCGTCTCTCTGTAGGCAACGGCGTGGTTAGCTGGTACCCTCTTACGTTACAGGGCACCACAACTTCCAATAGGAAAATTCATCTGCAGTAGCCACCATTCAACCTGAAGAGAGCAGCACTCAGAGACGCTTTTACACCATATATTGTAGAATTAATACACTTTATAGACGCTTTCAGCAGTGACAACATAAACAAACGGTACTGCGCATGTGCATTAATCTGGCCCAAACTTAACTTCCGGCAGACTTGCGGACACAATCCATAACAAGTAAATAACCTAGTAGCTGGTATTTCTTGCCAGTCAAAGAAAATAAATGTTACCTGGCCAAACTGAAATGTGACACTATGAGACCCGTTGAACAAAAATTGGAGACAAGATATTTTTCTACCGACGTGTCTGATTTACCGCAGTGTTAAAAAAAACTGTGGCGAGCGCGACGGCGGGGTTTGATAAGGTTAACATATCTTTCCTTATTAGCTAGGCTACTTACATGCTTGCTAACCTTTTTTTAAGGTGGGTCTCCACATGATTATGATACTAACCATTCAATACACAGAGGTCCGCTGTCAATGTGTTTGCGAGAGAGAGAGTGAGAGCGTGCGAATATGCGCTGCACGCAACTCTGCAGTCAATTACAACTTTTCCCATCTTAAATTGTTAAAAACACGGAAATCAATATGTGGCGGTCAGCGCTGATAATATGGTGGGCTGCCTCTAATAAATGTATGGGAAACACTGTACCGGTTATCACTCAGATAAACATAGGCTATTTTAATACCGCGGTCTCCCTCATAGGAAACCTTGACATTTTTATTTTTAAAAATTGCGTTTGCTCCCTAGGTCAGGTTGCACCCCACAGCTCAACAACCTGCTCATCACCTTAACTTTCACTGCATTTGTAGTCAATGCCATATTATCCAGTAAACACTAATAAACGAACAGAACGGAAGTTAACTTTGGGCCAGCTCATCACCATGGCAACGCGTCTGATGAAAGCGTCTATACCCAAATGTAAAAAAACAAAATACTTGAATCAATGAACAGCATTAATAAAGCCCCAATCTTACAGATAATTTACTAAAAAAATTGTTTTGCCGTTTAGTTACCCTTTAACTTGTTTGTTAAGGTAGTCAGAAACATTTACATTTATACATTATTTACGCATGACTTTAAGTTTGTAAATAAGTTAGTTTGTAACAAGTTACACTTGTCAAGTATTTTAGGAAAGTAAGTGAATGTAATGCACTTTTTTTGTTTTTTTGTTTTTTTCCAGTGATTCAGGACAGGTGAAACTGCACCCCAGTCTTTTCTTGTTGTTGTTGGTTTTGGGTCGTCTCTACCCATCTCCTATGGATGGTTCATCATCTCCTCTGGGTTTAGCTCCCTTTATGCCCTTAATTATCAGGTAAGTGTAGACATTTCGATCACTTTTTAAATGCAATGTTGGACAAGAGATGAGCTGCACTGGAAATAAAATATTGGTTTGTTTCAGCTGACTATTTCTAAACCCTCTGGTGTCACAGGCTACTTCCTGTGCATATCATTCCATCCTTCAACTCAGTCCATCCTTTCCTGACTGTAATAGATTTTTTCCTCTGACTCCACATTTTTTCTTCTCTTATCGTCTATAATGCTTCAGACGTGCTACTGCCATTGCTGTGTCCGTTCACACATTTTGTTCATTATTTAGACAAAGTCGGAAAAATATTATTGGAACATATACTGCATGTACCTGTAGTGGAATCCAAACATACACACACACACACACAGACACACACAGAGTGAGGGATATGTCTCAGTCGTGATCCCAGAGCCAGGAGTAATCATTTCCACTCCCCTTTGTGTGTCACAGAACATTGTGTTCCTCCAGCTGGGGAGCAATAAATCTATTCGGATGAAAGAAACAATAGCAGGATGGTGTTTGTTTTGGCTCAAAATAAGGGTGGAAAAGTCTTGCTCCCACTGCTGCTTCTGATAACACAGCTCCTGACTCTGCGTGCTTAACACATGACCGACACCATTTGAAATCTCATTTAGAACTCTGTATGTTGATTTGCCTTTTGCAGTTTCCTCTGCATTTTCAGGTAAAACGATACATTTACATATAGCCTCTGTTCCATACCCTAGTGGGCTGCCTTCATAGGTGCTAACCCCACTTCTAAATTACAAGTGTGAAATGTGTGTGAAGTTTGTTTTCATGGCAGCTGTTTAGCGATTGTCAAAAACGATTGAATTAATTTAAGGTGCACTTTTTCATTATGCAAAAATGCAGGTTATAAATGTTTTTTTTTTTTTTTCTCTCATAATATTATGATGGTGCGTTCAAGTCCTCCTGGAAGTTTGTACGTACGATGTGGGAAGTCGTGTTTACGACGGCAGTGCCTTCAAGGGGTCATGAACTGGCTTTTAAAATTTTATTATATTGTTGTCTGAGGTCAACTTAAGACGTTCGCTTGGTTTTTGCATTCAAAAACATCAAAATGAATAAGTAATAGGCTATTTTGTACCCAAGTTGTGAGCCTTCCTGAAAAACGGTCGGTTTTTATGGGCGTGTCGTACTGAAGACTTGGAAATAAACGCCCACTGCTGTGAGTGGATAACAGTTTTGCTATAATTGAGTTTTGTAGTTAAACTCAATTATAATGAGTTTAACTCACCCGTCGGTGTGTACGTGGGGGAAAACGTCCAATGTTGTCAAATGGCAACCGGATTCGCCCATACATGTTCAACCAAGAGTCCGTGTGTTGCACAATTCCTGTCAGATCCAATATAGACGGCACAGCACCATTCTTTACTCTTAATCGGTCTGCAAATCCAGTCTTGTTTACAAAACAATCCTCAGTGAAATGAAGCGAACAGACGACGATGTTTTACCCTCATCAGCTGGAACGTCATTAAAAATAAAGTTTATCCATGAAGTCCTACTGGAATCCAGAGGAAACATTTGCTGCGACTGTCTTCTTCCATAACCAGGCACTGCACACAATATTCTGTATTGCTCGGTAGATCGATCCGGTTTGTCATCACGAGGTAGGCATGTACAGGGGTTGGACAATGAAACTGAAACACTGGCCAATGTTGGAGGTTTCACATCTACTGTATATGCCTGGCGGCCAATCTTCAGAGTGAAGCACGGGTGGATCAGTGATGGTTTGAGCTCCAATATCATGACAATCCTGATTGTATTTGATGGACACGACACTGCAGAGGACTACCAAACCCTTCTGGAGGATCATGAGCACCTGATGCTCAAACCGTGTATCAGCATGATCATGCACCAAAACACACAGCAAGACTTGTGACAGAAGGGTTTGATGAAGATGAAAGTGACGTTGAACATGCACAGTCACCAGATCAGAATATTATTGAGGTGTTTTGGAGGAGCGAGTCCACCAGCATCATATAGTGACCTGGACACTGTTCTGGAAGAGGAACAGCTCATAATCCCTCTGGTCAATGTGAAGGACTTCTATCTGTCATTCCCAAGATGAATTGGTGCTGTATTTGGATGCAAAATGAGGCCCTCACCATACTAACAAATTATTGTGTTGTAAAACCAGGTGTTTCAGTTTCATTGTCCAATCCCTATACATTGTCATATATTTCAGCATGTCTTATATAGTGAATATAGTGTCATGAGCTTTATTTTTTTCAACGTAGCTCACATTTACAAGCCAGCGTCTATATAGTAACGTTAGCCTATTGGCTACAGTTTTACATAATGGGTATGCTAATTCAATTCAATGTTTGTTGGTATAGATAATAGCCATGTCGTCAATATTATAATATCAAGCTTCCATAGATGAATCTGCAAATTTGAAAAATCGATTTGCATTATAGTCTGAGGCAAGACACTTTCACCAGACCATGATACAGACCACGTCAGGCTATGGCAGACCTGTCATTCAACCTATTGTAAGTCGATGTACCATCTTCAGGGTTTTGGAAAAATATTATAAAGGTTGAAAAAACTACATAGTGCTGCTTTAATGAACAGATAATGAACCTTATTTAATGATTTTAAATTTAATTTAAATTGCGATTTAATGAACGTTTGTTTTTTTGCATGTTATGTGCATTAAAGAGCCCCTATCATGGATTTTTTAAAATGACTGTTCATATGGTGTGGAATATAGCTCTAAGGGAATGAAAACATCTTGCAAAGATTTATATCTGAAAGTGCACCGTATATAAAGTTATTGTCTTTCAAAAGTGTGAGTCGACTCTGAGTCTATGAAATGAATTGTTTTTGAAACGAGTCATTAGCTGTTACATCGTGACGTAGAGGTCATTGGCCGCGCGCAGTAAGCAGACAGAAGTGTAAACTTGAAGTCTACACATTCAAATACTTCATCATAGCATCATGTCGAGAAGACGCTGTGTTCTGCAATGCAAAGATAGTTCAGCCACTTTGTTTTCATTTACCAGGGACGAGCATGTGAAGAATCGGTGGTTAGAGTTCAAATTTGCAACGATACCACAACAGTATAGCCCGATTGTGTTCTCATTGTTTTAATTACGAATCATTCAAAAACATAAATGAATTCAAATGTGGATTCGCAAGCGGTTGTTCCTGAAGGAGGGCTCAGTAACTTACTTACCCAGTGTATATGGATCAGCTTCCTCCTATGAATTACAACCTGTAAGTATTATTAATAATTGCTGCTTTTATGGGTTTTGAACGAGTTTGTAGCGTCGGGCGCGAGGAGGGAAGCCACAATCAGTGTGCGTGTGTGTGAGTTACGCTCAGCGCAGCTTCTAGGTCTCCAATGTCAATTTTTTTTAAATATGTGAAATGTTTGTCGCTGTTATTGGAGTTGTCATAAAGAATAGAGCGTCTTATCAATATGTTTATGCGTTTTGCTAACAAACAATAACTCACTGGGTCTGTCATCTGACCAATCACCACCGATTAGCGTCACGCAAAGGAGTGGTTTGGAAAAATCCACTCGTTTTACGAATCATTTGGGAGTCAGTGAGCAAATCAGTTAAAAATAAATGCATACAGCATTATAAGACAAATAAAGTGTTTTTTATCCTTGCATGCATGTTAAACTGTTTTTGGGAACTCCTAAAACAAAAATAGGAACATTTCAAATGCTATGATAGGGGCTCTTTAATAGTTGTCCTGTTAAAAAAGGACAGACAATAAATATAGTATATGCGTGATCTGATGAAAAGTATGGTGTTTCATTAGCAAAATATTAAAAATAAATTTCAAACATTTGTGAAAAAAGGCTACTACTTACTACTACTACTACTACTTACTTAATGTTACCATGCAAAGTAAACCACCTTTCTTTATTTTATAGCAACAATATAACATAGTATTCAATTGTATAAATAATACTGCAGACCTTTTAAATGTGAAAAAAACTGTGTTGCCTAGAGTTTTAACATAGCAAAGTCTCACAGTCTTGACATTTACTGTTCTGCTTCAATTTATTTTAAATAACTAATGCATATCCTACACATAAGTTAATTTAACTTTGCCCATATTCTCTTGTGAATATGAAGTGTTTTTTCTTGGATTTTCTGCTGACTGCAACAGTCAAATTTAACCCATTGGCAATGCAAGGTTGATTGCTCCTCACAAAACTGCACTTTGATACATTTGTCTGATAACTTGAAGTCTGTGGTTATAGTGCCACTTTAGTGTTCGAAGGCAGCAAATGCATTTGCTCTTGAAACGCTGCTGGCAAAATACTTATTCTGCTTGAGTACACAAATCTTGATATTAACTGATATGGTGAAGATCCAGTGGAAGAAAACTTAATTTGAAACTGATGAGCTCAGGACATTAGGTAATAGTCACATGAGCATATTCTGTACAGCTGTGTGAATGTCCACAACTTGTTGCTGGCTGCTTTTCGTCTGGTGAACAAAAGCCTCGGACTCTCAGCAGTTTCCCCTCTGTGACAGTATTCTCACCCATTTTTATGCCAGGAATATTCTGTCCCCCACTCTCATGTGATTGGGGTTTTGCCACCTTTTTTAGCACAGAGTTGTATCTGTATTTTTAATTCTTTGTGCTTTGGTGGGTATTTAAACTATTGAAAAAGTGTTTGTTTTAGTTGAAACGTGCTTCATTTTTTGGGGCTTACATGTGAAGTGAGCTGTTGTGGCCTGTTTTTAAAATGAAATCTAAATGGAACATATAAGAGCTGTTATTAAATGTTTAGTTTAATGAATATTGATATTTAATGAATCTTGATAATATATGTTTTATTTATTTTTGTTCAGTTCCTTGTTAAGGAATAAAAATAATATGTGCAATTAATTGACATGGATACACATCATACAGGAAGTGTATGTAAGACACTGATAAGAGATGCATATCTGTAAGCAAGTATATACTAATTTCCCCAACACTTTATGGATTTAATCTTACATGTGATGCTTTACAAAGATGTGTTGGGTTACTGATATTAAAGTGTTTCAGTAAAGAAAATGGAAAATCTTAAAAATCTAGATTGAAATCTATGTGCTTGTGTTACTTTAAATGCACTTTTGTATTCACTGTGGTTTCATTAGATAAAAAAAAAAAAAAAAAAAACTTTAATACCGTTTGGTCAAACCAAGTAGAAAAGTAAACATATTTTCCTCCTTTCACATTGAATACAGTATATATGTACAGTATAATTATGTAATAATTAATTTTATTTTGCATTGCAACTGTAAAATGTAAAATTACAGTGTTAATGTTTAATTCCTTCATTTTTTTTTTTTTTATTTTGATTTAAAACTGCCGGGATTTATTTTGAACTGAGCCACTTAGAGACCCTGCAAACACCGGCAGATAATGAGCTGCGTAAGATGTGTAAGAAACGAGTTTTGTACTTCAATCTGAAACATACAGCACACATATTTATTTAATTAAATCATAGCCTTTATGATTTGATAATCACACTAAGCCGTAACATGGTTTCAGTTCTCTTACGAGAGGTTCTCTTATATTGCGCAAGTTAGCTTGCACTATGGAAAGATTCATCTTTTCGAGATATTAAAGCCAAAAAAAAAATCGTCCTCTGAAGAAGCGAAAAGCCAGCCTAGGACAGCGGCGAAGAAACTGGTCACCACCATCTTCTGCCATCCGTGCAAACTTAGCTATCCGGCGACATATCCTTTTTAGCTTTGCTGTGTTCGCCACTGCGACAACACCTCTATCTAAAAGAGCAGTGAGACGTCTTTTTAAAAAAGCCCCGCTCAACATCGGAGACTGCCACGTGATCTGACCCCACTGATCCCACTTTGCCTGGGACAGGAACATGCAGCGCTCATTCTGTTTCTTTTCTTGGAATAGAACTGGACTCTGTGGTCATGGCGGCTCATTTATCGATGTGTTCGTCACCTAGCCGCTTCTTTCCAGTAAGGCAGCATCGTTCCCCTGAAGACATTTCAGAGGATGCTGGGCTATACGGCCTTAGCCGCGGCAGTGCTTCAGCTGGGCTTACAGCGCATGCGCCCACTGCAACGCTGTCTGAATGACCATGCATCTCGCTGGGCCTAGACCACCGGCTGCAAACGAATCATTGACTCAGAGCTGCATCTCAGCTCTTCAGTCCTGGTTAGTAGCCGAATGGTGTCAGCGGGGTGTGATGATGGGAGCTGTCTTATAGCGAAAAGTCATCTCAATGGATTCATCCAACTCAGGTTCGGGCGCTCTCTTCAAGGCCAGACCGGCCTTGGCGGTTGAGAACGCACTGAGGCGTTGTTTTTACCGGACCACCATGTTCTAGTCCACTTGGACAACATGTCTGTAGTGTCCTACGTGAACTGTCAGTGCAGGGTCAGATCCAGAAACCTCTGCAATCTGACAGAATGCCTCCTTGTTTGGTCTCAGCATCATCTGGGTTCGCTGAGAGCTGTGCGTGTGCCAGGCCACCTGAACGGATGGCCCAGACAGACTGTCCAGGAACAATGTTCCCCCAGGAGAATGGTCCCTGCACCCCCAAACAGTCCAAACACTATGGTGCCTTTTCGGCAGAGCGGAGGTCGACCTCTTTGCATCAGAAGACAATGCTCACTGCCCAGTGTTCTTTTCAAAGAATGAGGACACGCTGGCCAAAACCTGGCCCGGCCACCCGTTGTATGCTTTCCCTCGGATTTTACTGTTGCCACAGGTAATCAGGTGCTCCTTATAGCCCCGTGTTGGGAGAATCAAATTTGGTTCCCTGAGCTGTCACTTACAGCCCGTGGCCAGATCTCCTCTCTCAAGCTCACAGCACGATCTGGCATCCCCATCCAGAGCGCTGGTATCTGCACGCATGGTTGATCAACGGATACCCGTTGTCCTGCCAGATGGAGTGATGAGCATGATTATGCAATCCAGAGCAGATCTAATAGAAAGCTCTACGTGTCTAAATGGTCTGTGTTCTCCAAATGGTGCACTGACAGACGACAGAACCCACAGACATGTGGGTTTTCGCAGGTGCTCGTCTTCCTTCAAGCGCTGTTGGACAAGGGCAGGTCCCCCTCCACCCTCAAAGTCTACATGGCGGCCATCACAGCGTTCACAGAGTCGACACGCGGCCAGACAATAGGAAGAAACGAGCTGGTCATCCGTTTCCTTAGAGGAGCTAGAAGGATAAACCCTCCACTGCACCCGTCGGTTCCTATCTGGGACCTTTCATTGGTCTTAGAGGCCCTGAAAACATATCCCTTTGATTCTGTGGATCTGAAATGCCTCTCACTCAAAACAGCACTGTCATCATTCAAACGTGTGGGGGATTTACATGTGCTGCATGTCTTGAGTTTGGGATATATGACTCTATAGCCTCAAACCTAGGCATGGCTATGTCCCGAAGGTAATTAGCGCTCACTTCAGAGCACAGGTCATTTCACTATCGGCTCTGCCAGCATCCTATAGCGAGAGCGATACTAACCCACTCTGCCCTGTCAGAGCGTTGAAGGTTTACATTGCGCACTCTGCCCCTTTCAGGCACTCTGAGTTGCTTTTTGTTTCATTTGGTGGGAACACCAAAGGTCTCGCCGCCTCGAAACAGAGCCTGTCCATATGGAGAGTGGACGCTATTGCTGCTGCTTTATAGGTCAAAAGATCTGCTGTTCCCTTTTAGGCATCAGGGCTCATTCCACTAGAGGCATGGCCTCATCGTGGGCATGGCCCAGCAGAATTTCTATTCATGTCATTTGTACGGTGGCAGGCTGGGTGTGAGGTTTAATTGTTAAATCTCTACTATTGTGAGGTTTAATAACCTGGAAGTTCCCGCTTTGCAGGCTAAACTTTTGTCAGTCTAATAGTGTGTATGATCTGCCCACATTTCTGTGTGCAGGCTACTATCACGTGATTACAGCTCTTCTGATTAAGCCGCACTATAATGGGCCGTTATGTCAGACCGACTATGCTGCTCTGCATTTCCCATGGGGTGCCTATACATGTGTCAACCCGCTATGCTGGCCCCTATTTTTCCACTTATCTTGTTCCCCGACTCGGGGACTCATGGAGTGGATGCTTGGTGTGCATATAAATTCTTCATGTTTACCATGTAAAAATATTTGTAAAAATATTTTAAAACATTTGAATGACAAATATCATTAAGCTTTTAAAACCTAAACTAACCTAGATTTATCATAAAATCAGATGATCCTATTTTGAGTAAAGTTTTATAATATTTTCGATATTTTTTTATTAAAAAATATATATATTTTTTGCCATCAGCCATTTTTTGATTTCCAAGCTGCTTATTTTTTTATTTAACTTTTTATGATATATATATGAAGAGTTCAGATGCAAAAGCCTCTAAATGCCATTTGAAATTTTCTTCTTTAATGATGATTTTTATCAAACTTGTATATTTAAGTTCAGTAATTTCACTTAAATAACAATTAATAGGTAATTATCATTGCCATTTAAGTGAAATTACTGAACTTAAATATACAAGTTTGATAAAAATCATCTTTAAGTGAAATTACTGAACTTAAATATACAAGTTTGATAAATCATCATTAAAGAAGAAAATTTCAAATGGCATTTAGAGGCTTTTGCATCTGAACTCTTCATATCATCTTATGTATGTATGTATGTATGTATGTATGTATGTATATATATATATATATATATATATATATATGTATATATATATATATGTATACTGTATATATTGTTATTTATTTATTTTTTCTGATTTCATAGTGACTTTATTGCTTTAAGGCCGTTACATAGTCAACGCGAGCTACACGAGAAAGTGACGCGAGCGACGCGCTTCCTTTCATAGTGTTAAAGCAGACGCAAGCGTCACGGGCGATGCGTAAAATGCAATACACCGGTCACGCAACAGGGGGTAGTAGATTTTTCACTGCAAACCTGAAAAAGCGGTGAAGCTCGTGAAGGCGTGCGTGGCTCTCCACAACTTTCTGGCATCCACTGAACATGCCAGATACATGCCCGCCACCTTTGTGGATGCGACGCCTGACACCGGAGAGGTCCAGCCTGGAGAGTGGAGTGGAGGCAGCACGTTGTTGGGGACCAGAACATGGTCGACGGACCACGGTTTTCGGTCGGCAGCAGCAGACCCTCCCGGAGAGCGGCACTTGTCAGGGAGCAGCTGGCTGATTACTTTTCATCAGATGCTGGCGTGTTTCCCCACCAATACAGTGTGCTTCGATTGGGTAGCACTGACAAATAAATTGATAAAAGTTCGATTTGAAGCATGAGTTTTTTATTATTATTTAACACTTTACACATTTTAACTTACTTGGTATTATGTGAAAACCCTTACACATTTTTTATTATTTGGTATTATTTAAATTATGTAAAAACCATTACACATTTTAACTAATTTGGTATTTTAATTCATTAATTCATATTCATAAATCATTAATTCATATAACCAGGCTGGTAAATTTGTCACGGGCACTTTTCCAGTCCGTTTTCACCTGATTCTGTCTTTCCCATCGCGATTGCAACCTCTCTCCAGGCATTTTCCAACGCAATTTTATTTGAGTGTACTAATTGTGATGAACTGTCGTATAAATGCGGATGATATTAAATGCTGGTATAAGCTCGTATAATTATTCCTCCTCGCACGCCATTGTATTCAAACCTTCTTCTTCTGTTAACATGATATATTTGAATTAATGTACAATTCTTGCAATGTCGCCCCCACCGATAACGCATAGTATTGCGTGCATCAGTGCGTCGCGTATCAAAAACTAGGACGACACATTTGGCTACGCATCGACGTATAATGGCGGCCAAAGCGTAGCGATGCATAGCCATGCGGACGCGTATGCGTACCGATGCGTTGACTATGTAACGGCCCTTAAGAGTGTTAAACATTTATTTAATTGAATTGGAAGCTCTAGAACATTGTTTGTGTGTAAATGTCTGTATGGTATCATAAGTGTGTTATGAGCCATTGTGTGTGCAACAGACATCTGGAGCTGAGGTGTGGCGGGGCTGGAGAAAGAACTAGTTCAAGGCCTTGGGCCTGGAACACAGATAACACAGATCAAGCTCACGACTCTCATGCACTCCTAGAGTGATCCACAGCTAGTGCCCAGCCACCACAAATAACAGGCTCACGCAAGACCACCCCCTCTTTCATTAAACCTTGTCATATCAAGATACTATGGATGGATTTTCCTAAGTCAAGGAATGACTGTAGGGTCAGACCTCATGGAGAGATGAACAGATTAATAGAAGGATCCTTGTCAACAGTTCAGCTTTTCTCTATGCAGTCACGCAAGGGTTAAGGGACTAGAGGATTGGGCTCTGCCTGGTTCTTGTCAGTGGAAGTATGCAGGCGCATTCACACAAATGAAGCCCACATGTAGAAGATGTTAAATATAGCTCTGTTCTAGCTGCCTCGGCCCCCTCCTCTCCCCTAGGCATGTATTTGTGTGTGTCTGGGGGTGTCCGGTGTTGATCAGGCCTCTTTACAATAACACAAGGGTTCTCTGCAAAACACTCGAGGAATCTGTGCTGTTAATTATTGTGCTGGTTGACATACGAGGCTACCCATTATTAGTTACCTGAGAAGACTGTGATTCTGTTACCCAATCAGTGCTGAATTCTTCTTTCAGGGTTGTTTTCACTAGACCCACAGTGTTGTCAGCGTAGTTATAAATCATTGAGATCTGATATATTTGCTGGGCGCACTGTGAATTTGTGTTGTGTGCCTAACCCTTAAAAAAACCTTGTCTTTATGACAGGGTAGAAACGTTAAGATCCAGTCTGTGGAATATTTTTACCGCAACGAGCTATATTCCAAGAAAGTAAATTAAATAAGTAATATTTATCTTTATTACAATCATTCCATGTTATGGAAATGAGTTCTGCACAAAAACTTAGAACAATAAAAAATATATATTTTAGGTGTGCGTCAGGCAGCCTTTTCAGTCGCTCGAGATGCGATGATTATGATGATTATTGCATTTAACCCTCTGGGGTCTAAGGTGATTTTGATTTTTTTCCTTGATGTTTTGACATGCTGTGACATTTGTGCTATTTTCAGTTGCTTATAAACATAGTAATGGCACAGGTGAAATTACACTATATTTAGCACAAATAGGGCTACCATAATATGAGAGCAACATGTATGTACATGTTTGTGTTTTTGAAAGAATATTGTTTATGTGGAGTTATTGAAAAAAACTAAAAATGACAGTTTCTAAAATTAGGCCACAAAACACATAAGAAATATATGTACACAATACTTTTGACTAATGGATGTTGTTGCCTAGAGTTGGAGTGAACGGCCCACCCCCTTCATGAATAATTAGGCTGTTCTTACCTGAGAAGACGCAGACCTGCATAATAATGAGCCTTTCATTCAGGTGTCACAAGAAAGAATGCAAGGACAATATATATATATATATGTATGTATATATATTCTGTATATATATATATATATATATATATATATACTGTATATATATATATATATATATATATATATATATATACTGTGTATATACTGGCCCTCATTTATCATTCTTGCGAAGAAACGGGCGTATATTTTGGTGTAAGATTATGCTTACACTTCTCTCACCGCCTGATTTATGAAGCTGTGCGTACCTTTGAAATCCAGGTGTACGCAATGGCTGCCCTTGATAAATCCCGCGGCCGAAAACGATCGTCATTAAAATAACACGCCCCTAAATATTCAAGTCTCCGCTCCCCCCACGCCCTCATTTTCCACCATGGAAACACGGAAACTTCTCCGACCTGGAGCCGAAATGACCTAGCACAATGCATTATTTTACAGCACGTCTTTTGAAATGACCATTCAATTTCGAATCACGTCGCATGTATAATAGTGATGATGATGATGTGAAGTAGCCTAACATTCATTCACATTAATAATTGCATGACAATTTGTAATAATCTTCTTATTGTGATTTAATGACGCTTATTGATATTTAGAAGAAGGATGTCGTTATTATTATTTGTATTATTATTATCATTTAAAAGAAGAAGAATGTATTTTTTTATTATTTTGTCAGTCTGAATTATTTTTTGGTCATTGAAAGCCTTTCATTACTAGGGCTGGGCAAAAAAATAGATTTTTCGATTAATCGTTTTTTAAAATGTGTTCGATTCAAAATCGATTCTTAACGGCCGGAATCGATTTTTTCCATATAAAGGGCTCGCGGACGCGGTGCTGCATCTTCTCGTCTCTCTGCACTAGGCAAGCGCCAAGCGCTGCAGCTGTCGATACACACACGCGTTTAGGAGTCGGGACATGACTGAATATTCACTTAACAAACGGGCCAGCATTGCATCGTAACCTATGATCGTAACTAACGTTTATCATTTTCACGTCTTTTTGAGTTTTACAAGCAATGTTAAACCATCCCGTGCTCGCGCACTCTCAGAGATGTCTTTCACTGCGTGCACAGTAACGTTACAGCCTAAATCTGCCTCACAAACAGCTCGCCAGAAACAAAAGTTTTATCCCTGGATTATATCACTTCAACAGTTAAAACACGCGACATTATGTCAAAACTCTGGTCTTGGTTAGTAACCTCCTAAAGACAGTCGGTAATGTCTTAAATTAGCATTAAACGTGTGTGACAGAAAGTTAATGAAACAGTAATGGATTCGCGCACTAGTTCTTAAAGTGAACGCAGCCATTTGTGTCAGTCATTAATTCTGTTGTCATAACAACAGAATATAGTATTAATTGTAAGCAATCAGAATTAATAGCCTTTGTATGGACTAAAAAGACTATCCAGTGTTATTTTACATTGGATTACTTTATTCAGTTTCTGTAGTATTTCTGACATACCCAAAAAACTACCCCAAAATGTCTCTTAATTTGTGTCTTTATTTATTTTTTTCTATTGTATTTATTTGTGCTACTTTTTTCAATTTAATTCAAAGATTGAAATCAAGCTTCCATACATAAACTCTTAAAACAAAAATAAACAAAAAATTACATTACCATTTAGGTAAGATCAATGTAAAAAAAAAAGTCTAAATATGTATATATTTATTTATCTATCTTAAACATAAAATAACATGATACTGTTTGATCAAGCTGTGCGACTGTTCTGACTTTTTTTGCATATTGCATCAAAATCCTGTTTATTCTCTGTATGCATTTAGTGTACCTAAAATAAAAAGAATTTTATATACAGGTTTATGGCTCTTAATTTCCTTGTATTAATTAACCACTAGTAAACGTATGTCCACTGTTCTTTTTTATAAATATAGGATTTGTATTACATCTTCATTATAGTCGAATCGAGAATCAAATCAGGAATCGAAATCGAAAATTGAATCGAGAATCGAAATCGAATCGAACTGAGAGCTTGTGAATCGAAATCGAATCGAAATTGAAATGTGAATCGATACCCAGCCCTATTCATTACCGAACCGAGTCCGTGCGCACCTGCCGGGGATAGCTAATCCTGAAACGGCAGCTCTGCTCTGGTTGCCATAGAAACATGACACGTGCTTGAGATTGCACTCCGATCGCACGTGTATTACCAGCCCGTTCTCAGCGCGTTATATTAACGATAACGGGTGCCATGTGAGTAGTATTTCGCCGTTTTGTTTATATAGCGTCCTATGACGCTAAAGGATGAGAATGAGTTGGTATTACACACAATGTTAAACAGACCCGGGACCCGAAGTAATAGATTCGGACCCGACCCGGACCCGGCTGATCATTTAAAATACAGACCCGAACGGGTCGGGTCCCGGGCCGACGGGTCTCGGGTGCACTGTGAAGACCTCTAGCTCACACTAATAAACGCTTCACCTCTGGCACCGCGCACTCGCTACATTCCCAGCACATCTAGTGGATGCATAATGCAAACCCAGTCATTATCTTATGCGCCTCATAATCCGGTGCGCCCTATATATGAAAAATGTTCTAAAATAGGTCATTCATTGAAGGTGTGCCTTAAAGTGCGGAAAATATGGTAAATAACATGGAAGCCAATACGTTTTGTTTTGGATCACGAGTAGTAAAGTTCTTTTGCAACAGATTGAACACTGAATGTATCTCACAAAATACACTTAACATTTTTGTTTAATGTTTTATTTCTTCTAATGTGCCTGCCCCTGGTTTACAGGAAGAAAATGTTTACTTGATTTTAATTTATTTTTTCTTGTAAAACAAATGTACCTGTGCTTTTATAAAAATTATAGAGTTTCTTTATTTATATATTTATGTCTATACTGACCAAGCACTGTGCCTAATTGGTTTTAGACAGGGCATTTTTATTTACTTTTAGTATGAATCGGCCTATCAGCAGCAAAGTTCAATAAAATATGCATTTTTCATTGAAGTACCCCCTTCTTTCTTGTGTTTACTATCATTTTCCACAGAATTAAAGCAATCTCATGCAAAATTTTAGAAAAAATGTAATAATTATCCGATTAGTCGACTAATCGTTTCAATAGTCGGTGACTAGTCGACTATTAAAATAGTCGTTAATTGCAGCTCTAGTCAGTACACATTTTAGGCAGAGTAACAAGTAAAATAAAATAGAAAAACATAAATAATAATAATAATAATAATTATTATTATTATAAAACCAGAACTGCAGGGTGACCTGTTAACTTCCAGGGGACCTATATCTATAAATCATTAGAAAGGTGTAAAGACATTAAATTATTATGATAAAAATATGTGATGGTAATTTCTTAAAACATGTCAGGAAATCTAATGCAAAAACTGAGAGAAAAAAAAATCGACTGTGCACTTTACACTGGAGAAACTTTTCTTTCTTTCTTTCTTTCTTTCTTTCTTTCTTTCTTTCTTTCTTTCTTTTTTTCTTTCTTTCTTTCTTTCTTTCTTTCTTTCTTTCTTTCTTTCTTTCTTTCTTTCTTTCTTTCTTTCTTTCTTTCTTTCTTTCTTTCTTTCTTTCTTTCTTTCTTATTTTTACCTAAAATTATATGGTGTTGTGAATATTAGTGAGTTTAAACATGTATTGTAAGGTCTATTTCATTATACTCAAGCAGGAGTGGCCCTACGGGATACATTTTCCGTCAAAAGTATTGCGGTCATGGATAAATAAAAATGAGCATGAATCAAAAATGTAAAAGCGCATTAAAAATAATACTGTACATACACAAAACTGAAACAAATGCAAAGTTATCAGAATAGCAAACAACGTGGTCACAGATCAAAAAAATATGTGTGAATCAAAAATGTAAAAAATCCATCTAAAAAAACAAATCAAAACAACGCGTCTTAAAATTATTTTGCACAAAACTGAAACATGAATTCAAAGCTATTCAAATTGCATGCAAAGTCATGTTTTCTACTCATATTTAAAATGTTGTACACTTATGCTGATTTTTCCTTCGCTCTCATATCCACATTCCATATTTGCATTTAAAATAAAGATACAGCCATTTTGAAAAGAAGACGTGTGAATAGCTTGCATGGTTGTAAAGGAAGTAGTTGGCATGTCTGGTCTTGGGGAAATGCCAAACAAGGGTTGATGACTTGCTTAAGTGTGCCAAATAACCTTGACCAAAGTCTGTCAGCCACAGACACGTCCAGAACATATGTAAGTGGTTGGCTGGAAATTGCTTCCTAAATCTATAGTAGATTGTGCCAGGCACATATGGATGAGTAGTCCATCAGATCCACAAAGTCACACCACTGGTCTTCCAAGATGAAAATTCCTAAAACGTGTTCCCAAGAGGGATTTAAGGATCTAATTAGGTTATGAATAATGCTAATGAAATTTTTTTAATGCTTTATGTCTGACTGCTGGGTAGTAGATGGTGCTGAAAAGATTAGTACCCCTTTCTATAGATTTAGACCATTCATTTTGGTGGGGCCACAGACAGACCAAATGCAGGATCGACACTGGATGTAGAGAACAGGGAATTGAAAAGAGTGGGTGAATGAAAATCAAACAAACTAAGCAATGTTTTAATTGCATTACAGAGCCCCAGTGTTTACAGT
Source organism: Pimephales promelas (assembly GCF_016745375.1). Next base: position 434,229 of record NW_024121655.1, read on the forward strand.
TTATGGTGGAATCAACCTACAAATAACATAATAGTTGTCTTGCAAAGGAAAAAGGAGGCTGCCCTGATTCCTGTTTGTAAAGCCAACATTTTCCACAGTAGAATAATATAGTAATGATTGTGTTGGTAATGATGAAGCTGGCAATGGCCATTAGCCTCTTCCCATTTTTAAGCCACGAAAACCTCTGTTATGAAGAGTGTGTTATTTAGTTTTTTTTAAGAAAAAACTGACTTAAAGTTATGACCAGTGTTAAATAGATCTATCTAAAAAATAGGTGACTACATTGCAAGTCAGGGAAGACTCTCACATGACCTCAGAATGTTTGTAAGACAACTGATGGATCAAGCCCCGTTGTTAGTTCCAGCAGACTGATAATTTGGATGTTATTGTGCCAGCTAGGTCAGTGAATTTAGCTAACAGCTTAGCATTTCTGTCAGTCGAATAGAGCTAAGTGGGTTTCCAGTGCAAGTTTGCGTTTATCTAGTACATTGGCATTGGGTTCCTTGAAGCATTCTTTGGATGTGGTCTATATTTTGTCTCTATCATGTACTATATTTTTTCGAAGGCTACTATGTTGACGTCTCTGCTAGTGTCGTCTCTGTATTCTCCACTGTGAGCTTTGGTTCTTTGCTGCTACTTTTAGATCCTTTTGTAGATGATGCTCGCAAAGGCAATTTGTCCACTTTGGTACAAAAATAATAACATGTTATGGGGCTTTAAAAGGTGTAATAATAATTTTTAAAAAAAGTGTTTGTTTTGCGTTTACTCAATAACAACGTATTATCCATGCTTGCTTTTTTTTTCAAATTTATAATAACATTTAATTATAATTATTTTTAATTATTATCATATATTTTTTACATTGCCTTTTAACTGCATTAAATAACTGTAAACCTTTGGCAAGATTTTAAATTTAAGGCTGTACAGTTTATTTTTGCCACTTATGTGGCCGAGATGAGGATAGATTCAGTTTTCATTTGTTTTAGTAAATGTGCTTTTTTGTCATTTTTTGATTTGATCTTTTAGTTTGTTGTATTTATTATTTTTATTTAGCTCAAATGTATCTATCTTTTAAACTTAAAGTTGTATTTTTTTTAAGTTAATTGCCAAGGAAACATTTCGTTTTCATTTGTTATTTATATATTTACGTATTGTTTTTCAGTTTTAATCACCAAAACTTTTAAAATATTTTAACATTTTTAGTTCTCATTTTTAGTTTTTAGTTTTAGTTCTCTGAACATTTAGTCCAGTTAAACCTTCCCTTTTCATGTCTCATCATTATCATCATCATCATCATCATCATCAATCGGCTGTGAACAGGGTAGGTTGACAGTCGGCAAGACTTTTTTCAGATCTATCTTATTCCAGTCAAGAACCGATAGATAAAACAAAGTTTCCGTTTCATTAAGATGTGCGTCACAAGAAGAAATATCTGACGCTACTTCCATTTCATCGCACCTTTAAAGAAAAGATTTTTAATTCATGTCGACTTTAAACTCGTTTTAGGTGGAGCAACATGCAGCTCAGAAAAAATCAAGTGGGTTTATACATGGATGTGCTTTCTGGAGCATGTGATGGAACTGCATGTACTCTTTCTCTTTTCATTTCTTCAGTGCGCCTCAAGAGCCAGACGAACTCGAATAAACAAGTTGTGTTTGGGCGCTCTCGCCAGGTGCTGTCCAACGCCGTCCCTGCCTGTTGTTTTTAAGCCAGACTTAAGATTAGGCTTGTTTGGTGCTTGCAGACTGCCGAGTCATACTCAGGGAAACTGTACCACCGTGCCTAATAAGAGCCAGATGCCCTTTGAGCCGTAATGGCGGGTTGAGACTGAGAAAAGCCCCCTGGAGATGACTCGCCTCAGACTGCTATGTTTCTAAAATTACACCCTTCCAAACTATCATTTCCTCTCCAAAGACTTTTAATGGGGCAAATTAGCACTGATAGTTAACATATGAGGCCAGAAAGGGGGAACAGTACAGACTTTGGCAGTCATTAGATCAAAATATGTTTCTGAGATGTACTTAAGTATGTTTTTCCAGTTTTTTATTTAGATTAATGAAATAGTTCACCAAATCTGTATGACCTCCTTTCATCTGTGGCACAGAAAGGACACAATTTTAATAATTCACTGGCCACAGGGTCCCCTCAGGCCTTAAAAGTCTTATGGCTCATTTCCACTGAGCGGTACGGTACAGGTCGGGTCGGTAAACCATGATCCGGCTTGTGTTTCCACCGCCAACAGTAACCTTACTTTGATACAGTAGGCGTGGTGTTTGCCGGAAAGAAGTGATCGACGTCATTTTCACGAGAAGAAAGCGACACAGTAAACAACAATGGATGACTTACAGCAGATCTTGTTCTTGCTTTTTTGGCATGTTTGTCACAAGAAACAAGCACTGGCATTAGGCGTTTTTCAATACCATGTAGCCTACGCAAAGTCCGACTCAGGAGAATGACTCCCGAGGACGCGAGTCCAGTAACTCTGCTAATGGAACAGCGCGTTCATGAATGCGCCACTCAGCTCGCTCTGCTACTCCTGTTATCTCTGTATGGACATTTTAGGCAACAATAAAATGAAAGATGTTATAAAACACCACTCTGCTTCTTTTCGATTTTCTTTAAATACATTTTAAAAATTATAAGCACACAAATGTGGTTCAGGCAACGCATACCCTATTATAACAAAAATAAATTTAAAACACAAACCTGCCTCTTTTCGTTTAAATTTAAAAATATTAAACATATTCCAGGCAATATGTAATGTATTGCATATTGCATTGGTATAAATGTTGCAATAAACAACATTACATATGATCTTGTAATAAAATAAAAATGACAAAACTATCTCTTTTTGTTGAATTTCAGTTTTATCAATAACAGTCACTATAAAAGTAAGTAAAAGGTACAAAAAGCTATACAGTAAAGCTTTAATAACAAAAAGCAAACAATTCCGTCAAATATACAAATTCAGCGCCCAAATATATGAAACTACACTTAGCCTCTGCCTGAGAATGAATTATAGATTCACGAGACCAAAAATCGCCTGTTAGGTCTATACAAGACAAATGATCTTAGTTTAACCACTACAGAGACGTCAGAGTCAGCGGCAAACATCAGAATGACTAGCCGAGGAAAGGCTGTTCCAGGCGGGGTGCATGAGCACCGAGCGTCCGGTGATTGCTTGGAATGGATCTCAGTCAAATTATCATAAATCTATAAATAAACCACAGATTTGAGCTTTAAAAAACTACATTCTCGCCTGAAAACTCTTAAAACCGCATTTCGTGACACAATAACAGTAGTATTATATTTCTACGGTATATTAAAAAGTGGCGCTTCTAATTCCCTTGTAGCCACATGCAAGTGATGATACTCTGTCAACCAATCATCGTTCTGCAGTGAGTCTAGCTCCACCTTTTAGTACCGTAAGCGCCGTAAGCGCTTACCCAAAGAGTGGTATGGTATAGTTCGGCTTTTTGGTACCATTTACAACTTTTGACAGTAGAAATGCAAATAATTGCGTACCGTACCGCTCAATGGAAACGACCCATTAAATTTGGGTTGATCAAAGTTAACGCCATTAAAATTGTTAATCTTAAATATTAAGAGTTCTTAAATTTGTGGATGGAAAAACAATAGTCTGAGAAGTGGCCTAATGTGACTATTAACTTTCAAAAGGAGATGATTTAAATAAATGTTAGTGCTGCATGTTCAGCACTAAAAGTGCAAGGCTGTTGCACGTGATTTCAGATCAATTTGCAATTAAGAAATACTGTGAATTTATGCCAAGCAATTGCTCATGATCCACTTTTGATGAATTATGATAATATTGACTTTAGAAATTTCTTAATTTAAATATGTTGTGCATTTTTTTATACTATATTTGCTTATACATTGAATATGCCATCAGGTTTAGTTCATGATTTTTGGGTGAACTATTACTTTAAAGCTACAAAAAAAAATTTTGTTTGTTTTTTTGTTTTGTTTTGTGTTTTTTGCAACTTGGTGTCGCTAACCTCTTACTAGAAGGCGTAGGTTGAAGATGCGGTGATAAGCGGAATCATGGAACTTGCTGTCATGCTGATGGATCTAATAATGTTTATGTAGAGTGAAAACATTCATGTTTTGAACATGACTGTGGTATGAAGCAAGGCGGGATTGCTAACGAGAGAGAGATATCAGCGCCACACGGAAGTCCCGCGGATATAAAGGAATGAATACATTTCATTCTACCAAACTACCCACAAGTGCTGAATTACTACACACACAGGTCAGTTTATTTGACGAATTAAACGTGAGGTAACGCAGCACTGTTTCACTTGGTCTAACATTACACTATCATACTAAACAGTATTTGAGTGTGTTGAAAGTTAGAATGTTATTCAATGTGTTAGTTTGTTGGCTATATGAGACTAGCAGTAAAGTAGATCAACATTAGAATAACTTAATGATCATAACATTTCATCATGCTGAGCTATATAACATTGATTTGTTTTACAGTATGTACATTTGCTCACCTGTCTAATAGTGCAAGAGCGGCTTCTCATCAAGTCAAAGTTAGTCGTTATGTAAATTTATTACTAAGAAGATGTATGTGTTGCACCGGCAATTCTCCTTTTCTGCTTAGTCGTAAAGCTCTTGGTGTCTCGAAAATGCCATGCCGATATTCATCCTCATTTTAGTTATCCTTTATCCCAAAGTCTGCTTGCCCTGGTCCATAATGTTTGAACAAAACAACAACAGCGTGCCTCTAAACATTATGCAGTTGTCCACATCTGTTGCCATGGTTACTATGGCAGTAATTGTGGAAACCAGTGATAACGTGGATATTACGACAGGCAACAAGTGACAAGGGACAGGCACTATTTAAAAGTGTGAATTTCTCTAAATTTACAAATTGGAAAAATTTAGAATAATGTAACATAATTAACAGAAATATATACAGTAACACCGTGCAAGTGGTTTTGGGCTAATTTGATACAAAATTCTCACATATTGTACTTTTTAATGGATAAAAGAAAAGGTGAGTGCAGCAGTTTAGGCTGTTTTTGTGTGTCTCAAATATTTACAGCCATAAATAGATCTCTGTTCTTGTGTCATGTGACCAGCTGTGTCTGTGGACTGCTGTGAATGCTGAAGGCGACATGTATGTCATGGGGTTAATGGGGATGTCTATATGCTAAACCCAGCAGGTGAAGGTTCACATGTCTGGCTGTCTGTTGCTGGCGTCTCCTGCTTTCTTTCTGTCCCATTTGGAGTGTGTCCACACATATTCCAGTGGTCATCAGACAGTTATTTATGACATGCCCCACCTTCTCTTCCTATATTATCATGTGCCATGTGTATGTAACCTGTTAAGTGCACTGCCTAAAATTAATGTTAAATTAATTAATTAGTTAATGTTAAATGTCAAATGTAAAGAGTTCCAAGACTGACTTTTGTGGAGCATAAAAATATATTTTGATAAATGTATCTTTGTTTTTGTTTTGTTTTTGTTTGTTTTTTTCATTTAAAAAAAGGTATTTCTACTTTTAAATGTGAAACTAAACCCACCAGTACATGGCAGCAAATCACTGCCTTAGCGAGTGAGTCATTTATTCAATATGAATTCATTCAGTTCATTCAACACAAATCAAGTGTTGCTCAGAGATGCACAATGGCTCTACTGTGGATTTGTTTGGAACTAAAAAAAAAAAAAGCAAAAGCCAAATTAGACAATCTTCTGATTCTAAAATTTAAGTCACCTGATTTTACCTTCTAGTTTATTGAACTGTTGTATAAAATAATTATCATATTTGCAATCCTGCTGATATCTGAGAAAACAGCACACGCTTGCTTGTGTGGTATTGCTTAACTATGTCCTGTTATAAATATTAAAAACAAGAACACTCACAGACATTGGGCCCTATCTTGCACCCGGCGCAAATGACTTTATACATTGACGCATTTATCATTCCTATTTTGCACCCGTGCAAATCGGGCTTTTTTCCTCCACAGACGCACGTCGGTAAACTAGGAAATGAACTTGCGCTCCCTGGGGCGTGAAAAGGAGGCGTGTTTTGACGCAAACAGCCCCTGGAGATATTTTGCAGTTCAAGAAAATAATATCGCAAATGACCATGTTTTTACTGGTCTAAAGTCAGTGGCGCGTTGCGTGTACATTCAGATGCTATTTTAAGCAAGCATGCTTGGCCATAATACAGAGTGTGAACAATGCACATACACTGTAGATGATTCTCTCATCTACACAGATGCATTTTACTTTTTGCAAATGATACATTATTATAAGGAAAACTATTAAAACACAAGTTGTGTTCATGGCGATAGGAAAAATAGGCATAAACCTTACACATGTACCCAAATGATCATTTGCATGTTTAACCGAAGCTAATTTGGGTGGGTTTGTCCCATCCCCAATGTCCCTTCCTTTCTTTTACGGCCCTGACGAGAACATTGATCTCCTTGGACATTGATCTCCTTGGCTCGTTCATCATACTCTTAAAGGGAATGTGAAATGACGCTCTGATTGGTTTATTTCTGTACGCCCAAACCACACCTATGATTAATGAAGCTACTTCAGACCAACCCCTTTTAAACATGCGCTCGGCACAAGAGTCATTTATCCCGCCGGTAAAATAGCAACAGCACCCAATACCCGCCCACAAAGTTACTTGCACTTTGCACTTGCTTCTTGCGTTTCAGACATTGCCCCATATCTTAATATAATATGTGTCATTTTTAGTCCGATTGGTTTTGATTTCTCCATGAGAATCTGCCTCAAACACAGACAGGCTGCTCAAGCCTCAACTGGCGCAAACTTATTACGTCAATACATTATTCATTTTGCATTTTATATTTTCTGGCCTTGGTTTGTAATGGCAGGGCAGGGCTCTTTTTCGAGCTTAAGTCTGCCTGTTGTGAGGCCTGTTTCAAGTGAAACGGATGAAATATAGCAAAGGCCGCCCGCTACTGCCCAGATCTGAAAAATGTCAAAGCTCAGTGCCTTTAATGCAGACAAAATTGAATACTGCTTCAGAGCGGTATTTGAGGCTAACCACCGCATCCCATCATTCATCATGTTCTGGAACTCACATACGCTGAAATCGTGAGACAATGTTCGAATGCAAGTTGAATTAGCTATTACATATAATTTGGTTGTAAAATATTTTTTACTGTAAAATGTTTTGTAAACTTGTATTGGTACAAAGATGAGTGTATTTTTTTAAATGTTTGCAACTACATTTTAGCACTTAATTAGAAGTTACAAAATTATTGAATTGTGTCGTCTGTTATAAAGGAACTAACTGAAGTTAGTTCAAAGTATTGAAAATCAAAATGTACATCATGTAGCTAGACAAGTGGTCAAATGTGAAGACCGCAAGTGTGGGTATACGGACAGGCCAGCCCGTTCTCATCCTTTAACGTCATATAGAACGCTATATGACAAAACGGCGCTATACTACGCACATGGCACCCTTTATCGTTAATATAACACGCGAACCCAAGACGTTATAAATCCTTTAGCGTGAATATGACACGCACACCCTACCCCACACCTAAACTTAGCCCTCACAGAGCGTGTTATATTAACGATAACGGGTGCTATGTGCGTAGTATAGCGCCGTTTTGTCATATAGCGTTCTATATGACGTTAAAGGATGAGAATGCGTTGGACAGGCCCATTGTTGGTATGGTTACAGGTGCTCTTCATGACTATTTCAAGAATCAAAGAGGTGCTTGACTAGAAGCTCTGTCAATAGCAGGTTATGAATCTGCACAATATCCTGTATCAAGTGTTCTACCTTGTCTCTATCCCGTGAACAGTAGTTATATTTAATTTAAAGTTCCATTTGTTATGACATGGGTTTCATTCGCCTCCCCAGACGTTGTCTTCGTACAGATTAACGTGTCCCTTTCAGAATCTATATGCCATGTATGAGGTCAGTAATGTCAGTGAGTGTTCTCTAGCTGCAGTTAGGTCTTGGAGAGAATGCAAATGTTAACACAAAATCATTCCTCCATGCTCGCTCTCATCTGCTGTCAGCAGATCCCAATCACAGCTCCCCAAGTCTAGCTAAAGTTTATTTGTTGTTTCTATCTATTCATCTGTTGAACATCCATTCATTTATCTAGAGGAATGATCGCTATCATTTTTCTTTTTCTCTTTTTCCTGCCCCCCTCTGTTTGATGGATGGATATTTTCTATTCCGTGTCTCTGGAGTTTCTGGGAGGGAGTTTCCAGAACTTTTTAGATTTAGTGCTTGTAAAGCAGTCATCTCAGTCATCAGGGGGCTGCTCTGGAAATGTGTCCGACCCCCCACTCTACTACCAGGCTAAAAGAGTTCAGTACAACTTCCAGTAATCTATAAAATGACATTTTTTACATACAGATGTAGTAGCATCAAAGTTTGAACACACTTGAATGAATATGTGTTTCTCATGACTTTAAAGTCCTTCTGATATTAGGCTTTAAAGACTTAAAATACTTTTAATAGACTTTATAGCTTTTGCTCATGTTGAAATGTTTGATTTTGTTTAGTAAGCAGCTATACACTTAGCCCATGTATCTATTTATTTATTTGCTAAACTTTCAATACTGTTCAAACATTTGCAGTCAGTAGGATTTTATCTTTTTTTTTTAAGAAATTAATACTTGTATTCACCAAGGATGCACTAAATTGATAAAGTGGCAGTATACACTTTTGCATTGTTACAAAATGTATATTCCAGATAAATGCTTTTGGCCTTTCTATTTATCAAAGAATCCTGGAAAAATGTTTCTTGGTTTCCACAATTTTAAGCAGCACAAAAATATAACTTTTCAATGTTAATAATAATATGTTATATTTCTTGAAAATATAGAATAGAATACAATAGAATACAATAGAATATAATAGAGGGACCATGTGATGTGATACTGAAGACTGGAGTAATGATGCTAAAATTGTAGCTTTGCCCTCACAAAAATAAATACCTTTTACAATGTATTAAAATAGAAAAAGTTTATTTTAAATTGTAACATTTTACAACATTACCATGTACAGTTTTTACTGTTTTTAGTACATGTCAACTCTTTCAATGCTTGTTTTAAAGCATCCCAGGATGCACCTCATGAAGTCATAGGAATGAGTGTGCACAGTGCATAGTCTTGGGTGACTCTCAAGAAGATGCAGTTTGAGAGTTTAATTCCTAAAATACTTCTCACTCTTTTACCGCAACCTCCTCAAAATCTGTCTTACCATGCCATGCAGTTACTCTGAGTTTAAGAGTTCATGAAGCAGCTGAAATATAATTGTGAACCTGTTGACCGTTGTACTTTGGTTTTCTTGTAGGTGTGGTCGCTCAGCAGTGTACCGCACACGTGAAATGGCTGCGAGAGCCCTGGTTCCTTTCGTTCTGGTAACTCAAGTTCCCTCCACTATCCAAACTCTACTGGAAGAGCTGCCTGAAGAACCTGGACCAGGAATCCAACAAAACCACATACATGGAACATTGCTTCAGGTGTGTGAATCCTCCCTTGTCACATGCATTCCATTAAGCAATCCATGAAGTTGTGCAACATTACATAAACAGCATCTACAAGAGTATTTTTAAATCCATTTTAAATTTTTCGTTAGAAATTAGCTTTAAATTGTCCAATATGCTATTTTCTGAAAGATGCTGATACCTGAATTATTCTCGTTTGAAACATTGTCATATTTCATTGCAAGTGTTTTGTTGTTGTTATTGCAGAAATGTTTAATAATATATATATTTTTTTATTGTTGGTACACCCAGCAATTGATGTGGGCAAGCAATGGAAACAGGAATTAGGAATGTTGCATGCTTGACTCAAACTTGCTTCACCCACATTAACGCCACCACTCAGTGTGTGTCAGCATTTTCGCTAACCACTAATCCACGCCGCTGACATAATATATAGTATTTTATAGAATTGATAAACATGGATAATTGAACTCCAAAGGGAAATTTAAGTGATAAAACAGCATCACCATAAAACTTAGAAGCTTAGGAGATAATTGTGGATAGAGACAGTGAGATGTTGTATTTATGACACTAAAGCAGGTTTCTGTGCATGAAACTGGAATTGTGTGCGAGCATACAGTGAGGAAAATAAGTATTTGAACACCCTGCTATTTTGCAAGTTCTCCCACTTAGAAATCAAGTAGGTGTCTGAAATTGTCATCGTAGGTGCATGTCCACTGTGAGAGACATAATCTAAAAAAAAAAAAAATCTAGAAATCACAATGTATTATTTTTTTTAATTATTTATTTGTATGATACAGCTGCAAATAAGTATTTGAACACCTGTCTATCAGCTAGAATTCTGACCCTCAAAGACCTGTTAGTCTGCCTTTAAAATGTCCACCTCCACTTAGGGGTGGGAATCTCTTGGCACCTCAAGATTCGATTCGATTACGATTCAGAGGGCTTGCGATTCGATGCTAAATTGATTATCTGAATCTTTTGTGTGTGTGTGTGTGTGTGTGTGTGTGTGTGTGTGTGTGTGTGTGTGTGAGACTATAAATACTTGGCTTTAAAAATACAAAGTAATGACCCATGAAGAATTAATGTACAATATATTTTATTAACATTGCAAAGAACCAACGAAAATAAATGTGTGCCTGAACTAGCAGCATACTTAAATATTTTATATTTTCCAAAATATTTTAGTTTTATTCTACAAAGCTTACAACTAGTGTGGCTCTTGTCCAGCTCCTTTCCAGCTTTCTTTCTTCTGTTGAAAATAAAAGTTATTTTGAATAATGTGGTAACCGAACAGTTGCTGTTTGATTACCCACATTCAACAAAAAAAAATCTTCTTTTGTGTTCAGCACAAGAAAGAAATTAATACAGGTTTGGAACAACATTAGAGTGAGTAAATAATAACAGATTTGTTTGTTTGTTTGTTTTTTGGTTTTTTGTTTGTTTTTTTGTGAACTATCCCTTTAATGAAGAGCAGCAGTGCTATTTACTCCTGTCGCTTTTAGACCATAGACAGTAAGTTTTAGACCAGCACGCAACGCATTTAATAGACGCATATTACACCAGATTTTCTCTCAGATGTTTGCTTTCACTTTAGAAGACATAGCCAATTCTGTTTTTTTTTTTACACATTTTGTGTATTTAACAGTATTAGCATTATAAGACTCGAAAGATAACTTAGTCCAGTATTCAGGCACTGTTTGACAGGCTTGTGCCTGTGAGTGTCGGGGGTATGCGTTCAGGAAAGCACACGTTAGAACAGCGCATCAGCACGTGAATTAAATGTTTAACCGACAAGGCTTATGCAAATAATGAACTTTTGTGAATTGCAGTGTCCCGTACCTATTCCTTAACGTGTGATGTTTAGGCTACGTCGCGTTGTACAGTTGAGACGGAGTCGCCAGAACTGAACTAATAGAATGCACTGTTACACGACACTATGATATTTATTCAAAAGCAGATCGTGGAGACATTTAATCGTCCACGGTCAAAAATCATGATATCGCACACCCCTCCACACGTCAGCTTATAACGAGGAGGGTGTTTGGATTCGGCGCTCAGTCATCGCGTCTGTCTCTGTTATGTGCACGCCACTGAACTTTTGCGCTTCAGAGTTCCGTCTTTCGCGTTCCACCGTCAATATTACGTTATTATAAATATATATATATATATATATATATATATTTTTATTTTTTTTTATTTTTTTGAAAATCGATTTTTGACATTTGTGAATCGATTCAGAATCGTCCACGTCCGCATCGCGATGCATCTAAGAATCGATTTTTTTCCCCCACCCCTACCTCCACTCCATTTATTATCCTAAATTAGATGCTCCTGTTTGAGGTTGTTAGCTGCATAAAGACACCTATCTACCCCATACAGTCAGTAAGAATCCAACTACTAACATGGCCAAGACCAAAGAGCTGTCCAAAGACACTAGAGACAAAATTGTATACCTCCACAAGGCTGGAAAGGGCTACGGGAAAATTGCCAAGCAGCTTGGTGGAAAAAAAAGGTCCACTGTTGGAGCAATCATTAGAAAATGGAAGAAGCTAAACATGACTGTCAATCTCCCTCGGACTGGGGCTCCATGCAAGATCTCACCTCGTGGGGTCTCAATGATACTAAGAAAGGTGAGAAATCAGCCCAGAACTACATAGGAAAGGAGTTGGCCAATGACCTGAATAGAGCTGGGACCACCATTTCCAAGGTTGCTGTTGGTAATACACTAAGACGTCATGGTTTGAAATCATGCATGGCATGGAAGGTTCCCCTGCTTAAACCAGCACATGTCAAGACCCTTCTTAAGTTTGCCAATGACCATTTGGATAATCCAGAGGAGTCATGGGAGAAAGTCATGTGGTCAGATGAGACCAAAATAGAACTTTTTGGTCATAATTCCACTAACCGTGTTTGGAGGAAGAAGAATGATGAGTATCATCCCAAGAACACCATCCCTACTGTGAAGCATGGGGTTGGTAGCATCATGCTTTGGGGGTGTTTTTCTGCACATGGGACAGGGTGACTGCACTGTATTAAGGAGAGGATGACCGGGGCCATGTATTGCGAGATTTTGGGGAACAACCTCCTTCCCTCAGTTAGAACATTGAAGATGGGTCCTCCAACATGACAGTGACCCGAAGCACACAGCCAGGATAACCAAGGACTAGTGTTTCACGGTGCACCGGTACTTCAAAAGTATCGCGATACTCAGAAATTAAAAACCTCACGATACCTAAATTGATTAGTATCGATACTTTTATGAATGACCGCCTTCCAGATTGAGACGTATTTCATGTTGGTGTGTGCAACGCACACTTCCAGTGCCTCCCTATGGACGTCTGTGTTTTTTCTCCTCACGCACACAGCAAAGAAGCTGCAGCTGTCATGAGACAAACACTACAGCGAGACGGTTGCATGTGCGAGCACAAGTGATAATGTGGCCGCCGGTGAGTAGCGGCATGGCAATCCGGAGAGTCAGGACTTTTCCCGGTGGACCGGTAGTGTTTCGAGACTGTGAAGGCCGGCTGATTGTTATACAATGCAAGTTATCAGCAACCAGTGTTGGTCAAGTTACTTGGAAATAGTAATTAGTTACTGATTACTGATTACTTCTCTAAGAAAAAAATCCAATTACTTTACTGATTACTTATTTTCAAAAGTAATTAGTTACTTTACTAGTTACTTTACTAAGTTACTTTTCAAAAACATGATGCACGACCTGAATACGCTAAAGCATAGACCTTTCAGCCTAATTCTATTCTTTCTGCATATTCCATCTAAAATGTAATCAAATTCTTTTTTAAAACTTGTTTTACTTCTTTCAATATTTTAACTTCATGCACATTGCATCGAGCAACAATTAAATTAAATGCAACAGTCTCAGACTAGAAGAAAATTGTTGAACATTTAAACCTCTTTTCTGCACATTCCACCATATTTTAATGAAATAAAGACAGCCCTTCTTCTGTTAATATAAATTTCTACATATTCCAGAATATAAAATAAATATGTTTAAAATCCTTCATTTGAATAGATGTAAAAATACAGCAACAATACTGTCGTGTGAGCGTGTGTGACAGTTGGCAGCTCGGCTGCTTTCTCCCGCGCTCTAGTTGTCTCTCACTGATGTCGCGGCGCTCACATCATTTTTATTCACGCACGACTCATGTCACGAGACGGTCTGACTAAACAAAATCACGGTTAACTAACGCAGTAACGCAGGCTGTTTACGGGGAAGTAACGGTAATCTAATTACTGTTTTTTCAATTGTAATCCCTTACTTTACTCGTTACTAGAAAAAAGTAATTGGATTACAGTAACGCATTACTTCTAACGCGTTACTGCCCATCAGTGTCAGCAACACAATCCTGCTGCCTGTACACAATAGTCTCTGCAACAGCGATAGTTTGAAGCGCCTAAACTATTCTGTGACTAACCGACAATTTAAAATTTAGTTGACCAAGGCTGAATCCAAAATGAAGAGTACAATGAAGAGTGTACAACTGAGTGTACACTCAACGACTGTCTGAACAGATTGACTACAATGTCTTGGACTACCAACCTGAAGTTGTTGCCGCGATTTAAATTATTAGATGTAAATATCCAATATACACACACAGACTTTGGCACAAGCCTCAACTGGCGCAACCTTATTACGTCAATTGATCATCTATCATCCATATCAATCGCCATTTACGCTGAATGTAAATACAGTAGATCAGAATCATTCTCAACCAAAACATTTTTTGTTGGTAAAGTTTCAGTACTTTCTTAGTTATTTTTTTGTAATTGATGTTTTAATCATGCTACTCGTCTCATCGGGCAAGTAAAAAAATGTAGCACACTGTTCGCCATGATGGTTTTGAATTGCTTGAAATATGATTGGAATTTTTTTTTTTTTTTTTTTTTTAAGGAGAATACAGTTAAGTACAACATGCACAGCAAGTATGTCATAGAGGCTACAAAAAAATATCATGAGAAGATTATAATTGTGTGCTTGGACGTGGCTTTTAATGGTGGGACTTTTGTTTTTGTTATCAGGCTCTCAAAAATTATATAAAAATTTGGATTTTTATCGGCTTTCAAATATAAAGAATTATCGGTATCTGGCAACATCGGTGCATCCCTTTTTTTCTAAGCACTAAGAGACTTTACAACAAGAACATTAAAAAAATTTAACTGTAGTGAAATTTATATACGTATATGTATATATACACTATTTTGTATTTGTTTTATTATTTATTTATCAAACGTATTGGTAAGACTTGTTTCGATTATCCACTTAAAACATTCTACTAAGTAGCTTTGCAACTACGTCATCTTATTCGACTAATCTGAACCCTAGCACCTAACACTACTAGTACTAACACTAGTCTGCTAGTCTATTAATACTCTAATGAAAGTTAGTTGACATTAACAAGGCTTTAGTTGCAAAGGTTTATTTTATTTATTTATTTATTTTTAATGCAGTTCTATTCTTATTTGATCCTGTTTGCACTGTAAAAGACCAATAAACAAGCATATATCTAAAATAAATAAAAATAGAATTGCATGAACTATAAAAGAGACAGCAAAAGACAGGGAAATTGATAGTGAAAAGGGCTCTTTATTTTCTTGTTGATTTGTTGATCCATGTTGTTGATTTCGATTCACTGAGTCGCAGTGACTCTCTCATGACTCTTTGAATATGGAAATTCTGTATGTTTGTGTGTACGACCAGATTAGGAACAGATAACAGACGCTGCACATCTTGTCCGTGTGTGATGGGGGACTGGGGAGGGGGGGTGGTTTATGGTGTGAAGTATTTTCAGATCAGCTAGTGATAATGTAACATTATTATTGGAGCACTGCCCTCATGCTGCTATCTGATGCGCATACCTGAAGTGCATGCAGGAGTGGTGTATGTGTGTACCACAGCATCTGCAAATAGATGCCACTTCCTATGCATAGCTTTGTTTTTGTCTGTGTTTGTTATAAAATCCTTAAAGGCATAGTTCATCCAAAAAAACAAAAAAAAATTGTCGTCATTTGCTCTCATGCCATTCAAAACCCATAAGACTTAACATATTTTCAAAATTTTCATGTTTTTTTTTATCTCTTTAAACTCTTTTATGTGCCATGAGAGTGGCATAAAACTACATTATTTTAGACTTTTCCATTTTCCATTAGAAAATGAGAATGGGACTTGCAAAACTTACCACCATGTTATTAATGTAGGTTGGTTGCAAGGGAATTGCTTTTCAGTTGATAAGGTGTTGTGAGTGCTATTTCTAGGATGTTCCCTAGGATGTTTCTAGGCCATTGTTAGGTGGTTGGTCTGGTTTACTGGGCGGTTTCATCATGGCAAACATGGCTGGTTACCTAAACTGCTTAGACTTAATTAAACTACTACCACTCTAATTAAATATTCGCTCAGTTATCCCCCAAAGACCTTTCTATTTTGCTGTACATCATTAAACCATGCAGCATCAGAAGTCTATCCGAAATCAGTTTTTTAGGTACCAGATTGTTTTAATTTGAGTCAAAAGACCCCTTTCCACAATTTTTCAATTTCATATTCTATCTTCTATATATCACCCACCAGAACGTCTTACAGAGATGTAAACCATCTCTGTAGAACAAATGATTCATTAACTTTCCTTTGGACATTACTGACCATAGGCAAATGTTACAGTGTGTTTGTTTAAACAGAAAACAGAAATGGCAAGAGAAAGTGAAATACAAAAAAGGTGTGAGTGGGAGGAATAGATGTTGTCTCGAGCCTGAATTAAAGACTTTTTGTTGTTGTTGAAACGGATATGAGTAAGCTTACATAAAAATAGCTTCACTGTGTGTATACCTTCCTTAACACAACACACCCACAATCGTTGATTTACATTATACAGTGTTGATACCAGGATGAAATGAAGAAGTCTGTCAGCACAGTGTTTCAAAGTGCCATTTTGATAACAAAACCATCTCTGCTGAGTAAACCGCTTGAACCCTGCAGAGTTCAGTTTAAAACCTCTGTTGACACAACTGACTGGTTCCCTTTAGACGCTGGCTAATGAGGGAAACAGATTGAGCAGCACTAACCTAACCTGACACCTCAGAAACAGCTTTCTCTTCTTTCAAAAAAGCCCTAGGTAACATCCAGGTTCCACGGGGAAATGAATCAACTGTGTGTTTTGAAAACATTAAATCAGATCAGCAGACACAGTGCAGTCAATGTGGGTCTTCCACATGCGCACACACACTCACACACACTAGGTGGTGGTGTATACTGAGTCAGCCTCCTAACCATTTTCTTAAAAATCAACCAAATCATAATCCTAGCAGTAATTATATATAATTACACTGTAACAATGACACCTTAAAATAAAGTGTAACCAAATTTACTTACAAATTAGAAATGTGATTTTAAGATGTCAACTAATAATATATAAGTGCATATCAAATAAATGTTCAATTAATATAAAGACACCAGACAGAGTTCTGCACTTTTACTTCTCTCTCTCTCTCAAAAAACCCAGACTATTTCTCAAACTGCATGAGAGTGGAAGCGAAGAATGTGTTAATTCATATATTACTTGCCCTCACATATTTTTGTGCTGCCAGTTAGGTGTTTGTGTTGTATGCGTGTGTGTTCCTCTTTTGTGCATTGCTGCCAAAGGTCTGGATGCAGTGATCGTTTCAAACAGCCTTGTAACACCCACTCACACAAGCTTTATTTCTTCTTTAAGGAAAAGCCTATAAAACAAAACAATCAAACTGATGAGACAAATGAGCTTAATTAGATTTAGATTGCATCCAGACTTTCCGAATCTTTTCAGAAATGTGTCCGCCCACAGGTTAAAACTTTTCCTTGCAGTCGAATTTGAGAGTCGACCCAATGGTCTTTCTGTGTCAAAGGTCAGTGTCTAGCACTGCATTAAGGCTGTGTGCTGGTGTTTGTTTGTGCATGTTTCTTTTCTAAATGTGTGCACCACTCTCTGTATGCTGAATTATGGACCTCTATGGGGTGTTTATTTTTGCCCTTAGCCACTGCCATCGGTTTGTGGTCGGTCTCAAGTTGTGCAGTTCGTCAGTATAAATACACACACTTTCCTCCGAGGTCGGACGTCGTGGGCCTTCCCACCCGACAGGGCAAGCAGGCCTGGGCTAGATGTGTGGGATACAGGGTGTGGGCCGCTAGTGTCGGGGGTGTCCGCAGCTTGAAGGCCAGGCCTGGTATTTCATGGTCAGACTTGTTTTGCCCTGTGCCTCTCCCTCCCGGGGCATAATGAGTGGCTTCCACATTGCGGCTGTAAACCAGTAGTGACTATTTCAGCTTTCTGTACACTCTCTTTAACCAGGCATGCATAGAGCCATCTACTCGCCTTCATTTTACTCCCTCCCTATAGACTGTTATGCAAGGATGTTAATTGAACTAATAAATAAAAAAGACGACCTAAAGAGGAATCCGTTTTTTTTCCTCTGATTTCTGTCAGATATCTTTCAGATTGAGAAAGATTAACTAATGAAGAATCTGATCCGTCTTTCTAATTGTGGTGCACCGAAATGAAAATTTTGCCCGATAACTGATAATTCCTTATATTTGAAAGCCAATCTTAATCCAAATTTTCATATAATTTGAAGAGCCTGACCACAAAAACAAGTCTTGCCATTATGCACACAATTATAATGTTCTCATGATAATTGTATGTAGCCTTTATGATAGACTTCCGCTTCACATGTTGCACTTAACCGTGATTCCAATCATATTTCAAGCAATTCAAAACCATCGTCGTGTCTCAGCTGAAGGAAATAATACATTATTTATCAGCTTTAATTTATCAGCCAAATTTTCCGATATGGTTTCCGATGTATCATGCATCCCTAAATATGATAAATTATTCCTTTATGTACACCTGTGTTTGATTCTGCCAGATGTCTCCTGTCTGATCTCTCACTGAATTATCCGTCTGAATTCTCTTTTTGATCTCTTTCTAAACTCTTACTGATTCCCCTGTCTGATCCCTATTATTTATTTCTGATATCTGTCTTTGATATCCATCTCATGTCTATCTGATTTATATGTCTTCCTTCTTTCTGTCTAAACTCTTTGGTTGTTCTCTCTGATCCCTTTCTCTGTTTTCTCTGTCTGAGCTCTCTGATTTAAATCTGATCTCTCCATCTCTAAATTACGATCACAATTAAGGGAAAAAGTAAATGAGAATATTTAGCCAGATTGCAATGGGTACTCTGATTTCTCTGTCTGATATCTTGGTTTCTGGTCTGATTATTTCACTATAGTCTGATGGCACGGATCCCTCTGTGTATATATAAATACATATTTTATTTTCTGTCTATTGTATCTCTTTCTCTCCAACTTATTCTCATATTAAAGGTGTTCCATCTCCTTCACAGGTGCTGTCGTTGTTACGATCCTACCTGACGGACACGCACAGACCCCAGTCAGAAAATGCACAGGACTGTGACCTTGCCAGTGCCATTTTTTCACGGCTGTGGCTCGGCACAAGGTGGGTACTGTCAGGGTTATAGACTGGTCACTTCTTTCAGTATTTGCATATACATCAGCAAAAACAGTGTGCGTGCAAGCGATTTTTGATTTGGCATTTGCTAATAACTAGGGTTGGGTATCGTTTGAATTTGAACGATTCTGATTCCGATTCCGATTCCTTGTTTCGATTCCGGTTCCTAACGATTCCCAATTCCGATTCTTTTAAGAGGCAGGGTCAAAAAAGTTTATCTAACCTTGCTAACCAACGGTCTTTCGGAAGGAAATAATCCTTTCTGAAGGAAATACTCCTTCTGTCACAAATACTCCTTTTGTCACAAATTTTGCATTTTGCAGAGATTTCGTTATTTTTAGAAAAGTGAAGCCACACTTTGGTCCGCCGACGTAAGCTACTCATGTTCGACTCGTGCGGTTATGCCAACACTTCCGGTAGACGCTTCTTCGTTGGTGTTGTTCAGCGGTTTCTTCTTCCGCTCGGCGGACTGTGAATATCGAAACTAGGAATCGAAATTTTAACATTTGAACGATTCCGGGAAAAACGAAAAGTTAGTCCCGGTTCCAATCGATACTCGATTCTCGATACCCAACCCTACTAATAACATTCTTTTACAAAATAACATTGCAACTAATTGGTGTATTAATTGAGCTCTCTGTGCTCTGAGCTCGTGTTTCAAAGGCTGCTCACTGCTCACTGACCCAGCGCTGCAGGAAGAGTCACACAGCCACGTGCCCTCTGACCTCTCTCACTCATCCATTCTGATGCTTTATAACAAACTCCTTAATGAGCCAGAGACATTTTGGGATAGTTGAGTAAGATGGAACAACAAACAGCAATAAACATTTCAAACAATTGTATGCTACATTGTCTCATGACAGTGCTATGTAGTGTTTCATTCAGTGAGTAGTGTACTAATCAGTTTTATCATAGTTAACAAAACTAAAATAAATAGTTGTTTGCATATCTTAATATGCTTTCAGACAAACCACATAAGTCAACACAATTATTGAGTATTTAAAACTGCAGTGAACCAAAGAACACAGTTTGAAATCACTGGTGTTTCTGACGTCACAAACTAATAACCAATCGCGTCAACGTGTGGGTGGGCTCAGCACATCATCATTACAATGCTGCGAAGCAGGGGAGTCTTGCGAATCTGGGTTATCCTGGTATATTTTTTCTGTTGAGATGAAAAAAAAATCTAGTACTTTTATAGCAGGTGAATTAAGTAATGTAAATTACGATGTTATAATGAAGTACATGACTTTCTCCACTGATGTTCTGATTTGTTCAAAGCGTTTCTAAGGATACTGATTGTTAGAAGGCAGAATGAGATGGTGAACGGGAACATGGTTTGTGTGACATTAGCAACACATTATTAGCTGTTTGATAACACACCATTGATAATGTATACCATTTTGCAGAGTTCACTACAGTTTTCTACAAAGTGGAACAAAGTTTGAGTGAGTGGAGACAGTGCTAATTAGCATATCCATGGGCCTGCATATACTAAATGAAGCAAGGGTGTAGTTACATTCAAACTATATTAAGAATATATATATATATATATATATATATATTAAGTCATGAATAATTTTTATTTCACAGGTAAAACGATTTAAATATGTCATTTTGGTGATAAAAGATTAGTTTTATTGGATCCAATTATTGACTAGAGGGGGACTTTTAACTTAATGTCTAAAATAACAAACTAAAACTGAAATAAAAACATAAGCCATCATGGTTGGTTTGTTATTTTATTATTATCATTATTATTTTTAACCAAGTTTTCTGTAAAATGACTAACCTTTTAGAAGTTAAATCAAATGGCCAAGACGGAGGTGAATGTTGTAGTTTCTGATTCATTTCTGAAGGTGAAATGACAGAGATCCCAAACATCTGATCATATATCCCTATAATCTTTGGCTTGGTAATTTGTTGAATTCGGAGTAAGAATTTTTGTTTAAAGAGCAACAGAGGGACACAAAAAGATGAAGCTAGGCATTCAAAGAGAGGGAGAGTTTGTGTTATTAATATCTCAGTGATGAAATACTGACGTCAGCCCTAAACACTGGCCCTCTTGTTCTCGCCCATGCCCATGAGCGTTTGCTGTGTGCGCACACACACACACACAACACACCATACACCAGCTTCCATATACTCACCACAGTTTCTATCCACAAACACATACATTCTCTCCCACAAACTTACCCTGCAGTTGGTCTGAGATACAGGGCCCTAAATTTCCTCTGTGCCCATGGGCAACACATGTGATGCTTTATCCTCAGAATCAGTGTGAACTTAATTGTACTGCTCGCTATTGCAGTCAGGATGCATTATCAGTCACTCTGACTATATAATATAGTGACAAAAAAGTGTTTTTGACACATATGCCTGTGTCCTTGCCTTTTTTTCTTTTGATACATCTGCACTTGGTCAGACGGGATGCATTTCCCATTTTTAAAAGTAGATGGTGATTCAGTTTTCCTAAAGGGATAAAACAAGAGACAACCTGTAATTGGATTAATATTGTTTTCCTGAAATATGTTCAAAATGTACTGTAGCTTATCTACCTTGGGTAGTATATTATCTATCTACCTTGTAAATTGTATAAATAAATTCATGGTTAAGTTAATTGTTAAAAATTAGTTAAATGCTAACAAAAAAATCTGTATTTTTACTGTAAATGCCTAAATTTCTACTTTAAAATGCAATTGATGACATTCTCCTTCAAATATCCCCTCTCTGTTTTTTATTTTTTTTATCGCACCATGTGTATATAACACTTGCAAAATAAAGTGTTGTTTCTGTACAAATACAATGAAATGCTATGAAGTATGAAATAATCACCTAACTTAATCTCTCTCACACACAAATTGACAGGCGTAATCTGTGTCTGGTAACACGTGGTGCGTTTCTAGACCTGCTGGGCTGTCTTTGTGGATGTATTCCAGTTCCTGTGTCAGGTAAGAGCTCAAAACACCATAGATAGCAAAGTAAGTGCTTGTTTCCCAACTTCCAGTCTAGTTTATTTACCAAGGAAATTTGGTTTCTGCTTGAGAGTGTGTTATTTTGAGTGTGCTGGAGGCCTGCGAGTCTTAAATAAGAAAAACGCTAAACGGTCTCTGACAGATGGTACAATTGTGCCCGTGTGACCCAGTTAAAAGGGGCGGCCCCTGCATGTTTGCGGGCCCCATGTGTTGCACACATGTGGGCATGGTGGCAGTGTTTATCATTTTAAAACAAGCATACTCTTACAATCCCACCCGCCTACCATCACTTACATAACAAATGATGGGGGCACTCACTCACACACACACACACACACACACAGATTGTGCTGTGCAGAGATTTATTTTTACACTCTACCCTGTACTCTCAGTCTTAACACCCTTTTAATCTCTGTCTACCTTTCCTTTCATTTCTCTTAACATAAATTGTATTCCATCTATCTCTATATTTTACACTCTGTCTGGTGTTTTCCTCTCTCAGTTTAAGGAATCACCTATAAATAAAAACTGTCAAAAGACTTTTGTCAAAGCCATATGTCTTACTTTCTACTGGATAACACAAAAGAGATGGCTGAATGTTCACACTGTTCTTTGCCGTACTATGAAGGCAGATGACAAAAAGGAGCTGGCACATTAAAGAAAAACTATAAAGGTATTCTCTATATTCCATGTTTTCTGAGGTCATATGACCGCTTTGTGTGAGAAACGCCAAAATACTGATTGTTATACAGTGAAAATCTTCCCCTGGCCTATACCATAGCTTTGAAATTTCATTTGTGCTTGCTCATATTCACACTTACCATGTCGCGTTTAGTAGAGACAATACAATTTGTAATTATTGACATCAAACCAAATGTAGGACTTCAGAAGACATGAAACATTGTATATGGACAAATTTATGGTGCTTTTTTTTGTCCTTTTGCAACTTCAGTGACCCGCTTACATTATATGGGAAAATATTCCTGTGAAGCATCATCTTTTTTTTGTTACACAGAAGAAAGTAATGTGCCATTGGAGGAGCCATGAAGATAATAACATTATGATTGTTTTTCATACCATTTTAATGACTGTAATGCAAAGAAAACTTCTTTAAATTTTAATTAAAAAAAACAATAAAAAAAGCAATATATATCAAAGCATATTTACTGTAATTCATTAACCCCATTGTATTATAGTTATGAGAATTTCCATTAAAGATAATGAGTTAACATACAACTTTTTACAAACATAAGTTGTTGTTTTTTTCTTGGTCCCTAAAAAATTGCACTCATTTTAGTAACACTTTATTTTTACAGTATCCTTGTTGTATATTACACATACATGCTATACATGTAATAACAGTAAATTGTGCATAATTACAAACAACTAACCCCAAGACAAACCATAATTCCATAGTAAATACATAAAGTTAATATTATAGGTATTTGTGTAATTACACAGTAACAAAAGGACTCCTTAAAATAAAGTGTAGATTCACCCTCCGTCCCTCCTGCACTTTTTTTTTTCTTATTCTCTGTCTGTTTGTATCTCTCTCACTGTCTCCTGTATATTCAGTGAAGAAATGATCATTTTAATTTGTCAATAACACTTCAAACTGGACAAAATGACCTTAACAATCTGCTTTTTCATTTGTCTTGGAACTAAGTAGGAGCGGAAAGTTTCTGGGCAGTTCTTGCATGTATTCCCATCCTAATACTTCTCAGTGAAACAGGACGTGTGTGTGAAGATGGGGAGGGGGGGCGGGGGGTTAGGTGGTTATGAGGCCAAGTGCTCTTAGTAGTTTGGCTCTGAGACTCAAAGCAGAGATTGTGATGGTGTTTTTACTGGCGATGCTTTAGCTGGGCATATGAGGAACGAGTTTACAAGTCTGTGTGGATCAAACACTACCGCATGAGAAATGCTCCCTCAACATACACCAACAAACATTCTCTCACTCTCTCTCTCCCTTTCTCTCTCTCTCTCGCTCTCTCTCTCTCTCTCTCTGATGGCCATTAACATAATTTTGGCACAAATTTTACTGTATTCCCCATATTTCTATCTCCCGGGTGAATAAATTGTGGCTAACGTGCACACACTCGTCAGTAGGTGGTCGGCAGCGTAGGGGTCGTTCACTGTGGGAAAGCATGCTCACATCTGCTCTGCACGTTCTTCAGTCGTCTGGGTTTTGTTTTTCACAGTTTGGGTAATGATGGCAGAGCATGATGTAAAATCCATGTGTTCGAGCACGTTGCCGCTTGTGTGTATACTACTGTAGTGAGTACAGACGGCCCACTGTTTTCCAGCACCATAAAATGTAGCTGAACACTTAAAAACAAAAAGATCGCACATGTACTTTAACAACTTTTGCGTCGTAAAGGTGCTCGGGCTGTAATACGCAGAATTATTATATACATCTTATATAAAGTGAGGAAGTGTGATGAATAACTGAAGGGATTGAAAATTATGTAGCAAAAAATAAAATAAATAGCAAATACATGTAATAGTCTGTAATACTGTTAATTGTAATGTTTAATATTATAGTATTGTACCAACAGAGAGGGTTTCCTGTAAAGTTCACAGCTTTAATTTATAGAGACTTTTTTTCTTAAGAAAATTGTCATACTGTACCTGATATATATATATATATATATATATATATATATATATATATATATATATATATATATATATATATATATATATATGAAGAGTTCAGATGCAAAAGCCTCTAAGTGCCATTTGAAATTTCCTTCTAGAATGGTCATTTTTGTCAAGCTTGTATATTTAAGTTCAGTGATTTCACTTAAATTGCAATTATAATTAGCTATTAATTGTTATTTAAGTGAAATTACTAAACTTAAATATACAAGTTTGATAAAAATCATCATTAAAGAAGAAAATTTCAAATGGCATTTAGAGGCTTTTGCATCTGAACTCTTCATATATATATATATACTGTATATACTCTGTTGAATCAATATTAAACCAAACTTGTGAACCAAAATTGAATCATGAAATATGTTATTAGCCAGCCCTATTTTTACTCACCCTCATTTTGTTCCAAACTTGTATAACTTTAAAGGGCACATATCATGCAAAATCCACTTTTTTAGCCCTTAAATGCATTTTGTTGTATATTTGGAGTGTTTATAAGTACAGAAAAGATGAAATTATTCTCTTCAGGTGCTTCGTTTATATCTGTTTTGGTCATATTTTTCAACCAGTTCAGATTTTTCTGTTCTCTATTACCTTTTTTGAACAATTACGTCACAGTATTTGCAGCGGACTGACAAATAAGGACATCGACTACCGGTCCAACACTTCAATCCGCCATTATTATTTCCCGCTCCGATTTTTTGTAGTCCAAGCTCAATGATGCAGAAGTTACGAGAGGGCTAGTCAAAATGTTCGGTTCTTGGATGTAGTGACCTGAAGCACTTCAAGGATCCCCACTTCAACAACCTCCACCAGTGTACAGAAGGGTTTGCCTATCAACTTCGTCTGAATGAGGGGTAAATTCCTTCTATCATTTAGCTGCTGTGTTTTCTGATGCTTTCTAAACGTAAGTTATCATATTATTATCAATACAGATATTTTAAGTGGTAAGATCAGACCGCAGTCATTTATCTTGTCAGTGTGCTTATTTTAACAAGAGAAATAGTCAACTTTCACTAATAACACACAACATAGTTAACTTGCATACCACTGCCTCCATATGAAGAAGTTGTTCTGCAGGTTCGTCGTCGTCTTTTTCAAATCGCTCACTCTGGCTCGAATATGTAAGTCTTGATGGACAAGTCTTCCGTTGTCGACATTTTGTTAACGTGTGAATAAAAATGTTTTTTGAAGCTATCTCTTATCAAACTACAATAATGGCTGGACGCGGAGAGTTGAACCTACCGTGAACTCAGCGACCTGGAAAGCGGGCGG
The DNA here is from genome assembly GCF_016745375.1 of Pimephales promelas. The sequence goes on from NW_024121655.1 coordinate 460,135, forward strand.
GGAAAGACGCAACTCCTTTTTATTTAAAGGGGCCGCTTCGAAACGACTTGCTAACAGAAGCACATCAGAAAAGGGGTAGAAAAGGGGCCTGTGGAGCTATAATAATGAGGAATTCAGACCCAAGCATTGCAGTTATGCTTTATATAGACCACAAATGTATGATTTATAAGTAAAAATGAATTATTTAAAAGCATGATATGTACCCTTTAAAAAGGAGATGTCTTGAAGAATCTTCACACTTCCTATACAGTAAAGGTATATAGTTAACAGAGGCTGTCAAACTTCAAATTGGACAAAAAAGCACCATGGAAGTATTGTAAAAGTGGTCCAGATGACTCTATAGAGTGTATTTGAAGCCTTCTGATGACATACGATAGCTTTGTGGGATTAATAGGCCAGAATTTATGTGAACATTCAACCTTCAAAACAAAACCTTTTGTGCTAAAGAGAAGATGTTATATGGGTTCAGAACAACATAATGGTAATTGAATCATGACGGTTTTTATTCCTGGATGAGATATCCCTTAAAATGTGTCTCTCTTTTTTTTTTTTTAACTGAGAGGTTCAAACGAGAACGGCCAGTGTTTGATTTCACTGCGATGAGTTTTATTTTCTATTACCAGTGACTGTAATATTGCTAGTTTTATGAGAGAGCAAAATTTGGTCACTGAGACTTGGTGGTCGTGGCATTGATGAAACCACAGCTTTCTCTGAGTCATACTGGGGTGGCGGGTGTGTTTGTGTGTAATGCCTTGGATGTCTAACTGGGCTGTTTAGGTTTTCATAAAGATTCCAGCACATCCCCAGAAACTGTCTACAAACTCACAGACATAATGTCTGCCACAGTCTGTCCTGCTGAGAAATAGCTTTCATTTCCGAGAGTAATCATTACCGTGGTCCTCCAGAGGGCCAACAATATTAATAAATGCCATAGCAAAAGCATCCTTTTTCTCCACTGTACACCCTCTTCGCTCTCATTTCCTCGTTCTTCCCTGTTCTGTGTTTCTGTCTCCGCGTTGGAGGAAAACAGACATAGTGTAAAAGGGAAATAAATCAGCATTGTTAACCAAAGTCTGTCTCATGACTGACTAGTTCTCATCTCTCTCCCTCTGTTAATGATGTTGTTCTCTTAGTGTGTTGTTTTGTGGTAATGAGCACTTGGCCTGAGTTTAAAGGCTTGAGAATGGTTACCATCACTCCTCTATGACCCACTACAGTTTTGTTTTTACATCGTTTTACTGAATAGCTGTGGCATTCTTGGTTTATTTATTGGAACCTGTGGCAGAGTTGTTATATAAAACTAGTGCCTTTTAGATTGTGTAAAAGTGTTTGTTGCGCTAATAAATAGGGGAAGCTATTTGGGAATAAAAACTCCTGAGGATCGATAAATGGTCCTGTTTATTTTACGTAATGTTAATTTATTTACATAATGTAAGTAGTTGTTCTAATTGTAATTTATTTATTTAGTTAGTGTGTAATGTTACTGTCTTTGAGCATAAAAAAGATCTGCAAGGTTGTACAACATGGACTTCAATGTGTTTTTTCTGGGTTTTATGAATTCACAATGTTACTCATTGAAATAATCCCCGCCGACAGAATACGCTAAAAAAAAGAACGAGGTTTGATTGACCTGCAATGTCAAAGAAATACTGTTTTTCCACCCCTTTTCTAAAATTCATTTGTTTGACCTTTTCTTAGGCTGACAACAGTTGTTAAAATGTATTTTAAGCAATGTTCCTATGTAACTCCAACGTTCCAATGTAACTCCAATGTTTCTCTGTGTGCTGCACATTTTATGGAGAACAGCTTCCAGAAACTATAAGAGAGTACAATGCAAGGCTACACACAGGTTTCTCCTGAAACGGAGCAGCCAGCTCCAACTTTGTTGGGACAATCTGTTGTTGTGTACTTACAACTTGTAAGTATGTCTTATTATTTGTAGTTGCATTTTCTATTAACTGTTCAAATAAGTTGTATAGTTGCTATGATATAAACAAAGGGCAAAGTTGATTGCCTGCACTAGCCTGCTAACAGTGTTAATGTATCTGACTTCTGACCTGTAATCCTGCCTAAATCATAATCATACTCTGTTTGTTCATTAGCCAGAGGAGAACTGGCCCCCCGACTGAGTCTGGGTTCTTCCAAGGTTTTTTTTCACCATTCTGTCACTGATAGAGTTTTGGTTCCTTGCTACTGTTGCCTTGGCTTGGCGGCAGTGGTTCAGTGGTTCATGTGGGTTGTCTACAAACCGAAAGGTTGGTGGTTCAATCCTCGGTTCCACCTGACCAAGTGTCGAGGTGTCCATGAGCAAGACACCTAACTCCAGCTGCTCCCGACAAACTGGCTGGCGCCTTGCATGGCTGACACCGCCATTGGTGTATGAATGAGTGTGTGAATGGGTGAATGTGAGGCAAATGTAAAGCGCTTTGGTGGCCATTAGGTCCATGAAAGCGCTATATAAATGCAGTCCATTTACCATTTGGCTTTCGGCTTGCTTAGTTGGGGACATTTAATATTCAACAATATTATTAATCTGGTTTACTTCAGGTGGACCATGACACAATTTTCTTCTAAAAAACAAATTTCTTGTATTATTTTCATGTTATCACTTTTAAACTGTTTTGATACAATCTGTATTGTAATTGCGCTATATAAATAAAGGTGACTTGACTAGTTTACTGTAGTGTTTGTGAGCTCTCGCTTTTGTAAGGCTGTTTACTGCCCCAAATGGTTTTGGGATTGATTACTGTTTGTATTACCATAGTTTTATGACAAATATCATGATTAAATGGTGCATAACATTGCATCTATAAGAAAATTCCGTTAAAAAAATATACCACTACGAAACATCGTAAAATCCGTGCTTGCAAAGTCTGTGCATCAAATTCCTTCTGGACTATCCTCTTGTTTGTTAACATTCTTAAGTCTTAATCAGGCTTGAATTGGTTTGAAATTGATGCCATCCTTAATATTTACATTGAGCAGATGAAACTTGCGGTTATGTTAAGGGGCGTGACATTTCCCAAACACGCGTTAAGTGGTGCCAATCACATGTGAAATTGACCACACTGGTTAGTGTTCTTTAAGTTGTTTGTTCATTATTATTGTATTGTTTTGAGCTTTGAGACATTAAGTAGTTTAACGCAGTCTCTTGACACATTTGTTTGCTCCTTGCTGTACACATTCATGTGTTTTGAAGGAGGCATGGCTTTGGACACTCTTTGTACCCAACCCTTTGTAATCAATTTTGTATAAATACATTTAAGTTTGTGAAATGCTAGAATGCTAGTATCACAACTGTTTTAACACTGATAATAAAAAATTGTTTCATGAGCAGCAAATCAGCATGTTACAATTTCTGAATGATTCTGTGTGGTACTAAAGCCTGGAGTAATGATGCTGAAAATTTAGCTTTGCCATCACAGTAACAAATACAATTTTTAAACAGAAAGCAGTTTAAATTATACTCATATTTTATCATATTTAATGTTACTATTTTTACCGTAATTTTGGTCAAATGTGTACTGTACACAGTCCACTTTTAATAGACTGACTTTGGATGATTTTGAAGGATCATATAGTCTACAGATGTTTGTGCCTGTGACTGAGTGAAGCAAGAAAACATGAGGAAAAGCATGTCTAAATGTATATGGTAAATGACTGACTCTTTAAATAACTACCTGTCGGTTTCTTGTGTTGACATTATGTTGCCGATGTCTGTGTCAGGGTTCTGGTGATGAGGTATTTTCCACATTGGATTAGATAGACTACAAACGTTTGTCAACATCTCCACCCTGGTTTTAAACATGCCTTCCCATCACCCCCTTCTTATAATAATGGTCCGGGTCTGTGTGAACATGTCAACAATTAACATCGCTGAAACAGGTGTTGAGCAATGTCCATGCCCTTAAGAGACAGGCAAGTATACACACATACAAAATCTCCTCTGACACTTTGCTAAATTAGAGTGTGCCACAAACTCAATGTTTTAGGTCAATGTGAGCATGCTCCGAGAAGCGTACGAGGGCTCTTTTCATGCTCTGGTGTCACGGTAACCGTGCCCGTCTCTTGGGGAATGCAGTATGGCCCTTCCCTCTGGTCCACTCCTTGTTGAATCATGTGCAGTGCCGGATTGGGTTGCATTGTGGGAGTTGGAATGGGTCATTGGAACTTCTTGGATGGAGAAGTGGGCTTTATTTAGCCTTCAGAAGAATATTGTGTCAATAATCATTTAATAAGGAAAACAGTATGTAAAAAGCACTTTTATTTCCCAGGATGCCTTAGCGTCATAATGAAGCTGAATCAATATTTAGTAGTGCAAGTTCAAAGGTTGATCATCTTTCACTAAAAAAACACCACTCAATGTAGTTCTCTTAATGCATTGTACATTTTGTCAACTAAGATAAATTATGCTTATTTTTTAATAAATCTTCTCTCACATCTAATGTACATTCATTGTCTACGTTCATAGAGTCTCCGCTGAAGAAACTACGTGAGGAAACTCTGCATATCCTTATGGCCTCAGAACTTGTGGCCCCTCAGGGACCTGACGACATAGACCTCTCAGTGCCTGGAGCCGCACAGTACCTGCAGAGTCTGGCTCACATAGCTATCAGTGTCTGTGTGGAATCACCTCACCTCTGGGAATGTCCTGAGGCTGACGGGTTTCAGAGAGACCTCCTGGAACGGCTGCTACAGTGCCCACACTATGAGGTTCGGCTGTTTGCCCTGGAACAGTTCCTCAAGAGACTTCAGAGGACCGAGGACAAGTCTCAGCATTGTGATCAGGGACCTTTGCCCTTTGAACTCAGTGTGTCCAGCCTAACCTCTTTGGCCCTTCATGAGACATACCCGGCGTGTCAAGCTAAGGTGAGGAAACCATACTATACACAACTTATAAAACACACTGCAAAAAAACAACACAAAGAAACTACCACACAATATTAAAAAAAAAAAATCTGCAACTTCAAAACTTTAAAAATATAAGAACTTTAACAAAAATCAACCGTTTCTGGTCTCATTGACTTCCATAGTAGGAAAAAATATATACTATGGTAGTCAATAAGACCAGAAACTGTCTGGTTACAGATATTCTTCTAAATATCAGAAAATCGGCTGAATGAATTTGAAAACGGTAAAACTCAACTGTTTAACTCAGGGCCCGAAATTAACTTTTTTACTTGGTAGCACTGGTGCTACCAACTTCAAAAAGTTAGGAGCACCAGCGAAAATTAAGGAGCACCCACCAAAAATTAAAGATCACCACAACTACAAATTATATATAAACAAATTTATTTTATTTAAAAACAACACCAACAATCACTGGGGCTTTAGACATCCTGTGGCCAGAATTTGAAATTTGGTCTCCAGGCTCTCTGTCCCTCCTCCATCCATCTCTTCACTGAGGCTGAGGCATCGAACGCCTCCAAAGGAGGACCCTCAATGCTGATTTGGATTAGATCTTCTACTGTGTTAGGATGTAATGAAGATCTAAGATCTAATGTCTGATTTTCATTCCTAAATGACAACTTTTTGTCTATTAAACATGTCTATTATAAATCACAGCGGAAAATTATGGTTTTCCTGCTGACCCAGAGAGTATATTCAACTACGCAGTATTGTTATTTCTGTGTTACAAATATTCTAATCACAGAAGAACTTGAATCGGAACTAGAATTAAAGATTATGGTTTGGATATAAACACTTACGTCTCTGAAGCGATCAAAATAGAGACGAGCACCTTTTGAAAGTAACATGGAGCTTCAAAAAACAATTGTATCGATCACATTGTTACTCCACTAGGTGGCGACAAGTGACTTAAATGTATTTGTTATTGAATCATTCATTAAAGAGATTTGTTAAAAAAACGCTGATTCATCCATTAATGAAACAAGCAAAGTATTTATTATGATATTACTCATATATTGCTATACAATACTAAATAAGCTATGTATTAATAAAACAATATAAATAAAAACGAAAAACATCCTCACTATCAGCATTGGCATGTTCCACCTCAACGTGTCCGACGAGGATGTTCGTGGGCTGTCCATCAAGCAGGACGCGGACATAGACATACACGATCACACACTCCTTGACAGACAGGTCGGTGTCTCCATCGATAATGAAAGAGATGTACTGAGCTGACGACACTTTAACTGCGGTGTTCTCGCGGATAGTATCTATCTACTATGACCCCAATGATATTGGCACACGTGACAACGGAGCGCCGCGAAAGGGAGTGATTGACAGCTGATATTAACCAATCTAAAATCTGCTTTAAAGTTAAGAACGTGAGGATGAAGTTTGATTGGTTATGATAAAATGATGGTCCGGCCACCGCGTATCAGCGCACATAAGGTACACAGTAATTTGCGATCTTTTTGTAGAGAGATGAAAACTCGCACTAATGCTCCCAAATATATTTTTAGGTCGCACAGGTTAAAATTCAGTAGCATATGCGACCAAAATGGTCGCAATTTCGAGCCTTATGTAAAATGAGCCTATTTCCAAAAAAAAAAAAAAAGTGGAGTATCCCTTTAAGCGAATGAGTATGAATATAGTTACTGAGTGTAATGCATGTTTATTGGAATTAAATGAAAAATGTATTGTTTTAAATTTGTAATAAATTCAATTAGCTAAATCTCTATACTGTATGTAATTTCACAATTAATTCTATTGTCTTAGAAATAAGATTAACATGTACTGCCCAATGTACTGACAAGCATGAATGGTTAACTAAAATATAACATAATGTTCCTTCTGTTTTTTTTTTTTTTGTGAACAATTTTTTATTTTTATTTTGTATTTGCTTTCATATTAACAAACATATACATATTCACCACCAACATGCATATACACCAGAAACACAACATAAATACCTTCATTCTCTCACTCACACATCTCAACTTATCCACACACCACAACACTCCTACACACACAAGAATATGCATAAAATTGAACAATTTTTAACCTTATCTAATCCCCCTCTACCCTCCCTACTGAGTGATCTACTGCACCCCCCCCCCATCCCCACCCCCACCCCCAGCAAGAAATTTAGTAGCTTTAAGAGCTTCTGACCAAGACCTTATGGTCTGCCCTTTAGCACCATGAGAACGTGCCGCAGAAAGCTCCAACGCAAGAATGTCTAACAGGAAGTTCCACCAATGATGCAACGAAAGAGTATGTGGTGGTTTCCACCTTGTTGCCAGCATTTTCTTTGCAGCAGTTAAGCCAGAAAGCCAAATTCTTTTTTCATGTCTAGACATTGGAACCTGAGAATTATCATTTAACAAGCATAAAATAGGACAGCAAGGAATCTCCTTACTAAGAATTTCAGATAAAAACTTAGTGACTTGTGACCAAAAGGACTGTACTTCAGAGCATTCCCAAAACTGCCCTGTGAGCACAGTTGACACAGTGGAGATGGCTCTAGTTTGATCAAATATCTAATTCTAGGTGTTAAGTAGGTTCTGTATATAAATCGTAAATGAATAGATCTATGATTGGGATTTTTAGAAGCTTGGTTAATGTTATTCCAAATGGTTTCCCAAGATATTGTAGGGGAAATGAGGCTGTAATCGTTTTGCCAAGTTGTTTGAATTGTAATTGGTTTATATAAACTTTGCATTATTTGGCAATACATTGTAGATACGGTTCCTTTGGTATTCACATTATACAGTTGTTTTGTAAAGTCATGTCTAGGAAGATTAGAATCCCATGGAACTCCATATGCCTTTAAGGCAGAGCGAAGCTGCAAATATAAAAAAAACGAGAATCCAGGTAAATTATAACTTCCCTTCAAATCTTGAAATGTACGGAGACCATTGGTATTGAATAACTGTCCTAGTAAATAAATCCCATTATTCATCCACATTGGATAAGCCACTGTTCGACCACCCAGCAACAAATTATAGTTATAAAATATTGGAGTATGATAATGCCACTTTTTTTTTATAGTGAGTATTATTAGTTGCAAGCTTCCAAGTTAGTAAAAGATTAAAAATAATAGGCCCAAAGCGCATTTTGGCTTGTTTTAATGGAACTTCTGCATAAATTAGATCTTGTAATCTATGCGGATGAGCTAATTTCTCTTCCAGAGGGCGCCAACAAACAGGTTTTGTGGGGTCTAACCAGAGTTTTATGGTACGCAATACAAAACACCAATGGTAAACTTTGAAATTTGGAACTCCCCAACCTCCCACTGATTTCTCTCTCTGAAGAGTTGTAAGTTTAATCTTTGGTCTTTTGTTATTCCAAATAAACGTAGTGATTAAACTATGTAAGGTATCCCAATACTCAATATGTGGACTTAAAGGCAACATAGAGCTAAAAAAATTTACTTGCGGTAACACTATCATTTTTACAACAGAGATGCTCGCATCGAAAGATATAGGCCTTAGTGTCCACTTCCCTAGGTCTTTTTTAATCTTTTCCAAAACTTTCATATAATTATTGTTAACCGTAGATTCCAAAGTTGGAAAAATATCGATTCCTAGATATTTAAATTGATTTACAATTGGGATCTTAATTTGTGTTATATCCTCACCAGAGCTTAGGGGAAGGAGAGCAGATTTCTGCCAGTTTATTTTGTATCCTGAGATACCACTGAAGTCTGAAAATAATTTCAGGATATAAGGGAATGAATGTGAGAGTTTATTAATAAAGAGAAGCACATCATCTGCATAAATTGATACATGATGAATAGTAGAATTTATTATTATAGGTGCAATGTTTGTAGATTGACGTATTTTTTGAGCAAGAGGTTCAATAGATAAAATAAATAATAAAGGGGACAGAGGGCATCCTTGACGAGAACCTCTAGAAATTGTAAAATAAGAAGAACAAACATTGGCTGATACTACCATTGCACACGGGTTTGCATACAAAACTTTAATATACCTGATAAATTGTTCACCAAACCCCATGTGCTCTAATAAGGCCCAAAGATAACCCCATTCAAGTCTATCAAAGGCTTTTTCTGCGTCAAGCGTTAAAATTCCGCATGACGTCAGAAGGTCAGAAGACTTAGAGGTAAAATGGAGGATATGTAATAGCCTTCTCTGAGCTAAAACGGCCTTTCACAAAACCTGTTTGATCACAGTGGATAAGATTCCCAAGATGTTTGTTTAACCAGCGCGCTAAAACTTTAGCATAAATCTTCATATCAACATTAATCAATGATATAGGTCGGTAACTAGCACATAATGTTGGATCTTTCTGTTTTTTGAGAAGCAATGATATTAATGCTGTATTTGTTTGCCTTAGAAAATATCCTCTTCTAATAGATGTATTTATCATTTCCAAAAGCATGGGACCTAATTCAGACCAAAAATGAATATACATCTCAATTGGAATACCATCCGGTCCAGGAGATTTTCCCAGCCTCATTTCTTGTACTGCGTCCCATAATTCTTTTAAAGAAATGTTTTCTCCTAATTCAGCTGCTTCCATTTCTGACAGTTTCCTTATACTTACATCAGTAAGGAAATTCTTGCATCTCTCCTTATTAAACATTATATCCGACTTATAGAGATCTTTATAAAAACAAACAAAGGCTGCATTAATTTCTGTTGGAGTGGTTACTATATTTCCACCTGAACATTGTATTGCAGAAATACAAGCCCGCCTTTCGTTAGAATTAAGCCGAAGGGCTAACTGATGTGAGGGCCTGCTACCATTAAAATAATGGTGTTCTCTGGATTTTTTAATTAAAAACTCAGCTTTTACTCTAAGTATTGAATTAAGCTCACTTTTCACCAGACTAAGCTGATCTGTTCGTAAAGGAGAAAATGAATTTTGTTGCGCTCTTTCCAAGAATGCCAGCTGCTTCTCCAACTCAACAATTCTTTGGTTATGAGTGCGGTTTAGAAAAGAGGCAAATGATGTAACATTATCTTTTATAAATCCTTTGATTGCTTCCCAGATGAACCTAAAATCTTCGACCGAGTCCAAATTGAGAGAAATAAATTCACTTAACTTGGATGTTCCTTCTGTTTAAACTTGTATCTCATGTTTTAATCTTTTTGGAATTATGCATCTATATTGATGAAATTGCGATTCAAATTATTTAACTTAAATGTAATCGATTAGCACACTGCAGTTAGCTAGTGTTACTCAACACATTAAAATAAGTGTACTTCTCACACATCCAAAAATTATTACACCATTAAAATGCACTAGCATAACTTTTAATTTGATATCATTACAATTATTTACAAGAAACTTTACAAATCATTCGGAAACCAAAAACAAAACTTTTTACATACTTCCCAAAACCTTACAACAAGCACTATAAAACACTTTAAAAAATATAATAGGAAAACTTGTCAAAAAAAATCCAAAAACAATAGGGAAAAATCTTTACAAAAACAAAAATATAAACTGTGATATTACTGGAAAAATCGTACAGTTTTTGTGAATCAAACTTGATGCAGGTTAGCAGCCGAAACCTTTTGTATTGTTCTTTTCACCGTGTTAAAATACCTAAAAATGCAGATCACAGAACTCTGTGGCCCTAAGATTTGTGAATTCAGCTGTAGAAATGACATTCCTTTATACAGGGATTCTCTGATTAGCTGAATAAACGTCTGCACCGTAAAAACCTGCTGGACAAGAGCTACTAACAACTGTTACTGAATGAAACCGGCTGAATGTCATTTAATTTCCATTCACTCCATACACACAAATTTCTTTGGCCCTGCAAAGTGAAATGGCAGGCGATTTCCTGTTTAGAAAAAGGGCTCATGTTTCAATTCCTTATAAACACTCAACCAACCATCAATTATTCTCCTGTTTTGCCGTTTCTATCATCCAAACTGACGGGAATTGGCTTGTCTGGTGGGTGGGTGTGTGTGTGTGTGTGTGTGTGCGTGTGCGTCTGCGTGTGTGTTCTTAAAAGCTATTTTATTGGCCAACTGTTAATGTTTAGTCCTGCTGTTAGGCTCTAGACTTTCGATATGGCCTGGTTTCCAAGGTAAGTCTTCTGTTCCACCAAAGCTTTCTGGGAAGTGACTAGGAAAGTTAGGCTAATTTGCTCTATGGCCTCAAGTAGATACACTAATAAGAAAACATGCACTTTGAACTAAAGCCTAGTGCTTAAATCTGTTTTGAAAATATAAATTGTCATCTAATATTGATCTAAGTCCTTTCGTTCTGTACTTCGATATAATTTTAATGCATTTTCCCCCAACACTGCACATTTTGGATATTTATCTTATCTAACACCCATAACAAGCTAACAAGCTGATGAGTTGAATCAACTGTGTTTGATTATGGAGACATCTAAACTGTGCAGTGCTGGGGGTATTCCAGGACCAGTGTTGGGAACCACTGATGCAATGTACCAAAATATAAGGAAAATATAATCAAGTAAGGATGCTATAGAAAACCATTTAAAATATACTTATTTAAGGATTTGTGCACTCCAAGAAATAATAATCAACCAAATAAGTCTAAATAATGTCAACAAACCATTTTTGAGCTACAAGGCCTGTCACGTTAAAGGAAAGGAAAGACAGTGGGGGTCTGAGGAGAAGAAAAACAAGTCTTCCGTTAACTCCCTCACTCTTCTGAAGCGAAGGTTTGGGGGGAAACCCGAGGGCCAGAGCTGAACCAGATGTGTTTTATGTGCAGGGGGGTGGAGGGATAGATGGATGGACGGACGGGGAGGGAGGAATGTTACTGACAGACGGGAGGGTGGAATAAGGGAATGTTCATGTGGATGAAAGGAATATGGGTTGAAAAGTGTGGTTGGCAAATGAAAATATTCACAAAACATTCTAGACAGACTTCAGCACATTTTATGTCTCCTGCTCTTTGAATATGATTAGTCACATGTTTATTTTGACATGAAACAGAAAATGAGGCTGTGCATGATCGATATGCAGTCTGTTCAGTGGGTTGTACTGTTTTAAACCCTTTTATCGTTCAAATAATGCAACTTAGGGTGTAGTCACACCTGCCTTGTTTGGTTTGATTGAAAAACCCCTTGGGGCAGGTGTGAATACAGCAATCGAACTCGGGTGCGGACCAAACAACCGAACTGAGACCCAGCTGAAGAGGTGGTCTCGGTACGGTTCCAAACGAACTCTGGTACGGTTAGTTTACGGTGTGAACATAAACCGACCCAATTGCAAGAAAGCACTGCGTCGAAAGAGAATATTGCGCGTCTTTCTGCACGTCTTTCTGCGCGTTGTGTGTGAATGTCTAATCGCGCAAAGATGCAAAAAAAATATAATTTGCAGTTCATAAAGCATTTGCAGTTCACCACCTTTTGGTGGTGGTTGACAAGTTTCCCCCTTAAAGCGAGTGCCGAGAAAAATTCTAAATGTAATGAATTATTATTATTATTAATGTAAGGATAGTTACAATACAAGGATGATGATGCGTTAATTTACGTTAAACTGGACAAACCTAATCGCAAGTGTTAACATTGACAGCACTTGTTAGTACACAATAAGAATCTCATTATTTGAATGAGTGAACATAGCCCCTCTCTATGAATGAAAACTTTATACCTTCTCCGTCTTCTGTGCAGTGCCACTTGTAACGAAAAGTTGAGATGTTGCCCAGAGATAAAAAAAAAAACAGAAGGTGGTCGAATGAAAAGATGCACGAGAGACGAGAGTTGTCGTATTTCCCCGCGTTTATAGAGCCACTCAAACGTTACACTCGTCGTCTTCTCAAAATCCAAATTACAACTTCGTATAGATGACATTGTATCATATGATACTCATTAGTTTCTTCATATTGCGTTTGTACAGAATTAACACAAAATTAGTAAAAGAACAAATATTGCAGTATGAAATATATGGAAATATCTCCATGCTGAGCCTTTTTTTGCACTTCCTGATTTCCCTTCAGAATCCTTGTCCAATGAATGGACGACCTTAGCACACGTGTGGTTTGGTTTACAAATTTTGGTTCACTTGCAAAAAGAGCAGTGTGAAAGCGAGCCGTACCAAAAAAATAATAATAATAAAAATAAAAAAATAAAATAATAATAATTTATTTGGTCCGGACCAAAGCAAGTGAACTATCGGACTTTCCTGGTGTGAATACACCCTAAAATATGGCTTGTTTTGTGAAAAGCAGTATAATAGGGTGTCTACCCTGAGTAAAGTCTCAGTTTCTCTTGGTGTTTTACAGGTTTTGCAAGTTCTTGCTGTCCTCCCACTTTCTTCCCTGCTGCCCTGGAGAGATGGGATGATGTCTTTGAGCTGTCAGGAGGTTCTAGAGCATCTGCTGACACTGCTTGAGACCTCTACATGCAGGTGAACCATATGAATCAAACTGTATTATCTATTTTTTTTTCCACTGACTTTTAAATTATTGCAAAAAATAAGCTCTTTAAACAACACTAATGATTCTTATACGAATTAAGGGGTGTTAGTGGTATATGTTTTCATAGAATAAAATGAAAATATCTTGAGCTTGAGTTAAACATGGACCTTATTTAAGGTAAACTACTATTTAATAACCCATTTACTCTGAGTCCGAGACAATGAAACCATTAGTGGATGAACTACTATAATTTATGCTAGGTAGGTCCTGTTTCAATGATAATCATGGAAATCTAAACAAGCCCAAATCTCCAGTAATATTTTGCAAATTGAGTTTCAGCCTATCACATATCTATTAATGGTATATCTAATTTTCTGTTATTAAATTGTATTATGTAGTCTATATCACAGCATTGTAATGACCGTCAGGGTTTCTCCATATCACCAACTACGTGGGACATCAGTTGACCACTAGTGGAAACAATGGCAGGTGTGGGTAATGTTTACATTAGCAAAATTTCACGTCTATGAAAATTCATCAAACAATGGTAAATGAGAACGCACCTTTAGGGATTTAGGCATAAGCGTATTTTTTTTCCCCCATTTGCATCCAGTTGTGCCAAAAGTTCCACTCCAAATTTAAACTGTTAATATTGCCTAAAACATTGTCCCGACACCCTAAAACACAGCATGTTCTCAGCAGCTGTGGACTCCAACAAACCTCCTCATTGTTGAAGCAGTGGTTTGGGGTGGTGTATATCCCTCTGGGGAGACGAGAGCGACTCTGTTGAGTGGCTAGTGCTGTTAGTGGGAAGTGTAATGGCTTCAGATGTGGGCTCCGACAACAAAAGAAACCACACATACCTGTGGTCACCAACCACCCCGTGTACATCAATCATCCTTTCATACCTACGGCACAGCGGGAAAGAGATTGATTTACACATTAAAGGGCCGCAGCTACCTGTGCTTTCAATTGAGAGTGTGTGTTCATATAACTTTACATAGGGTTATTCCCTATAATTTGTGGGTATGTACATGCTTGGAGATTGTGTGCGTGTCTTAATATGTGTTTATGTAGCAGCAGGTGCAGTTGGTCTGTTGTTTTTAACTTTATCGGCCTCAGAATAACAGACACCTTCACATCCCAGGGAACAGTAGACAGGTCTTGGGTATTACATTACAAAGACTCCCGTTCCCTGCAACGCTCATGTGCTTTCAATCTCTCCTCTTAAGTTCAGTGTTGGAAAACGCTTCATGGCGTATTGTTATTTGTACATTGTGACGTGATATGTGTCTTTTGTAGCAGCAGCCTGTGATTTAAGCAACACCATAATACTTGCTGTGTCTTTGCAATTGTGTAATGGAGTGGGACACTTGCAGTGTTGTGTAACGGCACATTTGCTCAGTGTATTTTGGGAGCCGTGTTCTGTTGGACAACACATGCTGGATTACACCTGTTCTGAGATCAAGTTCAAAAACAGCCACTATTGACTCGGCCTGGCAGTCGTTTTCAATCGTATGTGTTTTCAGTTCATGATCTGACAGCACGTCCGGATGGTCATTGAAAAATCAGGAAAATTAAATAATGGTTATTTCAGTCCTGGAAAGTTCATGAAAATGAGAAAATGTTCTGCTCTTTTTGAGTGCTTGTGTAGAAAAACATTTGTACAATAATAAGTACTGTTGTTTAAATATTAATTTAGAACATTGAGATCTCACATATAAATAGAAGAAATGTGCTTAGTCATCTCTGTAAAATGATTTCAAATTCAAGGAAATTCATTGGTCTGAAAGACTCATCATTCCGTCATTCTAGACTTGATCAATATGCATTTTTAGTTGCATCACCCAGCCCCTCTGGTTTTTGGTTATGGATTGAAGTATGCACTTGTTCTTCTGTGTGTTTCAGTGTGGAGCTCTACTGTGCCACTCTCTCCCTAACGTCTCGGCTGGTGGTGCACCTGGCTCAATCAACGCCGCAGGTAAGGAAGAAGAAAAGGAATGAGAGTTAAGAAAGGAAAGAGAGAAGCATTGTGTAGGAAGTTTCCAGACTGACTCAAGCATGACACACTATCTAGACTGGAGCAGATTACGGATACTTAATCTTATAGTGGCTTAACATTCCGCCACATCTCACTACAAACAAGCCCTGGGAAAAAAGAGCATAGATGCTTTAGCTTTACCACAGGCGGTGGAACGTTTTTAAGAGCTGTTAACGTTGTTTGTTGGTCGCTGAAATGTTTGTGAATGGTCGTTGGACGATTAGCCACTAAGTGTGATGAGGGAGAGGGGGGCGTCTGAGGTTTATGGCCTCAGAGATCATTTTTCTTTGTTGGCTGTGATTTTTAACCGTTGAAGTCCCCGTGAACCGGAAGTTGCAAACGATTTTTCTCCAGTGCTGTGACGTATTTCCAAGTGAAACGGAATATTGAACAGAGGGCAGGGTTTTACTCTAGCGCTCCTCCTCTCCATCTCTCGCTCATAGCAAACTAACGGTTTGAGGGGAGTGGTTAAGCGTTTCCCCACCCAAACTGTGAAACCTACGTCATCAGAAAAAGAAACCGTTCCAGACCGGAAGTAACTTTTCAGATTTTGATTAAAGATTACTAAGGTAAAACATTTTTTTAATATATATTCACTTGCACGGATTAATTGTTCACCACAAGACTAGTAATATGCGCTAACAAAGTAAATAGGTTCAATTTTGATTTCACGGGGACTTTAAAGTGACTCTTTGTAACTCTTTTGGTAATTTGTTATCTAAAAGCAATATTTGTCTCAGTGATGTACAAATACCTCTGCCAATTATCTGACTTATCCTTTTAAATGAAGAATTTATATACATGGGACGGGTAAGTCCTCAGAGGCTTCCATGTCATTACGCCATCTTGAAAAACTATAATAGCAGAGAGGATCAAAAAGTACTAGGCAAACGCGGTTCCACAATGCGGTTTCGTTCAGAGCCAGCGTCATGCAGAGCAGCAAAGAGGCGCTTGTCTAAACCATAAGCGGTCTAAACCCGGCAATTTTAAAAAGCTGAATTACAATTTTATTTTCTATGGCGAATCATACTTATGACGGAAACATACTTCTTATGGAAAAGGAAACTGTGACCGCAGATTACAAAAAACAAGAGTAAATGTCGGGATAGCTAATGAAGGAGAAAGATTTCAAAAGTCCTGCTTTCTCCTCGACAGGTAAGTCAACGTTACAGTCTTAAAGGGATACTCCACTTTTTTTGGAAATAGGCTCATTTTACAACTCCCCCAGAGTCTCATTGACTTTCATAGTAGGAAAAAATATACTATGGAAGTCAATGAGACCAGAAACTGTCTGTTTACTGATATTCTTCTAAATATCAGAAAATCGGCTGAATGGATTTGAAAACGGTAAAAAACAACTCTGGGGGAGTGGTAAAATAAGCCTATATCTAAAAAAAAGTATCCCTTTAATTACAAGCATTTTTTCTTTGCTTGGTTGTGTATTTTATAATATAGACAGTAGAACATTTATCGTGAAAGGTTAAACAGACTATTTGATGAATAACGTTAGCAGCTATTGAGTAGAGAAGGCGCTAAAAACAAGGTTTGTTAGTTTACTTTCTGTAACCTAGAAATTCAATAAGAATATATTTTAATAGAGCATATGATTGTTCTTGCATTGTTTGCGCATGGTGAACGTTTGAAGAAATCAGACCGATCATAAAGGCCATCACAATATTGTTTTATTTTATCTGTCAGATAGCCTACGTCTCGTCTCTTTATACCTGACTACCATAAAATAAAGCAACTGTCTTTTCGGGAGCTTCCTCTTTTTCTCTGACTGAAAATATCTGTAGCTTACTGGGAGTCGAGAGAGTGATAAGCTCCCGATATGTCCTGTAACTTAGTTATAGGACATATTTATATCACATTTAGGCCCCGTCCACACTACTGCGTTTTCGTTTAAAAACAGAGAATTAAAACGAATACAATCTCCGTCCACACCAGCGTTTTATCTGCGTATTAGAATTGATCTGTCCACATTAAAACGCGGATCACGTGACCATTCACTAACACTGGGCATGCGCGTGCCGGTGTAAACAGTAGCTGACGAATCAGGGAAGGACACGTCATGACTGATGACACCCAATCATAGAGCCAAGCATGAGCCTATGCATCATCGTTTCTAAACTCCTCTGTTTTGTCCCGTCTACACTAAAACACCCTTCGGAAATTCAAAACGGAGCTGCACCATTTCTAAACTTCTCCGTTTTAGGTCTTCATTTTTTCCGTTTTAGTCTGAACAGGAGGTGCAAACATAGCAAAAGGTCTCCGTTTTTAAACGAAAACGCAGTAGTGTGGACTAGGTGTTGAACGACTTCGCTGTCGCTGACGTCATTCATAAAAACACAAGAGATGTGACTGATTTGCAACATGCCACAATTTGCAATTAATTAACAGAAACTTATAAAATCAAAGACCGCAATAAGAGAGACAGCACTGGTAAGATCATTTTGTTTCTTTACTTTTAACGAAGATGATTGTGTGTTAACCGTCTGTGACTTACATTCACTTTGATATACGATAGTTTGCACGTTGGCTTTATGCATAGATGCTCAGCTGGGGTGATGCGTGTTGCCGCATAGCTTCGTCATATAATGAATATAACATAGCATAAGGCTTGTTCGACTTCATGCAGCTCTTCGCAGACCGATCGGCGGCTGACTTAGAACAGTGCATGCCGGTTAGAAATTTTGTCCGACTTGATGCAGCGCTGACTCCACGTGACTGTGACATATGCCATCAAAGTACCGCGAGAGCGATACGAGAGTAGCCGGAGGACTCAGCCAGCGCAGCTTCTCAAGAGCGGCTGCACGAGCTCTGATGATGTCACAGCTGTTCCACGATTCGCCGGATTCACCGCATGACAACGATCACGTGCGTTTCGTGTTTATTCTCACACCTTTAGTTCCACTAAAGCTCACAAATCAGTATTTTATAACAGTAAACACTCTTGTCATGTAGTCGCAATGTTATATTGTGTCATGTTTATCATGTTTATCAAAATAAAACTGATTAAAAAACGTTGATTCCACGTCATTGATTATAGGCTTATTTTGAACTTTATTCTAGTTCAAACAGATGCTGTATGAAGCAGTAAAGTATTGAATGAAAATGTGTCTGAAATATCTGTTTATTTGGCAAATGTTGCATTTATTTAACTTCAGCTGTGGTATAAGCATGCAAACACCACGTGAGCCGTCACTACGGGAACCAGAAATTGTCCGACTTCACGTCTCCGTTTGCAGCTCCTCCCCGCCTGCACGCGGCTGTTCTCGCCGATCGGTTGCATCCAGCCGCAGGCGATGTCGAACACACCTATAGACTAACACGCTCTCACACGTTTTTTTCAGCATTTTTGGGAGAAGTCCAATTTACATATGCAGTTTCAACAACCAGATGCATTTATACATGTCCAGTTTCGTCTGTAAAGCGGCCATGACCTCCTCATGAAGTGGTTTGAGCGATCGGTTTTAAATCCGTCTCGAATGTGTTTCGGAGGGTATTTAGCTTAACGTTACCTGGTCTTTTCACGATCGGATAGATCACAGAAACACATGAAGTGGCCAGATGTAGCTAAACAGCCCGCTGTTTACATCATCATTTAGGATGAAAAAAAGCACGTTAGTGATGGATCCAAGTAATACAAAATTATATTCCAATTAATTGTGGGTGAATTAGAGATGCATTAATATGTTTAAATAAATATATGAATATAGTAATGTTTGAATGATTTTAAAAGAGACTGCTCTCATTTCCTGGTAAAACAGTGAGCGTGCGTCATGCTTTTACTTTCGTTTTCAACAATATAGTGCTAAGTTAGTAAAGTATTTCACTTTATGTACCAATGCTGCTTTCTTGCTGCATTGCATTAAGGTCGACTAGTCGACTAATCGACTAGTCGGTTCAACCCCTAGTGTGGACGGGGCCTTAGAAAGAAGTCCTGTAAGTCAGTGTTTCCCAACCCTGTTCCTGGCGGCACACCAACACTGCGCATATTCTTTGTCTCTCTTATCAAACACACCTGATTCAACTCATCAGCTCATAATCAGATGGGTTAATGAGCTGATGAGTTGAATCAGGTGTGTTTGATTAGGGAGACAAAGAATATGCGCAGTGTTGGTGTGCCGCCAGGAACAGGGTTGGGAAACACTGCTGTAATGCTGCGTCCCAATTCGCATATTATCCGTCCTAAATAGTATTCCAAAATAGAATTAGTTGGTCCCAAATCGTAGTATGTTGAAATGAGTGTTTCAAAGATACCCGGATGGTCTACTATATCCGGTCAGAATTCGAAGTGTAGATCGATGCACACTCTAACGGCTGATATTGCCCACAAACCATTGCGCGGTGGACGAGGATTCGGTTAGAACTACAAACATGAGTAAAAAGTGTTAAAAAAAAACTACAGACGGAGGACGCGCGAATCCTTCACTGGTCCTGCGGCTGTATAGAGAGGTTTAGATAAAGAGCTTTGAGTGATTAATTATCAGTATCTAACCTGACGAAAATGAATTTTTATCAATATTGTCCACATTATATTGCATATGCAGAAGCATTGTGAACTTTTGTAAAGATACGTTTAGCCATTACTTTTTAAATGCATCATTATATTCAAATTGCAAACACGAGGAGAGTCTCCGCATGAAAGACAATACTGGCAGATGAACGTGCTCCGAAACAGTAGGAAATTAAGTAGGGCAGTAGGGCAGTTTACGGTGACAGGATGCACGCAGCACGCGACAGAGCTGTCCGTTAAAGATGACGTGATAGTATGTCCCAAAGCTTGCCTACTGTTTTGCTACACACTCAAAAGTATGTACTTTTTCTTCACAAAAAGAGTACATACTTTTAGGGCATAGTATAAGTAAGCGAATTTGGACGCAGCATCAGTTACCAAATAAACAGAAACAGATGCGACTGAAGAAGTGTGTCCTCTTTCTTTTGTGAAACCTAATGGTATTTTATGTGTGTGTGACTTTAAAATTACAAACCTGTTCACCTGAAGGAACACTCGACGAAGTGCTATTAGAAGACATCCTTTCATAGCTTTTTGGTACATAACGGCTACCGTAGATGCAACATGCATTTGCAAAAGCGAGACACTGCAGAGCACAATTTGTTTGAAAGCAAAATACAATTTCACCACTAGATGGGATTAAATCTCACACAGTTTAATTTTTTAGTTCACCCTTTAATTTTTTTATTTTTTTAATTAATTATTTTATTCCGCATGGAAGCATTAAATTGATCTAGAGTGACGGTAAAGATATTTCTAATGTTATAAAAGATTTTTTCTTCCAATTCTTTAAATAATTCTTTAAAAAAATCACACAAAAAAAACTGCACAACTGTTTTTAACACTGATAATAATAAATGTTTCTTGAGCACCAAATCAGCATATTTGAAAAATTTCTGAAGAATAATGTGACACTGAAGACTGGAGGAATGATGGTGAATATTCAGCTTTTTAATATTAATATTACGTAAATAGATTAACATAAAAAAATTGTAGTAATACTACAAAAATTGTAGTAATATTTCACAATATTACTGTTTTTACTTTTTGTTTTTGATCAAATAAATGCAGCCTTGGTGAGCATAAGAGATCCTTCAGAAAAAAAAAAAAAACATTCTTACTGACCCCAAACTTTTGAATGGTAGTGATTAATGTTACAAAAGCTTTCCATTTCAGATCAATTCTGTTCTTTTGAACTTTCTATTCATCAAAGAATTCTGAAATAAAAATGTAAAAAACTGTTTTGAACATGGATAATAATCATAAATGTTTCTGCATCATATTATAATAATTTCATCATATTATAATAATTTCTGTATGATCGTGTGACACTGAAGACTGGAGTAATGATGCTGTAAATTCAGCTTTGATCACAGGTCCATGAATAAATTACACTTCACACAGAAAACCGTTGTTTTAAATTGTAATAATATTTCACAATATTATTGGTTTTTTTTTTTTTTTTTTTTTTAATCAAATAATTGCAGCCTTGGTGAGCAGAAGAGACTTCTTTTAAAAAACATAAAAATCTTACCGATCTAAAACTTTTAACCGGTAGTGTATATATATATATATATATATATATATATATATATATATATATATATATATATATATATATTGTGGCTTGCTTAGTTGGGGACATTTAATACTCAACAATATTATTGATCAGGGTTGTATTATTTTCATGTTATCATAAATGCTTTGATACAATCTGTATTGTAAAAAGCGCTATATAAATAAAGGTAACTTGACTTGAATAAGTTTGGCATTAGTGCAAAAACAAACTCAAAATTTTAACACTAAAAAAATCAGATTGTACTGATTTTGATCAGATGAATCACATTGGAAGTATCTTGTGTATCTCAATGCATGCAGTAATATAATATACTTCAAAAAACCAAGGCATTACCATCTGATGTCACTATACTGTGGTATCACCACATGTAACAACTTAGTTGTGCGTTATGGCTGATCAACTTGTGGTTGTGTTAAAAAGCAGGAGCTCAGTGAGGCTGCAGTGGTCTGTCTGAGCAGATGGGGGGCGCTGGTCCTGCAGAGCTGTGGTGAAGAGCAACCTGCAGAAGTCAAACTCATGTCAGCTGAGGTGCTGGTGAAGGCTGTCCCCACCTTACTGACGGCGCCAGCTTTGCCTCTGGGTGAGTGTACATCTGTGGACAACAACAAGAATGCAGGAATGCAAACTGAAGCTTACAGTGTGTTTGTTTTTTCTAGGTATCACACTCACTGTGGCGCTGTGGAAGTGTCTGTTTACATTATTACAGGACGAAGATCAGGACGTCAGGGACAGGGCGGCTGACTTCACCTGCTACATACCAACCCATTTGCACAACACAGGTACACACAGACATACGCTCATATTAAAGGAATGATCTGGGTTCAGGGCAAGTTAAGCTCTATCCGCAGCACTGATTGGTTTCCTAGCTGTTTTGTCAGCCGAAACCCTTTGACTTAAAAACTCTTCAAGGAGGTCCTTGAATTAAATATTTTAAGTAAAAGTGGCCATGTTATGCTGTTTACGCTCAAAAAACCTACGCGTAGAATTGACGCGTTGTTACATTTTTACATTTTAAATTTCGCCTACGACGTAGCTACTGCGTGAGTTAAAGTAAAAATTGGGCCTTTGTTGCATGTAATTATGCATAATTTGCTGTTATTACTATGGTACGTACATGTAACATATGTAACAAGCCCTATCTCTAACTATATAGTAAGTACATGTTAATTAATATTACTCGGTACTAAATGTACAAGGACTCTGCAAAATCATTTATTTATTTAAAGTTCCTGTATTAAAATAGTCAAAATTAAGTATGTGTTCTGAGTTTGTCACACCACAGAAAAATGTGTTATTAGCCACCCAGCCAAATTTGAATGATAAAAAAGCCGGCAAGTACATAAAATAAGCTATCAAAATCTTGAAAAAATGAGCAGTTATCTCTGTTCTCAAATGCTGGGGGCGTGTCCGCTGGCTGTGCTGAAACCACGCCCACTAGCAGGAAAGCTGTCGACGGAGATATTAGGTGAAACTGCTTTTGCGACGGGAGGATGAACGCTGAGGCGGGAGATAGTTGTTTCGGCCCCGTTCACCGTTAACAGTGGATAATCAGTGAATCCCAGTTGTCTCTGAGGACAGTTTATAAAACTATCCAGTGTAAAATGATCACTACAGAGGCGGGTGTTGGCGGTGATCCTCAGCTCTTCATCATCAAGGTTGGCTCTCTAAAAACCTCCTCTTGATGTGATCGTTTTTAGGGAATTTAAATGAAGATACCGATCTGTTTTCTACATGATCGCGTCCAGGTAGCCTATGCATGTCCGTGTCGAAGGCATAGCTAGGGAGCAAACTGTAGGCTCAGCTGTACTGACAGTCACTCGCGATTGAGCGGTGAATGCGAATGTGCTCGGGGAGTGATCAGACTCTGTGCGTCATCAAATATGGGCGTCTCCAGGAGCTCATGGGCTCCAGTGCGTCATCGAGCCCTGTTTTAGCCCCGCCCAAACAATCCGTAAATTTGCAATGGTGAAAAACTGTTTAACTCCACATTTCAGTACTTCACAGTTCACAGTCTTTGTAATATGTTTTAGCAATACATATGTAACATTTATAATGTGTTTAGAACTTTTTTATGTAGAATTGCCTTTACAGGGACTTCAAATTTTACATTTGTGAACCACAGTTTGGAAAACCCTGCTACAGACAACCTTTCAAATAATATATGAAGAGTTCAGGTGCAAAAGCCTCTAAATGCCATTTGAAATTTTCTTCTTTAATAATTATTTTTATCAAACTTGTATATTTAAGTTCAGTAATTTCATTTAAATAACAATTAATAGGTAATTATCATCGCCATTTAAGTGAAATTACTGAACTTAAATATACAAGTTTGATAAAAATCATCATTAAAGAAGAAAATTTCAAATGGCACTTAGAGGCTTTTGCATCTGAACTCTTCATATGGTTACAGTAAATAACTCCCTCACAATAAAGGTACACCAAAATAGGCTATAAACATTAAAATACACTCTGTTTCAGAAGTATATCCTTAAGACTTAAACTTATGTGTTAGCATGAAACTAGTATGATAAAATACCGTGCTAACCTAAAAGTAGTTCAATGTTTCAGTGTTATGGCCATGCAAATCCATTAAACCTAGTTTAACTTTCACATGCATAAATATTATAAAGGGACTTGCATAAGACAAACTCACTCGTTTACAGGATTTACGTCTGTAACACATAACCAGAAGTGCCTCAAAGTAGTTTCACCATTTAAAGAATGATTAAGACCATTGTTAAGTACATTACTGTACATTATAAGTACTTTATTCTGTACTTAACTTGTATTGAACCCAGACCATTTATTCAAATCAATGGAAACATGGCCTACACAGAACAAATACAACAACACTCACTCAATGGGATCAGATGACGATTGCTGGAATGGGGAGTGTTTTGGAGGGATGGGGGAGGTCAATGTTGTTTACGACGGAGCGACAGAGGAGACGTGTGGAGGAAAGGCGGTGAAGGGCAGCCCTGCGCCTTTGAAATGGAGGTGTGTGGGTCAGCAATGCAGAGAGGAACAGCACCTTCGTCCCATAAATCAGTCACATCAAAACCACATCATTACCACATTCCCTGACACGCTGATATCCTGCTTCACATGGGCAAGAAAAATGAGATTGTTGGGGGAAGAGTCTGAGAAAGCCATTTCCAACAATCCTTTGTGTCTTCTCTTGTTGCCAACCCACAATATGTTACTCATTTTGGGCTAGTTAACATGAACTTTCAAACCGTGACAGCTGCTGCAATTGATCTAAATAAGATCTAAAACTGTTATGCATGCAGTTTTTATGACCTCATATTACACGGCTCTCTGGAACACTTGATTCTGATTGGTCAATCATTGAATTCTGAAAAAGTTTTGGTTGAAGGACTTTTAAACTGTGTACTTAATCGTCTCAATAGTAGTCAGCCAGTCATTATCACAAAATATTTGGGTTATTTTTACTGTACATTATTCCTGACATATTCACAAAAACAAGTTAAAAATTTGGAAAAATACATACTTATTACTTATATGGTAAATATTATATCATGTTGCTTTATATGAAATGTAAATGAAAAGTTTGGGGTAATATACAGTATTTTTATAATATTTTTAAGCAAATTTCACGCATTAAATTGATCACAAGTGACAGGAAAGACATTTATAATGTTGCAAAAGATTTCTATTGTTCAATGAATGCTGTTCTTTTGAACTCTCTATTAATCAAATAATCCAGAAAAATAAAACATTCAGCTGAGCCTTTTAACGTTGATAAAAAGGATGTTTCATGTGCACCATCTCATCATATTTTAATGATTTAATGACCGAATGACTGAAACTGAAGACTAATGTCTGCTAAAAAATAAATTAGGCCTACATTTTAAAATAGAAAACGTTTATTTTGAATTGTGATAATATTTCACAATATTTTTTCTCACCGTATTAAAAAAAAAAAAACTTTTCTAGTATTAGAAAGAAACTTGACTCTGAGAAAGATGAAGTTGTTCATATCCACATCCAACTGCTCCCACCTTACATAGACCTAAACCTAACCAACTCCGCCCCCTGATCCCTAAACCCACCCCTAATCCCTAAACCCAACCCTAATCCTACCCATCTGCACCCCTTGGATCGTGATCCGACTCCTCCCCGTGGATCTCATGCTCTGCATTGAGGTGCTACTGTTGTACTTGGCCCTTTTTATCCTCGCCGTCACAGTGAAGTCTTTGTGCAGTACACAAAACCAAATTAAACACTTTTATTTTTCTGGTATCTCAATACAAATTAGGTTGGAAATCAGAACCCCTGGCATCACTTGACAAGGCTTTTAGGAGGGTGAGATGTACATCTGATAACAGCATTAAGAGGGAATAGGACCAAATTCTCACGGGGAGGATCTCAGGAGTATTCAAGATTTTGTAATGCAATTACTGTTCCCGAAATACTCAGTGCATCTCTCTCATATTTAGGGTTTGCTTTCACCTCAGTTACGGAGATGTAGCCTTGAACAAGTGTAAATATTTTTGCCACCAACTGTGCTAGGGTTTTGTGTTTGGTTGCCAGCTTATTGATGCGTTGTTTCTAGGGTGACTGGGTGGTTGTTAGAGTGTTGCTTACTGGCCCAAGTCAAAAAAGCTACAGTGCAAGTTAGGGATTCTTTACCAATTTTTTTCATCTTCCAGATAAAAATTACATTCTGACCACACACATGGAAGTAATAATACACCCTTACTCAACAAGCCCCTGGATTTGAGGCATCATTTATGTCTGAAGTTCAAACTGTGCTGCGCAGCAAAGTTAAAGGAGTAGTTCACTATTAAAAAAAACTTCTGCTGATAATTTACTCACCCCCATGTCATCCAAGATGTCCATGTCTTTCTTTCTTCATTCGAAAATAAATTAAGGTTTTTGATGAAAACATTCCAGGATTTTTCTCCATATAATGGACTTCAATGGGAACCAAACTGTTCAAGGTCCAAATGAGAGTTTCAGTGCAACTTCAAAGGGCTTTAAACAACACTTATCTAGATAAATGATTGGTCATTTAAAAAATAAATAGAAAAGTTTAAATTTATAAGCACAAATGCTCGCCTTGCTCTGTTTTGTGATGAGCGTTCGTGAGCGATTCTCCTGTTCAAACTCGTTCATTGTTCATTTTGATGAATGAGTTTGAACAGGAGAATCACTCGCGAACGCTCCTCACAGAACAGAGCAAGGCGAGCATTTGTGCTTATAAAATTTAAACTTTTCTATTTATTTTTTAAATGACCAATCATTTATCTAGATAAGTGTTGTTTAAAGCCCTTTGAAGTTGCACTGAAACTCTCATTTGGACCTTGAACAGTTTGGTTCCCATTGAAGTCCATTAATTATGTTGCATTGAGCCCTTTGAAGCTGCACTGAAACTCTCATTTGGACCATTATATGGGAAAATCCTGGAATGTTTTCATCAAAAACCTTCATTTCTTTTCGACTGAAGAAAGAAAGACGTGGACATCTTGGATAACATGGGGGTGAGTAAATTATCAGCAAAAGTTTGTTTTTTTGTTTTTTTTAAAAAGTGAACTACTCTTTTAAATGCTTAGCGTTAAGGGTTTGTTTGATCCTCAAAACGAACCATTAATTATGTTGCATTGATGTATTGTTGTCATCATAATGTGAATGCTATTTTATTTTACACTAGCAATAATTTCACCTTGTCATATTTAATGTAATTATATTACATGTAAATTGCCACAATTTTCCCCCAAGTAATATCCAAGTACAACATCATTTTAACTCTTTTGAAAAGCCTTCAACATTTGTTGCTCGCATTACTCCAGTTGATATTGTTCTTGGCCGTCTGGTTTCATTTTGAGGACGTTCTCACCATAGGCAGCTCATGTCTAACTCCAGCGCTGTCCGTGTAATGTCTTTAGCAGTAGATGCCCCTTAGCCATTCATGCAATGGATTACAAGAAGAGGGCTGAACTGATCCGTGGATCATTCATCCATTAAACCAGTAGTGTCCAAATGTAGCGCAAGGGTGCTCAATCATTAAAGCAGAGGTATGTGGCAGTAATAGTTTAGGCATATTGGCCCTTGCTTGTAAATAGAACTCAACCAACATGTTCTGGATGGATGGATGGATGGATGGATCAATTTTTCTTGAAGAATTTTACTAATCCTATAGATAAAATGATTGGACAATACTTGAAAATGGTCAATCACATTCTATTGACACAGGAAGAATTCTAAGCATTGTGAGGTACCACATATGTTACAGAGTCTTTTTCCATCAGTCTTGGGGTCATGTGATGTGACTGTGTGCCAGGCCTTTTAACCAGCAGACACATGGGTGATACTGTAACACTCCTGCTAGACAGGTTAGGCTGATGTAAAGGACACTAAAGAACTCTAGCAGACATCTCAGTTTGGGCATAATTGTGTCAGATGATATCTGTCTCCAGAGCTTCACCTGATATTGATGGCCTGCTGAATATCCAGACAGAGCCATAATCATGAAAATAAGATGTACTGCACTATTATTGTTATTATTATCATTATTATTTTAATTAATACCCTTATATTTGTGCAAAGTTGTGTGTGATTTAAATAATTGCATTATTTAAAGAACCACTATGTTTAGAATATACTTGGTTTAAGATCTCGTCAGTCTCATCAGTCTTGTCTGTCTGTAGTTTGTACGAATGAGATTTTTTGCATGTGTTTGTTTGGGTAAGAGCCTCCGCTAATTCTTTGGTTCTCATAGATCTCTGAAGGAAGTTAGAGCTGTAAAAGTGTGTGTGTTTTTGCACCTTGACACCACTCTCACCCACACCAATGCTTCCTGCCCACAGACTTCTTGCACCTTGTTCTGGGTGTGTGTCCAAATATGCTAGTATGTGTTTGAGAGAGCATGCACATGTGGTCCCTCGTGCACTGAAATCTCTACCTCTTTTTCATCTATGTAACACT
Organism: Pimephales promelas; assembly: GCF_016745375.1. The sequence goes on from NW_024121655.1 coordinate 488,506, forward strand.
TGATTTATGTTGCTGAGATATGTATATAGAGTCTAAATGAATAGTACATCTGTCTTGTGTCTTTCCAACCCTGTATGGCTTTATTCTGTAAAACAACCATATGGCTTCTGATGACTTATTGTCAAATGGATATTTTTATGGCACTTTAATGATGGTTTTTCTGACTCCTGGACAGCGCCCATCCTGATTCACTTTCTTTATGGAAAAGAGCAGCCAGAATATTCTTCAGAAAGTAATATTTTGTGTTCCACCTCAAGAAAGAAAGTCATATAGGTTCGATTGAGTAAATTATGACACAATTTTTATTTTGGGGTCTCAATTTAGTCATTTGGTTTTGAAAAGCATTTATTAGGAGAGAACCCACTATGAGACCCTGTTGCATTATGGGTAGGCTAGAACCAGATGTAAATAAGGAGTTAGAGAGGTTGTGGTGTTATTCATCCAGGCCATCTTCCCGCTCGCTTGCTCGCCCGCCACCCCTCCTTCCCTCACTCCCGATACCCGACACTCGCCCAGCTGCGCTTACTCACATCCCAGATTTGCCACACACTAAAGCTCTTCTTGCTCTCATTATTCAGAAAGTTTTTTAATTAGTTCCAGTTCCACGACTCCCACAGATCGATTACGGGAATGAAACTGCCCTCCTCTTCCTTGTGGAATCTCAGCACAACTGTGTGCGCCTAGACACAAACCGGCTGGGCGAACTGCCCCGAAACACCTCACAAACATTTCTGCTGTTACATCTTCAGCCAAAATCTAGAAGCTTCCTCACGTTAAGTAAAAGGGATTGTTCGGAGAAATGAAAATTGTCATTTTCTCACCCTTGTGTTGTTTTCAACCTGTATCATTTGTTGTTTTTCAAGATATTTAGAAAATTGTCTTCTTTTTATGTCCATAGAATGGAAGTTAATGTGCCCCAAAACAGTTTGGTTTCCAATATTCTTCAAAATGTCCACAGAAAATACAGGTGTGGAACGACTTAAGAGTGAGTAATTGATGACAACATTTTTGGGTGAGGTTATATTAAGTCCAGCAAGGCCTTAAACATATTGCTGCATACACTGTCAAAAAAAAAAAAAAAAAAAAAAGATATAAAACTTTACCATTAGAGGTGCAACAGCTTGTCATTGGAGCAGTCCCCTAAAGGACAACTTTGCACCTTATCTACCCCTAAAACATGCATATTAGTACCTTATGGTTATATGTACGCTTAATAGATAAATATGAACCTTTTCAGGATAAATGGACAAAGATATCCAATTGAGAAGCTTCTAAAGGTACAATTTGTTTTGACAATTTTGAATTTAAAGGAACTGTATCTTATTCAAATTGTTCTCAAAATGCAAATAAACACATCAGAGGTGATCCTAAAAAACAACAACACTTGCTTTTGCAGATACAAAGAGAACATCCTGTTGAGTAAGCACTGAGATTGAGAAATCATGTTTTGAAGTGCTAAACCACAGAAAAAAAGGAATGGAAAGAGCTTGAGTTTCCTATTGTTTCTTAATGTCTGGGTGTCGGTTTGTTCGGCCCTGGAAGGCATCCAGCACCAAAGCCTATATGCATGAAAAGCACCTTTGACATCAGACTCCAGTAAAGCAAGAGATGGGGCGAGTACGTCCCAACACATCACTAAGAGAAAGGAAAATTTCATCTTTTGAGTCTACACAAACAACATCTTTCCGTGTTCTCGTAATGTCAGCTCATTGCACTCTACTTAAGGTTCCATTGGAAAGCCGATCCGTTCACTCCTGTGCAGACGGTGTTTTCCTAGAGTTCTGCCTTAAAAGTGTTGCTTTGCTCTTTCTTTTGGTTTTGACTGGCAATTCCTGGTGACTTTTGAAGTCACCCAAGTCATTTGCATGTCATCTTCTGGTCGGGAAGGGGGGCAATAGAGGGAAACCGGAGTTTTCTGTATTAGATTTCTCACGTTAATGCTTTGAAGCATGAACAACTGGGGTCGTTAAAGCCAAAGGGAGGTCGACTGCAGTCCTAGATGGGCGTCAAGTATTGTTGTTTTCTCACTTCCCTTATCTTACGTCTGAATCTATTCTTAGATTCAACTTCCCAGATCGTTGAGTCAGAAATGACCTCAAATGCCTGTGCACATATGGCACGTTGTGGTTTCCAATCTGCACGTTTTGTTTGTGAGTTATAGTTTTGTTTCTCTCAAATGGGTTCCATGCCAGAGGAAGATGGAAACGTGCTGTCTAGAGAACAAAAAGAGAGCGAGGCATCAATCTCAGGCTGTTGCTTTACATCCAATGCTCTGGCAAATCTCAGATTGGGAGCAGATTTCATTGTGGCAAGGCACCACCTCCACTGCATGAACCCAGTAATACTTTGGAGACTAAAAGAAACCAGACTAAGATTGACATTGCTCATTAAATTGATCTATTTCAATTTTCCATACATGTGTTCCAGAATTATTCATTTTGCTGAATCCTGTGCTGCGTCAGGGAAAATCTGTCAGACTTTTGACTTCTATGTTCTGCCACATTTCTAGGTGTTGCCACGGGTGCCGTCTCTCCTCCGGTTGCCCTGGAGATGGGGCTGGGTCTTTTGTGCCTGCTCTTCCAGATGTGGGACCATGTTGCTGCTGGTGTGGTGAACTTGATAGAATGGCTCCTGGGAGATGAACAATTGGATGCAAATTGCGCTGAATCACCAGATTTGGTAAGGAGCTCTTTTCCTGTTTTTGTGTAATTTTTCAACGTATCCCTATATTGCTCATGTTTAGCTTCTTTTTAAACTTCGGCACATGACTCCCCCATTCGCGTCGGAATCAAGACACGCAATTATGCATCCATGATTGACAACATAAGAAAGACTGCTGCCATTTTTTAACTTGAATGTTTAAAATCACTTTTTCAATGGCATTGATTTTAGAGGTTTATTTTATCCATAGGGATTTTCCCATAATCGTTGTTAAATAGTTGTTAGCCATGAGCCAAACCAACCAGCTACTGTATGATTGATGTACTGAAGATGATTCACAACATTAAAAATTCTGATTCTAAGAGGCTGTTTACCAATGTACAAGACACTATAACATATGTAATTAGGGAAAGAACTACAATCCCATGAAGCGTTGTGAATGACAATTGAATTAAAGACTATGGAAAAAATATAAAACAATTGGCCTTATGCAGCTGGCACTACTTCCTGAACTTAAGCCAGCTCCTTGTTTCCTGTCCTTGTTTATTGGCCAAACTTGATTAATTCAGGTGTGTCGGATTATTGTTGCCGTGACTACTGAGGTCAGGCACACCTGAATTAATCAGTTTGTCCAATAATGGCAGACAGGAAACAAGGAGCTGGCTTAAGTTCAGGAAGTAGTGCAGCTGTGCATAAGGCCAATTCATTTGTGAGCAGGCATGTTGCTTTTCACCAGGACTTCCGCTACTAAGCTTTCATTTATTGACACCCTAGATATTACCCAGAACACAATACTGCATATGAAAGAACTAAAAACCACAGAGAACACCTTAGCAACTGCACATGCAAACACTGCTGACATTGTCTTAAGAACATCTAGTTTAAAAATGTAGGTTGTTCTTCTAATTCTCTTCTTTATCCAGGATGAAGAGTTCCTCTTTGAGAAGGGAGATCTTAACCTGTGGGCAGAGCCTTTGTTGTGGGCACGGATGTTGCACGGACACCTCTCTGCGCTCTTAAAAGTGGCATATTCACCTGGCGTAAGAGCCACCGAGCTGGACCGACTGTCAGCTATTGCAAACAGCAATTTCCTCACTGCTCAGAGTTCAATGAAAGCCCTCCCTGTGCTGTTCCAGTTTTCAGCCACCATTGTGTATGGCAAGACAACATTGCTGAAAGAGAGAACATCACTCGCTCAGAGTCTTCTGGAAACACTTTTTGGATGACTGTGAAATATACATAACACAGGGGTTGTTGTTGATTAAATCTATTTTAATCTCTCAGTGGTTTCCTGGTTTGCATGCAGGCATGAACACTATTTTTTATGCTTATTTGATGTGGTTTTAATTTTTGTACAATGTGTTCGTGATGCTGACAATCTGAGAGGTTTTACTTTCCTCAGCTTTCTTTTCAATGTCACATTTTCACACATTGTGGTATTTGAGCAAACTGTTGAATTTACTGCACAGCTTCACTTTTTTTAGTAAAATGAATTGTGCATATTATGCAACTAGATAAATGTACGTGTGAGGAACAGTCTGGTGTCTGTTTAAGTAGACAGCTGGGCTGCCTTTAGGGACCTGTAGTTGCACCGGTCCCTTTTGAACTGTAAAACAATGTAATATTTAGGAATGTCAGCAGCCTATTCCTCCCACACATGGGGTGGGTAAAACCACGTATTTACCATTCCCCTCAGCAGGATCAGGAGGGTTTTTCATAGACGTGCTTTCCTAAAACTGTGACAATGGAATTGAAATGCTGTATGGTACTGCAGAGATGTGCAATGGGAACTGGTGGAGGAAAAGAACATCATGCACTGTGAAGTGAATTATATTTTTTACTTTTATATTTGTGCCTGTAGGTGGCGCCCAAACCTTTCTTAACAATGATAAACATTGAGCCCGTTAGGGGGCAGTATTGTACTTTTTATTAACTTGTAGTTTCTTGGAGGGATTTGATTTTCAATGTTACGAAGCAGCTTGGTAAAATATTCTTATTATGTGCATTTTCTGTTTTAATAAAGGACACAACGCAAAAGCAATGTATAAATAACCAAATGTGTATATATGTGTTTATACAGAGAAAGAAATGAGCGGGGGAAACTTTGCAGATACGAGTCATGGTTTCTCACTTCATGCACCAGAATCTGGCACAACTTCAAAGTTAGGCCTCTCGGCCTAGATTATGCAATCATACTCAACATTTCCTAATATCAGAGCGACCAGTCTGCAGGCGCGCGCGTATGAACCTCGTGTAAAGTCAACAACATTATGCGAGTGACTGTATCTACTTCTAATTCCACTTTCACTCATATTTCCCACTGTTACAAAATGCATGCTTTTTATATGATGCACAATAAAAAAACAAGACAAAAATAACTTTATTAATGAGAACAAATTAGTGAGAAGACTATTAACACAGTTAGATAATTATATATTATAACTGTGGTCCTGTGCTTTACTAAATCCAATGTGTATTTACTTTTATTACATTTTCTATGGTAGTTTGTATATATTATATTAGAGTATTATTTTCTGGTTTTAAAATACACCGCACTAAATCTTAAACCCATGTATAAAAACAACCTTGTAGGTTGTGCTGTAAAAGTGTGTGCACTTCACGAGGGGGTGCAGAGAGTGACCAATGAGATCTGAGTCCCGGCGACACTTGAAAAGCAGGGCGTAACTTTGAGGCAACTTTAACAGTAAGTTTGAGAGCTCCTCCTCTTTACGCGCTGACCACGAGCTTATATGTGCGGGATAGAGTGAAACAGACTCTACTGTTCTGGCTCGGCAATGCACGGTGGGAGAAGATATTAACAACAAAAACACGCAACTAGGAAATCAGCCTTCCTTCTCTGAGTTTCAGACAACTTCTGAGACTAGCATTTTATATTTTATTATCTTTTGCACAAACCCGACGACAGTGGCAAACTAAATCATTTGCATCCTCCTGAGGATCTAGGTTGGTCCGCAAATGAGAGATCATCTGAAACTATCTTCTTCCGAAGAAACAGAAATGTCTGCAAACATCCTATCCGCTTTCTACGAGATCGACATGCTGTACAAGGTAACGTTTCATTGCTAATTTAACCCACAACTAACGTTACGTATATCATTTCTCTGTTGGGACTTTATTAAGGCGTTTCGAGAAGTTTTCTCAGTATAAAGAACTTAATGCATGGCTGAAACAAGTACATAAATAGTTTTGCAACTACTATGCATTGATTTTTAACTGTTTTTCTGCACAGCAGGAGAAGAGCCTCAACATGAACGCCATTCACATTAACAGCATGCTGGATAAGAAAGCCGTCGGGGCCCCGGTAACAACCTCAAGCAGTTGTACCAACAACTGCAACTCGTACGAGTCAGGATTCTTCCGTCGAAACTCCACCAGCAACATGGAGTCCATGACGAACGGCAACAAGTATCCCGCCAGCTCTTACAGCAACATGAAGGAAAACGCCACAATGAATAAGGAGAACAAGTTTCGCGACCGCGCCTACAGCAGCGAGAGCTATGAACGCGGCCAGCAGCAGCTGCAAATCCTGCAGCAGAAACCGGGCTCGCAGATCAACTCCACCCGCTACAAGACGGAGCTCTGCAGGCCATTCGAGGAAAACGGCGCGTGCAAATACGGCGAAAAGTGCCAGTTCGCGCACGGCTACCACGAGCTTAGAAGTCTGTCTCGCCACCCAAAGTACAAAACCGAGCCTTGTCGCACTTTCCACACGATTGGCTTCTGTCCGTACGGCCCGCGCTGTCACTTCATCCATAATGCCGACGAACGCAGACCAGCACCGAGCAACGCCAACAGTATGCAGGGAGAGTCCACCAAGCCCCCCAGGGGGGAGCCGTTGTGCGGTTACGGGCAGCACCAGCAGGCGGCGGGATCCTTCAGGGACCGACCGAAACTCCACCACAGCCTTAGCTTCTCGGGTTTCTCCAGCCGCCACCACCACCATGAACTCGACTCGCCCCTTCTCGAAAGCCCCACGTCCCGCACTCCCCCACCACCATCTTCCAATGGTTCCCCCTGCACCACTAACTTCTACGAAGACGTTCTCTCGTCAAATCGTTGCCTTGGCAACAGTGCCTTCTCTTTCCCCGACCAAGACCTCAAAACTCCGTTTGCGCCGCTGGCCGTGCACACGCACAACGGTTACTGTGGGGACCTTCAGGTCAACATGGGCGACGGCCTCGTCCACTTGCAGTCCCTCCACCGCCTGTCGGAGTCGCCAGTGTTCGACTCGCCCCCCAGCCCGCCGGACAGCATCTCGGACCGGGAGAGCTACGCTAGCGGCTCGCTCAGCTCCTCCGGAAGTCTCAGCGGCTCCGAGTCTCCCAGTCTGGACGGCGGGAAACGTTTGCCAATCTTCAGCAGGCTGTCGATTTCCGATGATTAATCCGCTTTTATAGTGAATTTTGGATTCGTTTTCTCTCGCTATTCTCCCGTTAGATATGCAAATTCAGCAATAGACTTTAATATCGAGGGAGATGGATTTGTTTGTCAGACTCTTGACATGGCAGTCGCCTGTTTGAACTGCTTGATGGCATTCCACCGGTGCAGTTTGTTGCATTAACTACTTTCCAGATGTGTACAAAAGACTTGTTTTTTTTTAACGTGAAAGACAGAGCGGTTCCAGATTTTCCTTCTATCTTGCCAAGAATATGCCTTGACAAAAAGTATACAAGTTTTCAAAGTATGTACTTCCATTCCAAAAGTTTATCCAGTTTCGCGGCGCCACCCAGTGGTTCAGTTGGTTTGTGCAGTTTGAAACTCGTTTGGTTTGTTGGGAAATCACTGCTGATGGTTGAATATATATATATATATATATATTTAGCTGTTTTGTGTGATTATATAGCAGTGCATAACTGTCTATAAACTATTTAACTTATTTATTTTATCTTGTGAAAAGTATAGGCTACATTGTTAATTGTGTCCATACTGTATTTATCGAGTATGATGAAGCAATAGATATATATTCTTCTATGTTTAAATTAAGATCGCCATTATTAATCTACATAAAGTGGAGTGTATGTTCTTTTCACAGTAATATATATTTTTGTTTGGTCTCTTTTTTTTGTTGTTGTTGTTACTTTATTTTATTGTAAAAGAGTACAAAAAATAATTTAAGAGGTTGTATGTTATATTTATTTCATTAATTTTGTTTCCTTGTTTACCTTCATTAAAAAAAGTTTGTGTGATTTTTGCTGTTTGTTGGGATGTTACTTTTTTACTAGAGTTTTTTTTACTTGTTTTGGAGAATTATTAGACGTGTCCCTTTTGGATATGTCTGTAGAATGTATAAATTGTATTTTGGCAGAGGACCGTCCGAACGTGTACTAGCCTTAGTTTTTCATAGAAATTCACAGATTTCAAAGATCTCAAGTACATCGTTTAACCAAAAAGTATTTTTTCTTTCTTATATTTACGTGTATATGTAAAACGCACGGAAGCCATGTGCATGAGAATGTAGCAGTCAAGTGCCCCAGTATTACTGCTTAGTGCCTGTGGGGATTCACCATCTTACATTGCCTTATGATTAACCAAATAAAGTATTTTCGTACATGTTATTGTTTTGCAACAAGAGGAAATGAATGTAGTTTGTAATTTCTTGGAAGGTTGTTATACCACTTATTGATGGAGAGGATTAGAGGCTTAGAGCAACACTAAGCTGTATTTTTCTTTCTATTACTCCCTGTTCCTTGCATTGTTTTGCCTTTTTGTTTGTTCTCTTGCTTTCCTATGATATGGTAATGGTCTGAATCTTCCAAACTTGCTGGACAGGGAAGAGTTTAAACACATTTGAGATTGTACATAGTAGGTACAGGGGATTCGCACTATGTACCTTTTTTGACTACTTAATCAGAAGTAAAGCTTTTTGAATGTAATGGGAAAAAAGACAAAAAGAACAGGATTTGTAACGTTTGTTTTTGGGGAGTCAGTTCACTACAAATTGCGTGTGAGACTGTTTTGTACTGTACATTTATTTTTTTTTTATTTTTTTTTTGTAGTTCTCCCAATAAAATGATTTTCGAAAAAAAAAATGGAACGTTAGAATGGAGTCCATGTGCTTTTCATTGAAAATTTGAAGCTGTTTTGCAAGTCATAGTTGTGTATTAGCTCTTAAAGTCACAAGCCACTTCTATTCTTGTTTTTCCCTGAAAGCAATCTCTCTCCTGATTCACATGAACTTCTTCTGCATGCTGAGGTTGAGTCTGACCGCAGTGGTCTGCATTCTGTTCTGTCTGCATGCTTCGTTGCCTGTGTGAGGAGTTATAAGGGTTGCCCCAACCTAGTAGTTTTGTTCTCCACGGCTGACTAGACTGAACTGAATCTGTAGTGTGAAAGCCTGTTCAATGCCTATTTCAAACAATACATGAATCATGACATATTTCCTTGCTTTGGTTATTTGATACAATTTGCAAAACACAGTGTTTCCTTAAATAAAAGCGAAGATGACTGTTCCTTCATAAAAAAGGCTGAGAACTTTTAGTATGGTGCCATTCACACATTGCTCACCATTCATAAATGCCCATGACACACACTCATGCAGTCTTAGACGTGGTTCAGGTTGGTGTCTACATAACAAACATTGCAGGGCATTCATGCAACCTTGATTTGGTTTAGTCATTCAATGCTGTTTGTTTTTTCCAGTGTTTTGAAGCACTGCAGTGACTGGTATCTGATAAAAAAACTATCACCACCGAAGTCATATATAAATTAGGTAAGAAAGATAACAGTGGGCAAATATTTATCGAGTCTCACTGATTTATGATCTCTCAAAACCCACAGCGAGTCGATTATTGCCAAATGGGCTGTGATCTGTTTCTCCATTCGCCCGTCAGGAATGTGTGTCGTGAAAGTGCCTCAGAGTTGTAAATCTGTACGCTTTGTCTTATATGTGTGAATGCAGATGGTTGAGTGTGTATGTTTGTGTGTCAGAATGGTAAATGCTCTGCATGGAGCTCCTACAATGACAGGAAATGCTCTGACTTCTGATTATGGCAGGAAAGACCCGGTTCCTCCCGCCTCCCATTTCCAGCCTCTCTCCTGCTGGTTTTGTCATCTTTATTGGTTTAGTCAGTCAGGCATTCTGAAAGTTTCTATTTGTGCCTCAGTGTGTTTAACAGGAAAGGTTGGAGAAGGAGGGAGTGCCGGATTCATAAAAACATTGTTCTCATGCAAACAAAATGACGTATTGATATTACATTAAAACATTGTATGGCTGCATCTATATATCTAACAATCCATCCGTCCGTCCGTCCATCTGTCTGTCTGTATGTCTGTCTGTCTGTCTGTCTGTCTGAGAACATTAAAATTGATCTTACAATGCACTGTTCTCAATTTGATCTCCCATTTCCTGTATGATTAATGGAAAGGAAGTGAGCTCATTGATTTAAAAACACAAGATCAAATTACATTTATAAAATATTTGTTTTTAGTTCCAAAATGATGAATGGGCACCAATTACTGAACATGCAATGTGATGAGGTCAGTATATGCCGCTTAGAATTACAGTAATACTATATTAGCTACACTAATATTTCATTCCAAACAGCCATTAGTGTTCCAAATATTTGTTTCGCAAGGTAACAATTAATTGAAATTAAAAATCCCCATAAGAAAAAAAAAGACTTCAAAGAAATCCTGCTGGCTTTGCATGAAAGGTGCAGTTTGTCCATGACCCTTCACTATTTCACAAAAATGCAAATATTTACTCATCATGTGCGGGAGGTCATTGTTTACAGGCCAGCAGACGGAGGACTAGCAAAGACAACATCCATAAAGACTAGTCTAGTAGAGTGTGTATCTTGAGTCATTCACCTCTCAGTTTTCTGAAACTGGACACATTACCTCAGTGAATAATATGCCATAATATATATAACCACCATATATCACATGCTGCTAATCAAGTTGTTCTTGCTCATGTGAATGTGAGTTGTGTTTTCATTGCCAATAATGATGGTGAAGATGTGTGTGCGTACCTATGCTCCGAGTCCTTTGTGCTAGATAATTACTTTGTGCAAGATCCCTGGACTGTGATTCAATTATATGGGTGTAGCTCTATCAGTTATGTTGTTCATGAACTGATGAACTGATCTAAAAAAAAAAGCCTGGGGTCAAGGAAAAAAGAGGAATCAGGTTATTCATGCCAATAAAAAAAAACGAAAACATACACATCGAAAACTCACAAAGTGGCTCCAAAGGGAGTTTGGAAACTGAAGCCACTTATCATGTAAAGCTCACTGATTTACTGATTTGTATATTATAACAAAATATATGTTTATTTTAAAGACAAATATACATTTAGCATTTCGCAAAAACGTCTCGGTTACGTGTGTAACCCTCGTTCCCTGAGTAGGGAACGGAGACATTACGTCAGATGACGGAGAATGGGGGTTTCGCATATAGAAAGCCAAAACGAGCCAATGGCATGAAAATGCCATGGGTCTGCAGAATTTGCATAGCGTATCTCCGCCCCACCTCGTGAGTATAAAAGGAGGAAGCGGACGCAACCGCAGTATGTCTTCTCTGAGGAGCCGAGACTGAACTCAGGCGTCTACCCAGCGGTACAGCGGAAGTGGCAGGGAGACGTAACGTCTCCGTTCCCTACTCAGGGACGTTCCCTTTTGTAGTCACTCCGAGTTACGTCGGATGATGGAGAATGGGGGTCCCCCGTGTAATCACGCCACCTTCACAGCTGTCTTCCAGTGCCCTGCAAAAGTCTGACCCCTGTCGAACTTACTCACGGACGAGGAGTCCTACTTAACACAGGAATACCAAGGTACACTGGGGAGCATATCCCAGAGGACTATGCCGCAGTAATGCATACCCGTAGGGAGGACTTAAGAATACACATATGGCCCAAGGGGGCTTATGGAGTAACACTGGAGTCACCAACACGTAGGGTGGCTAGAGTCTTAACTCCAGGGGTGGCAAGGTGTCTTGCCGAGGGAAGACACATGCTCAGAGAGGCTTACAGTGGAGAATACACATGTGGAGGTTACAAGCAGGAACCATGCACACAGAGGCACCTAGCCGACGCCCAGGCAACAGACACTGGCGCCAGCATGAACAGTGCTGGAGGACTCAGGGCTTCAACAGAAGACTCAGCTGAGGAAATATCGCACTTATCCAGTCTGTGGAGTGGAATGGCGAGCAAGCGAAGATACCTGAGCGAGTCCAGTACTGGCCGGTTGAGCGAGTACAAGAGAGGTCACAGGCTCCACTCGGAGGTTATAGAATCTCGCGAATGTGTTAGGTGTCACCGAGCCTGCAGCTCTGCAGATGTCTGCTATTGAGGCGCCATGCGCTAGAGCCCAAGAGGAAGCCACACTCCGGGTGGAGTGGGCCGTCACACCAAGGGGGCACGGTCGACCTTACTGCTGGTAAGCCAAAGCAATGGTGTCCACTATCCAGTGAGACAGCCGCTGCTTTGAGAGAGCCCTTGCCTTCTGCATGTCCTGATTCTGCCGAGTTAGACGCGTTCCTGGGTCAACAAGGGAGGTGCCTTGTGCAAAATTGATCAACCAATCAGATTCAGCATGTGACATCATCCAGATCGAGCGCCACTTTTTGATTTTCTCAGGCTTCAACGTCTCTGCTTCATTTCACAGAGCGAGGTAAGTACAATTTGTCCGTATACTCAGTGTAATGTATTCATTTTAAATTTATGATGAATTAATTAGTCACGCTAACATGAACTAAACTGCTTAAATAAGGTGTGAATCTCCTCCGACCGCCATCGTTTCGTCATCCGATCCGGTATGGTGTTTTCCCCGTGATCGTATCGTCGGATCTTTTCTCCCGTTGATGTATCACTTTTCCCCTGCAATCGTTTAGCAGACCCTCATGCTAATCCTTTTGCAAAAGAAAACCAAAACACTTTCGCGGGTGGGACCAAATACCAATAATGCCGGGTTTTCAAGCAAAATAATATCGATACAATATCTAATATAAGACAAACTGTAATATATCAATGTATTTAAATAATTATAGCAATGTTAATACAATATCTAGTTGGCCTAAAAGGCAAACTGTAGCCTAGTGTAATAATAATAATGAAATATCTCGTGTTGACCCAGGGACATATTTTTATGTTGACCCAGGGACATCATTCCTTATTACTCATCTAATATTAGACAAACAGTTATCAATCACTGTATTTAAATAATCTTAATAATAATAATAACAACCATAATAATATGTAGTATAAGACAAACTGTAATCTATGTAAAAATAATAATGAAATATCTTTTGTTGACCCAGGGACATCTTATTTTTATGTTCACCCAGGGACATCGTTCCTTATTACTTATCTAATATTAAACAAACAGTTATCCATCACTGTATTTAAATAATCTTAATAATAATAATATCTAGTATAAGAAAAACGTCTCGGTTACGTATGTAACCCTCGTTCCCTGAGTAGGGAACGGAGACGTTACGTCAGAAGTGACGGAGATTGGGGGTTTCGCATAGAAAGCCAATCCTCTTCGAGTATTTAAACACGAGCCAATGGCATGCAATGCCTTGGGGCTGCGGAAATTTGCATAGCGTACTCCGCCCTACTCCGTGAGTATAAAAGGAGGAAGTGAACGCAACCGCAGTATGTCTTCGCTGAGGAGCCAAGACTGAACTCGGCATCTACCCAGCGATACAGCAGAAGTGGCAGGGAGACGTAACGTCTCCGTTCCCTACTCAGGGAACAAGGGTTACATACGTAACCGAGACGTTCCCTTTCGTAGTCACTTCGAGTTACGTCAGAAGTGACGGAGATTGGGGGTCTGTGCCATCACGCCATCTTCAAGCTGTCTTCCAGTGCCCTGTGAAAGACTGAACCCCCGAGCCTTACCTCTTTTTTTTTTTTTTTTTTTTTTGGGATCCGACTTTGACACAGGATTACCAAGGTACACTGGGAAACATATCCCGAAGGGGACATGCTACCAGTTGCCTACCGAAGGGAGGACTTAAGAACACATATGGCCACATAGGAACGCATATGGGACACTGGAGTACCAACCGCAGGTGGCACTAATTTAAACTCCAGGGGTGGCAGATGGCTTGCCAAGGGAAGACACATGCTCAGAGAGGCTTACAGTGGATAATACACATGAGACGGTTACCATGGGGAACCGTGCGCATGGAGGCACCTGGTCCCGGAAGGGAGTGGTGGGAACCTTGGGCACATATCCAGGCCGGGGTCTCAGGATCACGTGAGAGTAAGCCGGCCCGAACTCCAGGCACGCTTCGTCAACGGAGAATGCGTGCAGGTCCCCCACCCTCTTGATGGAGGCCAATGCAACCAGGAGTGCTGTCTTCATGGACAGAAACTTTAACTCTACTGATTGCAAAGGCTCAAAGGGATGCCTCTGCAGAGCACTTAAAACTACTGAGAGGTCCCAAGAGGGTACGAGGGGAGGACGAGGCGGATGCAGCCTCCTCGCTCCCCTCAAGAACCTGATGACCAGGTCGTGCTTCCCTAAGGACTTACCTTCCACTGCTTCCTGAGAAGCGGCAATGGCCGCGACATAAACCTTAAGGGTGGAGGGCGACAGCCTGTGCTCCAACCCCTCTTGCAGGAAGGAAAGCACGACACTGATCGAACATCTCCGGGGGTCTTCTCCGCGAGAAGAGCACCAGTTGACGAAGAGGTTCCACTTCAACGCATAAAGGTGTCTCGTGGACGACGCTCTTGCGGAAGTGATGGTTGCCACCACCGCAGGTGGCAGCGAACTCAAACCTGCCTCGTCCCGTCCAGGAGCCACACGTGCAGCCTCCAAAGATCGGGACGAGGGTGCCACAGAGTGCCCCGTCTCTGAGAGAGTAGGTCTTGTCTCAGAGGAATAGGCCAAGGAGGTGCTGTCGCGAGGAGCATGAGATCGGAGAACCACGTCTTGGTGGGCCAATAGGGGGCTACCAGCAAGACCTGCTCCTTGTCCTCCTTGATCTTGCACAACACCCGTGCAAGGAGGCTCACTGGGGGAAACGCATACTTGCGTGGGCCCCGTGGCCAGCTGTGCGCCAGCGCATCCGAACCGAGAGTGCCCCAGGTCAGAGAATAAAACTGGGCGCAGTGGGCTGAGTCCCGAGAGGCGAACAGGTCTATCTGTGCCTCCCCGAACTCTTCCCAGATCAGCTGGACCGACTGGGGATGGAGTCGCCATTCGCCGGAGATGGGACGGACCCGTGACAGCTCGTCGGCTGCCCAGTTCCGGTCTCCAGGAATGTAAACTGCACGAAGGGACCTCAGGTGCTTCTGACTCCATATCAAGAGGTGGCGGGCGAGCTGCGACAACTGGCGCGACCGTAGACCCCCCTGGTGGTTGATGTACGCTACAGCCGTAGTGTTGTCTGAGCGGACAAGCACATGCTGGCCCTTGAGCAACGCTCTGAAGCGGTGCAGGGCGAGCCGTACTGCCAGCAGCTCGAGGCAATTGATGTGCATGAGGCGCTGGGCCCCCGTCCAGGAGCCGGCGGCTGCATGCCCATTGCACATGGCACCCCAACCCGTGGTGGATGCATCTGTGGAGACGATGAGATGTCTGGAAACTCGCTGAATAGGGACGCCCGTCCGTAAAAAGCTGAGGTTCGACCACGGGAAGAAGGTTCGCCGGCATGCCGGAGTCACTGGGACTCGGAGCGAGCCGCGATGCCATGCCCACCTCGGGACTCGATCGCGAAGCCACAGCTGAAGTGGTCTCATATGAAGCAAACCGAGCGGCGTTGCCGCGGCCGCGGATGCCATATGCCCCAGGAGCCTCTGAAATAGTTTCAGTGGAACCGCACTCTTGCCCTCGAACTGTCGAAGACAAGTCAGCAGTGAGTGCGCGCGCTCGTTCGTGAGCTGCGCGGACATGGCGACCGAGTCTATCTCCACGCCGAGAAAAGAGATCCTCTGCACGGGGCAAAGTTTGCTCTTTTCCCGGTTGACCCGAAGGCCCAGACGGGCTAGGTGCCGGAGCACCAGGTCTCTGTGTTCGCAAAGCTGAGCTCGAGAGTGTGCTAGTATCAGCCAGTCGTCGAGATAATTCAGGATGCGAACCCCGTGTTCGCGAAGGGGAACAAGGGCTGCCTCGACGATCTTCGTGAAGACGCGAGGGGACAGAGCTAACCCGAATGGGAGAACGGCGTACTGATATGCCTGGCCCTCGAAGGCAAACCGAAGAAACGGTCTGTGTCGAGGTAAAATGGACACATGGAAGTACGCGTCCTTCAGGTCGATCGCTGCAAACCAATCCTGATACCGAACACATTCGAAAATGCGTTTGGCCGTGAGCATTTTGAACGGTAGTCGATGGAGAGAACGGTTCAAAATGCGCAGGTCCAGGATCGGTCGTAACCCACCGGTCTTCTTGGGGACAATGAAGTAGGGGCTGTAAAACCCGGACCTCACCTCGGCTGGAGGGACCGTCTCGATTGCGCCCTTCGCCAGCAGGGTCGCAATCTCCGCTCTCAGGACTGGGGCATTGCCACCGACTATCGTGGAGCGAACTCCCCTGAAGCGGGGAGGAGACCGTGCGAACTGAATCGCGTAGCCGAATCTGATCGTTCTGATGACCCAGCGGGATACCCCGGGAAGCACTAGCCAGGCTTCCAGGAAGTGAGCCAACGGGGTCATGTGAACCACAGACGTCCCCTCGGAGGGGCAGCGTGGCGGGTCGACTGGCACGCGTGCAGGGGTCACCCCGCTCGGATGCGTCGAAGCCCGCTCCCCGACAGAAGGGACCAGGGAAAGCGGAGCGTTCCACGGGGGTCCGTTCTGCCGGGGGTCTGGCGACAGAGGGGGAAGGGATTGGCGTAGCCCGGGGACGACACACGCACCCTTCCGCGCCCTCCGAGACAGAGAGGAATGAACGGGGCGACGCACTGGACGTCGTGCGCGCTCATTCCAGTCTGTGTGCTCAATGACAGTGTCAGCTTTTCCTCAACCAGCTCAGGAGCTAGCTAGAACAAAAGATTCTCCACCGGCCCTCCACCGGGGAAGGAGGGGCCCTGCCACCACCTCCTGAGAAAAACCATGACACTATCACTGAGCGGCCCGCCTCAGGAACATCGCTTCGCCTGGCGTTTAGCGGGGCACATGGCCTGAGGGGGGGGCTCTTTTCTTGGGACGCTTACCTGTGGCCTCCTCCGCGACGCGAACCGGCTGAAGGCTGCTGCTGGGGCCGCGTGGGAGGGAAGGGAGCCGCAGGGGGGCGTCCTCGGCGGCGAGCTGGCGGAGGCGTCCGAGCCGACGGCTGGTTGGAGGCAGCAGCTGGCCGTCGGGGCAGAGAAACCGCCTTCGTCTGCTCCTAGGCGATCGAGAAGTGCTGGGCAAAGTCCTGGACCGCACCGCCGAACATATGATGCTCCTGGACCACAGCGGTGGGCATCACCTGACCAAGGGAGCGAGCGACCGCCTCCGTGACCCGTTTAAGGACAAGGTAGGCGGCAGGCCCGCAGCTCGCTTGGTCCGTCACCTCCTCGTGCACATTCCTGAGCAGCTAGCTTTGTAGGTGCTCATCATATGCAGGGCGGAGGCTGCCTGTCCCGCCGCTCTACAGAATCGCGCCGCCATAGACGACGAGAACCCATAGGCTTTGGAGGGGCATCTGAGAGCAACCGCCGGTTGACCGGGGGAGCCCCAGCGTACCCACAGACAGCCGCATTGCCGAGGGGAGGAAGGGCGGGGAACTAAAGCACGCCTTTTTTTTTTTTTTTTTTTTAATTATTTATTTATTTATTTTTTTAGTGCGTGTCAGTTCCGCATGCAACTCTGGGAAAAAAGGAAATTGGGGTTGGCCGTGGCCGTGGCCGTAAGGCGGCAGCGTTACCCAAAAACCAATTATTCAGCCGCGAGAGATCGGGATGGGGCGGAGTTCCACCCCCCCCGATGCTCACGGCCCGAGATAGCACGGCCATCATCGCGGGATCAGACACGGCGGCGCTGACGCTCCCGAGGGAGGCAACGCGGCCGCATCCTCACTTCCCGAGGAGTCAAGCCCGCCTAGTGATGCTGTGATCGACATCGCATCATCATCTGGAGCGCTGCCCGAAGCAGCCGGTGCCACCGAAGAAGCAACCGACTGAATCGAACTAACGCTCGCTGGCTCTCGCACTGAGGCGGGAGGTGTGGCCCGAGGAATCGTCGGGGCTTTGTCCCACACCATCACCGTAAAATCACCAGGTCCCCGGGTCGACGGGCCCCCTATGGAGGAAACCGATCGAGCGGGGGGGACCGGGACTCTCACTCAAATGAGATCATTGAGTCTCGACCTCAGTGTAGAGATGGTCATGTTCCCACAGAAGGAACATGAGTCATCCACGAACGCTGCTGCTGCATGCTGAAATGCCCAGGCATACAAAGCAGCGATCGTGACCATCAGATGACGACAGAAATCAACCACACCCAGAAGAACACGGGCGAACCGTCTTTAAAAAGACGTGCGCGTGCAGCTCTTTCAATGAGAGGAGGAAATTCACTCTTTCAGCGCTGAAGCGACCAGGGAGAAGCGCAAAGTCTGGCAGACCACTGCTCAGATCGCAGGCGATGCAGAATCTCGCTGGGTACCGCCGTCACACCAACACTGAAGAGGACGCTCGTCTTGAAGAGTCTTGAACAGTGCTTTCAGGAGTGAAGAGGTTCTCTTGGCTCCGAAGCGAAAACATACTGCGGTTGCGTTCACTTCCTCCTTTTATACTCACGGAGTAGGGCGGAGTACGCTATGCAAATTTCCGCAGCCCCAAGGCATTGCATGCCATTGGCTCGTGTTTAAATACTCGAAGAGGATTGGCTTTCTATGCGAAACCCCCAATCTCCGTCACTTCTGACGTAACTCGAAGTGACTACGAAAGGGAACTGTAATATTTCTCTATATAATAATAATAATATCTACAATAATAATAATAATAGTAATAATAATAATAATGAAATATCTTTTGTTGACCCAGGAACATTTTTATGTTGGCCCAGGGACATTATTCCTTATTAATCATCTAATATTAGACGAACCGTAATCAATCACTGTATTTAAATAATAATTAGCCTGTAATAATATCTAGGCTAGTATAAGACAAACTGTAATCTATAACAATAATAGTAATGAAATATCTTTTGTTGACCCGGGGACATCATATTTTTATGTTGACCCTGGGACATTATTCCTTATTACTCATCTAATATTAGACAAACAGTAATCAATCACTGTATTTATATAATAATAATAATAATAATAATAATATAATCTAGTATAAGACAAACTGTAATATTTCACTATATAATAATAATAATAATAATAATAAATCTTTTGTTGATCCAAGAACATCATATTTTTATGTTGACCCAGGGACATCAATCCTTATTACTCATCTAATATTAGACAGACAGTAGGCTAAATTAATCACTGTATTTAAATAATAATAATAATAATAGTAATATAACAGCCTATCTAGTATTAGGAAAACTGCAATCTATTTAACAATAATAATGAAATATGTTTTGTTGACCCACACTGTTAGACCTTACCAGGTTTTTTTACAGTAAAATACTGGCAACAGGCCAAATTCTGACACTATCATACCATTTTCCATTAAAACAGTTATATATCGTAGAAAACAAAACTAGCCTACAGGAATATACTGTGAATTAAGAGCTCTCAAAGAGCTCTCTTAAGAGCTCTCCTAATCACACCCTATACCCTCATTCACTATTTTCTACATTAGTTCACTAATATAGTCCACTTGAATGAAAAGAAGTGAGTGAATTGAGACACTGATGAACACAACTGATAAGCAGAATCACTGAAGGACAGAGAAACAAGAACTGAAAAAGAGAAACACAAGATCTACAACTGACTTCCAGCAACACAGAGTGTGAAAACAGTTTACAAACCAGTTTAACATTATTTATTTCATACATGTACAAAAGTTCTTATTGAGAATTAACAGAGATTTAATTAATAATAAAGTTTTTTGTCACCATAATGGAGATCAGTATTTGCTTTAGTAGGTCTCTTATCCCTGGACTTGTGACATTTATCTCACTCTGACTGTTGTAACAGTGAGTTTTAAAACACATTTGTTGTAGCTAGAAAAAGTCAAGACGAAGTTGATCTGGTGTTATTGGCTTCTGTGATGATGTCATGATCATTCTGGATATGTCTGATTTTCAGATCTTTCCTGTTTATACTCTTTGAATAAATGGGTATTTAATATGAAATATACATTAAGTTATAATTATAAAATAAATCTGTGAATCTACAACATGAAATCAATATGTTGGTTAATCATGTCTTCTGAATAATATTGTAATCATGTAAAACATTTAAATAATATCCTGCTAAAGTCAGACACACACAGACATCAACAATTATAATATTCATCTCAACAACGGTAACATTCAAAAGTTTCATGCAGCAGTGCATGCTGGGTTCCAGGATTGTATAAAACTCCCAGAATGCACTGCTGCATGAATAAAAAAAAATTGCCACCATTATTGAGATTAATGTGCAAAATTTTGATATATTGGTGTTTCAACAACACTGCTGTTTTGGTTTATGTATGATATGTTAAAAACAAATAGCTGTAATTAATTGCTGTGGTTTCCCGGTGGTGGTAATGTAACACTTTTGGTTGAGGTTTAAACTCTGAATGAGTAAAAATTAATTATTTAGTAAATGAACAGACCATATGATGATTGTCATGTTTTGACAAATCATTACTAAACTGTGTGTCTGCACAAGTGTGACTTGCTTAAACACAGCTCACAGCGTCTTAAGAAAATCTTGTGTTACAGCGTCAGCATACCAACTAAAGCAAACACTGATCTCTATAGTGGTAACTTCAAACCAAACATTTTTAATTAAACATCTCAACAACATCTTCTATAGATGTATGACAGAAATAAAGCCATACTGGTTAATAATAAGTGTAATAATGTGTAATGGCTGAAGTCAGTTGTAGTTCTTGTGTTTCTCTATTTTCTGTTCTTGTTGTTCCTCTTTCCTTCAGTGATTCTGCTTGTTAACAGCAGGTGTTCATGCTCAACAATCACTTACATATTCCCTTAATTATCTCACTGCAACACTGCATCAATGTTAATTTTTACTCTTTGTAGTGTGAATTTACCTGTGGGGTAGAAAGGGTTAACAGTGTAAGATAAAAAGACACTCCCACAAAATGTATTTTAACAGTAATAAACTGTAAGTTATAAAACAGGTTTATACTGGCAACACTGTTGCCAGTAGTTTACTGTAAAATCTTGTTTTTTGGGTCACCGTTGTGCTGAAGAGTAGAGCCTGAGCTTCAGTCCAGGAGAAGATCTACCAACATTGATGATATGCTGCATGTTGCTTTATTTAAAAGGCACTGTCTGTGTTAGTTGCAGAACTAGTTAGTTTTTTAGTCAACTCGAGTTTTAGTGCATTTCTACAGTAAATAACTGGCAACAGTGTTGCCAGTATTTTACTGTAAAAAAACCTGGTAAGGTCTAACAGTGCAGGAACATCATATTTTTATGTTGACCCAGGGACATCATTCCTTATTACTCATCTAATATTAGACAAACAGTTATCAATCACTGTATTTAAATAATAATAATAATAATATCTAGTATAAGACAAACAGTAATCAATCACTGTATTTGAATAATCACAATAATAATATTTAGTATAAGACAAACTGTAATATTTCACTATAATAATAATAATAATAATAATTAAATATCTTTTGTTGTCCAAGGAACATTTTTATGTTGACCCTGGGGCATCATTCCTTATTACTCATCTAATATTAGACAAACAGTTATCAATCACTGTATTTAAATAATCATAATAATAAAATCTATTATAAGAAAAACTGTAATATTTCACTATAATAATAGCAATAATAATAATGATAATAATAATATATCTTTTGTTGACCCAGGAAAATTTTTATGTTGACCCAGGGACAATATTCTTTATTACTCGTCTAATTTAAGACAAACAGTAATCAATCACTGTATTCAAATAATCATAATAATGATATAATATCTAATATTAGACAGGCAGTAATCAATCACTGTATTTAAATAATCATATTAATAATATAATATCTAGTATAAGACTAACTGTAATATTCCATTATATAATAGCCTAATAATAATAATGAAATATCTTTTGTTGACCCAAGAACATCATATTTTTATGTTGACCCAGGGACAACATTCCTTATTACTCATCTAATATTAGACAAACAGTAATCAATCACTGTATTTGTCACAGTCCTCCGTCTGCACCAGTCTGTCTTGTCTTCAGCACTACACTTCCCATGATCCTCTTGTCTGCACACCTGAACTCACTCCCTCATCAGCCTCCCGTTCAGCGTCCTGTTCATCTGTTTCACCTGTCTTCACCACATTATGTTTGATTCCTCTGTGTATTTAGTTCCTTTTCATTCAGTCTGTCTTTGTCGGTCGATGTTTGGTGTTACTCTGTGTACCCCGTCTTCCTGTCTGTATTCAGAATTAAATATATATTGGCTTCATTTGAACCTGGACTCAGCCTGTCCTTCTGCCTGCACACACCGTGACAGTATTTAAATAATCTAATCATAATAATCATAATAATATGATGTATAATATTAGACAGACAGTAATCAATCACTGTATTTAAATAATCTTAATAATAATATAATATCTAAGACAGACTGTGATCTATAATAATGAAATATCTTTTGTTGACCCAGGGACATCATATTTTTATGTTGACCCAGGGACATTATTCCTCATTACTCATCTAATATTAGACAAACAGTAATCAATCACTGTATTTAAATAATCATAATAATAATATAATATCTAATATTAGACAAACAGTAATCAATCACTGTATTTAAATAATAATTATAATAATATAATATCTCATGTAAGGCAAACTGTAATCTATGATAATAATTATGAAATATTTTTGTTGACCCAGGAACATTTTTATGTTGACCGTGGGACATTATTCCTTATTACTCATCTAGACAAACAGTAATCAATCACTGTATTTAAATAATCATAACAATACAATATTATATTTTTTGACCCAGGGGCATCATTCCTTAGCTCTTTCAATAAGTTTTCTCTCATTTGAAGATGCTCACAAGATGAAACCACTTTAAATTTCTTAATGTTAACATTAATTTTCCTCTTTGTACAGATCATCTATGGAGAAAGATAAAGGGTAAATATTCATTAAAATATTGTCTGTCTTTTCTTAGTCTGAGTCATAGAATTGATTGTGTGAAAATGAATATTCTTCCACGATATCTTTTTTTATTCCAAGCCCTTCCTGTAGAAATCTCTTTAAAAGAATTTTCAAAAATAGATCAAATCATTTCCCGGTTTGTTTGGCAAGGGAAGAAACCGTCTCGGTTACGTATGTAACCCTCGTTCCCTGAGTAGGGAACGGAGACGTTACGTCAGAAGTGACGGAGATTGGGGGATTTCGCATAGAAAGCCAATCCTCTTCGAGTATTTAAACACGAGCCAATGGCATGCAATGCCTTGGGGCTGCGGAAATTTGCATAGCGTACTCCGCCCTACTCCGTGAGTATAAAGGAGGAAGTGAACGCAACCGCAGTATGTCTTCGCTGAGGAGCCAAGACTGAACTCGGCATCTACCCAGCGATACAGCAGAAGTGGCAGGGAGACGTAATGTCTCCGTTCCCTACTCAGGGAACGAGGGTTACATACGTAACCGAGACGTTCCCTTTCGTAGTCACTTCGAGTTACGTCAGAAGTGACGGAGATTGGGGGTCTGTGCCATCACGCCATCTTCAAGCTGTCTTCCAGTGCCCTGCGAAAGACTGAACCCCCGAGCCTTACCTCTTTTTTTTTTTTTTTTTTTGGGGATCCGACTTTGACACAGGATTACCAAGGTACACTGGGAAACATATCCCGAAGGGGACATGCTACCAGCTGCCTACCGAAGGGAGGACTTATGAATACACATATGGCCACATAGGAACGCATATGGAACACTGGAGTACCAACCGCAGGTGGCTACTGATTTAAACTCCAGGGGTGGCAGATGGCTTGCCAAGGGAAGACACATGCTCAGAGAGGCTTACAGTGGATAATACACATGAGACGGTTACCATGGGGAACCGTGCGCATGGAGGCACCTAGCTAGCATCCAGAGCAACGCAGTGGTGCCCGCATCGTCGGTGCTGGAGGACTCAAGACTTCAATGGAAGAACTGAGGAAATATCGCACTTATCCAGTCCGGGGAGTGGAGTGGCGAGCAAGCGAAGACACCTGAGCGGATCCAGAACTGGCCGAAACGAGTACGTGAGAGGATACCGGCTCAATTCGCAGATTATAGAATCTGGCGAAGGTGTTGGGTGTCGCCCAGCCTGCAGCTCTGCAGATGTCTGTTAGCGAGGCGCCGTGCGCTAAAGCCCAAGAGGAGGCTCTTGGCACAGAGCAGTGCCAAGGCTGGGTCTGCCTCCTCCGGGGGCAGCGCTTGCAGGTTCACCACCTGGTCCCGGAAGGGAGTGGTGGGAACCTTGGGCACATATCCCGGCCGGGGTCTCAGGATCACGTGAGAGTAAGCCGGCCCGAACTCCAGGCACGCTTCGTCAACGGAGAATGCGTGCAGGTCCCCCACCCTCTTGATGGAGGCCAATGCAACCAGGAGTGCTGTCTTCATGGACAGAAACTTTAACTCTACCGATTGCAAAGGCTCAAAGGGATGCCTCTGCAGAGCACTTAAAACTACCGAGAGGTCCCAAGAGGGTACGAGGGGAGGACGAGGCGGATGCAGCCTCCTCGCTCCCCTCAGGAACCTGATGACCAGGTCGTGCTTCCCTAAGGACTTACCTTCCACTGCTTCATGAGAAGCGGCAATGGCCGCGACGTAAACCTTAAGGGTGGAGGGCGACAGCCTGCGCTCCAACCCTTCTTGCAGGAAGGAAAGCACGACACTGATCGAACATCTCCGGGGGTCTTCTCCGCGAGAAGAGCACCAATTGACGAAGAGGTTCCACTTCAACGCATAGGTGTCTCGTGGACGACGCTCTCGGAAGTGATGGTTGCCGCCACCGCAGGTGGCAGCGAACTCAAACCTGCCTCGTCCCGTCCAGGAGCCACACGTGCAGCCTCCAAAGATCGGGACGAGGGTGCCACAGAGTGCCCCGTCTCTGAGAGAGTAGGTCTTGTCTCAGAGGAATAGGCCAAGGAGGTGCTGTCGCGAGGAGCATGAGATCGGAGAACCACGTCTTGGTGGGCCAGTAGGGGGCTACCAGCAAGACCTGCTCCTCGTCCTCCTTGATCTTGCACAACACCCGTGCAAGGAGGCTCACTGGGGGAAACGCATACTTGCGTGGGCCCCGTGGCCAGCTGTGCGCCAGCGCATCCGAGCCGAGAGTGCCGCGGGTCAGAGAATAAAACTGGGCGCAGTGGGACGAGTCCCGAGAGGTGAACAGGTCTATCTGTGCCTATCAGGTCTACAGAGCTAACCCGAATGGGAGAACGGCGTACTGATATGCCTGGCCCTCGAAGGCAAACCGAAGAAACGGTCTGTGTCGAGGTAAGATGGACACATGGAAGTACGCGTCCTTCAGGTCGATCGCTGCAAACCAATCCTGATACCGAACACATTCGAAAATGCGTTTGGCCGTGAGCATCTTGAACGGTAGTCGATGGAGAGAACGGTTCAAAATGCGCAGGTCCAGGATCGGTCGTAACCCACCGGTCTTCTTGGGGACAATGAAGTAGGGGCTGTAAACCCGGACTCCACCTCGGCTGGAGGGATCGTCTCGATTGCACCCTTCGCCAGCAGGGTCGCAATCTCCGCTCTCAGGAGTGGGGCATTGCCACCAACTATCGTGGAGCGAACTCCCCAGGAGCGGGGAGGAGACCGTGCGAACTGAATCGCGTAGCCGAATCTGATCGTTCTGATGACCCAGCGGGATATCCCGGGAAGCACTAGCCAGGCTTCCAGGAAGTGAGCCAACGGGGTCATGTGAACCACAGACGTCCCCCCGGAGGGGCAGCGTGGCGGGTCGACTGGCACGCGTGCAGGGATGACCCCGCTCGGATGCGTCGAAGCCCGCTCCCCGACGGAAGGGACCAGGGAAAGCGGAGCGTTCCACGGGGGTCCGTTCCGCCGGGGGTCTGGCGACAGAGGGGGAAGGGATTGGCGTAGCCCGGGGACGACACTTGCACCCTTCCGCACCCTCAGAGACAGAGAGGAATGTGTGGGCTGACGCACTGGAACGTCGAGCGCACTCATTCCAGTCTGTGGGCTCAGTGATGATGTCAAGTCTTTCTTAACCAACTCAGGGCGCTGCCCACCCGTGGGCGAGCAGCGGGAACTGAAAACGAAAGATTTTCCCCCCGGCCCTCCACCGGGGGCAGGAGGGGGCCTGCTCCCGCCTCCTGGGGAAAAACTCAACTCCATCACTGAGCAGCCCGTATCAGGATCATCGCTTACCTGGCGTTTAGCGGGGTGTGCGGCCTGAGGGGGCTGTGACGCCTGCCGGCGGCCTCCTCCACGCCGTGGCCCGGATGAAGGCTGCTGCTGGGGCGGGGCGGGAGGCTGGGGAGCCGCGGGGGGGCGTCCTCGGCGGCGAGCAGCGGGAGGCATCTGTGCCGACGACTGGGTGGAGGCAGCAGCTGGTCGTCGGGGCAGAACATGTTTGATTGCCTCCGTCTGCTCCTGGGCAGTGGAGACTGCTGGGCAAGAGTTCTCGACTGCACCGCCAAAAAAGGCCAACCTGGGAGAGAAGGGCGTCGAGCAGACGAATCCGCTCAGCGCTCCGAGTGTCTGCCAGGTTGACGCTCCTGGACCACACTAGTGGCCATCACCTGACCAACGGCGCGAGCGGCCACTTTCGTTGCCCTTTTGGAGAGCAAGGTCAGTGGCGGACCGCAAATCTTCGAATGCCGTTGGATCAGTCCCGCCCTCGAGCATATCTCTGAGCATCTGCGCTTGCACAGTGCTCATCGCATGCAAAGCGGAGGCCGCCCGTCCCGCCGCTCTATAGGAACGCGCCGCCATGGCAGACGAGAACCTACAGGCTTTGGATGGGTGCCTAGGAGGACCACGGAGGAGGCGCTCTGTGGACACAGCTGTACCGCAACAGAACGCTCCAGCGGGGGCATCCCAGTGCACCCACGGGCGGCCCCCCCATCGAGGGGGGAAAGGCGGGGGAGAGATCGCGCTCTCGAGTGGACAGAGGAGTCCCCCAAGAGCGCGATAACTCCGCATGCAGCTCGGGGAAAAAAAGGCAATGGAGTTGGCCGTGGCCTCGCGGCGGCAGCTTTGTCCAAAAACCAATTATCCCTCCGTGAGAGATCGGGGGAGAATGGAGGATGCCACTCTAACCCAATACTCCCAGCGGCTTGAGACAGCATGCCGTCAGCTCGGGATCCGACACGGGCAGCGCTGGCTCTCCCGAAGGGGGCAGTGCAGCCGCATCCTCATCTCCCGAGGACTGTAGCCCGCCTAGTGATGCTGCGATCGACATCACATCATCATCTGGAGCGCTGCTCGAAGCAGCCGGTACCACTGAAGAGGCAGCCGACTGAATCGAACTAACGCTCGCTGGCTCACGCACTGAGGCGGGAGGTGTGGCCCGAGAAATCGTCGGGGCTTTATGCCACACCGTCACCGTTAATTCGCCGGGTCCCCGGTCGACGGGCCCCCTTTCGTGAAGGAAGCCGATCGAGTAAGGGGGACCGGGGCTCTCACTCTAGTGAGATTTTTTTTTTTTTTTTTACATATAAAAATATATATTTTATATATAAAATATATTATTATTATTATTTTTTTTTAACCTCAGTGTGGAGATGGTCATGTCCCCATAGCAGGAACATGAGTCATCCACGAACGCTGCTGCTGCATGCAGAATGCCCAGGCATACAGAGCAGCGATCGCGACCATCAGATGACGACAGAAATCGACCGCATCCAGAAGAAAAAGACGTGCCTTTAAAAAGACGTGCCGCGTGTAGCTCTTTTACAGAGAGGAGGAAATTCACTCTTTCAGCGCTGAGGCGACCAGGGAGAAGCGCAAAGTCTGGCAGACCACTGCACAGATCGCAGGCAATGCAGAAACTCGCTGGGTACCGCCGTCACACCAACACTGAAGAGGACGCTCGTCTCGAAGAGTCTTGAATCAGCTTTGAGGAGTGAAGAGGTTCTCTTGGCTCCGAAGCGAAAACATACTGCGGTTGCGTTCACTTCCTCCTTTATACTCACGGAGTAGGGCGGAGTACGCTATGCAAATTTCCGCAGCCCCAAGGCATTGCATGCCATTGGCTCGTGTTTAAATACTCGAAGAGGATTGGCTTTCTATGCGAAATCCCCCAATCTCCGTCACTTCTGACGTAACTCGAAGTGACTACGAAAGGGAACTAGGGTTAAATTTAAAACTTTGCAGCTCTTGAAGGAGGAGGGGGGAATGGGGTTACCTTATTTTAAAGGATATTACTACGCGGCCCAAATTAAACCCTTCATTAACCTATGTTACCCAAATTTTCATGCCAGGTGGAAAGATATTGAACTTTCAATCATGATGGACCCCCCGATTCACGCTTTATTGGCTTGTACGAACCTAGATAGGCTTATAAAGGATACGCAAAATCCGTGGATCAAAACCCAATTAAAAATTTGGAACAAAGTAAAAGGAGAGTATCAGTTAAATGATAAAATACAGATAATTCAATGGTGTGCTTTTGACCCTGGGTTCAGGCCAAATTTGATGGATAACCGTTTTAAATCATGGATTCTCAAAGGTATAACAACTTTTTATTCACTCACAGAAAATGGAAAATTAAGGGATTTTGAGGATTTGAAAAAGGAGTACCATCTTGAAAATTCAGATTTTTTCCGATACCTGCAAGTACGCAATCACTTTGAATATAATATTAAACCTAAAACAGACCTTAATGACCCTATATTAAAAACAATATTGAGTGCATATAAAAATGCTACTGTTAAAGGGGTTATTTCTAAGTTTTATAAAGGTCTCTTGGTTAAAAATACCCATTCCACAGACTACATAAAAGAAAGATGGGAAAAGGAAAGCAATGTATCAATATCTACAGATGAGTGGTTAAAAATATGCGAGCTTCAATGGAAATGTACAAACTCACATATATGGCGTGAGTTTAACTGGAAATGTCTTATTCGTTTTTTTATAACACCAAAGCAAAAAGCACATTTTGATCCAGGTGGTGCTAAATGCTGGAGGCTGTGCGGCGCTCGGGAGGCTGATCACTGGCATGTTTTTTGGGATTGCCAAAAAATCAAACCGTTTTGGGCAGAGTTTCACAAGATCTTAACTACTATATTCAACAATAAAGTACCATTTCAGTTTTCCTCTCTGTTTTTGGGGAATTGTGAGTTCTTGCTCAGAACTGCTGATAAGTATTTATATGCTGTTCTTATATCTGCCTGCAAAAAAGCATTTACAAGGCGTTGGCTGCTTCCCGGACCTCCCACAGTCTCAGAATGGATAGACATTGTTAACAAGATATATGTAATGGAATCAATTACCTTTTCCATTCGTCTTAAGAAAAGTATATTTGTTAGTTGGTGGGCTAAATGGGTTAAATTTGTAAAGCCCTTAAGACCAGACTTCGTAGAGGTGTTGATTTAATGATCCGATGCTTTATTGTCCTGTCTTCTTATCTATCCTCCTCTATCATGGCTCCCACAAAGTGGTTAAATATATAATTTGTATACTTTGTAATGCACAACTTTATCTCTCCCTATTTGTTCAAAGTATATATATATGTACTGTTCTAAAAAAACAACAGCAAATGTAAAGTTCTTCATCATCACTTTTATTCTGTAATTATTTCTTGCTGAATATAAATAAAGAATTTAAAAAAAAAAAAAAAAAAAATTGTCTGTCTGTATATAAACCAGAAATTTGACTTATAACATTTGTACAAAATTGTTTTTTGTTTGTTTGTTTTTTCCTTTGAGGTCCTTCCGTGTGCCCTTATTGACGAAAGAGTCACTTGCAACACTAGATGATGGAATGTGGCTGAATGACATTGTTATGGACATTGCATTGAGGTGATTCTTATGATAAAAGATAAAACTGCAAATCATTAGATTCTTAGCAATAATTTTCAACTAAATCTTTCTAAGTCTGTTCATGAAGAATTAAGACGGCATATAAGGCGGAAATCTTTGATCTACCCAGTGTATTTTTACACTAAATTAAAAACCAGGTAGGAGTAACCAATATGTTAAGATAGCTAAGGGATCATTAAATGAATTTTAGGTTTCTCTTTATATATTTGTAGATGTTCATGCTACAGTGTCTATCCTCGCATGGCTTTTGAAGAAGCCTTTTGTGTCATAGTTATATATTGAATCCTATTATTGAAGAATTATTGTAACCACATGATTTATCATGTCATCTATGCAATTTTAGTGGATTTTCTGGTGTCATCAACTGGACAAAACATGAGGACATTTTTCGAAAGGACTATCTTTTGATTGTTGAGAATGTTCTTAGGTGAGAACTTTATTTATTTACTGATTGTTATGACTTATTATTACACAGCTCTGTGTAAAGCTCAAATATGACTCGCCAGTCACACCTTCCAACAGTCTGTTGATTCTCAGTAACAACATATTGGGGTTAAAATGCAATAATCAGTCTAATGAACTTTTCATGTTACAAATTAGTGACATGTGACACCAAGTGATTGTGGCCTGTGATAGTAGCACTGTGAATGGCACATATGCAATTATCAAAACTTATTTTAGTTATATTGTCTTGTCTATTAATGTTTTTCAGAAATCACTGGAGACTCATGATTGTGTGCTTCCCTGGAAATGAAGAAGTAGAACACATCAAAAAGGGACGAAAATTGGTACAAAAAAGGAGGTAAATATGTATTTAGCATTTGAGTAATTATATTTTGCTCTTTTGCCCCTACAATGAAATAACACTGCTACTTTTAGTCCATTACCAAACATTTATATTATTAGATTTCTCTGTGTTAAATTTGTTGTGTTGTACATTTAGGCCTTGCATTTTAATGCTAGACTCCCAGTCTGAGCAAGTGAGTGACACCATGGATGTGTTCCAAAACATTCGAAGGTTGGTTCTGTTGTATGTGTATATCTGTTGTATGTAAATACAACACAAAATTTCAATTTGTTTTAAACATGTATTACTTTCTTCTATAGAACACAAAGGATGACTTTGAAATGGTTACCTGCGATCAGTCATTATCATAGAGTGACAATTATAAGTACTGTATGTGTGATAGAGTACCGTAGACTGTGGTCCACAGACACTTTCATTACAGTATAAGGCTGTCACAGAGATAGATACAATTTCAGGACAGTTCATTCTTTATTTATATAGCTTGAAATAATTCTGTTTTATAATTAAAATTGTCATTGACTGTAAACTAACTGAGAAGAAGAATCTTCAAAGATGACAATCTTCTTGTGTTCTGCTCGGCAGAAGAAAGTCATTTGAAGTACATGAGGGTGATTAAATGATAGATTATAGAATTTTCGTGGGACTATATCTCTTTAAGATATAAACAGGCATAAAGTTGCAAAGACATGCTTTAACAAAAAGTTCAATAAAATGTCATAGAGATAAACATTTAATAAGGTTGTTTTTGTATTTCAGTTACTTAACAGAAATGTGGAACCACACAAGAAAAAAGCCCCGTACATTTTCTGCAGATTCTATGCCAGCCCTGAAAGTGCGGGTACCCAAACAGCAAGGAAACACCTCTGAATGCGGCATATTTGTGTTACTCTATGCAGAGAACTTTCTGAAGGTAGGCTAAGTAAAATGGTTTCATAGACGTTGGTTAGCACTTTTTTTTCTTTCTATCATGCCACTGTGCATGTCACTAAAATAAAACAAATCATTTATGTTTCAATTCCTTCCTCTAGGATCCTCCCAAAGAACTAATCGATGAGCTTGACTGTACATCCTGGTTTACACTGGCTGATGCATTTTCTAAGCGTGCACAGATCAGGGACAAAATGCGAAGTAGCTTAGAAGGTGTATTTGTCTATTTTCTAATGAATATAGCCTGATGAAATCTAATCAGTTAAAATATCTCTAATCATGTGCCACTATTTTCTCAAATTTTAGGAAGATATTTTAAATACAGCATAGGGTGCACTAGCATAACTTTCTGTTGTTTTTATATTTCAGATAATATGTAGTTAACCTGTGCTACAATAATCTTGTAATACTGTTGATTGACTGAGTTTTATTTACGCAGCACATGAAAGGGCAGCAGAGGAAAACAAAGCAGAACAAAGAGAAAGTGAAGAGGAGCAAACGGTTGCTGAGAGTGGGCAAGAGAAAAACTTAGCCAAGAAAAGAAAAATAGAAGTCATAGAGGAGGAAAAGATACCTGAGGGAAAAAAGAAGGCAAAACAACTCAGGGAGGAAACTATACAGTTCTGGGTAGGCTGTCAGTGCCAGGCACCAAAAGGAAATACATTGTAACCCAAGATGAACTGAAGAGAAGAATCATGGCAGAAAACATGTCTAACAATCTGTTAAGAAGCCTGATTAGGGTTTGTATATGCCCAACATAAACCTTATAGCTATTTGCTATACTTTTAATTTAGAGCAAAACATTTAGAAAACAGTAACATTGGTTTTACCTAAAGGTTCGTAAAGAGGATCTCACTGAGGAGCTCAGAGAACAGCGACCGATCAAAGCAAAGACAAAGATAAGCATCTTCTCTGCTCTCAGTGAAGGGGAGGCCACAGATTTGGCCCAGGAGCTGGGAGCCATGCTTGGGCGACATATAAACCTAGACATGACTGCAAGTGTTCCTAGTGCTGAGGCAGATGTTGCAAAGTAAGTTGCTTTCCACATTTAGATTTTTTTAAACTTGCTTCTTACTTAAAAATCTGTTCATTTATATTTACAGGAATACACTCTGCACCCTCCAGCGCTTGCTAAGGGAAAAACTAGGAGAGAAATCACCTTTTAGTCTGCTAACCCATACGCTTGGACCTCAAGTGGTAGATGTTGTCATTTCATTTTTAATCAGTCAGTTTAAGTAAAGGTTCACTGAGCCATTGAACACAATAACAAATGATTGTTAAATTATAACAAACATTTAGTTAAGCAAATAATGTAACATTTAATTGGTTTAAATATACATCACTGTTACAGAACACATTCAGACAGCTGAGTGATGTAAAACGTTCAATGTTTATTTTGATTTATTTACAAAAGATGGCATTATTTTTTTTTTCAGATTTCAGATGTAAAACAATGCATTTAAAAATGTATATAGTAAAATAAAAAAACAAAAATAAGCAGCCTTCTTCACTTCATTTCTCATATGCACACTTACATGTAGCAAGTTAATTTTAAATGTATATTTTACATTGTCTTGGTGTCACGATTACCAGTTGGAGTGCCCCAGAGAATCACCAGAGGGCACTCCACATCAGAACTGATCACTTCTCCAGAACTCCATTTCCCATAATGCCTCATCCCGGTGACTGATTACACACACACCTGCACCTCATCAGACTCTCTATTTAAGCCACACTCTTACACTCACCCAGTGCGAAGTATTACATTGCCACGGCCTGTAATTTCTGAGCGTTTATCCTGTTTCTGGTTTCTCTGGTTTTGATCCTGGTTTGTTTCCTGACTTCTGCCTGTTTGCTGCCTGCCCTGATCTTCTGCCTGTTACCTGACGACTCTCTGCGCTCACTCTCTGATATCCCTGTTTTGCTGTTTCCTGACCCCTGCCTGTTTGATGACTCTAAATAAAGCTGCACTTGGATCTCATCTCGTCTCCAGCTTCGTAACAGAATACTTCGCCTCTTCAGATCCAGCAGCCGAGAGAGAACCGAGATCCACCATGGACCCACTTATTAGTCTCTTCCGCCTCAGCCAAGGTAATTGTTCTATAGAGGAATATGTTGAGGAATTTTGTGAGTTATGCCATGGGGTGGACTTGGATGATTCAGTCTTAAAAGATGCTTTCCGATATGGACTTAAGGACATAATAAATTATCTCATGCCTGATAATACCCCTCAATGGACTTTATGTCAGTATATTGGATTCGCCCTGAGAATTAGCGGCTCATCATTTACTGTGGGCTTTGAGGATAAGGCCGAAGGGGCGTTCCCAGAGACCGTCCAGCCTGAGACCATGCAGCCAGAGACGCTTCACGTCACTTCTGCCGAGCCAGAGACGCTTCACGTCACTTCTGCCGAGCCAGAGACGCTTCACGTCACTTCTGCCGAGCCAGAGACGCTTCACGTCACTTCTGCCGAGCCAGAGACGCGTCACTTCACTTCTGCCGAGCCAGAGACGCTTCAAGTCACTTCTGCCGAGCCAGAGACGCTTCACGTCACTTCTGCCGAGCCAGAGACGCTTCACGTCACTTCTGCCGAGCCAGAGACGCTTCACGTCACTTCTGCCGAGCCAGAGACGCGTCACTTCACTTCTGCCGAGCCAGAGACGCTTCAAGTCACTTCTGCCGAGCCAGAGACGCTTCACGTCACTTCTGCCGAGCCAGAGACGCTTCACGTCACTTCCGCCCAGCCAGAGTCTCGTCCCGCCGAGACAGCCCAGCCAGAGTCACGTCCCGCCGAGACAGCCCAGCCAGAGTCTCGTCCCGCCGAGACAGCCCAGCCAGAGTCACGTCCCGCCGAGACAGCCCAGCCAGAGTCTCGTCCTGCCGAGACAGCCCAGCCTGAGTTCCATGTCAGCCCTGCCGAGTCTGAGCCTGTTCACGTCACTTCTGCCGAGCCAGAGACGCTTCACGTCTCCAAACCAGTGTCTACGGACAAGATGGCCGCCTCCGAGCCAGTGTCTACGCACAAGATGGCCGCCTCCGAGCCAGTGTCTACGCACAAGATGGCCGCCTCCGAGCCAGTGTCTACGGACAAGATGGCCACCTCCAAGCCAGTGTCTACGGACAAGATGGCTGCCTCCATGCCAGTGTCTCCGGACAAGATGGCCACCTCCAAGCCAGTGTCTCCGGACAAGATGGCCGCCTCCAAGCCAGTGTCTCCGGACAAGATGGCCACCTCCAAGCCAGTGTCTCCGGACAAGATGGCCACCTCCAAGCCAGTGTCTCCGGACAAGATGGCCGCCTCCAAGCCAGTGTCTCCGGACAAGATGGCCGCCTCCAAGCCAGTGTCTCCGGACAAGATGGCCGCCTCCAAGCCAGTGTCTCCGTACAAGATGGCCGCCTCCAAGCCAGTGTCTCCGGACAAGATGGCCGACCCAGTGTCTCCGGACAAGATGGCCGACCCAGTGTCTCCGGACAAGATGGCCGACCCAGTGTCTCCGGACAAGATGGCCGACCCAGTGTCTCCGGACAAGATGGCCGACCCAGTGTCTCCGGACAAGATGGCCGACCCAGTGTCTGTTCCTGAGCCAGTGTTTGTTTCTGTCTTTGTTTCTGTGTTTGTGACCATTTCTGTTCAAGTGTCTGTTCCTGAGCCGGTGTCTGTTCCTGAGCTGGTGTCTGGTCCCGAGCCGGTGTCTGGTCCTGAGAGGGCATCACCGCCGTGGCCGCCCGAGGGGTCCTCACCGCCGTGGCCGCCCGAGGGGTCCTCACCGCCGTGGCCGCCCGAGGGGTCCTCACCGCCGTGGACGCCCGAGGGGTCTTCACCGCCGTGGACACCCGAGGGTCCCACAGCTCCGCCCTGGCCTTCGCCTGCACAGCCTGCTCCGCTCTGGTCACCTGCTCCTCTTCTGCTCCACGGACCTGGCCCTCCATCCCACCCCCAGATCCGCCTTCGCTCCACCGCCCACCTGGACAGTTTTGTTTGTTTTGAGCGTCTGGAAGCCGCTCTTTGGGGTGGGGCTATGTCACGATTACCAGTTGGAGTGCCCCAGAGAATCACCAGAGGGCACTCCACATCAGAACTGATCACTTCTCCAGAACTCCATTTCCCATAATGCCTCATCCCGGTGACTGATTACACACACACCTGCACCTCATCAGACTCTCTATTTAAGCCACACTCTTACACTCACCCAGTGCGAAGTATTACATTGCCACGGCCTGTAATTTCTGAGCGTTTATCCTGTTTCTGGTTTCTCTGGTTTTGATCCTGGTTTGTTTCCTGACTTCTGCCTGTTTGCTGCCTGCCCTGATCTTCTGCCTGTTACCTGACGACTCTCTGCGCTCACTCTCTGATATCCCTGTTTTGCTGTTTCCTGACCCCTGCCTGTTTGATGACTCTAAATAAAGCTGCACTTGGATCTCATCTCGTCTCCAGCTTCGTAACACTTGGTGCCTTAGTTTTTTTTTTCATATCTACATTAATTAATCTACATTTTACAATTTAGTTTGTCGTCTTTTGAATTTCTGTCCATACTTTCGTTTCATGTTTTTTGCTCTGTGTGGAAACAATGGTCTTATCTTTCTGGTCAAGTCTGTAGTTACTGCTGGAAATGCTGCTGCTGTTCTACTCATACTGGCATTTGTTACACTGTCATGCAGGTTTTTAATTTGCTGGCTAATGTGCTGAGGAATTGTCTGCCATTTCTGCACACTGTCCAGTATGTCCTTTAACTTCTGCACTTCAGTTTTAGAGTGGTTTGCTGCAGTGTTCACATTTAACAGCATTGACGCCTCTTCTTGCCACAAAGTAGGTACAGCTCTTGTTGATGTGACATCAAATAATTAGAAGGCAAGCACATTTCTCAATGTAAGAGTATGTACAACAGGTACATTGAAATGTCATCGCAGAAGTTTGGTAAATTCTCTCATGACATAAACTTTGTACATCTACCTCTTTTGTGTCAGCACAGAATGGAGTAAAGCTTCTTTTGCTTGAGTACGCTAGCATGTGCGTTTATTTGATGATCCAAAGAAGGAAATTTTTCAGAGTCATGTTTACTCAGCAACTCAGTAACTACAAGATGTTTACAGGAATGTCCTCTGATTCCAATTGGGCAGCTACAAAAACTTTCAGATGGACAAACTTTGTAGGATAGACCAGGGGTTTGTTCTGATGGAATTTCATAAAGGTACGTGTCGTTGGATATAAGATTAATGCTATCTTGCCAACCCTTTTCCACCAATCTAGAGGCAGACTTAAGTATTTCTCCTGATTTCAACGAGGTATTTTTCATTCTTCCAACTGCCTGCAAATCGTGAATGACCTGGAAGTATCCATCTGTCTTCTTGATGAGAATGCTGATAAGATCATCCAGTCTACGGTTCCTAATACCTCCCCAAAACTGATATTTTAGGCGATGGAAAAATCTAATTGGACAAGCAAAGAAAAACAATGGATGTTTTAATGTGATTGGATTAGTTTGATATGTTGATGTGATTCTATAACATTAACGTGAATTAACTCATAATCAAGTAACATGAATAAACGTAAAATCAAGTTTCATACGTTTAATTTCAAATATTGCCTTTCAACAAGATTGTTGGTATCAGAGTCAGCATGGTTGTAGCACCGTCCAAAGTCAGACCACGTGTGTCCTATTTCCAGCCATTGATCCTTGAAGTATGAGCAAAGAGCTGGGAAATCTTCAAACGTCTTGAGGAATTGTTCAGCAGTTGACTTAAAATCTTGATGCTTTTTTAACAAAATTAAAAAAAAAATAGTTGATTTAATGTTAAATTTAACTGATGTAATGTTTATTTTAAAATAGTTATAATAGTAATAGAACAATTAAGTAAGCAAAATTGAATTGTTAATTTTACGCACTGTTGCACAAAGCTTCATCTTTCTGACGAAAGAAATTATTTCTGTTCTAACATCAGTATTTGATGGCCCACTGACTCCAGAGTCTGTTTTTGAAAGCCAGCGAACAACAGCCTGAAAACAGAGACAATAAATAACTTAAGGTAAATTTTTCAAATATAAAGAATATCTAAATTTATATGTATACAATATACATACTTGCATAACATGATACCAGCAAAGCAAGATATCTGACTCTGGGAAGACTTTCCGCAAGGCATTCATCTCGCACATATCCTTATCCTCCATAAAGCACCTAGATGAAACAAAATAGCATGCAAGGATGAAGAAACAATAGCCATGTTAGTTGCCATATACAGTGCCCTCCACAATTATTGGCACCCCTGTTTAAGATGTGGTTGAGGACTTTTAAAAATTCTCCCTTTTTTTTAAACAACATAGAACCCAAATGCAAAAAAAGAGAAAAATCCAACCTTTTATTTAAGTACATTACTTTGGTGGTAAAAAAAAAAGTAAAAATTTAGAAAAATAAAAACTTAAAATCCTGTGTCCCACAATTATTGGCACCCCTAACAATTCCGCTGAAAAATGTAATTGATTTTTTAAAAAAAATATATTTTCTGTAGTTGCTAATGTTGGTCAGGATATCTAGGAACTTTTAATTAGTAATTCATGACTTCCTATTTCCCTGGGGTATAAATATGACATGACACAGAGGCCTAATTCTCTTACCCATTTGTCAACATGGCAAAGACAAGAGAACACACCATTCAAGTAAGGCAGATGTGTGATGACCTTTATAAGTCAGGCAATGGCTACAAGAAAATAGCCACTCACCTTATATTGCCCATATCTAAAGTTAGAGGAATCATTAAGAAGTTTAAAACAACAGGAACAGTGACAAACAAGGCTGAAAGAGGTCCCAAGTTTATCTTGCCACAACGCACTGTGAGGAGGATGCTAAGAGAAGTAAAAAAAGTCCTAAGCTCACTGTCACAGAATTGCATCAAATAGTGGCATCTTGGGGTCACAAAATCTCCAAAACAACCATCAGACGCTCTCTACATGCCAACAAGATGTTTGGGAGGCATGCTAGGAAAAAGCCTTTTCTCACTAACACTGACAAACGTAAACCTCTGGAGTTTGCCAAGCGGCACTGGGACTTCATCTGGGATCGTGTGCTTTGGTCGGATGAGACTAAGATTGAGCTTTTTGGCAACAAACACTCTAAGTGGATCTGGTGTAAAACAAAAGATGTGTATGCCGAAAAGTACCTCATGCCCACCGTGAAGTATGGTGGAGGATCTGTGATGCTGTGGGCCTGTTTCTCTTCCAAAGAACCTTGTTAGGGTGCATGGCATTATGAACGCTTTGAACTACCAGGACATTTTAAATAAAAACCTGATGGCCTCTGCCAGAAAGCTGAAGATGGGTTGTCATTGGGTCTTTCAGCAGGATAATGATCCAAAACGTGTGGCAAAATCTACACAAAAATGGTTCAGTCACAAACTCAAGGTCCTCCCATGGCCATCTCAGTCCCCAGACCTCAATCCAATCGAAAACCTGTGGGGTGAGCTAAAGAGGAGAGTGCACAAGAGAGGGCCCAGGATACTGGATGATCTAGGAAGATTTTGCAAAGAAGAATGGTCAAAGATCCCTCTCTCTGTGTTCTTCAATCTTGTGAAATGTTATAGGAGGAGATTAAGTGCTGTCTTGTTGGCAAAAGGGGGTTGTACAAAGTATTAACATCAGGGGTGCCAATAATTGTGGGACACATGATTTGAAGTTTTTATTTTTTTAAATTTAAAAAAAAGTTTTTACCACCAAAGTAATGTACTTAAATAAAAGGTTGGATTTTTCTCTTTTTTTGCATTTGGATTCTATGTTGTTTAAAAAAAAGGGAGAATTTTTAAAAGTCCTCGACCACATCTTAAACAGGGGTGCCAATAATTGTGGAGGGCACTGTATATATATATATATATATATATATATATATATATATATATATATATATATATATATATATATATAAAGTATATATATATATATATATATATATATATATATATATATATATATATATATATATATAAAGATATATAAAGATAAATACGAATACGTTGTATCTTACTGCATTAGCAGATTTTTTTGTGTGTGTGTGAAAAACTCTGCCAGTGTGGAGTAAGAGATAATGGATCTATATTAAAGATACATTCTCTGAAAATAGTCTTCTACATCAGAATGTAAATTTCTTTAAACCTTTTTCTTGTTTTAAGAATGTAATAATGGCCAGTACATGTAACATATGTAACAAGGACACTAAAATAAATGTTACAGAGTAATTTTTTGGCAGGGCAGTGAGATTTCTGGGGCCAGACCAATAGTTCTACTTCAAGTGTGTGAAATTAATTAAACTTTAAAAAAAAAAAAAAAATATATATATATATATATATATATATATATATATATATACCTTGGTGCAGCAGGACACACTTTCCTTAACTGCTGTAAAGCTATCTCTAGTGTTGCCTCTTTCTCATTGCCTGTTACTATAAATGCAACTGGAACCCCATGGCCATAGTCATCTCTTATAGCCAAGGTATAAAGTGGAAAATTATACACAATGAGTAGCATCCAAAAATATAATGTTCT
Organism: Pimephales promelas; assembly: GCF_016745375.1. The sequence continues at coordinate 528,502 of NW_024121655.1, forward strand.
TTCCATGTCTGTGTAGATTCTCTCTCATGTTGGGAGTCTGAAGGATAATTATGAGACCATTCTCATGGGAACAAGGCTGAAAAAAAAACTACATTGTCCTTGAGGTGACTGGTCAATAATTTGGCTGAACTAACAGCATCATCTTTATCCAAATGACTCCGACGTACCAAGCATGTACGTATATTCTCAATGTCCTTTGGAGTGACAAAGTACTGACGGTTGTTCAAGTCGCTGTGTCCATGAGATCTGGACCATTTGTGGGATTCCAGTAGAATGATATCTGGCTTGACACCCAATGAGATCCATTCATCAATTTGTTTGACCAAATCTGGACACACTGTTTGAAAGAGTCCTTCTTGTTCACAAGCTGCATTGTGCCCATTGTGCTCTTTACTGGTGCATTGTACAATGATTTTGTGGCTCAGCCAATCACTTTTAACCTTAAATGATGTGTAAGCCAGACATCCTAAGCTCTTGTAACTTCCATCAACAGGGTTCCCTGACCGGATACAGTAGAAAATGTAGTACCCTTTATCCTTGTCCTTTTGACTTGCAGAATTTGTGTTTCTAAAATTTGTCAAAGTTTTAAGTTTTTCTTGTATGAACGTCTCATGATTTTCTTCTTTCTTCAGAATATGCACATCAACTGTAATATTTTTGTTTTTTCCTCTTTGTCTTTCTTCACGCAACACGGTTTTCTTAATGAAATTCTCCATTTCTCTTTACATTCTGGGGAGAAAAACATGTATTAACTCTAGGGTTGTTGTCTCAGGATGTCTCTTGTATTCTTAAAATAGTGCAACCACTATTATAATTAGAGTAAATACAACTTGGCCAAAAATAGACTGCAAATGCTCTCCATAATATTACAATATAACACCCTGTTGTCAGCAGAAGATAATTCATTATAATTAGGAGCCAATAATTTTTTTTCTTCTGATCTCTGCACTTATGACGATTCGATTGCATCCTATGTCGTCATTTTCCGTCATATAAGTATGTCCGCTGTTTTAAATTGTCAAAAAAAAAAAAACCCGTCCTAGACGGTTTGTTTAATCTGCAAAAGATATTTCATTATTATGATTACATATTACATATATTACATTTTGTCTCATATTAGATAATGTATAATTATTATTATGATTTTTTCAATACTGTGATTGATTACTGTTTGTCTTAAATAAGATGAGTTATGATGTATCTGAGTCAACATAAAAATATCATGTCCCTGGGTCGACACAAGATATTTCATCGTTATTACAATTACAAAGATTATGTCTTATACTAGATATTTTATTATTATTATGATTATTTAAATACAGTGATTGATTACTGTTTGTCTAATATTAGATGAGTAATAAGGAATGATGTCCCTGGGTCAACATAAAAATGTTCCTATGTCAACAAAACATATTTCATTTATTATTATTATTATTATTATTATTTAAATACAGTGATTGATTACTGTTTGTCTAATATTAGATGAGTAATAAGGAATAATATCCCTAGGCCAACATAAAAATATGATGTTCCTGGGTCAACAAAAGATATTTGACTATTATTATTATTATTATTATATAGTGAAATATTACAGTTTGTCTTATACTAGATATTATATTATTATTATGATTATTTAAATACAGTGATTGATTACTGTTTGTCTAATATTATATGAGAAATAAAGAATAATGTTCCTGGGTCAACAAAAGATATTTAATTCTTATTATTATTATTACTATTAAGTAGGATATTACAGTTTGCCTCATACTAGATATGATATTATTATTATGATTATTTAAATACTGTGATTGATAACTGTTTGTCTAATATTAGATGAGTAATAAGGAACGATGTCCCTGGGTCAACAAAAAAATAAGATGTCCCTGGGTCAACAAAAGATATTTCTTTATTAATTTTGTATAGATTACAGTCTTATACTACATATTAGTATTATTATTAAGATTATTTAAATACAGTGATTGATAACTGTTTGTCTATTAGATGAGTAATAAGGAATGATGTCCCTGGGTCAACATAAAAATATGTCCCTGGGTCAACACGAGATATTTCATTATTATTATTACACTAGGCTACAGTTTGCCTTTTAGGCCAACTAGATATTGTATTAACATTGCTATTATTATTTAAATACATTGATATTTTACAGTTGTCTTATATTAGATATTGTATCGATATTATTTTGCTTGAAAAACATTATTGGTATTTGGTCCCACCCGCGAAAGTGTTTTGGTTTTCTTTTGCAAAAGAATTAGCATGAGGGTCTGCTAAACGATTGCAGGGGAAAAGTGATACATCAACGGGAGAAAAGATCCGACGATACGATCACGGGGAAAACACCATACCGGATCGGATGACGAAACGATCGCGGTCGGAGATTCACACCTTATTTAAGCAGTTTAGTTCATGTTAGCGTGAGTAATTATTGATCGTAAAATTTAAAATGAATACATTACACTGAGTATACGGACAAATTGTACTTACCTCGCTCTGTGAAATGAAGCAGAGACGTTGAAGCCTGAGAAAATCAAAAAGTGGCGCTCTATCTGGATGATGTCACATGCTGAATCTGATTGGTTGATCAATTTTACACAAGGCACCTCCCTTGTTGACCCAGGAACGCGTCTAACTCGGCGGAATCAGGACGTGCCACGAAGCACCATAGATAATGGATCCATCAGTTAGTTTTCTTATTGTGCAAAAAGCATTTTCTGTGATTGACCCGATTTTAGCAATAACAAAATATCGCAGCAAAGCTCCAAAGCGGCCAATAGGGAGTCTATGTATTTATTATTTCTATGCTTTTGCATTCTGCACTTTCTTTTCTCTCAAGGCATCAACAACAACACCGCTGACAGGTAAATACAAGTGTGAGAGTTCAGTCCGCCTTAACATCATAGAGTCAGTAACATCATAGAGTCATTAAAAGAAAGCATTGGTCCTGCTTCGGATGCCGCGATGCCATCAAGCAGTGTCTCTGGTCGTAATCAGTCCTTCACTGACCAATCAGTGTCCATTAGCAGAATGCTAGTGTGTAATGGGCAACAACAACTCAACCTGTAAGAAATCGAAAGGACATAAGTACTGGTTCATTCAACTTTCGACCTATAACCCATGTTGGACTTGCAAAACCTACATTCAAATCTGAGATTTCTCAATGACAATCGGGTAAAAGAGACAAATTTAGCCGTTTAGCCCCCTAGACTCCCATTCATTTTGCACTCCGACTATTGCGCCCAGTGGAACTATGGTGGAACTACAAGCAAAAATTTGTTACAATGGGACTTAATAGGGAGTGAACAGGCTTTCCGTAGTCGGGAAATTTTTATTTGTCTTAATGGCCCATAAACTCATACATTGGCGGCCCATTCGTTTTTTTGTTTGTTTGTTTGTTTTTTTGCTTAATTGGTGGCGCTGCGGTGCAATGCATTGGTCAAACAAAGTCAGCGTTATTTTTATTTTTTTTTCTGACACGCCAGCCCATGAAACATGTCATTATGTGCTTATAACTTTAAGGATGGACAGATGATCTGCAGGGACGTAATCATCACGTTATCAAAGAGCGCTAACTGGTTTCCCTCAGAGATGACTGCAGCTGGAGAATTGAGATGTATAGATTCCGGTGTCGCGTCTGTTTTTTTAAATTAATCGACAGTGCATTAATTTTAATAGACAAACAGAAAACTGCAATCAAGGCATTTGTCAATCGGAAAGATATTCGGCAAAAGTGTAACTTATCAGCTGACTCTGACGGTCGCTAAGTTAAGACGATGGGACGTAATGAAAAGCATGTGGTCGTTGTGGTTTCTCCTTTGGTCGCACTCATGAAGGACCAAGTGAAAGAAGCAACCACTTGTTATTTTACTTCTAAAATAAGTAAGTTCTGTTGTTGACAACTATGCTATGCAAAGTATTTGACTACTGCGTTGCTCTGATTGGTTGTAGGTCTGTCCGACTATCCAATTGAGTACAGAGGTTTTTTTTTTTTCCTGGTTCGGTTAAGACGCCTCATAATCAAAGCCCTACAGAGCAGTCTCAGACTCATATTCTGACCAGAATATGAGTACGACGAAGTCCGGCTAGAATTTAAAATTAAAGGACACAAAATTTTCTTATGGGGTAGCATGCCCCCGAACCCCCCTAGAGAAACTAGAGAAGGTCCACCTACCACAGTTTTACCTAAAATCCTGTGAGAAACAATGGTATTGCTGTTCCAATGGAGCCTATAGTTTTCTTAGGGGGGTTCATCACGGTGGAGTAGCTATAGTTTAATTGTATTCATAAACAACAATATTGCACTTATTTTTCTGTTAGCTCTCATTTGTTCCTACTCACTTAGTACATGGTGGCACACTTATTATGTTTTTTTTTTCTTGAGTTTTTTTTTGTGTGTGTGTGTGGGGGGGGGGGGTCCCAAAAAAAATTGTTGCTGCATACCCCTCTGACACTGGGTAGTTGCGCCCCTGTATATATATATATATATATATATATATATATATAATCAGAGTTTACTTATTTACTTTCTAGTAAGTCAGAGAGAGAAACAGACATTTGTGTGTTTTAGTGTGTGTGTTTAGTGTGTATGTCTGTTGGCAGCCATAGAAGGATCTCTTTGCTTGGCCTAGGGAGTGAAGAGGATGCTTACTTACAAACACACACATATGCATGGCAGAGAGCTCCCTTGCTCCACTCTATGAATGACCTGCCTCAGTCTCCATATAAAGACGATCTATGTGACAGATCGCCTGGCCTGCTGAGCCACATGACCTGTGAAGGAGTCAATTGATGACCGAGCAACAGGATAGAGCTCTGCTCAATAGCAGGAGCTACAGTACTAGGGGAAAACCAGGGAGGGAAATTAACAGTCTCTGCTATTTAAAAGTGGGTAACTTATGGCTTGTTTCCACTGAGGGGTACGGTACGGTTCGGTACAGTACAGTACGGGTCGGGTCGGGTACACCATGATCAGGCTTGCGTTTCCACCGCCAACAGTACCCTTACTTGATAGACGTGGTATGCTGGAAAGAAGCGATCGACGTCATTTTCGCGCGAAGAAAGCGACATAGTAAACAACAATGGATGACAGACTCGGCATGTTTGTCACTAGAAACAAGCGCTGGCATTAGGCGTTTCCAAGAAGCCAACGCAAATTCCGACTCAGGAGAATGATCCCGAGGACGCGAGTCCAGTAATTCTGTTAATGGGACAGCGCGTTCTTGAACTCGGCACTCAGCTCGCTCTGGCTATGCGACTCCGGTTATCTCTGTATGTTCATTTTAGGCAACAATAAAACGAAATATGTTATAAAACACCACTCTTCTTCTTTTCGATTTAATTTCAATACATTTGAAACATTCTAAAGCACATAAATGTGGTTCAGGCAACGCATAGCCTATTGATTATCACTGTATGTAACGTTATATTTATAACAAAACTAAATATAAAACAACCCTGCCTCTTTTCGTTTAAATTTAAAAATATTAAATATATTCCAGGCAATATGTAGGCCTAATGTAATGTAGGCTATTGCATATCGCATTGGTACAAATGTTGCAAACAACATTACAGATGATCTTGTAATAAAATAAATGACAAAACGATCTCTTTTTGTTGAATTTCAGTTTTATCAATAAGCCATTATAAAAATATAAGTATAAGGTACAAAATACACTAAAGCTTAAATAACATCAAGAAACAATTCAGTCAGTCAAATATAGCCTACAAACTCAGCGCTTAAAGATATGAAACTTCACGTAGCCTTCTGCCAAAACTATTGGCCAGGGAACGAATTATAGATTCACGAGACCAAAGATCCCCTGTTAGGTTTATATAAGACGAACTATATCTCATGTTTAACCACTACAGAGACGTCCGAGTCAGCGGCAAACATCAGGATGACTAGCCGGGGAAAGGCTGTTCCCGGCGGGGGACACGAGCGCGAGCGTCCGGTGATCGCTTGAAATGGATCTCAGTCAAATTATCAAAAATCTATAAATAAACCACAGATTTGAACTTTAAAAAACTACTTTCTCGCCTAAAAAACTCTTAAAACTACATTTCGTGACACCATAACAGTAGAATTATATTTCAACTGTATGGTTCTAATGCCCTTGTAGCACGCGCGAGTGACGATACTCTGTCCACTAGAGGTGTGCGATACCGCTAGATTTGGTATCGATCCGATACCAAGTAAATACAGGGCCAGTATCGCCGATACCAATACCGATACTTTTCAATAATTAAGGTGGATGCCTCTTCAACCTAATGCCTTGTCCACACGGACACAGGTATTTTTATAACCGGAGTTTTTCCCTCCTGCGTTTAAAAAAAAAAACCTCTGTCCACATGAAAACGCAAAAACACGCTATCAAGCGCTGTCAAGAGCATGCAACACCAGCAGGCGGCGATATAAACCTAACCGTAAAGCCACGTTAGCCAATCAGAAGCCGTCAGTGCTGCAAAAACTCCGGTTTCACTGTCTACACGACAACGCAGCAACCGGGGTTTCAGAAAATACTCACCCTGGCAGGGGTTTTCAAAAATGTTCGGTTTCAGTATCCTGATACTGCGTTTCCGTGTGGACGAACGGCCGAACCGCGTAAAAAAAGTCACGGTTATAAAAATACCCGTGTCCGTGTGGACATGGCCTAAATCTAAATGAATTTTCATGACTTTTGTTTTTGTGATTTGCATTTTGGGTTATTAATCAGTTAAAATCAGTACTACAAAAGCTTTTGTTCAGAAACAACTTTTGGTTAAAAGTTACAAAATTATTACTTCACAAATATAAAAAATGTAAAAACAAATTCTCTTTTCAAGTAGCATGTGAACAAAAAAATGTTTCTCTTCTTTAGTGCACTTCTTTTCAGGATTTTTTTTCTTAAATAAACAAAGTCACAAGTTCTCCGTCTTTGATTGTGCTGCTGTAGAGAAATGCGCGGCCGCGCGCGCCTGACTGGTGGTAGTCCTGGAGCGCGCTAGTGGTGAGTCACATGACGGTACAACACAGGAGAGGGGGACGAGAGCAGCCCTAGGATTACAGAGAGCTTGCTCTGCTCTGTGACCGCTGCAGCATTTTGACAAACACGGTCAGGTCGCAAAACGAGAGAAACTGAAACTTAAGTATCGATATTTTCACGTAAATCAGCGTTCTGCAGTGAGTCTAGCTCCACCTTTTAGTACCCTTTCACTGTGCTAGGTACCCTAACGAAAGGGTACCCAAAAAGTCGTACGGTACGGTTCGGCTTTTTGGTACCATTCACAACTTTTGACAGTGGAAACGCAAATAATTGCGTACCGAACCGAACTGTACCGTACCTTACCACTCAGTGGAAACGAGCCATTAGACGCTACACAATATATAACAGTTATAAATAAAAAAAAAAAAAAAAATTAGGTCACCCACATCCCTGCCTATATGCTTTCCTAAAGGTGCTGTAAGCCATTTTATGGAACAGCAAGCTGGGAATGTCCCTTTACCTGACAGACATCACTCAAATTGATATCCTGAGATGATGTCACACCTGTATCTGTGATTGCATAGAATCTAGAAGTACGCTATTGCTTAGCCAATTGGTCTTTAACTGATTTCACTTGAAGTCAAAACGAAAATTCATCCTATTATGTAAATGCATGTTATAGAACTTCTTGTTCAAAGTTTAAAAATTACCATGATCAAAACTTTGCCTGCTTCTTACAATTGACAGCAAGCTCTCGTTCATTTTTGAGTGCAACGCCCACATCAACAATACAGATAAAAAGATCTGTTGCTAATTTTGTTTCATGACTCTACACAGTAACACAATAGTTTATTGTACAAATTTTTTTCCTTACAATCAAACAATGAAATGTATTAGTTTAAATATTTTTTTGAGAATAAGGGTGTATCACGTTAATATGTTCGATGGGTTTATTATAAGCAAGACACAACTTTCTTTCTAGAAAGACTGTTGTGTTCGAAATGGCACACTAACTTGCTTTCACTGCATATTGCCTTTACAATATGCAACAAATAATGTTTCAGAGTAGTATGCTACAGTGTTGTCAAAGATTGAACATTATTGAACATTGAACATCACATGACAAAGATTGAACATTAATACAGCACAGCTGTCCAGGTTCTTACAAATAAATGTGCTAACCATTCTATTTTTATGTGGAAACCTAAGTGAAAATGTCTTTGTCACAGGTCGAGGGGAGGAACGCTCGGGTGACCAACCACCCCCCCTCTAACCAAGTCACCACCGTGAGGAGCCGACACCACAGGCACACAACAGAGGACCACAGAGATAAGTTTCAAAGGAGTAACAATCTTTATTAAACCAAGGGTTTCTCACAGTTTAAGATACTCTCGTTGATGCACGATAATGGAGCAGGGGGTTGCAGCTTACTTCTCCCCAGCGGTGCTGCAGACTTCCAGACTCACGAGTAAGTATGACAGGTAAGGATTCTTCACGGTACAAGGTACTCTCGTTGGTGCACGATAATAAAGCAGTGGATTAAAAGCTTACTTTTCCCCCAGCGGTGCTGCAGACTTCCAGACTCAGACAGTAAGTATGGCAGGTAAGGATTCTTCACAGTACAGGGTACTCTCGTTGGTGCACGGTAATGAAGCAGTGGATTAAAAGCTTACTTTTCCCCCAGCGGTGCTGCAGACTTCCAGACTCAGACAGTAAGTATGGCAGGTAAGGATTCTTCACAGTACAGGATACTCTCTCTTCAGTTCACAGTAGGGCGACAGTGGGTTAAACAATTGCTTTACCAGCGATGCTGTAGGCTTCTGGGCTCAAACAGTAAGTAGAACAGGTGAGGACATTCACAGTACAGAGTACTCTCTCTTCAGTTCACAATAGGGAGACAGTGAGTCATAAGGTTACTTTACCAGCGGTGCTGTATGCTTCTGGGCTCCAACAGCAAGTAGAACAGGTGGGGATCTTCACAGTACAAAGTACTCTCTCTTCAGTTGAAAGTAGGGCGACAGTGGGTTAAACGATTACTTTACCAGCGATGCTGTATGCTTCTGGGCTCAAACAGTAAGAAGAACAGGTGGGGATATTCACAGTACACAGTACTCTCTCTTCAGTTCACAATAGGGGGACAGTGAGTCATAAGGTTACTTTACCAGCGATGCTGTGTGCTTCTAGGCTCAAACAGCAAGTAGAACAGGTGGGGATCTTCACAGTACAAAGTACTCTCTCCTCAGTTCACAGTAGGGCGACAGTGGGTTAAACGATTACTTTACCAGCGATGCTGTATGCTTCTGGGCTCAAACAGTAAGTAGAACAGGTGAAGACATTCACAGTACACAGTACTCTCTCTTCAGTTCACTATATCACTCTGGGCTTCTGACGGGGGCAGATATAATATCCTTCCACGAACGTGTAAGCATGGATAGGGGCCACTTCTCAACAAAGACACAGCACACTTGTGTTCACTTCAATTCCACAGCAGTAAATCAATGTGTATTAATAAGGCAAACATACTGCAATTCACTCACACGATAGGGTTGAACAGAGGCCCCACTCCGTCCGTTGCGCTTGTTTACAGGGGTTTTACTTTTAATTCCTCCTCATCACACTCTGAAACACATAGCTCCTCCAACAGTCAGATTCACTGTATCCTCTTCAAGCAGTTCAAATGTTCATAAGATGAAAACAATTCACTTATCTTTCCTCTCTCCTTCCACAGCACAGATCCAGTCCTAGCTCGGTCCAGCGGTCTTCCCACCAGCGATCACTCTGACCCAGCAAACACACATGGGCGATCTCCAAACCCCAATGATTTTTCAGAGGAAGCCTGTATCCAACATTGCCCAGAGTCAACCCACTTTAATGTCTGATCTTGTCAACCCTTTGGACTCTTGACCCACTGTACACCCACCGAACGCGCTCCAAACACTCTCTAAATGCTACTTTTATATTGTGGCTTATGAAACAGGAAGCCTGTGTGAGCGCCGCTCCTCTCTCTCTCACACCTGCCATGCATTCGCGCTAATCAGTACGGGCATGTTTCCATCACACCCGGAACCGTAGTGGAGTGTTGCACCCAATACGTTCCCCTAGGAAACTCGGGACTCTCAAGAAGGTTCCGTTTACTGAGCGATTTTGTCACCCGTGACATCCCCCCTTGCCAATCGGTTCCAGTCCCTGGAACCGGCGTCCCTCAATTCCATTCGCCGTACCTCTCAGGTGGTTGTCCTCGGGTGTTCCGTTGAGATCGTCGGGGTGGCGAGGGCAGAGCCGCTCTGGCTTCAACTTCGGGGTCCCTCGGGACAACAGCCCACCCTACCATAGGTGCCTCTGAGGCGAGTGGTGCACTTGGGGCCTCAGCCGCTAGTTGCGGGTAGTTCGGACAGGGACGGAGCAGGTTTCGATGGAGCACCCGTATTGGTCCTGGCTTCCCTTCGGGCCGTACAGAGTAGACGGGGGCATCAGGCCCTTGTCGTTGTTCCACCACATATGGCGTCGACTCCCAGCTGTCACTGAGCTTCCCTTTCCCTGGGCGCCGGTTGTCCCGTACCAGCACTCGCTCCCCAGGTAACAAAGGGGCCTCTCGGGCAGTCCGGTCGTATAGTCTCTTATTCTTGGCGGCTGCTGCACTCAGATGGTCTGAGACTCGTCGGTAGGCATTGAGCAGTTGGTGGTGGTGCCGATTTACCCAGTCAGTGGTACTATACCCTCTTTCTGCAGCCTCTGTCCCCATGAGCAAGTCCACAGGCAAGCGGAGATGGCGCCCAAACATAACGTAGGAAGGAGCATAACTAGTGACACTGTGCACACTGTTGTTGTATGCTTGTAACAGCGAGGGAAGACTCTCTCCCATTGGCCCTGTTGTTCACTCTCTAGGGTCCCCAGCAACCCCAGCAAGGTCTGGTTGAATCTTTCGCACCCTCCGTTACCCTGATGGTGGTATGAGGTCGTATGGGTCTTTCGGCACCCATAGAGGCGGCTCAGCTCTTGGATGACCCGGGACTCGACATTTGAACCTTGGTCCGAGTGTAGGGTTTCTGGGCAGCCAAAAGGTTGTATCACTGCTCTCCAAAGGGCATTGGCTGTGGTCACTGCCGTTTGATCGACGGTGGGGATGGCCCAGGCATATTTAGTAAATAGGTCGGTCATGACCAGAATATTCTGGAATCGGTCTGTTGGTCGATCCAGAGTCAGGAAATCTATCCCTACGATATGCAGAGGTGCTTTCGGTCGCAGGGGGACCAATGGGGCCCGGACTTCCTTCCTGCGTTTGAACAATGTACACCGTGGGCAGCTCTGAACAAATTCCTCAACTTTCTTTTCCATCCTAGGCCAGTGGAAATACCTCCTCAGCAGGGACAGTGTCCTCTCTTGGCCCTGATGGCCAGTATGGGTGTGATAGGCATTCAACAGCTCCGAGACTTGGCCCTCCGTTACAACAACTTGGTATACAGTCTCCTGTGTGCGGGGATCTCGCCTTGAACGACAGATTACTCCTTCTCGGAGTTGCAGCCTCTTCCACTGTCTCAGAAGCTGTCGTACCCCCACCGTCTGAGACTGTCTTTCCTCTGCCCTCGGCATGTTTCCCTGTCGGAGGTACAACAGGAGCTGACCCAAATCTGCATCTCTCTGCTGCAGCTCTCTCCACCGTCCGGGGTCCCACCCCCAACTAGATGGAACAGACTCCGGGGGCCCCGGGAGCTTCCACCACGGCCACCAGCAACTCATCTTCGGTACCAAGGGCACCGAGGGGTGCTTGATCATCTCTCTGGGTGGCTGGGAGTCTGGACAAGGCATCTGCATTTACGTGCTCTCTGCCGGGACGATATTTTAGCTGGTAATCATAATTTGCTAGCTGTGCCACCCAGCGCTGCTCCACTGCCCCCAATTTAGCGGATTGCAAGTGTACTAAGGGATTGTTGTCTGTAATCACCGTTACCTTGGCTCCCCACAAGTAGTCTTTAAACTTCTCCGTCATGGCCCACTTTATCGCCAGTAGTTCGATTTTAAAGGAGCTATAGTTTGCAGCGTTTCGCTTGGCGGGATGTAAACTTCGACTTGCGTACGCGATCACTCTCTCCACTCCTTGATGCTCTTGGGCCAGCACAGCCCCCAATCCTGCATTGCTGGCGTCAGTGTACAGGAGAAACGGCTGGGTGAAATCTGCATAGGCTAAGATTGGGGCCTTCAGGGGTTCCTGTTTAAGGTTCTGGAAAGCGGTCTCACAGGTGGAATCCCAGTGTACTGAGGGGGAGCCTTTACCACGGGCACGTCCAGTGCCAGCCAAGAGTTGGTTCAGTGGCTTAGCAAGCCCAGAGAATCCCTTTATAAAGCGACGATAATATCCCACAAAGCCCAGGAACGACCGCACCTGTCTTACTGTCCGGGGTGGCTCCCATCCTTGGACCGCCGCCACCTTCTCTGGGTCAGGGGAGATCCCTACAGCACTGACACGATGTCCCAAGAACTGCACCTCTTTCCGCAGTAACTGGCATTTTTCCGGCCTAAGCTTCAGCCCATATTTCTCCATGGCCCTGAAAACTCCTTCCAGATGATGCAGGTGGGTGTGGAAATCCGGGGAGAAGACGATCACATCGTCTAGGTAGACCAGCGTTGAGTCGACTAATTGTCCTCCTAGGCAGCGCTGCATCAGGCGTTGGAAAGTCGCAGGAGCGTTGCACAGACCGAACGGCATACGGTCCCATTCAAATAACCCAAACGGGGTGGTGAAAGCTGTCTTCTCCCTATCTCGGTCATCCACCTGCACCTACCAATATCCACTTGCCAGGTCCAATGTCGAGTACCATGCCGCTTGGGTAAGACTGGTGAGTGAGTCTTCAATCCATGGCAACGGGAATGCATCTTTCTTCGTTACACTGTTAAGTTTGCGATAGTCAACGCAAAACCTCCAGGCTCCCGTCTTCTTCTGCACCAGAACGATGGGCGCAGCCCAAGGACTACTGCTTTCTCGGATGATTCCTCCCTCCAGCATACCTTTCAACAGGGTGCGGACCTCGGTATAAAGAGTGGGGGGCACCGGACGGTACCGCTCTCGACTAGGCGTCGCCTCACCAGTGGGTATTTGATGCTTCACCACCCCTGTGCAGCCATAGTCCTCTTCATGTATTGAAAACACATGTTGCCACTTCCTCAAAAGCTCCTGAAGCTGTACCACTTGTTCCTCTTCCAGATTCTCACCCTTCAGGGACTCTCCCATCAGATGGGCCGGCATCCCTCCTCCAACCGAACCCAGTTCTACCTCGACAGGGTGGACGGCAACTTCCACCACCGCAGGGCTCACCTGTCTGAAGCAGACAGCTTGGTGCTCGTGCACCTGGGCAGGACGTACCGAGGAAACTCGGGCCAGACGTTGGTGTCGACGAAGGAGCACGGGGTAAGGATTTGTGTTCCGTACTTTCACTGAGACTCGCCCCCGATGGACAACCGCCAGCCCGTGAGCCACTTCAACTGGCTGACAATCTTCGTGAGGCTCTACCAGGACACAGGTGCCTGACCCACGGGGTCTTGCGGGTACTCGGACCCAAAGAACAGTCTCACTCTGAGCTGGGATGGACAGAGCATACCTACAGGCAACTCGACCGATGTCTTCCCTCTCTTCTATGTGATTAGCTGCGTGCACTCTTTTGCAATCGGCCAGAATTCGGTCCCAGTCCTGTTTTGCCGGTGACGGAGACATCCGAGCCGGCCGGCCCCGAAACAATTCTTCCCAGCAATCCAGTATAACGTTCATCCCTAAAAGTGCTCGATGATTTCCCAAGCAATGATCTCTGACAATAACTACCCCTTTTTGTTGGACGGGGACCCCTCGGACAAGAAAGTCTACCACGATGTACCCTGTGTAGGGGATGTCCAAACCATTGGCCCCCCGTAGGGTCAGCCTGGAAGCTTCAGTTGCTTGGAGCCGATGATCTGCGAACAACTCCTGGGCCAGGCTCTCCGAGAATAGCGTAACTTGAGACCCTGTGTCAACCAAACAGTCTATCGTGACTCCATTAGCTTGAACCTCCACGGTAGGGCAATGTCCCACCCAGTCATCTCGTGCAACAGGAACAGAAAGAGGGTCACACAAAGGGGTCCCGGCCACTTGACCCACAGTGGCCGGTGGGACTAAAAACCCCCTTGAGAACCCCAACGAAGCCCACACTGGCGACTGATATGTCCAGGATCTCCACAATTTATACAGATGGGGCTTCCTTGGTCGTCCCACTGGAACCGGGGGCCCACAGGACGTTGGGGGCGGCGCAGAGGACCTCGCCCTTCCTCTGAATACGACCTCTCTCGCCCCACTGCTCCGCCTTCGACTCGTCCTCGACGAAGTTCACCCAGCAGGTTCCGGGATAATTCCCCCATCTGTCCCTTGACATCATCTAACAGTTCGGCCCTCAGTTTCTGCTTCCAATCGCTCGGTTCGACAGGCGCAGGTCCGCTGGCAATACTTGCTGCCACACAGACTGGTGTGCGAGTTACCTCTCCCTGGTCCAGTTCCAACGCCAAGGCCTCAAAGGTTGTTGTATGTCGCAGAGCCTCAAAGGTCATAGTGGGGTCTCGTCGAAGCTGGAGTCGTATGCCCTGACGTACTGGCCCTTCACGCAGCCCCAAGACGAATTGATCTCGTAACAAGTCCATGATCCGGTCGCCCCTTCAGCCGGCCAAACTGCTCCCGCAACTTCAAGGAGTATGCCCGAAGTGTCTGCGTAGGTCCCTGTTGATAGTTAAAGAACTGGGCACGAAGAGTGGCCACTGGGGTGGAGTCTCCATATAATCCGAACAAGAAATCAAAGATATTTTTTGCGGTAGCACGTGTGGCTTCCGATGCAGCCAGAACTTCCCTTTTGGCTTCTCCTTCCAGCGACCCCAACACAAACTGTACTCTCTGTGCTGCACTCAGTCCCTGTAGTCCAGCCAAATACTCCGTCTGCGCCTTCCAATCCTGTAAGCTTAACTCCGATCCTGGTCCTCCATAGCGCTGCGCCCAAGAAGCTCCCATGAAGATCGGCATGACTTGAGGACGAGCCGCTGGTGCCTCTTCGTCCGCCATCGCGTACCTGTGGCCGCTACAACTCACGGTGTGTACCCTGCCGACTACGCCACTTTTTGATGTCACAGGTCGAGGGGAGGAACGCTCGGGTGACCAACCACCCCCCCTCTAACCGAGTCACCACCGTGAGGAGCCGACACCACAGGCACACAACAGAGGACCACAGAGACAGAGATAAGTTTCAAAGGAGTAACAATCTTTATTAAACCAAGGGTTTCTCACAGTTTAAGATACTCTCGTTGATGCACGATAATGGAGCAGGGGGTTGCAGCTTACTTCTCCCCAGCGGTGCTGCAGACTTCCAGACTCACGAGTAAGTATGACAGGTAAGGATTCTTCACGGTACAAGGTACTCTCGTTGGTGCACGATAATAAAGCAGTGGATTAAAAGCTTACTTTTCCCCCAGCGGTGCTGCAGACTTCCAGACTCAGACAGTAAGTATGGCAGGTAAGGATTCTTCACAGTACAGGGTACTCTCGTTGGTGCACGGTAATGAAGCAGTGGATTAAAAGCTTACTTTTCCCCCAGCGGTGCTGCAGACTTCCAGACTCGGACAGTAAGTATGGCAGGTAAGGATTCTTCACAGTACAGGGTACTCTCGTTGGTGCACGGTAATGAAGCAGTGGCTTAAAAGCTTACTTCTCCCCCAGCGGTGCTGCAGACTTCCAGACTCAGACAGTAAGTATGGCAGGTAAGGATTCTTCACAGTACAGGGTACTCTCTCTTCAGTTCACAGTAGGGCGACAGTGGGTTAAACAATTGCTTTACCAGCGATGCTGTAGGCTTCTGGGCTCAAACAGTAAGTAGAACAGGTGAGGATATTCACAGTACAGAGTACTCTCTCTTCAGTTCACAATAGGGAGACAGTGAGTCATAAGGTTACTTTACCAGCGGTGCTGTATGCTTCTGGGCTCCAACAGCAAGTAGAACAGGTGGGGATCTTCACAGTACAAAGTACTCTCTCTTCAGTTGACAGTAGGGCGACAGTGGGTTAAACGATTACTTTACCAGCGATGCTGTATGCTTCTGGGCTCAAACAGTAAGTAGAACAGGTGGGGATATTCACAGTACACAGTATTCTCTCTTCAGTTCACAATAGGGAGACAGTGAGTCATAAGGTTACTTTACCAGCGATGCTGTGTGCTTCTAGGCTCAAACAGCAAGTAGAACAGGTGGGGATCTTCACAGTACACAGTAATCTCTCTTCAGTTCACAATAGGGAGACAGTGAGTCATAAGGTTACTTTACCAGCGATGCTGTGTGCTTCTAGGCTCAAACAGCAAGTAGAACAGGTGAGGATCTTCACAGTACAAATTACTCTCTCCTCAGTTCACAGTAGGGCGACAGTGGGTTAAACGATTACTTTACCAGCGATGCTGTATGCTTCTGGGCTCAAACAGGAAGTAGAACAGGTGAAGACATTCACAGTACACAGTACTCTCTCTTCAGTTCACTGTATCACTCTGGGCTTCTGACGGGGGCAGATATAATATCCCTCCACGAACGTGTAAGCATGGATGGGGGCCACTTCTCAACAAAGACACAGCACACTTGTGTTCACTTCAATTCCACAGCAGTAAATCAATGTGTATTAATAAGGCAAACATACTGCAATTCACTCACACGATAGGGTTGAACAGAGGCCCCACTCCGTCCGTTGCGCTCGTTTACAGGGGTTTTACTTTTAATTCCTCCTCATCACACTCTGAAACACATAGCTCCTCCAACAGTCAGATTCACTGTATCCTCTTCAAGCAGTTCAAATGTTCATAAGATGAAAACAATTCACTTATCTTTCCTCTCTCCTTCCACAGCACAGATTCAGTCCTAGCTCGGTCCAGCGGTCTTCCCACCAGCGATCACTCTGACCCAGCAAACACAAATGGGCGATCTCCATACCCCAACGATTTTTCAGAGGAAGCCTGTATCCAACACTGCCCAGAGTCAACCCACTTTAATGTCTGATCTTGTCAACCGTTTGGACTCTTGACCCACTGTACACTCACCGAACGCGCTCCAAACACTCTCTAAATGCTCCTTTTATATTGTGGCTTATGAAACAGGAAGCCTGTGTGAGCGCCGCTCCTCTCTCTCTCACACCTGCCATGCATTAGCGCTAATCAGTACGGGCATGTTTCCATCACACCCGGAACCGTAGTGGAGTGTTGCACCCAATACGTTCCCCTAGGAAACTCGGGACTCTCAAGAAGGTTCCGTTTACTGAGCGATTTTGTCACCCGTGACATCTTTTCGACTGTCCTCACCAATGCTCTTGATCTAACCTTTTATGTTGGTGTAAAGTCAAGTGTGAGCTTAAATAATGTTTTTCACTTAAGATCAGTTAATTCGATTTTATTTTGCTCTAAAAAATACACTGAAAAATGTTGACATAAAAATGTGGTCACAAATTTCTTTAAGTTTAAGTTTAAAATTAGTTTGAATCACTCTGACTACATTAGATAAAATCAGGTATAGGTAAAAAATAATAAAGCTGGGTTTTCCAAAACATTGATAATTATAATTAATAATTATATTAAGATTTATGCTATTTGTGAAAATAGGCTATATTTGTCAGCATAAAATTGATGTGATATGCTAAAATTACCATAAAACTACTAAGTCTACTCAATTGCTTACTCATGACACATAGCAACACAGCTAAAATTATGTTGGACCTTTTATTGTATAATTCGCTAGCTCTCAGCATCTCGAAAATGCCACGCTGATGATCCTGGTTTTAGTTCTTCTTTTTACACAAAGTCTGCTTGCCATGGTCCATAAAATGGTTTGAACAAAACAACAACAGCGTTAGCGTGCCGCTAGACGTAACGCAGTTGTCCACATCTGTTGCCATGGTTGTACTATGGGACCATGGCAGTACTTGAGCGGAAACCAGGGATAACACGGATATTACATCATTGGCAGGTGACAAGTGAACGGGATGGACAATTATTCACAATTAGAGTTTCTCTGAAATTAAAAATCTTTGGTAACTTTTGGGATATTGTAAGTACACAACTTGCAGGAAATGATTTTTGTATACAAGTGATTTTTGGTCACTACGCAACTGACACCGTGAGTCACATGACAATGACAAAATTGCGGACATAGAACGCCCGGATTTTATTCTACACACATTCATAGTATATATAACATACTTTTTAACGGTTGAAGATTAGGTTCTTAGACTGTCTGAGTTAGAATTAAGTGTTTCAAACGCAGCTATTAACTTGGTAGCAGTCACAAACGGACTGGGACAGTGAACTTCATGCAGTCAAAACATAAGAAATCTACGTTCACGTGATTTAAAACATTAAAGAACACAAACGGTTTAAAGAAGTGACCTTTTTCTGTTTATGTCGCATTGGGAATTGCCATTTTTAGCATGTTTTGTGGCTGCATGTTTAACAAACACAAGTAGCACAGATATAAGGCTGAAAGTGACAATGTTTGTGCTTTTCCCATGTGTGGAAGAGTGCATGTATATAAGAGCTGAGTTATGGGCTGTTTCTGTGTCAGTACATGAGGTGTGTGTGGACTGGGAGATAGAAGTTTATTTGTGGCTTGTTTTAGTGGGCGTGAGCATAAGAGGGTAGTGTGCATGGAGATAGGACATAGTTTATTTAAAGGACATTCTTCCAATAGGATCCCTTACATGGTAGAACCCACTTTTACTCAAGGTCTGTTTAAGGGTGCTCTCATGGGTAATGAGGTCAGTGATTGATTTTTTTATTTAGTACTAAACAGTCACAGCACAGTACCAATATGTTGATGTACAGTAGGCCTATATTATGCCTGTTCTCTAACATTCCTCCCAATTCACTTACTTATACTAGTATGTACTCTTTTTGTGAAGAAAAAGTACATGCTTTTGAGTGCGTAGCAAAAGAGTAGGCAAGCTTTGGGACATAGTATCACGTCATCTTTAGTTCAAAGTTTGTTTTTATTGATTTTTACAATACAATACATTCTCTGCCCCTCACCCCTCACCATCCAATATGGAGAATGACGCCCATATTATCCATTGATACAAAGTAGACTTGCAAGAACAGAACATACATACAGTACCTACAAGCATAAACCTTTAACCAAATACCTAAAAAAAAAAAAAAAAAAAAAAAAAAAAGAATAAATAAATAAAATAATAATAAAATAAATAAATAAAGGAAAACAATAGTAGTGGCTTTATTCAAATAGACTTATCAACATAGTCAAGAAAAGAACACCACATCTTAAAAAATTGTTTTTCCGATCCTCTTAGTGAATACCTAATTTTTTCGAGGCAGAGACAAGACATTATATCTCTAATCCATTGAGTATGAGTGGGTGGCAAGGGATCTTTCCACTTTAATAATATAGCTCTACGTGCAAGAAGAGAGGAGAAAGCAAGGACTTTACACATTGATGATGGCAACCCTACGTCCTCTGGGGCTACTCCAAATAATGCCACCATAGGTTCTGGTTCCAATCTATGCTGAAGAACCACTGAGAAGGTGTGAA
Source organism: Pimephales promelas (assembly GCF_016745375.1). The sequence continues at coordinate 548,048 of NW_024121655.1, forward strand.
ATATTGAACGCCAGTAACACTCTAATTTAGGGCATGTCCAGAACATGTGAATTAACGTTCCCTCAGCACATTGACATCTATTGCACATAGGGCTAGTACCAGGAAACATTTGAGCTAGTTTAACTTTGGATATATGAGCTCTGTGTACAACTTTAAACTGTATGAGTGAATGCCGAGCACACATCGACGATGAGTGGACCTGTTTAAGGACACAGTTCCAAGTGTCATCGGAGAGCGGTCTGTCAAGGTCTTCCTCCCAAGCTCTCTTAATATTATTATCCAGGGATGTAGATGCCAGATTAATCATTAAATTGTAAAGAGTAGCAATTGAGCCCTTGGCCAAAGTGTTACATGAAAGGAACCTATCCAGAGGATTTTCGGAGGGTATCGCTGGGAAATCTGGTATAAGTGACTTAACATAATGCCTTACTTGCAAGACTCTAAAGAAATCTGACCTGGTAAGACCAAAACGTGATACCAATTGCTCAAAAGAGGCAAATACATTATCCAAAAATAAGTCTTTAAAACATTTTATCCCCTTTTGAGAGAAACTCTTAAATGAACCATCCTGCAAAGAAGGTGGAAAAAAATGATTGCGGTACACAGGGCTGAGAAGAGAGGGGTCCCTAAAACCAAATGACTTCCTGAATTGGATCCAAATCCTCAACGAATGTTTCACCACTGGGCAATCGACCGGAATACAAGAGGTAGATTGTAGTTTAGATGCAAGAAGTGCTGGGAGAGAAATTTGCTTGTAAGCATTTATTTCCATGTCCACCCAGGACGGTCTATTGGGCAAAAGATGATAATGCCACCAGTAAAGTGTATTTCGTATATTAGCTGCCCAGTAGTAAAACTTAAAATTGGGTAAGGACATACCACCATTGCATTTAGGTCTCTGGAGGTATACTTTGCGTAAGCGAGGGTGTTTACCATTCCAAATAAAAGAGGAGATAACAGAATCCAAAGCCTTAAAAAAAGACAGGGGAATAAATAAAGGTAGACACTGAAAGAGATAGAGAAGTTTAGGAAGCACCACCATTTTAATGGAATTAATGCGCCCAATGAGAGAAATCTTTATAGGGGACCATTTAGAGAGATCTTTCTTAATCCGTTCAAGAAGCATGCCAAAATTATGTTTAAAAAGATGCTTATGATGGCGAGTAATACACACCCCAAGGTAAGTGAACTTACTTTTAACTAGTTTCAGTGGTATGTTTGAATACTGAAGTTGTGTAACTATCTCGTTAACTGGGAAGAATTCACTCTTGTGCAGATTAAGCCTATAACCGGAAAACCGACCAAAATTCTCAAGCAAAGACAGAGCTGCGGGTAAGGAAGCTTGTGGGTTTGACAAAAAAAGCAGTAGATCGTCTGCATATAGAGTTACCTTATGGACGGTCTCACCACGGGTAATTCCAGTGATCTGCTGATTCTGCCGTAAGGCGATTGCTAAAGGCTCAATAGCTAGAGCAAATAGTAGTGGGCTAAGCGGACAGCCCTGTCGGGTTCCACGGTGCAAGTTAAATGGCCTAGAGTACAGATCATTGCTTAGGACTACTGCAGAGGGCGAACTATAAAGTAGTTTAATCCAAGAGAGAAAGGTCGGGCCAAATCCAAATTTTTCCAAAACTAAAAAAAGGTACTCCCACTCAACCCTGTCAAATGCCTTCTCTGCGTCTAAAGAAACAACACATTCAGGGATGGCCTGGTTCTGAGAATAAACCACATTAAGTAAGCGGCGAATATTAAAAAATGATTGACGATTCTTTATGAACCCTGTTTGATCAGGAGAGACAATAGTGGGGAGAACATCCTCAAGTCTTGAGGCAAGCACCTTTGCTAGAATTTTAACATCGCAATTGAGCAAAGAAATTGGCCTATAAGACGCACAGTCTAAGGGATCCTTATCCTTTTTGAGTAATAAAGAAATACAGGCCTGGTTTAGCGTTGGGGGAAGAGTACCAGTCTTAAGAGACTCAGAAAAAACAGATGTCAAAAAAGGAACGAGTTGTACAGAAAATTTTTTATAGAATTCTGACGAAAAGCCGTCAGGTCCTGGGGTTTTGCCAGATTGTAGAGAAGAGATAGCAGCTGCTACCTCCTCCTGAGTAATCGGTGCTTCTAAAAGATTACGAACATCCAGAGATAAAGTGGGGACATTTAGTTGGCCGAGAAAATCTTCGATATCGCCCTGCGAAGGGGAGTCAGATGAATACAAAGTAAAATAAAAATCTCTGAACTTGTCATTAATGGTATTCGGATCCGTAGTGACCTCCCCGTTATCTAGACGAAGACCATTTATAATTTGTTTTGCACGTAACCCTCGCAGCTGATTAGCTAAAACTTTCCCGGATTTTTCCCCACTTTCATAAAAGACACTCCTAGTTCTTCTCAAAAGGCCCTCTATCTCATTGGTTGAGAGCAGGTCGAGCTGTGATTTAAGTTTAAGACGTTTCTTATACAGATCTGGCGTGGGAGACCTAGCATATTGTTCATCTACCTTTGAAATGTCATTAGCAAGTGAGATTTGTTTTTCTTTAGAGAGCTTTCTTTTATTAGCACCATATGAAATAATTTGGCCTCTAATATATGCCTTAAGGGCCTCCCACACTGTTAGATCTGAAATGTCCACTGATTTATTAACGTTTAGGAAAAAGGGAATTTGGTCAGAAACAAAGGAAACAAAATTATCATCTGCCAAGAGTGAAGTATTGAAACGCCAATTCCTCCTAGGGGAGGGCAAATTCAGAAAAGTCAAATCAAGAGTAAGAGGAGCATGGTCCGATATTATAATACTTTGATATGCACAAGACTTAACTCTAGAAATCAAATCGTTATCTAGTATAAAGTAATCAATCCGAGAATAAGAGTGATGAACATTTGAGAAAAAAGAATATTCTCTTTTTTGAGGGTACAAGCGCCGCCATACATCCGATAAACCATATTCAGAAAAATAGGTATTTAAAAAAATAGAGGATTTGTTTGCCGTGCATGGTCTAGAAGAAGAACGGTCCAATACTGGGTCAAGGCAACAGTTAAAGTCTCCCCCAAGTATAAGGGAATGTGAGTTTAGATCAGGAATAAGAGAGAGAGTATGTTTAAAAAAAACTGACATCGTCAAAATTGGGGGCATAAAAGTTTGCTAAAGTTACATTCTTATTGCACAATGTGCCTACAACAATTATATACCGGCCATTCTTATCTGATACGATATCATTTGGTACAAAGGGTACATTCTTATTAATCAAAATAGCCACACCTCTTGCCCTTGCCTGGAAAGAGGAATGAAAGATCTGGCCTGTCCAGCCACGATTGAGGTGATTGTGATCCGCAGTGCGTAAATGGGTTTCTTGCAAAAAGGCAACCTCTGCTTTGAGCAGTCGAAGATGGGCAAGAACCCTGTTTCTCTTAACTGGATGATTCAAGCCCTTGACATTCCAACTCAAAAATCTCAACTCTCTACCCAAAAGAATATCTATCAGGGGCCAGTAATCGGAAGATGAGAAAAATATTTTTTTTACAAAAAATAAAATAACATAACATCAACAAAGAAAAAATAAACATAAAAGTCATTAAGTCTGCATGACGCCATCCCATATAAAAACCCAACCCACCCACATAATCCACCCACCCCTCAAAGAACATTACAATACCAGCAAAACTACCCACCAGAACTGAACCCTTCCTTATTTCACCTAACCTTATATAATCCTCAGTCCCTTAAAGCAAAGTATCCTCATTATACAGCATACAGATAACATTACCATATAGTATGTTTAACATATGAGCAGAACAATGGCACAAGTTAACTAAATAATTGGTTCACGAAATATGAATACTTAAACATTCGACCAATATAATGAGCTCAGGGCGAGCCAAAATAAGTGAGACTGTGAAAGATAATATTATCCATACAAAAAACTTAGAAAAAATTATTCCCTAGTAAACAAAAATAGCAATCAATCTCTTGCAAAAAATATTTGTGATTAAATCAAAGAGTAGGCCTTAACGAGATACATCATAACAAATCCAGTTCAATAGGAGTATCAGATCAAATACAACAGTCCTACCAAACATTCATTGAAGACGTAGAAATGTCCCCATGATGTAAAACACTTCCAATGAACCGTAAACCGTTTTATAATGTCAGAGGGCTAATAAGAAAAAAAAAAAAAAAAAAAAAAAAATTATGTCTCCCTCGTTACGTATATAACGTCGTAAGCACACCGCATTGAACGACCGTCAAAGCGCTAAGAGGCACTACGGTGAGCCGTCAAAAAATCCTTGGCCTCGTCCACCGATGCAAACATCTTTTGCTCACCTTCCTTAGTCAGGATCCTCAGCCTTGCGGGGAAAAGAAGGGATGGCTTAAACCCAAGATTATAAAGCTCTGCCATTACCCCACGATATTGAGCGCGTTGTTCCAGAACCTCCGGACTGTAGTCATCATAGATGGCGATCGGGTTGCCACGATACATCAACGATCCTCTTCTTTTACGGGCCTCACGTATCACCGCCTCCTTGATCTGATACCGATGAAAACGAATTATTACCGCTCTCGGCCTCCCTCCCTGTTTCGTTTTAGCGATTAGAGCCCGATGTGCCCTATCAAGTTCAGGAGGAGACGGCAAGATCTGCCCGCCCATGATTTCGGACAGCATCTCGGAGAAAAACACCGTGGGCCGCGAACCTTCAACGGATTCCGGTAAGCCAATAATCCTGACATTATTACGCCGACTACGGCCCTCCAGGTCTGCTGTTTTGGCCTTAAGTTTAGCGTAGTTCTCAGTCAAATCAGCACATACCGCTTCCAAAGAGTGAATTCGCTCGCTGAGGTGGTCTGCGTTGGATTCCAGTGAAGCAATTCGTGGTTCATGGTCCGACACTGTAGCCTGGACGAGGTCAAGTTTTGCCTCTAAGGATGTCAAAGCGGTTTTGAAATCGGAAGAAAGAGCGGCTCTGTGGTCTTCCAATAGGCTAGTCAGGGCTGACATGCTAATCTCACCATGAGCCGCAGGGACGTCGTCTTTAATTGTGTCTTTCTTCGCGTGTTTGGTTGATTTAGATGCCATTTTCTGCTTCCGTGTTTATTAAACTTATCTAATTACATTCAGGAAAAAAGATTAGATCGGTAGAGGATTATAAACTGATAAAATAAAAGAACTGTGCAGGGAGCACTCCATTCGCATCCAAAACCGGAAGTCCTATCACGTCATCTTTAACGGACAGCTCTGTCGCGTGCTGCATGCATCCTGTCACCGTAAACTGCCCTGTCAATCATCTTGTCACAGTTAAAATCCTCCATTCAATCTAATTTGATTTCCTACTGTTTCGGAGAGACATTCATCTGCCAGATGTGGCTCTTTCATGCGGATACTCTCCGCGTGTTTGCAATTTCAATATAATGATGCATTTAAAAGGTAATGGCTAAATGTATCTTTAAAAAGTTCACAATGCTGCTACAGATGCAATATAATTTGAACAACATTGAATAAATTAATTTTCGTTAGGTTAGATACTGATGATTAATCACTCGAACCTCTTTATCTAAACCTCTCAACGTAACCGCGGGACTCACACGTCCTCCATGTCTGTAGTTTTTAAAAAACACTTTTTACTCCTGTTTGTAGTTCAAACCGAATTCTCGTCCAATGCGCCATGGGTTGTGGGCAATTTCAGCCGTTAGAGTGTGCATCGATCTACACTTCGGATTCTGGCCGGATATATACACTCATTTCAACATACTATGATTTGGGCCGTACTAATGTTTTTCTCGAATACTATTTAGGACGGATAGTAAGCGAATTGGGACACAGCAATTGTCTTCATCAAGGGATATTTACAGAGAGAGACATTTAATTTACTCACCACCATGTCTTTCCAAACTTATAGGACAGAAAGATAAATTATTAAGCATGCACTTTTCTTTACAATTATTTTTTTTTTTTTTTGGACCGAGCCATTGAAGCTTTAAACAGGTAATTGCATCATAAAAGTATCTTAAAAGGGAATCACGACAAACGTAGCTTAAATAAAACACAAATGCATCATAAAAGTATCATGTGAGCAAAGGTCACAAAAATCATCATTATCATCACAAAAATATCATTGTTTCAGTATTCAATGATAGGCTACTAGGCTATTAACCTTAAAACAACCAATTAACTGCTACAGTATATAACTGGATCATTTAAAACAATGAACAAATCTATCCCAAATCTATCCTATTAAAAGATCAAACCAGATCTCTCCTAATCTAATTACTTACATTTAATAGTTTATTGTATATTGTATAGTTATTCAAAATTCTTCTTCTGTGTACTACAAAAGAAACAAAGTCATTAAATTTGAAAAAAAAAATATGAGTGTGTGAAATTATATGTGATCTTAAGGATCAATCACAATTACCAGCCCATTCTCACCCCCAAGGCGTCACTTAACTGACGCCTTGGAAAGCATTTGGACATGCTTCAATATCTGACGCTTTAGGCACCCTTTAGCGTCAGTTAGATGACGCCCTAGGATCGCGTGTACCCTACCCCCACCCCACACCTAAACCTTACCGCGTCCTCTAACTGACGCTTTCCTTTAGCGTCAGTTAGATGACGCCGTAGGATAGCGTCATGTAAGTGACGCTAAAGGGCGCCTAAAACGTCAAATATTGAAGCATGGTCAAAGGTGACGCCTTGGGGTGAGAATGCGTTGCAATAACATATAATATAATAAAAAACACTGAAGAACAAGTGTAGAGAAAGTAAGAGAGAAGGAGAAAAAAGAGAGGGATGATAAACATCCTGAAGAGCAGAAACTCTCATTTCCAGCACTCATTTCCCTCACAGACCTTATCAACGTGGCCTTTGTCTAAAAAGCAGTCGATATGATCAAGCACACCACCTCCGAAACACCTTCCACTGAGTTCTCCTCCACCCTCAAGTTCACCTAATATCCACTAAGCGCTCACCTCTGACCTCTTTAACTTCCCGCGAATACACATTAAAACCTGAAGATCTTGTTGTTCTTTCTCACAAATGTTCCATACTGTAGTGACTTTCTCACCAGCTTTAAACCAATGTCACCAAAAACTCTCAGCCTAGCTACAGTATCGGTACAGTATAAACATTTTGGATGATTGCATGCAATTACTTTGTGGTTCATAAACACACACACACACACACACACACACGCACACACACACACACACACACACACACACACGCTCTTCCACTCCATCATAAACCAACAGATCTCAAGGGTTTCTGTTTGGGAGCCGAAAACTGTTTACTCAGTAATAACGCTAATGAGTACAGTTATCTACGTCACACTGCCAAGAAATTGCCGGAGTGTGTGCTCCAATTAAAGGTCTTCAAATAAGGCTTCCACTTACGAGCGTAAACGGCTCGATTTTATGATCCACTGAATTTGTATATGTTCAGAGCAAAGAGTGGGAGGTTGTGTTTACTTGCAAACTATTAGACCACCACACTGAAGCATGTTTTCCACATTTTCTGGACATAAAATGGACTGTATTGATATTGTAAATAGTTTACAAGTGCATGGTGCTCAATTCAGATTTGCACTGATCACCTGGCCAAACACAATCTGATGGCTTTTTTTTCCTTCACATTTTCTGCATTATTTTGGGACAAAATCTGCTAAATTTGCAATAAATGACATTATAATTTAAACACTGTGAAATTTGTTTAGCTGAGATGATTACCCTTGTGAAAAAAGTATTTTTTTGCAACTGCTATCCACAAGTTTCCTACGCCCCATGAGGCCTTGCGTTAAAAGTGGGCACGACTTCCGGTTGGAAGTAAACAAAGCGCGATTTGACATGCTTGACACTCGTTCATTCAACAGTTGACAGTCATTCAAGTTATAGCGATCCAAACTAGCTAACGATGTGGGAACACAACCTCAACGAAATTCAAAAGGGTGAAATAACAGTACATTTACCCTCCGCAGTAGTTGATTGGGAGTATTATAATAACATTATTAATAATCAATACTCATCAAGGCATGGTGACAGACAATTGTGCGAGCTGACAAACAATTAAAATAAAAAATACACACTTAGTCATTGTGCTTTGGTCGGAGTTTATTCAAAATTATAAATGAATGTGCTTCTTGAATACATTAACTGGCACTTTTGGAATTCTGTCAACACAGGCTTTGATCCTGAGTTTAGGTGTAACATCAGTAGAGAACAGCCAAACACATGCTGATAGAGTTTATAGAACATTAAGAATTTAAACAAATGTACACAGGAAGATTCGTCGTCTTTTGGGAGGTGATGGAAACTACAGTCGTTGGCAGGATCACTCTGATTTCGTTTTCAGCTTATGTTCAAAACAATCATGTTTAAGCCACTGAATTAGTTTAGTCCGGTTATACATACAACCGCGAACAGCACATGTTGTCCCTGAGCTCCGTAACGACATCTCTCATAAAGATTTGCGTCTTTAAATAGTAAAATAATTCTCCGAAAAACAGCTAGCCTCTTCGCTAACTAACACACAAAATACCATTGGATTGCTACTTCCGCCGCGTCACCGGAAGTTTCACCCACTTTATTTTTTACAGGAGCGCCCCTCGGAAACTTGTGGATAGGACTCATTTCTGTTTAAAAACACTTGGCAAAAAGGTTCTCAATAAGGTCTCTTAAATGATCGCATAACACTTTCATGTTTAAGGAGTTATTTCATTTGATGAAATTTTATTAAAATAATACATTTATCTAAACAAAATTAATTAAAAGTAAATCCATAAAATTATCATATGATTGGACCCCTTTATGAGTTTCTTTATATGAAGTGCCTGACAAAACACTATAAGGTTTTATAACCTTTTCTTCTATACTCTCTATAAGTATACTTAAGTGATATTTTGTTTCATTCATATTTTATTATATATTAGTATACTTTTAAAATATGAAGTACACTACAAGTGCACATTCAATTTAATTAAGCACTCTTCTTTTTCACTAGGGTATGGTATTTAAAAAATTGACAGGGGAATGTGTATATCTTTGTGCATGCACTCTAAAAAATGCTGGGTTGTTTTAACCCAATTTTGGGTAAAAATAACCCAGCATTTTTTAGAGTGTGACAAATGTTCTAATTTCGGCCTGACAAACACCAAAGTTAATTAAAAAAAGTTATTAATTTAAAATATCATTAATAATGAAACCCTAACAATCTAACTGGGTCTACATTAATGTAAACATATCTTTCTGACTGTCCATTTGATTCATTGAGGTCTTAGTGCACAAGAAGCATTGCATAAAAAAACAAAACAAAACAAAAAAAAACAACTGCATATTAGGTCTATTTTGGAGCCCCGTTCACAATTTTCTAGAGTCTGATTGTCTCGACCTCAGCAGGAACATCTTTACCAGCACTTAAGACAATGACAAAGAAAATGAGAAGTCATGGGGAAGTCTGGCCAAACAACAAGGGAGCTTTCCGGTTGGAGGGGAATTACTTGATCAAGCTCAGAGGGCTGTTTCACAAAAGCAGAATTTAGAAATCCAGGATAAGAGATAAAGCTGGGCTTGACCTAGTGTGATCAGTGCATCCTGGCTTTATCAGTTTCACAAAGGCCACACCAGGCTCAGGCGGAGCGGCTATGTCAAGCCAGGTGTAAGTAATTCAGATAAGTGGGAGTCAACAGCTTTCTTCAAGAGACCACACAGTCCATCACAGATTCATTGATGCTACAATGGATAAGTTGCGTGCGCCATACTTCCAGTGTTGGGTGTAACTAATTACTAAGTAGTTTAAAAAAGGTCAAGTAAGGGATTACTCTTAATTTATCTGTAATTTAATTACAGTTACTTCTGATATAATTGAGGTAAATACTCAATCCGATCTCACAGCGATTCGTATGCATTTTATGAGGTGTCTAAATATTACGCCCACACTCGTACAAATTCGTATGAATTATTGTAAAATATGTATGAAAAAAGTGTGAAATGTCATGAGATCAGACATAAAACAATAGTGGGTTTAACATCAAAATGTATTGTCTGATGCTAAAAAGTAATGTAACCTTCTCCACCTTGGTCAGTCCAAGAATAATTCATGCAATTTTATAGTATTTATTTGAAAGAATTAAAACAGATTCATGTCTATCCTTGTATGATTCAGCTGGTTGAGATTGATATGGGATTTTGAAAGTAATTAGTAATTAAAAGTAATTAGCCTACATACTTTTTAGAGAGTAATTAGTACAGTAATCTAATTACACTGTTGAAGAGGTAATTAGTAACTAGTAATTAATTACTTTTTTAGAGTAACTTACCCAACACTGCATACTTCACACACCAAATGAGCAACATCTTTTATACATTCAAGGAGTTGCTTGTCATTTGCTCAAATGAACAACTGTACAACCTGAACAAATGAACAACTTAAAAATGAACAGTTGAAGTCAAGTCAATGTTGTAAAGTGTGAATCTGACAGCTGATTAATTTATGTTACTCTTTTTTGTTACATATCCTATCAATATTTATACAGAACAAACATGACTGGACCAAAGAGGATAAGAACATTTTGCAGACTGGTAAGTGTCTGATCAAATTTTGGGACCCAATAGTCTGCATGAAGCAGTTGCCATCCCCAGAAAAGCAGTAGGATAGAGTGGGGGAAAATGCCCCCCAAGGGGCATAGTTTCTCTTTATCATAATTACTACAGTAACATATTTCTGTTTGTCAAAGTCTTTATTTTACACTTTAATGCAGTATAACTAGGCGGTAAAATCAAAATATTTCAACAAAACATGAAAAAATTACTTTAATTTGCAATAATGCAAAGGTGACGTGACCCAATGATAAAACACAGTGTCTTTTAATGAATTTATGGAATATATTTCACTATTAATATACTAATTTATGTTTAATATTTATTCAGGGTTTTCTGTTTTTCTTGATGATAGTGATGAACAAATACTACATCAATTATCAACCCATAGGCCTAGTGTAGAAATCAAAATTCAAATGTAGAAATTTTGTACATTTCTGAAATAAATATTAATAGGTATATATTATATTGTTGCATTACTTGCCTTTTACTTTTAGAGATTAAAAACTATGTTCATTTTGCTGTTGATCTATGAAGAAACTGGTTGGTAAGAAAGGGGGCGTTTTACCCCACCGCTGTGGCAAAACGCCCCCTTTGTACAAAAAATGTTTTCAGCAAAAAAATTAATTATGAAAGTTGAGCAATTTTAATATTTGGTAAAAACTCCTGCCAAAGACACTCAAAACTGGCATGGCAATTCTAGTCACATTTATGTTTTGTTTTACAGTAATGTCACATTTTCCTTAAGGGGGGGGGGGGGGGGGGTTTCCCCCACTCTACCCTAACGCTCATGCAGGTAATTGTCGGGAAACGCCAATGGGCCGGACCTGTCCCGAAACACTCTTTCACGTCTGAAAGGTCTTCTCAATATAAGTGCTTCATCATCTATGATGTCATCCAAAAATGGGCATGCCATTGTAAAGGACGAAACATGTGTTTAGAGCTACTTATATTGGCTGACTTGATTGACAAAACTTTTGCTTCTTTATCAGCCATTTCTCTAATTCCCTCATCACATATAGCCTTTTAAAGACCTATCTGTCAAACTTAGAACAACAGCAGTCTTCAAAAACACAATTGAACAGTAACAATGCCCATATGGATAATAATAATTATAGTTAATAATGGTAGGCTACCATCAAAATGTTACAATAATAATAGTAGGCGACTGAATGCCAATATGTATCTGAGGTATTTTAATGCAGGCTGATAAAAAATTGCGCTGAACACATAGATGACAAAATGGAATAACTGACAAAACACATTGGATTCTGATCGGCGTGACCACTGACTGAACAGATAAGGCACCAGGATTGATTAAGTCTGGCTGTTAGCCTGGTCTGGAGCAGGCTAGCTGCACAGAATAAATCGCCATGGTAACTTATGTGCTACTGCTTTCGTGAAACCGAGTCCCGGCTTAATTCAGCAAGGATATCTGGAAAATCCCGGCTTAATCCGCTATCTTGGTTTTGTGAAACAGCCCTCAGGTGAACATTTTGGGCATACACTTATGTAACACTTTATTTCGATGATCCACTTTTTGCATTCTGATAATTACAGTATAAGTAACTTTGCAACACTCAAAAAAAAAAAAAAATGAACTAGGGAGGTTGTGCACTTTACATAATATATTTATATATACAGTAGTTTACTTATAATAAATTGTGATTTTTTACTTTAAATGTTTTTTTTTTCTATTAAGGTCTATGTAATTGTGTCTCAACTTAAAGGGGACATATCATGCAAAATCCACTTTTTTAGCCCTTAAATGCATTTTGTTGTGTATTTGGAGTGTTTATAAGTACAGAAAAGATGAAATTATTCTCTTCAGGTGGTTCGTTTATATCTTTATATTCTGTTTTGGTCATATTTTTCAACCTGTTCAGATTTTACTGTTTTCTATGACGTTTTTTGAACTACAGCGTCACCGTATTTGCAGCGGAACTGCCAAATAAAGACATTGACTACCGGTCCAACACTTCGAGCAATCATTATTATTTCTCGCTCCGATTTTGTAGTCCGAGCTCAATGATGCAGAAGTTACGAGAGGGCAAGTCAAAATGTTCGCCTGAATGAGAGGTAACGTTAAATTCCTTCTATCTTTGGAGACGACGAACAGAGCATTTCGATAAGCTGTAAATATCATTAATAAAAATAAAGTACTTTACTTTCTTAAAACACATGGTGGTCATGGTTTAGCAGTACCTTTGTCTTTCTTTGTTTTTGTTTTGAAGTAACATTACACGTCTGCAGTATTATTGTTCTTGAGTTTCATCAATGGTCATTTAGCTGCTTTTCTGATGCTTTTCTAAACGTATTATATTATCAAAACAGATTGTTTGTGGTAAGATTAGACCGTAGTCATTTATCTTGTCAGTGTGCTTGTTTTAACAAGAGAAATAGTCAACTTTCACTAATAACACAATACAGTTAACTCACATACCAATACATCCATATGAAGAGGTTGTTCTGCAGGTTTCTCGTCGTCTTTATCAACTCGCTCGCTCTGGCTCGAATATATAAGGCTTGATGGACAAGTCTTCTGTTGTAGACATTTTATTAACGTGTGAATAAAAATGTTCTTTGAAGGTATCGTATATAATCGTATATCTCTAATCAAACTACAATAATGGCCGAACGTGGGGAGTTGAACTGACCGTGAACTCATAGACCTGGAGAGCAGGCGGGGTGTGATGCATCTCCTTTTTATTTAAAGGGGACGCATTGAAACGGGTCGCTCAAAGACGCACATTAGAAAAGGGGTAGAAAAGGGGCTTGTGGAGCTATAATAATGAGGAATTCAGACCCAAGCATTGCAGTTATGTTTTATATAGACCACAACGGTATGATTTATATGTAAAAATGAATGATTTAAAAGCATGATATGTACCCTTTAACAGTACAAAATCCTAATGTGTTGTCTAAACACAAACCATTTATGTTAAGTAAAAAAATGTGTACATCCAGAGGGTGGCGAGCCGACCTCCATTTTGCCCGAACTTCATTTTATTGTGTTAAATCTGCTTAAATCTACGAACAACTTAAGTTTACTTAATCCGTTTGTGTTGGATTACATGATTGATTTGTGTTGCCTTAACTGAAACTGGGCAGTGCTTTTAGTTCCCAGCATGCTTTGCATATAGTTGAATTAAGAAAGAATAAATGTTAAAATTAAGTGTTATTTTATGGGGTTTTTTTGTTGAGAAATTTATAAAACGGGAAGACTTGATAGTGTGTAATAGTGTTTAATGTTAAATTACATTGGAATTATTAAACCATTTAAATTACAATGGGTTACCATTGTGGAGAAGAGTGGAGCTGTCACACTCCTCCGTCTGCACCAGTCTGTCTTGTCTTCAGCACTACACTTCCCATGATCTCGTCTGCACACCTAAACTCACTCCCTCATCAACCTCCCGTTCAGCGTCCTGTTCATCTGTTACACCTGTTTTCCACCTTGTTATGTTTGATTCATCTGTGTATTTAGTTCTCCCTCCTTCAGTCTGTCTTGGTCGGTCGATGTTGAATGTTACTCGGTGTAACCCTGTCTTCCTGCCTGTATTTTGAAATAAATAAGTGTCTTCGTATAATTTGGACTCCTCCTGTTCCTTCTGCCTGCTCTCCCGCACTCCACCTCCACACCCCGTGACAGATCGACCGACCACAAACAGAAGAAATATGGACATTCCCGAAGTGCAACTTCTCCTCCTGGAGCAGGAGGATCAATCCCTCGAGGCCCACACACAGAGGTATTTGGACTTGGTACCTCATGTTCACTATGATGATACCAGCCTCTGTGTGTTCTTCCGGGCAGGCCTAAATGCTGAAACCCAGGCACGCCTGCCCGGAGACGGGCCTCGAGAGGACTTCACGGCCTTTGTGGAGTGGGTGCTGGTGTCATGTGGATCTTCCTTCACCGTGGATGACGGCACCAGCCCCACTCCAACGCCCGAGCCCTCCTCTCCGCTGGTTACGTCCAGCCCCGCCGAGCCCGAGCTTCCCTCATCGCTGGTTCCGCCCAGCCCCGCCGAGCCCGAGCTTCCCTCATCGCTGGTTCCGCCCAGCCCCGCCGAGCACAAACTCTCTTCATCGCTGGTTCCGTCCGGCCCTCACGATCCTGAACTCCCCTCTTCCCCGTTCGTTCTGTCCAGCCCTCCTGAGCCTGATCTCCCCTCACCACTGGTTCCGTCCAGCCCTCCCGAGCCTGAGCTCCCCTCACCGCTGGTTCCGTCCAGCCCCATCCAGCCAACGCCAGTGACCATCCAGCCAACGCCAGTGACCATCCAGCCAGCGCCAGTGACCGTACAGCCAGCGCCAGTGACCGTCCAGCCAGCGCCGGTGACCGTCCAGCCAGCGCCGGTGACCGTCCAGCCAGCGCCAGTGAACGTCCAGTCAGCGCCTGTGACCGTCCAGGCAGAGCCCGAGACCGTCCAGCCCGAGACCGTCCACTCCCCGTCTGCCTCTAATCCGGGGACTCAGCCCAAATATTTTTTTGGGGGGGGCCCAGTATTCCAGCCACGGCCGCCCGAAGGGCCCTCACTGCCGTGGCCGCCCGAAGGGCCCTCACCGCCGTGGCCGCCCGTAGGGTCCTCACCGCCATGGCCGCCCGAAGGGCCCTCACCGCCGTGGCCGCCCGTAGGGTCCTCACCGCCGTGGCCGCCCGAAGGGTCCTCACATCCTGCTCCGCCCAGGCCACGCCCTCATCCTGCTCCGCCCTGGCCACGCCCTCATCCTGCTCCGTCCTGGCCACGCCCTCATCCTGCTCCGCCCTGGAGGGCTTCCGGCTCCAGACCACGCCCTCCACAGCCTCCAGGGCGCCCACACCCCCTCCCCGTTGATGTTACGGCGTGAGGTCACGCCTACCAGGAGGGGGGAGTTCTGTCACAGTCCTCCGTCTGCACCAGTCTGTCTTGTCTTCAGCACTACACTTCCCATGATCCTCTCGTCTGCACACCTGAACTCACTCCCTCATCAGCCTCCCGTTCAGCGTCCTGTTCATCTGTTACACCTGTTTTCCACCTTGTTATGTTTGATTCATCTGTGTATTTAGTTCTCCCTCCTTCAGTCTGTCTTGGTCGGTCGATGTTGAATGTTACTCGGTGTAACCCTGTCTTCCTGCCTGTATTTTGAAATAAATAAGTGTCTTCGTGTGAATTTGGACTCCTCCTGTTCCTTCTGCCTGCTCTCCCGCACTCCACCTCCACACCCTGTGACAGGAGCATTTTGTTTTGCTGTCGACTGATTTTCATATTTTTAATTGTTTAGAACGAAGGAGCATGAAAATCTTAGCATTCAAGATGCTAATATGTGTTTCTGCTAGCAAATAGCTAGCTAAAGTCTATCAATTTAATTAAATGTCACTGAATCAAATGATATATAAATGGATGAATGAATATAATAAAATGCCTTTGAATCATCAGGAAGCCTTTAAAAATTCATGTTGAGACTACTTAAATTGGGTAATTTAAAATTACATAATTCTATTATGTTGAAGTTACATGAACAACCTGTTGACAAATTAACATTTATTAAAGCCAACATATAATTTTTTTGAGTGTAGATGTCAACTAACCCTCATTAGTAGGGGAGTCATTCCACGAAACCGGTACGATTTGAGTCCCTCTGACCTTTTTAAGTGTATTTTACCTATTGGGTCACCAAAATCTATTATTAAAAGCTTTTTGTGTCAGTTGAAATGTCTCCTTTAATAGAGTTTAAAAACAATGACAAAAATTTTATCTTTATATTATAAATTATCTTGTTTTTTCAGTTGACACCACCTATTTTGTCATGTCCCTCATGGCCTTCTATGAAAGTGTACTTGGAATATGAATAATAAAATTAGAAAAAAAGTCCATACATTTTGCTATTCCCATGAATATCTATCTGTGCTTTTTTGTTGGTAATATTTAAAAAAAAAAAAAATTCATGATTAATCATTAAAATCACATTATTTAGTTCCGTACCTCAGTAATCCCTCAACCCCGTTACACACATCATTCTCCCCCATAAAAATAATGAACAGATCCTTATGTAACATCAACAACAGGAAGTAACATCACAGAAGTCTTCTGAACAACATTGTGTGCAGACACAGGCAAGTTACCAACTACTTTTATAACTATAACTTATTTAGAATTGTGATATTGTGGTTGTCAAGCTTAACGGCTCAACCCCGTTACATCAAATAAAGATAGAATTCTATTACTTGTGAAAATGATTTTTGTTATTTCAAAAGCATACATGATTTCTTAATATCATGCATTCCATTTGCTCTCCTGTTATTCACTACATATAGAGCAGTGGCCATTTTTAGCAAAAAATCACAACCCTGTCACACTCAACCCCGTTACTTCTTTGCCACGAAGCATGCGCACATGTAAAAAAAAACCACACAAACACGTTCACTCACACACACACACACCCACACATACATCAAAAAAGCACACAAGTTATAGGTTTTATTTTGATGACCTATTTCAGACATTTTATAATGTTCTAATGTATACTACGTTATTGTTGTTTTTCCTGCAGTCGGGTTAATAAAACTGAGTTGCAATTGCAATTTATATCTGTTGTTTTTCTTGGTAACATAATAAAATACAGTGCTTATAGAAAATATTACAGTGAATTTGAGTAAAAAAACAACTACTCATATGTTAAGCTGTATTTGTCTCTTCAACCCCGTTACCATCTTCAACCCTGTTACCCTAGTCTCAACCCCGTCACACCTACATTTTTATGAATTTTTTTTTTACGATTATGAAAAAGTAAATTATTGTTTGTTGAACTCAGTCTAAAATCTTCAGAGCTATCATAAGAATACTGAATACATAAGAATACTTCAAATTCTGAAGTTAAGCCACATCTTTGATCAAAAATGATGAGGTTGCTGTCACAAAAAGTGCCCATTTCAGGCTTTAGTATAGCATAAGTGTGAAATGATATGTACATTTTACATTTGCAATAATTGAATTAGAGTGAGGGACATCTGACTAATAGGAAAATGTTGATTTCATTACAAATATATTTTATAATTATATTCAGAGAGCTTCCATATTGTCCATAACGGGGTTGAAGACTAATAGCGCTCATATCTTAAAATAATTGCCAATAATAAAAAGTATTTAATGCCTGAGGTGGGAAAATATGTTTTTCTGGAAGTTAAATATGTCATTAATGTTGTGGGGTGTTCAGAAAAGTAATACATGTTGGTAAAAAATCCAAAAATGTGTAAGTCCAAATCGTACCGGTTTCGTGGAATGATTAGCAGAGTGTCTGCTTATTATCTGCCAACGCTTTATTGAGGGTCCCTCAACAGACATTCTACTGACTAAAACTTTGCAACTCCCTGTCTTACTATTACTTACATGTCAACTACTTACCCGAACCTAACAGCTAACCCTAAACTGACAATCTACTACAGATAATACTCTAATGAGAGATCCCTTGTGAAAAAAAGCGCACTTTAGTGTACTTTTACAAAGTGTACTTATTACAAAAATAATACACTTTAAATGTATACACTTAAGTGTGACTTAAATGCAATCTTTTCGGGGAACTGAATGCACATTAAGTGTAATTTATTTCAAATATATCACATATTAAAGGGTTAGTTCACCCAAAAATGAAAATTAAGTCATTAATTACTCACCCCCATGCTGTACCAACCCCGTAAGACCTTCGTTCGTCTTCGGAACACAAATTAAGATATTTTTGATTAAATTTGAGAGCTGTATAACTACCACATTGGCTGCCTAAGGGACTGCCTCTTGACGGCCCAGAAAGTCAATGAAGAAAATGTTTAAATATCCCAAGTGACTACCGTGGCTCAACTATATGTTTATCAAGCGACGCGAATACTTTTTGTGCGAAAAAACAAACAAAAATAACGAGTTTATTCGACTATTTCTTTTCTTCCTTGTAGGCCAGAAACGAGACTTCCTTAGATTTCCACGACGCATGCGCGAGAATTGCGATCTGCTTACACTACTTCAGATCGCAATTCTCGCGCATGCGTCAAGTACAGCATGGGGGTGAGTAATTAATGACTTAATTTTTTGGGTGAACTAACCCTTTAAGTTGAAATAAAGTGTAATAAGTTGCAATCAAGAGTGATTTTTTGGAACAACTTAATTGGTACTTTAATACAACTTATACTTTCATAATTGCTTCAAGTGTATTTAAATTATAGTTAAAGTGCACTACGCAATATAATGACACGCAATTAATGTGATTAAAATTTTACTTTAATGTCAGTTAACAATACACTTAAGTGTGAATTAAAAGCAATGTTTTCAGCACACTGAATGCACATTAAATGTAATTAAGTTCAAATTTATCATATATTATTTAAAATAAAATGTAATAAGCTGCCATTAAAGGTTCTCTGAGCGATCCTAGTTGTTGTTGACGTTCGGAATATTTTCAAACAAATCGGAGGCTAGCTAGACCCTCCCTCCGCCGCATCTCATCTCCTCCCCCTCCCTTCCGTCCTTCCTGAAATAATTGTGAACGTGCATAGTTCTAGCTAATTATATCCTTGTGTGGGTTTGGCGAACATAAAGCGTCAATTTAGAAGAAAAAAAACAATTTAATGTTACCCACCTGTCCAGCAAAAACAGAGCAACCTGACGTCGGACTGGAAGCCTTTCTGCCGCCGGAGTTCTCGCCATCGTTCAAAAGCTTTGCTACCGATGTAAATTTGGAACTTCGCACGTTCTTTATCCAACTCCTTCTTCTTTTTAATTTGTTCTTCAGAACGACGTCTATTTGGTCGTGTGTCGGCCATTTTTCAAACTTCCCTCTGATGCTTCTATCTCCTTCACACACACACACACCCTTCATGTGCACGCGCACTAACCCCCCAGACCCACCCTCAAATACTTCTTGCCAGTGATTGGCTGAAACACTGTTTGTTAGGTTTCGTGGTCCGGGTGAGACATGATTGTTTTTGTTGCCGTTTGTGGAGCCTACGTGTCTACAGAGACCGCGTTTTTTTACAGTGTGTTTAGGGGACAGGCAGCTAGCCGATAGTGAGGAGACGTTTGATGTATGTGACAAAAAATGTTTTGGCCCCACATCGCTTAGAGAACCTTTAAGAGTGATTTTTTTAAACAACTTAATTTGTACTTTACTACAACTTTATATATACTTTCACAATTGCTTCCAGTGTATTCAAAAATACAGTTAAAGTGCACTACACAATACAACGACGCAATTAATGTGAACTAAAATATATTTTAATGTCAGTCAACAATACACTTAAGTGTGAATTAAATGCAATTTTTTCGGTGCACTGAATACACATTAAGGGTAATTAATGTCAAATATATCACATATTAAGTATAAATAAAATTCAATAAGTTGTCATTAAGAGTGATCTTTTTGTTACCACTTAAGTGGGACTTTAATACATCTTTATATTTACTTTCATAATTGCTTCTAGTCTATTTAAAATGTATTTAAAGTGCACTGCTCAATGCACTGACAAGCAATTAATGGAAACTAAAATGTAGTTTAATGTCACTTAACATTCAACACTCAACTTTGGATTATCTTTGTCTAACAGAATCCTGGCTTTAAAGTAATATACCAACTAATATGATAGACATTGCTGGATATCAATGCTTCAGAAAGGACAGAACTGTTGGCAAAGGAGGAGGAGTTTCAATTTACATAAAAGATAAATTTAATTGTCATAAAGTTGAATTGAAAACCCCTCTGGAATGTTTAGCTTTGAACGTAATTTTATCACCTACAATGAATTTTAATATTGTTGTTCTTTATAACCCACCTTCACATAATATTACCTTTTATGATGAATTAAGTTTTGTAGCTAAACAACTTGACTCTTGTAGAGAGACTGTATGGTATGGTGATTTTAACATTAATTGGTCTGATAAAAGTGGTAAACAAAAATTAAAAACAATCATGACAAAATTTAATTATTTACAAATGATTAAAGGGCCCACTAGGATAACAAGACAGACCAAAACCCTTATTGATATGGCGTTTACTAATAAACCAGAACGTATAACAAGGACGTACAATCTGATAACGGGTCTCTCCACAACATGATTCTGACTGCTAGAAAACTGACTAGAAAGCGGCTACAGTATTTTGGCAAATCTGGTTGTGATAAATCAACATTTATCATTCCTGAAGCTAAAACTGTGCAGTTTGAAAGAGAACTCGATCACTTGTTTTAATGAAATCAGAAAACTTATGAAGAAGAGAGATTTGGCTCTGAAAAAATCATTGTGCTCAAAAATGAATACTGATCTGTTAACTTACAAAAGTTTAAGAAATAAAGTAGTACTAGAACTACGTAAAGCAAAGGTTTCTTATTATAGTCAACTTATAGGTAATGCTAAGGGCAATAATAAATGCATCTGGCGACATTTACATAATCTAACTAATAAAACAAATAAACACAAAGGGATAAAGGAACTTACCATAAATGGAAAGAACATAAATAATAATGCTACTATGGCTAATGAATTGAATTCATATTTTGTGCAATCCGTAGAAGAACTAACAAAAGATTTTGAGTCTATAGGTTTAAACTATCCAACTGGAGTGACGTCTGCTGACTCCTTTAATATTACAGAGGTTCCGGAGACAAAAATTGCAGAAATTATTAATAAATTGTCAAATTCTAAATCAAATGATATCTACATGATGAACAGTTGCTTTTTAAAAAAGTACAGAACTGTGTTAGTTAAGCCACTGACACATCTTGTTAACCTGTCTATAAGAACGTGTACATTTCCATTAGCATGGAAAAAAGCAGTCATTGTGCCAGTATTTAAATCAGGAAGTCAGAACTTTATGTGTAACTATCGTCCCATATCTATTTTACCTGTTTTATCTAAAGTAATTGAGAAAGTTGTAGCAGCACAATTGGTTGATCATTTAGAAGCCAGTCAGTTTCTCCACCCACAGCAGTTTGGTTTTAGATCCGGTTATTCAACTGAAATCGCAAACTGTTGCTTTGTTGAAAATGTGAAAAAATCCCTGGATAGGGGTGATGTGGTGGGAGCTGTATTTCTTGACCTTAAAAAGGCATTCGATACAATCAACCATAACTTACTTTTAACTAAAATGTCTTCTTTTAATTTTTCCATTGAGGCAGTACAATGGTTTGCGTCCTATCTTCAGGCGAGAGTACAGTGTGTTAAAGTTTCCCAGGAAAAGTCATCACTCTTGAACATCAAACTGGGCATACCACAGGGCTCCATACTAGGTCCTTTGCTGTTCAGTCTTTTTATAAATGACTTGCCATTGAACTGTGCAGGTGCCAGCATCCAGCTCTATGCTGATGATGCGGTGCTTTATGCACCTGCTAAGTCACCAGAGCTGGCTGCTGAGGTACTGTCTGCGTGTATGGCTGATGTCAGTCAGTGGCTCAATCAAAATCAGTTGGTGCTAAATTTTACAAAAACAGTCTCCATGTGTTTTTGTATTAAGAAACTCGATCTAAGTGAAAGATTTAAAATTGGTTTACAAAATGGAATAATTCAATCAGTTACAGAATTTAAATATCTTGGATTGGTCATAGATCCCCAACTTACATTTGGTAAACATATAAAGAAAATCTCTAAAACAATAAAAAGTAATCTTAACTGTTTTAAATTAATCAGAAATTACATACCCAACCAGGCAGCCCTGTTGTACATGCATGCTATGATTTTTTCGCATATTTCATACTGCATGACAGTTTGGGCTCAAGCAGCTCCAACTGCAATAAAACACACATTGGTTCACTTTACAATCAAACAATAAAAATTATGGATAAAAAGCCAATCCGTTACCATCACTGTTACATCCTCAAGAAATATAATATATTAAGCTTTGAAAGCTTTAGTAATTTATGTTTTTTAAAATTAATTTTCAAGTGCATTAATAATTTAGCACCCGAGCCGCTTAGTAAATTTGTTCAAGTACAGAACAGCAAAAGAGCTACCAGAAGCAGCGCAAATCATAACTGTACAATACCATACTGTAGGACAAGCTTTGCACAGACAGCCTTTTCTGTTAAGAAATTTAAAGTTTATATACACCTTGTCTGCAAAATGTTAGTAATTTTAGCAATAAGAGGGAACACAAAAATATATATGTTGTCTTTTTATTTACTATTACCCTGATGAAGCGGTTTATTCTGCAAGGTGTACGTACACTTTTGACTGCTAACTGCTAAATGTGTGATGTGATGAATTACCTCATCAGTGTCACACCGAAGTAGAAATCTGGGCCAGGTTCCTCTATTTCCCACAAACACCAGGATTGCACTGGCCACACCATCTTCACTGACACTGGGCTTAAAGTCATTAAAATAGAGAACATTTATTTAACTACTTTACAAGGAATTAAACATACGTTTATCAATTACACAAATATAGGTTAATGACCCACACTGTAAAAAAAATTATTGTCAAATTAACAGTAACTTACTGGCAACAATTATCCAGTATTGCTGTATTTCATTTAACAGTAAAATTACCGTAACACTAACTACAGTACTGTTAAGCATACTGCAAATTAAATAACATTATTTTAAATAACATTATTAAATAACATGCTTTCTATCTAAGGGACCAGATTTGCAGGGCTGGGAGACACATATAAACTTATAAACTATAAAAGCTTTGACGAGTAAACCACCAATCCAGATGAGTATTACAAAATGACAAGTTATCCAGTGTCCTTTAAAAAAAAAAAAAACTAAACACAAAACAACCTCATCATGCACATGTGCAGGGTCGGCGCTATGGTGGGGCATTCGAGGGCCGTGCCCCCCCTAGCGCTCATTGATGCCCCTCCTACCACAGTTTCTAATACAATGCTAAATCATAAATCAGATGTAGGCTATACAATACCAAATGTCCAGCAATCTATTTGAATAGCACATTGTGTTTAATTTGTTGTCTAATTGGATGTAATGTGTTGGTGCCAAGAATTTTCACGTGAAGAAATACATGCATCCAATTCTATTTTTTATCGCAAGTGTTGTTGGTCCAGTGGTAGAAATTTAGACTGGCATGCATGAGATTGAGGTTTCGAGTCCACACTCGTATAGATATTTTTTTTCCCCATCATTATAACCGATTATGTTTATCAGTGGTTGTCAAGCAGGGACATGTTTGAGTGCATTTTACTTGTACGAATAGAGATTTCGCCGCAACAGATCAAGCGCGCGTCCGTGTGAAGATGTTTATTGTGGCAGCGCGAGACACAAGAGAACACTTTATCAGCACCACAGATCGAGTCAACGAGCACTTTGATCACTTGATTTAAAAAACAACACATTTCAGCGTGCTATATCGCCTCTTATTTAACAAACGAATGCTCTGTAAACCGGATATTTATTTGTATTGGTACATCCGTGCCGCGAGATGTATAAAAGTGCTGGGACAACATCGACCCTGGCAAAAAGTGGTGGGGAAATTCGCAAATAATAATTTTAAATAATAATTATAATAATAAAAGGTGTTTCGTTTTTTTTTTTTTTTTTTTTTTTTTTTTTGCTTAAACGGCAGTGCCCCCCCGCTGATGACCCAATGCCCCTCCAGTAGATCTGCTCTGGCGCCGACTCTGCACATGTGCCATGAAAAACTTGCATTACGGTATTAATAATCATTTATATGCAGACTTATGTTCTAACTTTTGCAATAGGAAGTTTTCTATCCAAGCTTTTATGCAATTAAACCTTAAACTGTACAACAACGTTTATTTTCACAATTCTAAACAACTTGCAGATAGACAAAATTCACAAATGGATAATAATCCGTTTAAAATGTTCTCAGTGGGTCAGTACTGGACCAAGGTATAGTAGTAGTAGTTAGATAAATAGAATAATTAAATTAGATTAGATTTACAATTCATCGGTCTTCAAGATGGATAGGGGTCCGGTCTTCTTAACATGCACAGCTCACACCTGTGGAAAAGGAGAACAGACAAGACAGTTAAAATACAGCACGTTTTTGTTGTTGTTTTGGCTAAACAGCAAAAACAGACAAAATGATGTCTAAAGTGTAATTCACTTAATACTAAAATCTTGTTTGTTGGACTGTTGTTTAAAATCAATTCATTTACGATCACGTGAAAACGTAGGCTAAATTTTGCTTGTGTGATACTAAGTTTTACATGACTTAAAAAAAGCTTGACAAGGCATCGTTCCCTTCAAATGAGTACATGTCAGTTTACACATAGTAAAAAAATAAAAACAATGATATTATAGCCGACAATACTGTAAATGTCACACATAGCTTTGTATTTTGGACAAAAATACACCTTGGGCGCTTTCCGCGGTCCAACTTTATCACTGAGGTAACGTTATAATGGCAGAACGCCAGGTCAGGATTTACACGAAAATAAGCGTGAAAAAATCAATAAGAGGAATCGACACTTTAATTTTATAACAATAAATCCGAATCCTAACCTTGGATGTCCGATTTCAGGATACATTTATCGATTATCAATTCCTACCCAGATAGCAAACTGACATTGAATCAACGTGGAAATATGACATTGAAATAACGTTGATCTGACATTGTTTTGCTCATCGAATTAACGTTGAACCATAAACTCAAAATCATAAATATGGCTATAATGCCCTCTTGTGTCATTATGTTTCTATTTTTATTACATACGTGACAGAGGATGTTGTTTTATTGCGAGTGTACACAAATATAGGTAAACAGTTTGCAATCTGAATGTTGTCCTGTATGAACAAAATAACGGATTATTTTTCCTGTTTCCACTGTTCACACACACACACTCCGGCTTGAGAGAGGCGCGCGCGTCGAAGTGTGTGTGTGTGTGTGTGAGAGAGAGAATGAGAGAGGGGGGAGGGCGCGATTGAACTGAGCGTGTGTGTGTGTGTGTGTGTGTGTTAAAGTTCCCTCTGAGCGTGTGCACTTCTGAAGCCACTGCCGCTCAGAAAATAAGAAAATGCCATGCAGAGGACCAACGCGAAATGTGTGGAAATCCATTTGATTGTAGTTTAAGTGAGAAATAATTTCAGTGCTCTGGTTAACCGCTGTAGAGTGAAAACTGGTGAATTCAGTTTACAGCTTTCATAGAAAGAGAATAATGTGAGAACGTGTGATTGGCAGTGAGTCCTGTGTGCGGACAAAATAGCTCAATACGAAAGGCAACGAGAAACAATAAGACGTGAAATAAAATCACAACATAATGTTTAAAGAAGAGTGGTTTGATTAAAGTGGTGGAAATAATGGTTGATGGACACAGAACAGTAAAAATTACACACCCACCCACGTGAAGTCAAAATACATCATTAGTTTAATATGTTTTTGTGTGTGTGTGTGGTGGTGGTGGGGGGGGGGGGGGGTTAGGTATGATTACTATTAAAGAGTTCACAATTCACTTTTCTTGAACATATTTAGCTATTAGATTTATTTAAATGCTTCAGTTTGTTTTCATATTATAAATATGTGCACAAATTGAAGCATTTAAACTGATATATCACTTCAAATACTTCAATTCGTTTTTTAATATTATATTATATTAGGCCTCTTTTGTATTATATTATGAGCCTAAATAAAGAATCTAACTAAGGTTTTGTTTAGGTTGAGTTAGGCCTAAATTTTATTATATTTTAAGGCTAAATAAAGAACGTCACAAGGGTATTATTTAGGGCTCATTGCCATTAAAAAGTTTGAAAACCCTTGCTAAAGAAAATATTGGAAATTCATAAGCAACAAACCATCATTTAACTTTGATGGTTTAATGCTTCCTGTACACAATTCATTCTGTCCTGCAAAAGATTTAAATAATGTAAATAATTTTTCATAGTATTTATTGGTAAAGACTGTACAGTTAACAGCACTGGAAAAAAATATCAGATAACCTAAAATGTGCTTCATTTAGTGACTATATTATATTTAGTGTCTTAACTAACTACTTGTTTTCACAAATATGATTTAATACCAATAAGTTACATCAAGGGTCAAATAAAATATAAATGGCACATTCAAGTTAAAAGTTAAAAACTGAATGTTGAAACCATTGTGTTTCTACGTGCTGTACAGGTATTTTTGCTCAGGTGGCGAAAAATGTGAGCCAAATATGAAAAAATCTCAGCAAGTAAACAAATTAAAGGGAATTGAACTGTGTTCACAATCATAGGTCCTGTCCCAAATGGCTCACTTCATATGTATTTTCCGTCTTGTGAACTTATATCATGTGTCCGTTAAATCCATGACGTCTGTAGGGCGTCTCATTTTTCATTTTAGGTTTCAGAAGGTTACTCACGCATACTTTGTGGTTTATATATGCCCTCGATGCGCACTTTTGCACCTACACTGTCGAAAAGAACTGTGGTGTCGAGCTTGCATCAGTCAAAGCAGGGTTACGTTTTGCATGTCGTGCACAATAACCCTCAAGGCACCATGGTGGCAGTGCCACTGGCTTATATATATATATATATATATATATATATATATATATGAAGAGTTCAGATGCAAAAGCCTCTAAATGCCATTTGAAATTTTCTTCTAAAATGACCATTTTTATCAAGCTTGTATATTTAAGTTCAGTAATTTCACTTAAATGACAATTAATAGGTAATCTTTATTGCCATTTAAGTGAAATTACTTAACTTAAATATACAAGCTTGATAAAAATTTCAAATGGCATTTAGAGGCTTTTGCATCTGAACTCTTCATATGGTAACACTTTAAAATAATGGTCCGTAGTTAACAAGTAGCTATGCAGGAAGTAATAGGTAGTACTGCATTAACACCGAACTTAATACTATTAACTAATATGGAAGCAATATTAAGCATTAAGTAATGGGTAATTTAGTACAAAGGTAGTTCCTTGGTAGGTATTTGATTATTACTAAAGAAATATATCCTCATTGAGAACTACTTGTGAACTAAGAAATAATAACCAATTAATTATTAATCACAAAAGTACATGTCTAAAAAGTGAACAATTCTGGGGGTTTTATACTCTTAACATGGTCATAACATTTCAGAAGCATGTGCCTCAAATGGGTTCTTTGTGGAAACCAGTTTATGAAGTTTATACATCCCCCCAAATACATTAGCCAGGATGGACGCATGTTCTCTGTTTATTTAAAACTTAAACATAAAATAATTTAAAATTTTTAAAAATAAATCTTAAATAATTAGGAAGTGATGCTGACACTCCCATGATTGGATTAATTCACTATTATGAGCTCTATTGAATGTCAGTCACATACAGTATATCTCAGACTCCAAAGACCTATAACTTTATATTACAGTAGCTGCCTGAGGAGGACTTCTCTTTAGGACATGAATATAAACATTGATGTTCACTTGTCAAAAACAATTTGTATCTTTAATGATGAAATTGGCTGCATTTATGTTATGATAAGTGCAAAACCACATCTTCCAGATTACAGTTTGTTAGAACATTAGTGCCTCACAGAACCTGTACAGTATGTGTCAAATATAAAATTAAATAACTTGTATCATTTGTGAAAAACATGTTAACTCCCTAATAACTACTTAAGCGTTACCTTGTTATCCCGCAGGAACTACTAGTGATGTGGCCCATTATTTTAAAGTGAAAAACATGTGGTAACACTTTACAATAAGGTTCCATTAGTTAACATTAGTTAATGCATTAGTTAACATGAATTAACCATGAACAACATATCTGTTCAGCATTAGTTAATATTTGTTAACATTAACTCACACATTTACTAATGCATCAATTAACGTTAATATCATAATTAGTTAACATTAGTTAATGGATTAGTTAACATGAATTAAACATGAACAACATATCTGTTCGGCATTAGTTAATATTTGTTAACATTAACTCATACATTTACTAATGCATCAATTAACGTTAATATCATAATTAGTTAACATTAGTTAATGCATTAGTTAACATGAATTAACCATGAACAACATATCTGATCAGCATTAGTTAATATTTGTTAATGTTAACTCACACATTTACTAATGCATCAATTCATGTTAACATCATAATTAGTTAACATTAGTTAATGCATTAGTTGACATGAACTAACCATGAACAACATATCTGTTCGCATTAGTTAATATTTGTTAACGTTAATTCATACAATATACTAATGCATCCGTTCACATTAACAACAGTTAGTTATTATAAGTTAATGCGTTAGTTAACATAAACTAACATGAACAATGCCTGTACATAGTTTTACTGTTTTGTAAGGTTAACTTACTGTACATATTTACATTAGTTTACGTAGAAGTTGATAAGTATGAACATTTCTAACTCATCATGTTACCCTAAATGTAAAAATACTGTTGTGTAACTTATCAACACTCTTATATATAAGGTATTGATTTGTTGGTAAACATAATGGACTATATGCACGCATAAGTTTCGCATTTGACGCAAGGATGCTCGTCTATTTCCGGTTGTGTAGATTAAAGCGGAGGAAAACCGGAGAAAACGGGATTATGGCAGACTCTTCAATATTTACTGTCCTCACGTCTTTGAAACGAAACGTACATACGTTTAGATGTAATTTTATATACAGTTATGTTTATTTAATATAATTTTAAAAAGAAGCATAAACACAACGAGGGGTGTCTGTTTTATCTGTTTTTGTGACTAACGTTTCTTTATTATAACCATGGAGTATAAAATTCAATATAAATTCTCGCTATTGCATTGGACTCTATGATCGGCGGAAGTTATCGAGCATCCTTACACCTTCACCGGAAATACCGCCGTGCATAGAGCCCATTCTACAGCGTAAAAATATGTTGTTCATGTTTATATGGACTGGACTTTACTATCATTACTTGCATTCAAAAAGTATTTATTAATGAAATTTATTAACCTTATTGAAAAGTGTACACTATTCGACATTAACTGATGTCTACTAACATCTGTAGATGCTTTATTAACATGAATTAACATCAATAAAGTATTTATTAATGGAAATGATGAACCTTATTGTAAAGTGTACACTATTCAACATTAACTGATGTGTTACTAACATTTTGTAGCAAATGCAACATATAATAATATACATAAAATGTATTAAAGGGGGCCGAAGGCCAATTTAGCTCAAAGGGAAATGATTCATTGATTTGCAATGAATCTATGGAACCGAATCACTGAACCGAGCAAATGACTCGCTTAGAGTTCATTTGAACGGGCCGTAATTATAACCAAATCTATAGTGAAACACTATGTCTTAGCAAGGTAACTTTAAATCGAACAGTACAAGACATTAAATGTGCAAACACGACACAAGAAGATTTATCTTTTCAAATATATGGACAAGACTTTATTAGCTATTCTAAGCACAAAACTAAGGTCTAAACATAATCACGCACACGCACACACACATTCATACAGTCGCGAAAGGGAAAGAGTGAGTTGGAAAGAGTGAGGGAAAGTTTCAACTTTCTATATGCACGTAAGACATAACCTGAAAGGACCACCAAGCATTAATTTGAACCTTCATTTCTTAGAGAGGTTATTCAATTAACATTAAAGCACCAGTTCAGTTAGAGCTTGGAGTACTTGCGCTTTGTAGTGGCTGAGGGAATTCCCTTTGTCTGCGTCGCATCGAAGGGGGGTTTCCCGGCCGGGTCCGTTGCGTGGTTTGTTGTCTTTGAAGTGCAGGGATGGAAGTTTCGCCGCTGGTCACGTGTGATTAGCAAGCGAATGAGAGTCTTTTCCAGTTCGAAGCGCGTTGCAAACTTAACTTTGAAACGAGACTTTTACGAAAAAGGAAATAAAGGAAAGAAATGAAAGTAAGACGAGTTGGATGGCTTGACTGAGCTGAATTGTAACCCTGATCTTGATGGGTTATTCGTCTGCTGGTCGAATTTGGTCTAGTCGATGTAGAAGCATGTGGACATGTTCTTTGTTTCAGAGATAAGCACGAACAGAACACTCTCTTGCTGGTTTTAGAGAGAGGCACGGACTTAAAAGTTACAGAACAGAACAAAAATCACGACAAAAATCTCAAAATGATCTGCACATCTTCTAAAATCTACAAAAATCTGATCATGAGGTCCTTTGTTCGGATCTTTAACTTAAACTCTAGTCCAACCTCCAAGAAGCTTCTGGCCAATTGGAGGCGGATCTACTTCTTGCTTTATCATAATTTATGCATGGTCTGTGAGCTGGTCTCCAGCACTTAGCAGAGACAAAAGACCATCGTTTAAACCTTATGATTATTATAATCATAAAACAAAACCTTTTACGCAGATTTCAATCAAGCCATCTTTTGAATTAGGAGAATACGATTCGTTTAAGAGTAAATGAGGCATTCACACTTCTAATGGTTGTATAACAATTACAAGAGTTAATAGTTAACAACAATTACATGATTCATATGTGATCTAAGCATTAACAAACAACACATGAATTGCCGAAAGCAATGAGACTTGTGAGGTTTGATTAAAAGTTCAAGAATTGTTCTGTGGTGAGTTTATATGATTTTATGTGTGAGATCTCCGATCTCAATTGTAAGGTTACTGAGAGTTCAACTCGAAGGGGGACGAGGCAAAGGTGTTCTGTGGAACATCTCTGTCAGGGCATCAGAGGGGTCTTTGATGTGAGATCTCGTTCCACCATTTTGGAGCTGATTTGTCTTAGTTAAAATTACCATATTGACACGTTCGTCCTGTTTAGTGCCCATCTCTTGGGCCTGTGGGGCAATAAAAGTCCTTATCTGCAGACAGCACGGAGTCGTTCCGTGACTCTGGAATGTGGGCTCCAGAACTTGGAGTGTTGAAGCCATGTGAATTAATCCCATGAGAGATTAATTTGATTAAGTTGTGTTTGATTCGCCTCGATTCTCTACATATTCCCCCTCGATCGATGATGGGTTGAGAAGAAGACATCATTGAACGCTGGAGAAACAGAAGAAGTAGAAGCAAACACACACGAACAACAAAGCAACTCCTCCATGACTGGTCACTTTACTGGTGCAGGGCATTAGGTTATCTAGGCCTAACGAGTTCACTCTCTCAATATAGTCAATTATGTGGTAAAAGTTTAGTTCAATTTTAGGACCGTTATTCTAGTTTGTGTTAAACGGTGATTGATCAACTTTGTGACTAAATTTGATTTGTTTGTTTTATCCACTTCTAAATTGTTCTAGGTTTAGACCAATTTACCTTCCAAATTTTGATTCGAATGATGCAGGGAGTTCTCTGGCTAACATTCGTTCTAAGGTGACTTGCAAACGTCAGGCGTGGTGCGTCAATCCTTATATTGTAACCTTGACCCTTATGGGGTAAAAGGGATTTTACCTAATAAGAGAAGAAGGGAAGGAAGAGGTAAAACAAAACAAAGCAGTTGAGTGACTCCAGTATGGGTACTGTGATGCAGTGACAGGTGTCAACATGTAATGAGAGGTGTTATACTTGTTGGGTGTATTGCTATATGTTTCCTGTGGTGGAAAGGTTAGCTAATACAATGAAAAACATGTTTGTTGAATGTTTTCATGGTAGATGTGTTTAACTTGTGTATGTCAGTACAGTGTAGTGTAGTGCATGTACTGTATGTATGCTGTATGTATGTCAGATCTGTCTCAGTCTGTTTTGCTCCCCCTTTGCTTAATGGCTTAGCTTTGATGAGCTTGTCGCATCTTTGCCTTGGAAAGGGATCTTCTGTGATCTGATGGGGGTCAGTCCAGTAAGGCAGGAAGTTCTCTGGCAGACATTGGGAGGTGGTTTGGCACGGATGCGTGAAGCTGTAGTGCAAAACATGGTCTCCTTGTTGCATTCCACTTGTGATGCCTTCTGGTTGTGACAGACAGTCTGACTTCTGTGCTTACTGGTGTTGCGGCAGCACACAGATGGTTCTTGAGTTTGGAGCTTGTGGTGTGATGGGTAACCAGGATGGTGTTTTCTGGTACCTCTGGGTGTTTGTCAGTGGTTGACTGTGAGAGGCCACTTTGTTCTGTGTTGTTGTAGAACAGGTGGTCGTCTCAGGAAGGTGTGCAAGGTGATCACTGGTCTTCTGTGTTCAGCTTGTCTTTGAAGAACACTTGCAGTCGACTCAGTAGTCGCTCCATGTCCTCTGAGGGGAGACTGTCGTGTTCTTGGACACACTCAGTGTGGTGTGGAGGTGGGTTTCGTTGTCGCTTACCCACATAGAATGCTTTTGGATGCACTCGTTGATTCCAGTTGTTTCCTTCTGGTGGGTCCCATGACTTTTCCACGTGGTTGGAGTGGTCGCTGTCGTTAGCATGGGAGTAGCATTCTCTGTGCTCCTGATGAAGGACTGTGGCGTTGTCATGCCACTGGGTGTCTTCCAGTGCAAGGCTTGTGTCTTGGCTGCTGGAGTTTGACACTGTGGATGTTTTCAAACCTTTCTTTGAAGTCATCTTTTGTTTGATGTAGGCCTTGTGTGTCAGGTCACGTAGCTGTTGAAGCGTCATGGTGACTGGGCAGGCCATGATGCCGAGATGACGACTCAGTCCTGGGTGCAGGTTTCTCAGGAAGAGGGTTTTGAAGTTCAGATCCTCTTCAGATTCAGGTTTGCTATGTGCACCGAAGTAGGCTTGTCGGAAACGGTGATAATAGGCTTGGGGAGTCTCTTGACGACCTTGTTTGGTTTCCAAGGCGACTAACACACCATGTTCTGACTCTGGACTTGTAAATTCTTTAATCAGGATCTCACGTAGCAGCTGGTAGTTTGACTTGACATGAGCAGGTTGTCGGTCTAGGACGCTTCGTACCTCTTGACTGGATGTGGATCTGAGGAGGTATAAAATGTCTCTGTCAGTCATATGTGGTCTCACCTCTAGGAGGAAGTCGATATCTTGGAGGTAGGCCTGGATGCAGTGGCCCTCCGTGGAGTTCGGGTCGAACTGGGTGATGTTCTTAGCCAGCTGGTTGAGATCTTTGAAGGTCATTCCAGTTGCAGCTTTGGAGTCTGGCTGGATGATCTCTCTTTGTTGGTTGGCAGGGAAGAGTTCTGTGGTGAAGGCCGGTGACGTTTTGGGGTGTGGCCATTCACTTCTTCCGTAGGATGACAGTTCTTGGATGGAGGACTCTGTTCTGCTCAGCAGTGATGATGCTGAGGGAGGTCTCTCCCTTCTTGGCTCTGGTTTCTGTGTAAAGACATGTTGGAGTTCATTTCTGACCGCGTAGAGCTCGTCGTTGGCGTCGTCTCGCTGTTGGGTCAGATGGTCAATTTCAACGCTGCACCTTCGCAGGTGGTCTTCCAGAGCAGTGAGTTTAGAGTTCTTACTTTCAATGTCAGCTTTGGCTTTCTCTAGCTGATGTTCAGCAGACTGGAGTTGGTTTTCCAGGTGCTTCTGGACAGTCTTTAACTCTTGTTTGTCACGTTCAGTGACTGCAAGGGCTTCTTGGAGCTTGTCAACTTGGGTCTTTGTTTCATGCTCCGCTTCGTCGGACGCTTTGAGCTGGTCTTTGCAGTGTTGAGTGTGCGTCAGCTCTCTCAGGAACCCGGTGGTCTTGAGGTCGTCCTGGACTTTCACTTCCAGCTTGTCTATGCGGCTTTGGGCACGTGTCAGCTCCTCCTGAAGGTGGGTGACGTGCTGGTGGCTTAGGTTTAGCTGGGCTGTGAAGGCATTGCTTAAGGAACAGGTTATTTTGGTTAGTTCCACATGGCTTTGGTTTTGGCTTGAATCATGTGTCAGGAATCTTCTCAGAATTATGATTATTATTAAGAATAATAACAGTTCAATTGTCTTTGGTGTGAGGCAGTCTGTAATGCCTCTGAGCCAGGCGTCCATGTCTTCCCGTTGGGCAGTGGGGTTTGTCGTCCACGACATGTTGGCACGCTCGGTGAAGAGACTGACACAGATCTGTGTGGTATAAGCCTATATGTGGTTGCACGGCTGAGTGTAGTTTCAGTAAGTGTGCACCAATAGTGAAGTGTCGTGATGACTAAATGTTGGTCTAAGTGTACACAGTGAGGCTAGGGATGTGAAGATCTCGTCACTCAACTGGGTAAAGGAAAGAAAAAGAGAGAGGTTAAAACAAATCTCAGATGGAAATAGCTTTTTTTTCAATGGAAGAAAATATTTTTGTAAATATTTTCTATCACTGGAAAGCTGGTTTCAACTCGTGATGTGAGGACTTCGTCACTCAACTGAGTAAGAGAAGAAGAGAGAAAAGTTAACAACCAATTTCAAATGAGAGAGAAACGAAACAAAAGGAAATTATTAACTAGGGAAAGTATTAATTTCTCATAAATGTTTCTATCAATGACAATCTGTTTCCAGAAAGGTAAACAATATTTTTGATTATGTTTGCAATGAAAAATAATACAATAATAATGCTGATACCTCTTTTCTGAGTTTGACAGGATTGACACACACACCTTCGGTTGGACCGCTTACAGCAGGGCTTACAGCAGGGATGCTTTGAAGGCGGAGTTTGCTCAACACTTGTCTCTGTTAATTAATCTTGGATAAGATGTCAAAGTTTAAATTGCGTTTACAAATGCAGGGAGAGTGAGAAGAACACAAGAGGGTTTGATTAAAAATCAAATACCTAATAATCTGTTTGGGAAAGATTATCTTTGTCTCTTTTTAGAGTTGGTTGATGGTTCTTCCAGGTTTGTTCCCTACAAATGTGCAAAATTAGATGGAATAAAGCAGGACAGAACAGGAAAGATGTGATGAGGAGGAAATGAAGCAAGGAGGTTGGATCCCGCTACCTTTAGATCTACTACGAGTATAGAATTGATAGTTGATGAACAACTAAACACACAAATAAACTTTGTAAAAGACGATTGTCTCTGGTTTATTTGAAACTCGTATTGAGATGGTAATGTCTCCTATTGAAGCGTCACGCAAATGAATTATTCCAATATAGTGGTTAAGTTTATAACCAACCAGACGAAAGGATAAAGCGCAATGACAATAATAAGCAAATCTGAGTCTAACACTATTTTTGTAATAGTAATAACGACTTTCCAAATTTTAACTTTCAGAGTTCTTAAGTTTCAAAACTAATTCACCTAAAGTGATTGGATCTCAAAGAGAAATGTAAAAATTATGAAAATTATGCAATTAGAATTATTACAAAAATAAATCTAGAAATCATTAGAAATGATCTGTTTAGAAAGGTAGAATCTCAATTTTGCAATTTCTTGTTCTTTTAAAATCAAATTCGAAATTTGACAATTAATAATCATAAACCAGTATTTTCTTTTTCAAGTAAAATGCAGGTAAAACAATTAATAATGGTACACCAGTATTTTCCTTTCAGGAAAAATATGGTTAACTTTAAAGAAAAGTGTGATAAAGTTAAAAGAAGAAACAAGAAAAGATCGATAGGTGTCTAAATGGTTAAATCGCTTTAACGTTGTTCAAACAGACACTATAGCTAACCGCTGGGGTTAGTATTGATAATAGTAACTGATGCTAAAGGCTTTAGCACAGGCCTCAATGCAAACAACCGCTCAGCTTTAGCTTAGCCTAGCTTAGCTTAGCGTAGCGTTTGTTTGGTTTGTTTACAAAGTTCGAGGGGGTCAGAGTTCACCCGGAAGTGTTGGTTAAGACTTCCGTGTCACGATAGCAACTAAAGCGATCAAGCGAACGCTAGTGGGCGAACCGTGAATTGCAGTTGGTCAGTTTGTTAGAGTTCCATGCAATGTGAGCGCATTTCCATGTTCACAGAACATGTACAGTAACAATCGACCATATTACGGGAAATGTCGGCGCATTTCACACTGTTCAAATAAAATACACCACTCGTAGCTGGGTTTACGACATGGGGCTTCACTCAGTTTGTTGAGAGTGATAACTTTAAGCACGCGGCGGTGCGCTGTATGAGAACGATGATCTCGTCTCTGTCTTTGTGCAGGTTTAGTTTCACACAAAGTAACAGGGTCTAACTTGGTTCAGTTTCTAAACAAGCTTTACTTGGACAAAACTTAAAATAAGTCCTATTCAATTACACTCGGACACGCGCAGTGTTTACACGATAAATAATTGAATAGACATACACAGAAAAGCATTAACTTTAACGTTAACTGTTTATCACGGGGATCACGGATAGTGGGACACGCACTGGTGATCAAATAAAATAAACAGATAAGCATTAAGTGTTTATCACAATGGAACACGCACTGCGATCAAACAAATAAACAGATATTTAAGTGTGTATCACGGAGATCACAATGGAACACGCACTGCGATCAAATAAAATAAACAGAAAGCATTAAGCATTTATCACGGAGAAGCAATGGAACACGCACTGCGATCAGATAAATAACTTTAAGGCTTTATGACTAGATTCGACAAGGAACACGCTTGACGCTCTGTCAGGAAAATATTGTAACTTACAGGGTTAGTTTTAATTACTGCAGTTTGATTTCGTTCGGCTTCTCTGACTGATATAAACACACACACAACGTTATAGCTCTCTGAAAGACTCTGGAACACGCAGATATCTCAGCTATAACGAGGCATTTCTGGAAATAAGGAACACGCTTAATTCCTACCTTATTGTAGTGTGAGGTCTTATATCTTATGCAAGATAAAGAAAACAAAATAGGCGACAGACTAGACTTCTCAGCTTTCTCTGGGAGCTTCACTCACAGATAACAGCAGCAGCAACATTCAACGTGCGCGCGGCGCATACGTCACACACAGACTCGCGGAGGTTCGGATCTCGCATCCGCAACCAAAAATGAAAAGATAATTTCTTGATATATGTTCACAATTTAGGTTGAACTGCCTTTCATTCTCCACCAATATGTAGCAAATGCAACATATAATAATATACATAAAATGTATTAAAGGGGGCCGAAGGCCAATTTAGCTCAAAGGGAAATGATTCATTGATTTGCAATGAATCTATGGAACCGAATCACTGAACCGAGCAAATGACTCGCTTAGAGTTCATTTGAACGGGCCGTAATTATAACCAAATCTATAGTGAAACACTATGTCTTAGCAAGGTAACTTTAAATCGAACAGTACAAGACATTAAATGTGCAAACACGACACAAGAAGATTTATCTTTTCAAATATATGGACAAGACTTTATTAGCTATTCTAAGCACAAAACTAAGGTCTAAACATAATCACGCACACGCACACACACATTCATACAGTCGCGAAAGGGAAAGAGTGAGGGAAAGTTTCAACTTTCTATATGCACGTAAGACATAACCTGAAAGGACCACCAAGCATTAATTTGAACCTTCATTTCTTAGAGAGGTTATTCAATTAACATTAAAGCACCAGTTCAGTTAGAGCTTGGAGTACTTGCGCTTTGTAGTGGCTGAGGGAATTCCCTTTGTCTGCGTCGCATCGAAGGGGGGTTTCCCGGCCGGGTCCGTTGCGTGGTTTGTTGTCTTTGAAGTGCAGGGATGGAAGTTTCGCCGCTGGTCACGTGTGATTAGCAAGCGAATGAGAGTCTTTTCCAGTTCGAAGCGCGTTGCAAACTTAACTTTGAAACGAGACTTTTACGAAAAAGGAAATAAAGGAAAGAAATGAAAGTAAGACGAGTTGGATGGCTTGACTGAGCTGAATTGTAACCCTGATCTTGATGGGTTATTCGTCTGCTGGTCGAATTTGGTCTAGTCGATGTAGAAGCATGTGGACATGTTCTTTGTTTCAGAGATAAGCACGAACAGAACACTCTCTTGCTGGTTTTAGAGAGAGGCACGGACTTAACAGTTACAGAACAGAACAAAAATCACGACAAAAATCTCAAAACGATCTGCACATCTTCTAAAATCTACAAAAATCTGATCATGAGGTCCTTTGTTCGGATCTTTAACTTAAACTCTAGTCCAACCTCCAAGAAGCTTCTGGCCAATTGGAGGCGGATCTACTTCTTGCTTTATCATAATTTATGCATGGTCTGTGAGCTGGTCTCCAGCACTTAGCAGAGACAAAAGACCATCGTTTAAACCTTATGATTATTATAATCATAAAACAAAACCTTTTACGCAGATTTCAATCAAGCCATCTTTTGAATTAGGAGAATACGATTCGTTTAAGAGTAAATGAGGCATTCACACTTCTAATGGTTGTATAACAATTACAAGAGTTAATAGTTAACAACAATTACATGATTCATATGTGATCTAAGCATTAACAAACAACACATGAATTGCCGAAAGCAATGAGACTTGTGAGGTTTGATTAAAAGTTCAAGAATTGTTCTGTGGTGAGTTTATATGATTTTATGTGTGAGATCTCCGATCTCAATTGTAAGGTTACTGAGAGTTCAACTCGAAGGGGGACGAGGCAAAGGTGTTCTGTGGAACATCTCTGTCAGGGCATCAGAGGGGTCTTTGATGTGAGATCTCGTTCCACCATTTTGGAGCTGATTTGTCTTAGTTAAAATTACCATATTGACACGTTCGTCCTGTTTAGTGCCCATCTCTTGGGCCTGTGGGGCAA
Organism: Pimephales promelas; assembly: GCF_016745375.1. The sequence continues at coordinate 587,014 of NW_024121655.1, forward strand.
TAAAAGTCCTTATCTGCAGACAGCACGGAGTCGTTCCGTGACTCTGGAATGTGGGCTCCAGAACTTGGAGTGTTGAAGCCATGTGAATTAATCCCATGAGAGATTAATTTGATTAAGTTGTGTTTGATTCGCCTCGATTCTCTACAATTTGAAGACGCTTTGTTAACATGAATTAACATCAATAAAGTATTTATTAATGGAAATTATGAACCTTATTGTAAAGTGTAAAGTCGAACCTCTTTCTCTCCCTCCATCTCCCGAGCTCGCCGGTCGAGTTCGCTCATGATTAGTTGTGCCCCAGCCCGGGAGCACGTGATTCTGTTTCTTTCGGGCTGGAGGACGTCATCTTTACAGCGGCTTCAGACTCCGAGGATTTCGGGCCTGCTCTCGTCGATGACGTTATCCCGCCTAGCGGCCAGGAAACGCGGCCTACCATGGCCTACTCTGAGCTTGTGGATATGCTTTCACGCCACGGAGAAACTCGCGATCGACTGGCCTGACGAGCCCCGCGAATCGCAGTCCTCCAAACTCGACGAGAGGTTTTTCAGTGGCCCTAATTCTAGGCCCCAACGGAGAAAACTGCCGTTTTTCAACGATCTGCATCGGGAGATTTCCAGATCCTGGAAGCAGCCTTTCTCTTTCACCAACCTCGTGGGTTCTGTGGAACAGGGCTACTCTGCCATACCGGCGATCGAGGATACTTTGGCCAGCCATCTTGCTCCATCGTCGGCGCCATCTTGGAGGGCACGTCCTCTACTTGATATACACCAATTGGCTTCATCACTGTCTCCTCTCCACCAGTAAGCTGGTGTGTGGTGAGCGTTCTGGCGCAATATGGCTGCTGTCGCATCATCCAGGTGGATGCTGCACATTGGTGGTGGCTGAGGAGATCCCCCCCTTCTATGTGAAGCGCTTTGAGTGTCCAGAAAAGCGCTATATAAATGTAACGAATTATTATTATTATTATTATTACTTCCATCGAAGGCATGTAGAACCTCTTCCTCTCTCATCGGGAAATCCTACATAGCGGCTGGTCAGGCAGGCATGACCCTTCACACTATGGCCATCCTTCAGGCCTACCAGGCCGCTATCCTTAAAGAGATGGATGAGGGTAGTGGTGTCACTCCTGAGGCTGTGAAGGAGCTGCGTATGGCCACGGATTCAGGAAGAGGAGAGCTCCTCCACAGGTACGAGGTTGGGACAGACCGCGCAAGCGTTTCTGTCCACCTCCAACCAGCTCTCCTATTCTTACCCTGTCTCCTTCGCCACCCTGGGTGTTTCGAAGAGCAGGCCATATTTCACCGCTTCTACGCAGCCCGGTGCGAGAGGAAGGAGACACCCTGGGTTTTCTCCCCTCTCCCCCGACACTCTCTTTGACTGCTGGTCACATCCTCAGAAACGCTCTTCCTTTTTCTCTGGAGCAGGCAGGCCCGGTCACCCAGACCTCAGCATTAGCACCTCTCATCGCATGTCAGGACGCCAAGGGCTCTCCTGCACGGCCAACCTTGCAACTCCATGACCTTCAGCACGACACCCTCACTCAGGTATGTCATATGCATTGCAACACCCCTCTTCCTCTTTCACATTTCTTTCCAGAATGGGAGCGGTTACAAGGGGTATCACCGTGGATTCTTCGCACAGTTCGGTTCGGCTCCACTCTCCAGTTTTGCCGCAACCCCCCTCGGTTCAACGGGATTTTTCCTACTGTAGTCAACAGCGCCACTCAGGCTTCTGTGCTACAGCGGGAAATTTCTTCCCTCCTTCTCAAAGGTGCTATAGAGGAGGTTCCTGCGGAGGAAACCGAACAAGGCTTCTACAGCCGTTATTTCCTGGTTCCGAAGAAAGGCGGCGGCTTGCGTCCCATTCTAGACCTCCGCAGACTAAATTTCGCCCTCTTCAGGGGGAAATTCAAGATGTTGACGTTGAAAGCCATCATCTCTCAGATTCAGCCAGGAGATTGGTTCGTGACAATAGACCTCAAGGATGCCTATTTTCACATCCAGGTCGTGCGGCGTCACAGAAAGTTCCTCAGGTTCGCCTTTGGAGGGAGGGCGTTCCAGTACAAGGTCCTCCCCTTTGGCCTTGCCCTGGCACCGAGAACGTTCACGAAATGCGTGGATGCAGCACTGGCCCCCTTGCGGCTCCAGGGCATCCGCATTCTCAATTATCTGGACGACTGGCTCATTCTAGCCCAGTCCAGGGTGTTAGTTACCCACCACAGGGACACTGTACTCCAGCTCAGCACACAGTCTTCCTGGGTGTGCACATGGATTCCGTTCGTATGCAAGCCCGTTTGGCTCCTGCACGGATTTGCAGTTTGATGACATGTTTGGCCCGTTTTTCGCTTGGCCATCATGTTTCTGTGGGCACTTGCCGCAGGCTTCTGGGCTTAATGGCCACAGCCTCCCCTGTGCTACCCCTGGGTCTGCTCCACATGAGACCCTTCCTGTGGTGGATGAAGCTCTCAGGCATCCGGCCCACTGGGTCAGCCTTTTGCCTGTTGAGGGTGTCGGGCAGTTGCTCTCGCGCCCTGTCGATTTGGCGGGACCATCTCTTTCTTCAGAAAGGGGTCAGCATGGGAACGGTATTCCGTCGCCAGATGCTTACGACGGATGCCTCTCTAACCGGTTGGGGAGCAGTTTTCGAGGGCAGGCCAGCATGTGGGGTCTGGACGGGCGAGAAACTGCTTAGAACTGAGAGCCGTCTTCCTGGCTTTGCGTCATTTCCTCCCTTTTCTAAAGGGTCACCATGTCATTGTCAGTACGGACAACATGGCGGTAGTTTCCCATGTAAACCGGCAAGGAGGTTCTCAATCTCGCACCCTGGACAGGCATGCGCGTCATCTTCTATTATGGTCTCAGAGCAGGTTCCTTTCTCTGAGAGCGGTCCATGTCCCAGGGGTTCTGAACCTTGCAGCGGATTTTCTATCAAGGCAGAAACTCCAGTCGGGGGATTGGATGTTGAACCGTCAGACAGTTTCCCTGATCTGGGAGGTGTTCAGGAAAGCAGAGGTGGACCTCTTTGCCTCGCAGGAGTCATCCAAATGCCCGCTCTGGTTCTCCTTGAATCCTTCGGCTCCGTTGGGGGATAGATGCATTCGCCCACCCTTGGCCAATGCAGAAACTCTACGCCTTCCCGCCCATCAAACTGATCCAGGCGGTCCTGGCCAGAGTGAGGGAGAGCGGAGTCCGCCTCATTCTAGTAGCCCCATTCTGGCCATCTCAGCCATGGTTTTCGGAGTTAATTCCGCTGCTGGAATCGCCTCCCTGGAAGATTCCAGTCAGAGAGGATCTACTTTCCCAACTTCAGGGCAGGATTTGGCATCCTCGCCCGGACATGTGGAAGCTGTACGTTTGGCCGATCAGGGGTCATCGACATTAGGCTTGGATCTCCCGACTGACGTTCAGGAGACCATCGCTAGTGCTAGAGCTCTTTCTACAAGGAGACTGTATTCTTCCAAATGGAAGGTTTTCGCGTCTTGGTGCTTGGCACGTGATAGGAACCCAGTTAACTGCCCTGTCGCTTCAGTGTTGGAGTTCCTGCAAGAGAGGTTTTCCTCCGGGGCGGCGGCTACCATCCTCAGGGTCTATGTTGCAGCCATTGCGGCACATAGAGAGTCAGACGAGATTCCTTTGGGTAAACTGAGGTTAGTTTCAGCCTTCATGCGTGGGGTTCGGCGCCTGAAACCAGTTCGCTCCCCTAGAGTTCCCTCTTGGGATCTTTCTGTCGTCTTGGAGGGTTTAAAGGAGGCCCCCTTTGAACCCTTAGAGTCAGCTTCGGATCTGATTCTGACTCTTAAGGTGTCACTTTTGTTGGCTTTGTCTTCTTTAAAGCGGGTAGGGGACTTACAGGCTCTTTCTGTTAGCGAGTCATGCTTAGACTTTGCTCCTGGGTTAGTCAAAGTTTCCTTGAGACCTAGGCCAGGCTATGTTCCTAAGGTTCTCTCCACAGCGTTCCGCTCTCAGGTTGTTAGCCTTAACGCTTTCCACCCTCCGCCTTTTTCCTTTGAGTAGGATAGGAAGCTTAATCTGCTCTGCCCAGTTCGGTCTTTGAAGTTTTATGTAGACCGCTCCAGCTGTTGGAGGAAATCTAACCAGCTTCTGGTTTATTTTGGTGCGGGCCGCCGTGGGCTTGCTGCATCGAAACAGAGGATTTCTCATTGGGTCACAGAAGTGATATTGATGGCCTACCAGGCGCGTGGTTTGCCTTCGCCTCTTGGCATTAGAGCGCATTCCACCAGGAGTGTGGCATCCTCTCAAGCTCTTTTCAGGGGAGCTCTCTTAGAGGACATTTGTGTTGGCCTTAGAGGCCGGCTGGTCCTCTCCGCACACTTTTGTACGTTTCTACAATTTGGATCTTGACATGACCCCGGGTTCCCAGATTCTTTCTGTTTGAACCGTTTGTAGTCATTATCTTTCGATACCAGTCATTACAGCGCTCTTTGCTTGGCGAGTTTGGTATCCCGTTCCCACTGCGCTATCCGCAGCGTTGAGTGAACCTATGAAAGAGAACGTCTCTGGTTACTTGCGTAACCTATGTTCTCTGAATAGGGAACGAGACGCTGCGTTAGCGGCCAAGCTCCTCGCGCTGCTGACAGTCTTCTTTTCGGCAGAGAAATCTGAGGGGAAGATGGCGCACACGCGTATATAATTATGCGACGTAATTGCGTCGGGGCGGGGCCAGATTGCGCGAGCGCCATCAGCCAATGAATTGGCGTGATTCTATTGGGCTTCAGACAATCGGCATATTCAGAGAATATCCCACTGCGCTATCCGCAGCGTCTCGTTCCCTATTCAGAGAACATAGGTTACGCAAGTAACCAGAGACGTTCAGTAACCTCAAACAACTGCTCCTTACTTAACGTATCTAAAACCTGATCTGATGGAGCCGCAAAAAAAACGATCCAAAGTATCCATTTATTTACTCTGCCCTTTTCCTTAACCCCCAATCGAAAAAAAAACTGTACATATATATATATATATATATATATATATACATATATATACATATATATATTTCTTTTTGCACAGTTATCAATGTAAGTGCGGCCAACTGCAGCTACAAGACAAAAAAAAAGACAAAAAAAAGGAGCTACTCTGCACCGATCCACTTCATGCATACCCCAAGAACAGAGATTTTTAATACAATATATCAGTGGCACCTAACTTCCCCAACAAAATGCTGTAAAAGAAGGTAACCACGACTGTGCCCTCCGCCCAGGATATTGCACAAAAACAAAAAACTAAAATAACAAACAAGCGTTAAACGCTTAGCAGGGGTTTGCAGAGCTCCAATGACTACACATTTATTTATCCATTTTTGTCTCGCAAATACTGCAGTGAAAGCCCGCACCCACCCGACAATAAACCACCCTATAACCTGGCTGTATTTAAACAACCCCAGGCACAACAAACAAAATTTGTCTTTCCCAATAACCATACATTAAATGCCCAATCAATCTTACTGAGGCGGATCACCGTAGAATCCGAATAGCCTACAGTTTACAAATTAGGCACAATTAATCAAAACGACCAAAACATAACTACTCAAACCCAATTGAAAAAACAAAACAAAAAACAACGCATATTTACCGATCGAAGGTTCAAAATCCCGGACGAGATCCCTAAATCTGTTACAAGCCTGGCTCAAAGCAAGCAACAGAATATAGGGAAAGTCGACACACGGAATAGTTTATACGAAATTTATTAAATTACTAGAATTGTAACAGAATAAACTTTGCACAGCCAGTAATAAGATTGGCTTTTACAAAAGTGAAAATGATAGCAACAGTGTAATGAAATTAAACGAAATGAAATGAAATGAAACAAAAACAAAAATCCTAAACGGTGCGGGAGAGATGCAAGGAAGGCTGGCTCTTCTGCTGGTCTCATCTGAAGAGTCTTTAAAGGCCGTGATCAGGAACTAGGCAAGGCAAGGCAAGGCAAGTTTATTTATATAGCACATTTCATACACAGTCAAGTCAAGTCACATTTATTTATATAGCGCTTTTCACAATACAGATTGTATCAAAGCAGCTTCACAGTGATGACATGAAAGTAGCACAACACAGATCAACAACATTGCTAAACACTAAATAACCCCAACTGAGCAAGCTCAAAGCAAGCCAAAAGCAAGGCGACAGTGGCAAGGAACCAAAACTCCATCAGATTGGATGGAGAAAAAACCTTGGGAGAACCCAGGCTCAGTCGGGGGCCAGTTCTCCTCTGGCTTACATTCATATTGTTTAAATATAAATATTAAATATAAATATTGTTTATGAATCAAACACAGTGGCAATTCAAAGTGCTTTACATGGAAGAAATTAAAATAATCAAAAGAAATCAGAATAATTCAAACAGTTTAGAATAAAAAAATCATAATAATAAAATAAAATACAGTAAATAATTAAAACATTTTAGAATCATAAATAAAGTGAAGTACAGTAACAGTCGGACGAACAGTGGCACAGTGCTCATCCAGTAAATGCCATCAATATAAATAAACAGTTAAGAGTAAAAATAAAATAAAATAAAGTAGTACCTCTATCTGAGATGGAAGAGATTGAGCTGGTTTACGGTGCTACTGGGCCTTCAGCCCAGGGACTTCTTATACTCTCAGCAGTAACTTACTTCTTCACTCGCCTCATCGGAGTGAAGACTCTCCCGCTCTCCATCAAAATCTCTTCCAGTATACCCCTATCTGAGATGGAAGAGATTGAGCTGGTTTACGGTGCTACTGACCTCTAGCCCAGGGACATAGAGCGTTGTACGTACTCTGCTGGGGTGGTGCTACACCAGTAATGCCCAGCGGGGCCCCATAGAGCACTTTTCTACCCTTAACGACGCTCTCAGCGACTTCTTATACTCTCAGCAGTATAAGTAACTTACTTCTTCACTCGCCTCTAATTACCTAATCACTGGACGACGAATTAATTACTTACGTAATTAATTTTACTAAATTTTACTAAACCCAGTAAACCTAAACCTTTTACTAGACGTAATTTTACTAAACCTCGCCAACCTAGTTCCCACAAAATGTTGACTCATATTCTTCTTTTAGGGGTCAAGTCTTCTGTCAGGATACAGGCACGGAGACAGAGGTAAGTGAATCAACACAAAGCTTTATTAGTGTGAATCAAGTTTAAAGGAGAGTTTCTCAAAGTTCAAAGATGAATTCGGTGAAGATTACGGTGCGGGAAGGATTCTAGGTGAGCAAATTCTAGGTGATTTCCTACCGTATCGGAGCACGTTAATCTGCCAGTCATGCGTCTTTCATGTGTATACTTTCCTTGTGTTTTGCAATTTGAATATAATGATGCGTTTAAAAAGTAATGGCTAAACGTATCCTTACAAAAGTTCACAATGCTGCTGCAGATGCAATATAATGTGGAGAACATTGAATAAATTAATTTTCGTCAGGTCAGATAGTGTTAATTAATCACTCAAACTTATCTAAACCTCTCAACATAACCGCGGGACTCGCTCGTCCTCCGTGTCTAGTTTTTTTAACACTTTTTACTCGTGTTTGTAGTTCTAACCGAATCCTCGTTCAACGCCCAAAGGGTTGTTGGCAGTATCAGCCGTTAGAGTGTGCATTGATCTACACTTCGGATTCTGACTGGAAAAAGACCATCCGGGTATCTTTGAAATACTCATTTCAACATAAAACGGTTTGGGACGCACTAATTCTATTTTCGAATACTATTTAGGACAGATAGTATGTGAATTGGGACGCAGCATGGGTGTTTTTATGGAGCTGGTTGCTGATTGGGAACAGGTGCAGGTGATCAGAATACTGGGGAGAGTGACTGCAGGTGCGCCAAAAAGGATTCTGGGCAATGTAGTGCAGAGCTATACGGTTAATGTTACAACACGTTAGTACGTGCTTGTTAATTAATTTATTAATTAACATTTCGGGGTAAACTAAATCAAACTTGCTCTAGTAAATGGACATATTTTGTGGCCCAAAAGAAGAGCAAGAACCCTAACTGACTAACATTCAACTGCATTATGATATAAACCCAGATAGCAAACTGACATTGAATCAACGTGGAAATATGACATCGAAACAACGTTGATCTGACATTGTTTTGCTCATCGAATTAACGTTGAACCAACGTCAGACGCGTCATTCTTTCAAAACTAATGGAAAATCAACTTGAAATCAATGCGTTGTTTCAACGTTATGAAAGCAAACCAATTTTCGATTTTCATTTAGCTTTGAAGAATGCCGCGTCTGACGTTGGTTCAACGTTAATTCGATGAGCAAAATCAACGTTGTTTCAATGTCATGAGAGACGTCGTTTCCACGTTGATTCAATGTCAGTTTGCTGTCTGGGAATACACTAAACCAATCCATAAAATAACCACATAAATAAACATCATCCGTGCTAACACTGATTTTAATTTTAAAAATTGCATCTGTCAATGAATATGTTAATATAAGTGTTTCACTCTTGATGGCAGCAGTTGAATTACTTAAAACAGAATGAGATTAAATTGTTTTTAATGATGAATGCATGTGTGTTCAATGATTAAAGTTAAATGTAAACATTTCAACATTTATGAACAATTTTACATTGTGCCCTTTTAGTACATCTTTCTACTGATCTAGAACATGTTTTATTTAGTTTACCTCGAAATGTTAATTAATGCATTGTAGTTAAAATGGTGTATTCATTCAGGAATTCATGACTTATGTCATAATTAAGTGTACTGGAAGTATTATAAATTTGTTTGTTGGTGTAATCAAATGTATAATTAATGTAGCCAAACAAAAAGGGTAACACTTTACAATAACAGTGCATTAATAATCATGTACTAATACCTGAATTAATAATTACTTTACTATGAACTAATAATGAGTTAAGACATGTACTAATGAGTAACTAACCTTAACTGTGTGTTTTGAAAGTTTGAGATAAATTGATGTATGTGTCCATAAGGGATGAGTGTACACGTGTGCATGCTGAAGTGTGTATATGCGCATGCAGACGTGTGTTTTCACAAAAGGAAGTTAGTGTGGTAAGATAAAGAGAGTTGTTGTGTCGCCATGTGTGTTGCTGAGCTGAGAAACCTCAATGTGCGTAATTGATATCAGGTGCACACAAATTTCACTGGTGTATACAGATGAGAATGCAGATTAACTACCAGCTGCACACACAACAACACATTTTGTGGGTGTGTACACTGGCTGGAGAAACAATGTTTTGTAAGTATGAACTTCCTGTACTCACAGGTCTCTCTGAAGTGCAGAGAGGAAACACTGAAACTCACCAGTGTCCAAAATTAAAAGCGAGATGCAGAAGTTTCTAGAACCACATGTTCTGAATGACGGCATTAGCTTGCATACGATTTGTGCAAAAAGGAAGCACATTTGCAGTTTGTGACACATACTGTACCTTGTATGTACGTTGTGCAAGTATGCAGCATACATTTAGCGCATACAACAAATTATGCATTTTAATGTGTTGCTTGCAATAAACTTTATTTAGTGCAAAAAAAAATTATTATACACTTATGGAAGCCTGTTTGCTAATTGGATCCTCATGCCGTTCAGTGGTAACAGAGAGCAGACCGCGCCGACTCCGCCGAGGTACTGCCAACTCTGGTTTAACGCAACAGCATTTCTTTCTGTGGGACTGCTGCATTTTCTAATGCCAGCATTCGCCCCACTCCCTCCAAAACCAATGCTGAAGACCCCCACCTGTTCAAAGTGTGTGGGGTTATGGTGTTCAGAAACTGGGCCATACAGTCATGGAGAAATTGCATTTGTTTTTAAGTTTTAAGTGTTAAATTGTGTGTTTTCGATAATACAAATATTTGTTAACATTATTTTGATGGTCACATTTGAACATTCTGTTTAAAATACTAATACTCTACGTACTAACACTCTTATGTAAGTAGCAGACATGAAGGTGCAACGTTATTTATAGTCAAAAGAATATGGTAAAAGGACCATCAAAATAAAGTGAAACCAAATAAAAGGCGTGAAAAGGCGAAGGCCCTACAGTTTTCCTTAGGATTTTTTTTTTCTATTATTAGGGCCGAAGCCCTGAAAGGGCGCAGAGCCCTATTGTTTTCCTTAGGATTATTATTTATTAGGGCCCAAGCCCTGAAAGGGCACAGAGCCCTATTGTTTTCCTTGGGATTATTATTAGGGCCCAAGCGCTAAAAGAGCGCAGAGCTCGCCCGTGCTCTTCTGGGTGTGGTCGATTCATATCGTCATCTGATGGTCACGATCGCTGCTCTGTATGCCTGGGCATTCAGCATGCAGCAGCAGCGTTCAGGATGACTCATGTTCCTTTTGTGGGAACATGACCATCTCTACACTGAGGTCGAGACTCAATGATCTGACAAAAGTGAGAGTCCCGGTCCCCGCCACTCGATCAGCTTCTTCCACGAGAAGCTCGTCGACTCGGGGGCCCGGTGATCTGACGGTGACGGTGTGGAATAAAGCCCCGACGATTCCTCGGGCCACACCTCCCGCCTCAGTGGCAGAGCCAGCGAGCGCCAGTTCGATTCAGTCGGCTGTCTCTTCGGGGGCAGCTCTTTAGAGTGGAACCCTCCGCCCTGCCCCGATCTCTCGCGGATGGATGATTGGTTTCTGGACAAAGCTGCTGCCGCAAGGCCACGGCCGACTCCAGTGCCTTTCTTCCCCGAGCTGCATGCGGAGCTGACGCGCTCTTGGAAGGCTCCCCTGTCCTCTCGAGAGCGCGATCTAGTCTCCCCCGCCTTTCCTCCCCTCAATGGTGGGGCCGCCCGCGGGTACACTGGGTTGCCCCCGGTGGAGCGCTCTGTTGCGATGCAACTGTGTCCACAGAGCGCCTCCTCCCGTGGTCCTCCTAAGCACCCATCCAAAGCCTGTAGGTTCTCGTCTGCTATGGCGGCGCGTTCCTATAGAGCGGCGGGACAGGCGGCCTCCGCTTTGCATGCGATGAGCACTTTGCAGGTTTTTCAAGCGAAGCTGCTCAGAGATATGCACGAGGGCGGGACTGACCAAACGGCATTTAAGGATCTGCGAGCCGCCACTGACCTTGCTCTCCGGGCGACGAAGGTGGCCGCTCGCTCCGTTGGTCAGGTGATGGCCACCAGTGTGGTCCAGGAGCGTCATCTCTGGCTCAACCTGGCAGACACTCGGGACGCCGAGCGGACTCGTCTGCTCAACGCCCCACTCTCCCTGGTTGGCCTTTTCGGCGGTGCGGTCGAGGACTTTGCCCAGCAGTTCTCGACTGCCCAGAAGCAGACAGAGGCGATTAAATATATTCTGCCCAGACGGCCAGCTGCTGCCTCCACCCAGCCGTCGGTACAGATGCCCCCCTCTGCTCGCCGGCGAGGACGTCCCCCTGCGGCTCCCCTCCCTCCCACGCAGCCCCAGCAGCAGCCTTCATCCGGGCCGCGGCGTGGAGGAGGCCGCAGGCAGGCGTCACAGCCCCCCCAGGCCGCACGCCCCGCTAAACGCCAGGCAAAGCGACGTCCCTGAGACGGGCTGCTCAGTGATGAAGTCGAGTTTTTCCCAGGAGGCGGTAGCAGGCCCCCTCCTTCCCCCGGTGGAGGGCCGGGGGAGAATCTTTTGTTCTCAGCTCCCCGCTGCTCACCCACGGGTGGGCAGCACCCTGAGTTGGTTAAAGAAAGACTTGACATCATCACTGAGCACACAGACCGGCATGGGTGGGCTCGACGTCCCAGTGCGTCAGCCCACTCATTCCTCTCTGTCTCTGAGGGTGCGGAAGGGAGCATGTGTCGTCCCTCGACTACGCCACTCCCTTCCCCCTCTGTCGCCAGACCCCCGGCAGAACAGACCCCCGTGGAACGCTCTGCCTTCCCTGGTCTCTTCTGTGGGGGAGCGGGCTTCGACGGTGCATCCGGGCGGGGTAACTCCTGCGCGCATGCCGGTCGACCCGCCTCGCTGCCCCTCCGGGGGGACGTCTGTGGTTCGGATGACCCCGCTGGTACACTTCCTGGAAGCTTGGCTAGAGCTTCCCGGGTTGTCCCGCTGGGTCATCAGAACGATCAGATTCGGCTATGCGATTCAGTTCGCACGGTCTCCTCCCTGTTTCAGGGGAATTCGCTCCACGATGGTCGGTGGCAATGCCCCGGTCATGAGAGCGGAGATTGCGACCCTGCTGGCGAAGGGTGCAATCGAGACGGTCCCTCCAGCCGAGATGAGGTCCGGGTTTTACAGCCCCTACTTCATTGTCCCCAAGAAGACCGGTGGGTTACGACCGATCCTGGACCTGCGCATTTTGAACCGTTCTCTCCATCGATTACCGTTCAAGATGCTCACAGCCAAACGCATTTTCGAATGCGTTCGGCCTTAGGATTGGTTTGCAGCGATCGACCTGAAGGACGCGTACTTTCATGTCTCCATTTTGCCTCGACACAGACCGTTTCTTCGGTTTGCTTTCGAGGGCCAGGCATATCAGTACACGGTTCTCCCATTCGGGTTAGCTCTGTCCCCTCGCGTCTTCACGAAGATCGTCGAGGCAGCCCTTGTTCCCCTTCGCGAACACGGGGTTCGCATACTGAACTATCTCGACGACTGGCTGATACTGGCTCACTCTCGAGAACAGGTTTGCGAACACAGAGACCTGGTGCTCCGGCACCTAGCCCGTCTGGGCCTTCGGGTCAACCGGGAAAAGAGCAAACTTTGCCCCGTGCAGAGGATCTCTTTTCTCGGCATGGAGATAGACTCGGTCGCCATGTCCGCGCAGCTCACGAGCGAGCGCGCGCACTCACTGCTGACTTGTCTTCGACAATTCGAGGGCAAGAGTGCGGTTCCACTGAAACTATTTCAAAGGCTCCTGGGGCATATGGCATCCGCGGCGGCGGCAACGCCGCTCGGGTTGCTTCATATGGGACCGCTTCAGCTGTGGCTTCGCGATCGAGTCCCGAGGTGGGCATGGCATCGCGGCTCGCTCCGAGTTCCAGTGACTCCAGCGTGCCGCCGAACTTTCTTCCCGTGGTCGAACCTCAGTTTTTTACGGAC